>OZ018317.1:132900724-133500724 GCA_963969495.1 Ceratothoa steindachneri
AGAGGAGAGAGAGAGGAGAGAGAGAGGAGAGAGAGAGGAGAGAGAGAGAGAGAGAGAGCGCGCACACACCAGTTTCTTTTGAGGGAGCGGGGGGCTCATCAAGGTATCAGTTGTACTAAGGACATTGCCCTTCCTACACCATCCACCCCTTTCGGGGAAAACAAATGAATGCTCAATTAAAAAAATAAGAAAACAAAGAGTAAAATAATAAATACTATAACTTCCTTGAGTCTCATAATATGCTAAGCAAATTCAAAGGAATTTTTTCATCAAACAATTACCTAAAGCTGGTTTAATAAATTGGACGAAAGATGAGATTCATCAAGATGGCTGGCAGAGGAAAAGAACCCTACCCCATGGCCAACATAAGCTATGCAACAGGTTCAAGAATTTATTCCCTAAGCTATGAGGGTTCCATTTTGTGTATGGCCCGGTGTCATATCATTCTCTTAGATATTCATTAAAAAGTCAATATCGTTTTCCTTCGCCTGCCAATACACACACTACCATAAGCTATTTTCAAAACTTTTTATGCATTTATTATCTAGACGCCTGGATTTCTAACGGCCAGGTACAGGGGTCAATTCCAGCAAGAACGAACACAAAACTTCAGCGTGTACCAGGGACTGACCGCCTATTGGCAGATACAGTGTACCTCCGCGATGGTAGCTAGCTCCTACACGGGTCGTCATAAAACCCATCTTCCTGGCACATACATGCTTCCTTCTCCGTCCTGAAATCTGCTGACAGGGTATATCCATATACCACAGGTGCCCTTCTATCAATATCGCATCGTTCCAACCAATTAATTTACTCTTTTTTTTTATTATTCCACCTTCCATGCCCCTCTCTCAAAATCCTGGATGACTAAATATAAAGTACAACAAATGGATTGTCAACTTCAACACAGGGTAACAAGCGCAAGTACTTATACCATGACAACCTATCATAATTATCGCACAATGGAGTTCCGCAGGGATGTGTTCTTCTCCTCCCATCAACCTTTTCCTCCATGACATAGAATTCCCACATCAAACTCTACAGCTACGCATATGGCATCCCTATCCTAGCCCACCATTCGAAGGTATACAAGTCTATAACAGGACTCGAAGGCTGACTGCAATAGAACCTCAAGACCTTCCCGACGGAAGCCGCGTCGTTTTGTGGATAAGGAGCGATGGATTTCTACCAATCATGGCGAGGTGACTCATGCGCGCGGAGGCAGTCCAACACCACTGTAGCTTTCACTTGCTTTCTTTGCACACACAACACTACTTTTACGTATACGGAACCCACCGAAGGGTACGAGGAGTCGATCTCCGCTGAGCCACAAGGGGTTCCGACGCTCGCTGGTGGTATAGCATCTCGTCCAGGCAGGGCTCATCACTGGACAGAAGGCACCTCATAAACCCCTATCATACACTTCCTCTTTTATGCGGTCTTCCAACCATTCTCACATTCTGAACACACTCTTGTATATTCTCTTTACAAGTCTATTTCCATCCATTCTTCTTACATGCACTTACCACCTCAGAACATTTTCAGTCAACTTGATTCACACCACGAATCTCTTATCCAATCGTTCATCACTCATCACTCTATCCACCATTCACACACCACACATCCCTCTCAAGTTGTCCATTTTTGCACTGCTCCCATTCTAGATCTTTCCTTCTCCTTCCATACTATAGTTTCACTCCTAAACACCAAAATTGGCACCAGCATAATTTCATGCACATTCCACACAAACCCTTGCCATTCACTCACCCTCTATTCGCCCCAACCACTTTCCTACCATTTAAAACCTTGTGGGTGCAATTTACTTGACAGGTACCAATTATTTCCAATGCATCCTAGATTAAAGATAAAACTTGTTCAAAGGTGATACCAAGGACTCGGATATTACAACACCGCATTCTCACTACCAAATAAGATTACATTACTCTTTTAGACCCCTTCTTCTGACATTTCTATATCTTTCTCACTGTCAGCCACCAACATCAGGAGTTCAGCAGATACCAACCTAGAGCCCATCCTTCATGTCACCCCCTTTACCATCTGTACTCTTTCCGTACTTTATCTATAAAGATATTAAACAGCCATAGTGACATCACACATCCTTCCTTTACCACCCACGTACGAGCAAACCAATCATTCCGGCAATCTTTCCCCAAACACACGTTACTTTCAGCATAAATACTGTTCACACAATCCAATACTTTAACCAATCACTCCACACATTCTTACCACCTGCCATAATGCTTTTCTATATACACGATCATAAGCATTCTCCAGATCCATGAAGCCATCATACACTTTACATCACATATCCCTCGTTTCTTTTTTCAGCTAGCATTCCACCTCCCTTCTTGTTCATTCTTCTTATACACGCAATCAGAATTATTCCATACACTTCACCTATACAACACAAGAGACTTATACCCCTGTAGTCATTGCATTCACGTCTCCATTTACCCTTATAATATGGCGCTAATGCCACTCTTTGAATTTCAAATAACTTACAACACAGCAACCAGACGCATTCCGCAAGACAATCACCAACATCTTTTAGCATTTCAGCGACTATCATCTACTCCAGCTGCCATAGACTGTACATACCCATAGTTCGGATCCCACGATAAACTGTAGGTTCCCCACTGACAAATAAAAGATGGATGGAAAAAACACTACCAATTATTTTCTCTCTTCCATATTTACATTTGTGCTATTTTCCATACGCACATTATTATACAACTCAAGCTATTATCGCCATCTGTATTAAAGTTTTACAAACTACAATTTGAACTTCAATTTCACAATCCCATTTCATACCGTGGCTAAACCGGGCTCGGAAATTTACCAACCAGACACTGTGTAGCATAGTAAACACTGCGCTTCACTACCCGATGTACCCTCAAGTAACCACCTACCCCTTGAAACAAAGTTTGTGCACATTAAACGCCATCTATACTTACGCAATTTTTCCATACCTCACAGAGCAACCCTACAAGCTACCACGTGACATGCCCCAAACTCAAAGGGCATATCATACCGAGATTCTCTCAGAAATCCGCCATCCCAAAACAATCAACACACGACATAGCAAAGCCACCCAATCTCTGAGCTTAATTAACTACCCTCAACGTCATTCCACCGGATAGTGAGTCAAAAAGAATATCTTTCCCACATCACAAATGGGTCACACCGGAAATGCTCCGTTGCGGTAACCATCTCAAACTAAACGCATCCTAATACTGCACCAGCCTGATCGATACAAACATCTTCACCAGCTGCCACCGGGAATATCCTAGGGAGCGATGCGACAACTAGTGCAGATCAATACCTGATCTACACAACCTTCTCTCCTATCCATTATTCTGAGCACACTCAATTTCTATAAGCTTTTTCCACAGAACTTTATAGCTCAATTTGAGCTTGCATAATAAACATTACCCGCCATTAATAGTTCCCTCAAAAGCTGTTTATCTTGAGTGAATAAAATTTTTTTTTTTTTTCACGAATTAAACATACAAAGGGAAAAAAGGTCTTAAAAGTTAATTGTATGGCAAAATCAAGTTCCTATTCAGCTTAAACATAATGCCAAGTAATGGACAAGAGATAGAATGGAATGGCTCCAAAGCGAACAGCAGAGATTAAAATGGATACTTGCAGAAAGCCAGAATGAGCAATGGAATCAAAGACGAAACTCAAAGAGAAAGGTGCACGGTGCTGGAAGGACGTTCAAGCGAAACGAGGTCATACTTGAAGGTTTTGCCAGTTTCGACGGGAGTCTGCAGGATGTGCGGGGTTGCCTCCATCACTCGAAGAAGTAAGTTATCGATGTAGTTCTCCAAGTCATTAGAATGTTTCATTTGTCTGTCCAGGTTTGATTGAAGGTTCAGAATAACTTCCAAAAGATCCTAGAAAAAGAATACATTGAATTAGCCTCGTCATACTTTTAAAATGGTACGAGCTTTTCTCGCTTTCAGTTACCAGCGAAACCAAACGAAGTTAGGTTGCAACACGCAAAGAGTTAACTGATAACATTCCGGCCAAGGGTTATGGCATAGCCAAGTTGAATCACCGTTTCCGATTTCAGCCCATTTAAGGGAAAGAAGTTTGGGGAATGAAAACTTATAGAGCAGTCTAATTTTTCTTCATCAAAACAAATATTATTAATGGATCCTAATTTTAAAAGAAATTCTAAGTAATAACATAAAATAATACAAACAAACAAAGTCTTTATTAAGGAGGAACATATGTATCACAACCTTTCAAGCCTACTTATAATACTAATGAAAAACATGTTTCAGGGAGTGGTGAGTCGCAAGATGAAGGACTTGATTCGGGAGTCATATACTGTCGCGACTTGTGGTTCGGAGTCCACGTTAAGCTGTAGGTCTCCACTGAGAAGTCAATCATCCATCACTTTGCCAAGTGAGGTCAGCGCGCATCAATACCATAAATAGCTAGCTTACCCATATATGTCCCGTCAAGCGCAAATCCCCAATATCATTTCCATTGGAAGGTCAAGTCCCCTCCCCACCCCAATCGTGGGTCACAGTACTGAGGGACAAACCCTCCTATTCTCTTTAATAATTTTTTATTTTATTTTTGGAGCTCATCTGTCGACTGCCTACTTAGGCATAAGTCGCAGTACTCACGACAGCCTAGTACTAGGCTAAATTAAAAGAACAGTAAGCAGAAAAAAGCAACAATAACAATAAAAAAAGGAAAAACGAAAAAGGCAGCAAGCATGCCCCGGCGCAGGAACGTGCGACCTACAAAAAAACAACAACAAAGCAGTTAGAGAGGTGGAGGAGGCCACCCTCATTCAAAAAGTCAGTGTGCAGAAACCAGTACAAGCGGCAAGCGGTAGCAATCCCGCTCATCCCGGTACCGGGACAGGTAACGTGTGCGAAGATCACACAGACTGGGACATTAAACGAGAAGGTGCCGAACAGTCTGGGGAAAAACGCAGTCGTCACAATAAGGCGCAGGCGAGCGCTCCATCAAAAGGCGGTGCATCCCGCGAGTGTGTCCAATTCGGAGACAACAGAAAGCAACTTGAAGCCGTCGCGGCATTGGGGGGTAAGTCCATGTGAACAGTCGCGGCGCGATGGCACGCAACTTTGGGTTCCTCTCGACCGTCTCCCATCTTCTTTGCCAAGCAGCTCGTATTCCTGCCATGTAAACGGTGTGAGGAAGAGCGAAACGCTGGTCTGGTCGCCCATTCCTCTCGGACTCTTTGGCGCCCTCAATTCCTACATGTCCAGGAACCCAGCGGAAGAAAATCTCGACATCTACCCACTCGCAAAACCGTGGCGTCACGGATATCGCGAACCAGGAAATGCGGAGATTCCAATGCCCCAAGAGCACTCAGGAAGCTTTGTGAGTCGCTATAAATCACAATCCGGTTTCCGAACCGGGCACGTCGCGTAATCTCCCGTACCGAGCGGTGTATTGCAACCAGCTCGGCCGTGAAGACAGACACAGCGGCTGGCAGAGCCCCGCTGATTTCAAACATAAGGGATAGGGCCGCCAGAAGGGCAACCCGGGAAGACCACGCATAGGCCAACTGGGCCCCAAAACGAGGGAGGCCTATAGCCATGCCCACGAAATTTAGAAGCCCACCCAAACGAGCCCAAAAGGGGGAGGACGAGGGAACACGTGGGGCCCAATTTAGAGCAGCCGTCGTCTTCTTTCTCATCCTGGGGGTGAGGCGGGTCCTGTTGGCGCGCAGGTCAATGTCAACGCCAAGGTACACGAGTTGGCGGGTAGGGGAAAGCACGGACTTCTTCTCATTTATTTTTATGGAAGAGTTGCGGACCCGGCTGACAAAATCAAGGAGGGCGGCGGGGCGACCTAGGCCCAAAATGTCATCCAAGTATGTATAGACCACGATGCCGGCCTGTCGGGCAAATTCCGCGAAAATTGGTGCCATGCAAGCTTGCATAATGTAGGGAGACCCGGCGAAACCCATGGGCAAGCGCTTAAAGCGAAAACGCTCACTCCCACAGAGCACGCCGAACCAAGGCCGGGCATTTTCATGCAGAGGGATGTGATAGAACCCATGCTGGAGATCTATCTTGATAGCCCACGTGGCCTCTCCCGCATCACGCAAGACCTTTCTAAGGGAAGGGAGCTGGAAGGTAGGGGGGGGGGGTATATAAACCCGACACGCCCAAAGGGGACATGTCGTAAATGAGCCTATCCTCGGTCTCATTTTTAGGGACTAGGAACACCTGATGGGCGCACCTAATCCGCTCCGAGCGTTCAAGGGTATGAAGCACCGGGAGCATCAGCTTATTGCTGACTAGCGCTGACGTCACGCGCTCGCAGGGTATAAATGCAAGGCTTTGCGCCTTTATTCACTATACATTAATAAGTTTAAGCAACTGTGAACATATTAACACAAAATGAAGTTGCTTCAGAAAAAAACAATATTTATACAAAGTAAATGTTTAACCAAAGGCAGGCGGAATTTATGCCTTATTCAATCAGCTTCACTGATTCATTTAATATTTACTGCTTAACCTTCGACCTTGGGGTAAGTCTTTGATGCAATTCTTGTGCTAGGCCTAAAAGCCATAGGAAGTTCTTTATCCGCGCTGCGTATTTACGAGATTCTATTTATAGAAGACCCGTCTTCTTATGGCTCCTAAAAGGACCCCTAGTAAAAGAACACCCTCTAAGGGTGCTCAGACCCGCTCCAGGCCGACCTCGCAGGCTCCGGCACGGGACCCTTCGCCGACACCTCCCCCTACTGCGACTGCCAGTACTTCCAGCACCGCTGCTGCTCCCGCCCCCGTTGAAAGTGTTCCTTCCGACTCCGAGGAGTTGGATACCCTTAGACGCCAGGCCCTCGACAGTATCGGCACTCAGGAGGTCCCGCCCCTTCCCAGGGCTTCCACCCCGTGGGATTCCCAACCCCCCGACGCACGCAGAGTGCTGGGGTTTGATGAGCCAGTGTTAGGCTTTCAGCCTAACCAGGGTGTTCCGCAGATTGTGGAGGCCCGCCGGGTTACCCCGGACTGGCCACTTGTGGTAACACACCTACGTGCCCGCGTAACCACCCCTTCCACCCCCCCTGTGTTTAGAACTAGGGACATCGAAGAGCTCCAACTGCTCTTCATCGCCTTCCGTCTCAGGGAGAATCTTTTGGAGGAGGAGACCGCACGCCTGCATACTAGGCTGCGGCTCTATTACTTAGTCTCCTACGTTGGGTGGGGGTACGCCTTGGAGGATCACCGCCTCCAGGCTACCCAGGGTGCGGGCATTCCAATCGACCCGGTTATATATAACCGCACAGTCCTAAGGGAGTCTTGGGCGCGTCCCGCCCCTCCCCGTCCCCAACCGGCTGCTCCGGCTGCCCGCCCTCGTCCTAGGCCTAGGGCCAGAAGTAAGGCTAAGGATGGCCGGAAGTAGGTCACCATGTGACTCTTGGGAGGACGAGGTGTGGGCAGTTAGGGATGTTTTCAATTTTGCTCCCAGTCCCCCTTTGTCCTTCCCCCCCCTCCCTGGGGTTGGGGCAGACCTCCCTCTCGCCGATGGGTCAGGGGATGGTGAGGTTCCACTCGGTTTTAACATAGATGCCCTACCGGAATGGGGCGCCGAGGTACTTCCCGAGGATCGGGACTTGGAGGATTTCGACTTAACTTCGCAGCAACGCCTCCTTGCGGCTGACCCTGGACTAGCCGCCGCCGTTGATGCCATAAATATGGTGGTGCCTGTGGATGACGATACGCAGGCCCTTATCGACGCTGACCCCCAACTCCGTGATGTCTTGAATCTCATAGAAGACGTCCCGGAACCGGTCCCTGACGACCCCCCTGCTTCGCCGGACGTGGAGGCTCCTGTTCAGGATGCGCCCCCGGCAGCCAGGGTTGAGTCTGGTCAGGACCAGGACATGGGTGATGACGACAACGCTGAGGATAACGACGCCGAGGGTGAGGCGGGGAGTGTCTTCGACCCGTTGGCACGGGTTAACAAGGACCCCCTCCAAAGACACATATGTGACTTCCTCCCTGGTAATGTGTGTCACCACGTTCCCCTTCCCTCTAATGTGGCCAAAGCTGCTGGCGGGAAAGGGGTGCGGGTGTTCCTCGGCCAGTATCGCCATTTCGCCCCCAGCAATAAGCTGATGCTCCCGGTGCTTCATACCCTTGAACGCTCGGAGCGGATTAGGTGCGCCCATCAGGTGTTCCTAGTCCCTAAAAATGAGACCGAGGATAGGCTCATTTACGACATGTCCCCTTTGGGCGTGTCGGGTTTATATACCCCCCCCCTACCTTCCCTTGGAAAGGTCTTGCGTGATGCGGGAGAGGCCACGTGGGCTATCAAGATAGATCTCCAGCATGGGTTCTATCACATCCCTCTGCATGAAAATGCCCGGCCTTGGTTCGGCGTGCTCTGTGGGAGTGAGCGTTTTCGCTTTAAGCGCTTGCCCATGGGTTTCGCCGGGTCCCCCTACATTATGCAAGCTTGCATGGCACCAATTTTCGCGGAATTTGCCCGACAGGCCGGCATCGTGGTCTATACATACTTGGATGACATTTTGGGCCTAGGTCGCCCCGCCGCCCTCCTTGATTTTGTCAGCCGGGTCCGCAACTCTTCCATAAAAATAAATGAGAAGAAGTCCGTGCTTTCCCCTACCCGCCAACTCGTGTACCTTGGCGTTGACATTGACCTGCGCGCCAACAGGACCCGCCTCACCCCCAGGATGAGAAAGAAGACGACGGCTGCTCTGAATTGGGCCCCACGTGTTCCCTCGTCCTCCCCCTTTTGGGCTCGTTTGGTTGGGCTTCTAAATTTCGTGGGCATGGCTATAGGCCTCCCTCGTTTTGGGGCCCAGTTGGCCTATGCGCGGTCTTCCCGGGTTGCCCTTCTGGCGACCCTTCTCCCCTCGGGTTGGGTACCCTGGGTCGGGGCACGAGTCGGGTGGGCCCCTCCCTCGCTCCCCGTCGCTTTCAGCGACGCCACTCCCTGGGCTATGGGTTGGATTTTTGACCAAAGGCAGGCTAGTCTTATGTTTTCAGCTCCCACCCATGCTGTTAAGGCAGAGTTTGCCGCCCTCTTTATTCTTTATGTTTGCCGCCCTAATTATTTCCTGTTTTCTGACTCCATGGCGGGCGTAATTTTGTTAAGCAAGGGGGCCATTTTATCTTCCCTCTTGCCATTTATTTCACCTGTAATATTACTCATGTTCCATAACCTTTTTATTTCCCACAGGCCGGTGGTAGCTTGGGTACCGTCCGAAGCAAACCTTGCTGATCCTCCCTCGCGTGGATTAAGCGCTGGTTAGCGTATGCGAATTTTCCCGTGACGTCATTTATGACGTCGCGATAAATCCATGACGTTCTGACTAGCGCTGACGTCACGCGCTCGGAGGGTATAAATGCAAGGCTTTGCGGTTCGACCGTTAAAATATTCAAAGTCTCTCACAATATACTCCTTCATAAACAACACAAAGACCCAAAACACCCAAACAACTACAGGCCTATTGCTCTATTAGAGCACCTAGGCAAAATACTCGAACGCATGGTCAACTGCCGCCTACGGGAGTTCCTGGAAGAGAGGGACTGGTTCTCCCATCAATACGGGTTCAGGAGGGGCAGGTCCACTCAGGCGGCCGTGCCCATCGTACACGACAGAATACAGAAGAAACGACAGATACACCAAAAGACTCTCTCCGTCAGTAAGGACGTGGAGAAGGCCTTTGACAAGGTGTGGCACGAGGGACTCCGTTGGAAACTCGCCAACAACACGGAGTTACCTCTCTGCACCAGAAGGCTCCTCTCACACTACCTCACTGGACGGCGATGCCACATCAGATACAACAACAACCTATCAAGACCCTTCACACCACGCTCAGGCGTTCCCCAAGGAAGCGTTCTGGCACCCACACTCTACATCATGTTCACAAACGACACCCCACGCCCACCAGAAAACTGCGTTCACACTTACATAGTGGCCTACGCCGACGACGAGACCATTCTCGTCAGCGGCCGGGCCCCCGAAGAAATCGCGCTCCATGCACAAAGAATACTTGACGAGAAGACAGACTACGAGGACAAATGGCTGATTGCCACGAATCCTCAGAAGACACAGATGACACTCTACGGCGCTAGAGATCACTTCATGCACAACCTACAAATCTACTCACACACACCAAACATGATCCACCAAAACCCAACAAGGCTCGCATACACACAGTGCACCAAAATCCTGGGGGTAACATTCGACAAATCCCTCAGGTTCAACTTACACCAGAACATAATACAAGCAAGAGCCTCACGTACAAACACATCGCTGGGTAGGTTCTACCCAGCGAGTAAAAAACTAAAACTACACCTTTACAAAGCACTCGTGCGTCCCATTCTCACGTACGCCCCACTGTCACTCGTAGCCTCGAGCGACACCTGGAAGCGAAAGGCTCAGCGCATTCAGAACTCTGCTCTGAAGCGCGCTTGCCGTTCGCCGCTGTACTCGAGAATGGACGCACTACACAACAACAACAAACTAACTCCTCTCAACACCTACGCTCACACCAGACTCACAAAACAACTTGAAAAACTCACCACAGACCCACTTTACACCTCGCTTCATGTAAGAAGGTACGCGATGGCGCCGCGATATCCCGCGGCCCACGAACACCTGCCACCCGTACCATTCTTCGCATAAAACCATAAAGGCATCGTGAATAACGCGTTTCCGGATGGACTGTCAGCCTCTCCCCCCTCGCCCAGTCAATTACCACATAACCTACACCCTCACTACAACACCTCGCTTCGGTGTATAGCCACCGACCTATCTACTCTCGCTGTCCCTTTCTTAATTATTTTCCGCAACGCTCCTCTCTGACTACCCGTCTGCCGTATTACGGCAGTCCCTCTCTGTTCTTTCTATACACAAAATGCAAATGCAATTCGACCGTTAACACAGATGACACTCTACGGCGCTAGAGATCACTTCATGCACAACCTACAAATCTACTCACACACACCAAACATGATCCACCAAAACCCAACAAGGCTCGCATACACACAGTGCACCAAAATCCTGGGGGTAACATTCGACAAATCCCTCAGGTTCAACTTACACCAGAACATAATACAAGCAAGAGCCTCACGTACAAACACATCGCTGGGTAGGTTCTACCCAGCGAGTAAAAAACTAAAACTACACCTATACAAAGCACTCGTGCGTCCCATTCTCACGTACGCCCCACTGTCACTCGTAGCCTCGAGCGACACCTGGAAGCGAAAGGCTCAGCGCATTCAGAACTCTGCTCTGAAGCGCGCTTGCCGTTCGCCGCTGTACTCGAGAATGGACGCACTACACAACAACAACAAACTAACTCCTCTCAACACCTACGCTCACACCAGACTCACAAAACAACTTGAAAAACTCACCACAGACCCACTTTACACCTCGCTACATGTAAGAAGGTACGCGATGGCGCCGCGATATCCCGCGGCCCACGAACACCTGCCACCCGTACCATTCTTCGCATAAAACCAAAAAGGCATCGTGAATAACGCGTTTCCGGATGGACTGTCAGCCTCCCCCGCCTGACTTGCCCCCAACCCTCGCCCAGTCAATTACCACATAACCTACACCCTCACTACACCACCTCGCTTCGGTGTATAGCCACCGACCTATCTACTCTCGCTGTCCCTTTCTTAATTATTTTCCGCAACGCTCCTCTCTGACTACCCGACTGCCGTATTACAGCAGTCCCTCTCTGTTCTTTCTATACACAAAATGCAATGCAATTCGACCGTTACTCGTGCTCCGCCTGCCTTTGGTTAAACATTTACTTTGTATAAATATTGTTTTTTCTGAAGCAACTTCATTTTGTGTTAATATGTTCACAGTTGCTTAAACTTATTAATGTATAGTGAATAAAGGTGCAGTGGCGTGAAGCACTACAAGAACTACTATTTTCCTCATATACTTTGTTTTCAGAATTCTTTTGCCAATATATTTTAGTAAACAAGATAGTTCCTTATAAAGGAATAGTGTGAATGGAAAATCTGCTTTTATTTGTGTTAAGCGATTTACTTTAACAAGGTTTTCTAACAATAAATCAACCTTTTGATAGCTTACTTTAGATGACATCATGACCTTTGGAGAAATGGAGCTGAAGCCTTTAACTATACTAAACTGCAAGAGGGATCGTTCTATTATTTTTAAGATGGTATTCTGAAAGAAAATCAAGCAATCTTTTCTGAAAAACTTTATTTCATCAGTTGGTCGTCTTGGCGAGTTTCTAATAGCCGTTTTTGGAGTAAATGACAAATCTATAGTGTTGAAATGTAAAAGATTATCACCTTTGTAAAGATCAGTTTTAGTAAAGCACTACAAGAACTACTATTTTCCTCATATACTTTGTTTTAAGAATTCTTTTGCCAATATATTTTAGTAAACAAGATAGTTCCTTATAAAGGAATAGTGTGAATGGAAAATCTTTCTGAAATTTTGTCAAAAATCCTTCAAATTGATTTGCAATAATAGAAAAGAAAGCGAATTTTGCCTCTAGCATATTTAAAAGTACCACTTGAAAAAAGTACAAAAAGTAACTGTTACACACCCTGTTTTAAAAAAATTTACAATAGGTAAGCCAAAATTCCCTGACTTTTTAGGTTATCCCTGACCAATTATAAATTCCCTGACTTTTCCAGGTTCTCACTAATCATGGCTGCCTCGGAGGGATTCGATGCATTCGCAAGAAGGCTACCGTCCGAGAAACGGGTCATCTTCGGATCTCTACCAATAACGCTAGCTAAAGTTCTCCTCTGATGGAACATGCTGCCATCAGTGGAGCATATGACGAGTAAACGTTTGAAGCCAGCGGCTCGAAAACGCCAGGTAGCCTCTGAATGAGGGGCCCCGACATAATCGAGGCTCCACTCTGCGAATTTCTGGTCTTTGCCAGGGACTCCGCACCAGAGGGGAGCAACGGGGCCGAACGTGCCGATCTTGGCTCGGTTGCTTAACAAAGAAGCAGCACACCCATCCGTCCCAGCAGCCCCCGCGGATGGAGAGGAGCCTCGAGTGTTTTTAGTCTTTTCTTTTTAGGAGAGGGAGGGAAATTAATCCCCTCTTCTCCCCTCCGCCGGCAGGAGCCCCAAGGCCAGATCCTTCTCAGAGATGGAGAAGGTCTTGGCTTTCACAGGGGCACCAGCCAGAGGAGGAGATCCCTCCTCTCCTTGTACAGCTTTGGATACCGAGCTGTCTGAGGAGGACCTTGCACAGGGGCGGGTTGCCTCAGGGACCATGTTCATCTCAGGGAGGGGCCTCCATGTGGCCCCGTTCCCTCAGGACATCACAGGTCCCATCATCATTTGGTTGGGTAGGACAGGAGGGCACATAGGGTGAACCCCTCTAAGCTCAAAATTCGAGCACGCAGGTCTTTGGAGGGAAGAGGCAACAGGCCCTGTCTTCCCTCCTCCCCTAAGGGGGTTGGCCCTATCGGGCAGCGGTCAATTAAGGGCCGCTTGCCTCTCTTGGCAGTCCCCTTGGAAAGTAGAAGGGGGACTGCCACTGGAAAGAGGGAGGCACTCAAGGGCACCTCCAGAAAAGGGGGTGAGGAGGGAGTCCCCTACATCCGTAGGCAAAGGAGAGGAGCAAGCCTCCTCTTCGGTTAAGGAATTTTGGAGGGTCCCCTGCGAGAGCACGGGGGAGGACCTCTAAAATCTGCCCGAAGGCGGCTCCGTCGGTGGTGAAGGGAAAGTTGTTTTTTTTATAGATTTTCCTCATCGGGCATGGGGACCCTATTCATTATATGGGAAGCAAACGCTAATCACTCCCCACATTAGACCGCTCTGCGAGGGGTGAACACGGGGCCAGCAAAACCAGATGCCGCCATTTAGGACCACACCTTTCCGCCTAGTGGCCAAGCAGCCCTTCGGCATGGCGGCTCCACCTTGGGCTGGGCGGAAAATCGATAGAGATTGAAAGGAGAGAGAAAGGGGTATGTGAGGAAGGTGCGGGTGGGGCTGAAGCAGGATGTTAAAAACCCACCACTCCAAACCGAAGCTCAGGGGTGAGGTGTCATTATCTCTTCCCCCCCTAGCCCCGATCAGGGTTGAATGGGTGAGAGGAAGCTGGTCGGCGTTTACCCTGTGAAATTAGAGGCCGACCAGAGAGAGTTGTGGGAGAAGTTGTTGGGAAAGTGAGTAGGTAGGGTAGATACGCAGTGTCTGAAAGAAGGAGAAGAGGCTAAGCTGGGGCCGGACGGGGCACTGAGTCCCGTCAGCACGGCGGCCAGGAAGGCAAATCGCCGAGCCCATTACGGAGTTTCTTTAATATATGAAGAAAGTGGAGCAGCTAGGGAAGTAAAAATGTGGAGAACTATATATACAGACATGGTTAAAATGTATGGCTCGAGAGGGACGGTGCCAGACATTTTGTCATTTTTTTGGTTATAACCCTCTGGTATCAGTCCAAATCTGCCATATTGTTTGGCATGCGAGCTGTTGCTAGTCGAGCTCATGGACTTTATAATGTATCGTTCCGAAATCGGTTGCTTGTGCTCGAACAGTCGCAGTGAGCCTAAGTGTATTTTCCCTTGTTTCCATTCCTGTTTGTGATCATTGTGTAGTGATGGGTCAAGTAAAAGAGCTGACAAGGAAAGAGATGGCTATTATTACATCACTTTGTAAGGCAGGAAAATCTAATAAGAAAATAGTGACTACAATCGGCGTGGTGCTACGCAGTGTTCAGCGGTGGACTAAGAAATTTCATGACTGTGGAGATACTGACCTCCCATTGCAAAAAAAAAAAAAAATCGACAGAGAAGCCAAGGAAAACTACCCCACGTACTTTAAAGGTGCTCCGGAGGAAGGTATCCGGATAGTGAGCCACGTATAACAGCACCAGAATTAAAGTAAAAGAACCCTTTGTTACTGTCTGATGTGAGTGAGAACCATACAGCACTGGCTCCAAGATGACCTAAAATTCTCCCACCCCACCACTCGCAAAAAACAGTGTCACCCTTAAGCAGAGACGAAATAGGGTTGCTTTTTGCCAGAAATATTTGGAGTGGGATGAGGCTAAGTGGCAGCGAGTGTTGTGGAGCGATGAAGCTATATTGAGTGCGACTGGAAACCGAGGTGGAACGTGTTACGTTCCGTCAACCTGCTACCATGAACGGAGCAAAAACGCCAGGTAATATCTCGATGAGGGCCCTCGACCTCATCGAGGCTCCACTCACCCTGTCTGCAACTTTCATCTTAGTCTTGATCTTTCTCCAGACTCGACAGCACCTCGGGGCTTGCGTGCCAGTCGTGGTCTAGTCACTGCCGAAACAACAGGAGAATCGAACGTCGAGACTCGTTTCTTCTTTTCGGAAGGTTGGTTAAGAGTTGCCTTGGCGGGGCACGGAGTCCCGTCAGCAAAGCGGCCAAGAAAGCAAATTGCCGTGCCACTTAGGGGTTCTCCCCAAAAGGAAACCCTCGTCTCTCCACCTCCGGAAGGCCTTAAGGGCGGATGAACCGTCATCAGTCTTGTCCTCCAAAATGGAGAAGTCCATGGAAAACAAGCGGGCAACAATCCAGGGTGGTGTTCTTACCTATCCTCGTGAATCCTCAGAGGTCCGTGTCGGTCTAGGAGGGCCTTGCAAAGGGTCGGACTTCGACGCGGCTGTGTCCCCCACCGAGTCTTTATTCGCTCAGGGAAGACCCTGCCATCTGGGGCGACGGAATCTCCGGGTCCAGTTCAGTGGGGGGCCAAAATGGAATCATGACTGGGAAGTCAGTAGGGCTGGCGAGCTGAACACCATGAAAGTAAGGCGGGGGGAAGGCACATCAGCCCCAAACGTCCAGCCCACCCTTGCCCTTTAAGGGGAGGGATCGCCCCTTTTGAGCCGCTCATACTAGAACCGGTCGATTGGCGGGCCTCAGAAAGAGAAAAGGGCTCACCGTTGGTACTAAAGTGGAGTCGTCCAAAGGGGAATTCAAGGAAGGGATGAGGGGGAAGAAGCCGCCTCACCCGTAGACGTAGAAGGTGAAAGTCCTTCTCTAAAAGAGGGGGGAGGGGGGGTCCTTAAGAAAACACTGGTTCCACCTATATCACAGAAGTGGAGATGTTAGAGGATGGCTCCGAAGATGGCAAAGGAGAACCCCCTTTGGAACAGACAAATGTTTGTATGGTAATCCCTCCACCAGTTAAGAGTTGTGCTGTCGAATTCCTCGCCCAGCCCAACAGCAATGTTGGGTGTTTGGTTTAAAGGACGTAGAAATTTGATCTAAGTTCTCCAATAAAACGAAATTTCTGAAAGCTTGAAACCAATAATATAGAAAAAGGGTTGGTGGGCTATATCCCGCGTCGAGCCACTGCCACCTTGGATTTTCTGACTTTTCAAGTCTCCACCCTGGGTGCGTTAAAGAGCGGTGATCACACTTGTGCAGCGACGCACCTAGGGGCGTAGCTTCTAATTGAGTAGCAAGAAAGTTAGGGCGACAGGTAAGATTTCCTTACCTGGTCGTACTAATCGTTGAAAGGACGGCCAGGATCTAGATCTATTGTGGCAGACAGCGAGACATGACCAGAGTTTTAAGAATTGACCGAACAGCCAACAAGGCAGTAGAGCTCACCCACCATAAGCATTACAGCGTTATGCATCCACAGGCTGGTGGTTAGCTCATTACACGCAGGGACTTACTTTACTTTGTGGCCCCTGGGCTCTCTGCAGTCAAACCCGGCATTACTCAGGAATACCACCACGGCGAGGAAGTTTTTTCCACGCTTCCAAGTAAGGCGGCATGATAGTCAGCTCTGAAGTGGTCGAAGGAAGGGCAGGTGAGAATGAGACGAGTAGTGTCGTCTGTCATTTGGCGGTTGCAGCGGGAACAGTCGGGGTATCGTTTGTTTTGTACATTTAGAGAGGAGTGGTGTCATGATCATTAAGGGTGGATATTGGGTGAGATGCGTTGAAGTAGTGTTGTTTACCTGCTGTCCGAGTGCTACACGAGTGAAGTGGATGTGTATCTTTTGTATTATGTTCTAGGCCAGTAGGGTGGGGGCAGATTTCACAGTAGTGGTAATGAAGGTCATATAGAAAAAGTGGCTCATAAAATGAGCCTCATTGCAAGAGACATCTAGGACCAGATTGCTTTGAGCAATAGTCTTAGTTAATTTCACCACCCATCCCTTTTTATCCATGGACGAGGTCCTCCGACTGGGATAATGAAAGTCAGATAAAGATCAGAAAGAAAATCGCCATCAAAGCCTGTGGGCAACAAGAGCCGGTCCTCATAAAAGGGAAAGGTGCAGAGACGGGGTAGTACTGTTTTAACACCACTGCGAGCAGGGAACCCTTCTGACCCAAGACAGAGACCACCCTGTTCCAGGTCTGGGAAGTGTGGACATGGAAGTTTCTTTGGCAAGTTGCAGGGGCAGCCTTGAAATTTTTTTTTCATTCGGGTATTCATGCCATGTTAATGCATATTGGGCGAATATTACCACGGGTATTACCAGACGGAGTCCCGATTCGGGTCGACTTTACGGTGGCCTGCACACACTCTAGATACCCAAGGTTCGGATTCCACGTTAAACTGTAGTTCCCCACTGAGGAATAAAAGGGCCAAAATAGTGTGCAAGCATTTATTACGGTAAAGTTCCAAGTACTTCCCGATGCACTGTATACACATATTAGGACTCAAAAGGGTTGCCTCAACCTCAACTTTGAAATTCTAGTGTCAAAGACCCACATTGCAAGAATGTAATACTGCGATTGGGGTTTGGGCACCAGAATGAGAAGGTTAGCCACTACTCGCTGCATCAGGGACGAGGATTAAACCTAACTCACCTCCCTGGATTTCCCAGCAAATTTATCATGAATTTCTTGGGGAAGTTTTGAAGGTCTCATGGTTAGAGTTGGTAGACGATCATTACCCCCTTCGACAAAACGACCTTCCTCATTCAACCTTTCGCGACTTCCACCTAGAGAATCATAAACACTGGGATAAGTCAATATATTTGACAAAAATCTATGTAGTAAGAAGGGTAGGTAAAAGTGAGGAACGAATTGATGACTTATATATGATGTGAATGAGAATGTAAGAAGAATGGATGAAAATAGATGTGTGAATATATGTGAGTTAGTTCCTGTTGTACAAAGTATTGGAAGGCCGTGCAAAGTATTGGAAGGCCGTGCCCTACATTCCATTCACAACTGAGGATGAAATCCCCGGACGGGAAAATGAAATTTGCAAGATCAGAATGACAATGGCTGGAAAGCCCAAAGCCAACAGGGAGCGTTCCTCTTGGGGCAGGCGGAGAGGTATCTGGGTAGTAGTATGTTTTGGGACACCAACCAATGATCCTGGAACCTTTTGTGGCCACAGATAGGGTTGGGGCACCCATTCCACATTAGACGGATGTGGATAACACTCTCACACACTATCAAGCCTTTCTAGATGCCAAAACAGAGAGAAATTCTTACAAAAACACACCGCGAGACTTTCCAACTCTAACAATGTGGGTATTAAGCGAACAAGATACACACGGCGCCATTTAATCAAGTGCAAACACATTCAACATCACCAAAATGGTAAACACCATCATACATAAAAATTAATAACATCACCTGATCTCAACACAGAGCAAGAAACGAACATCTACACTCACTTGTAATAGACCACAACATGCCTACACAATTTACAGCAGGAATGGTATTCTAGGTTATCGGGCAGGAAAAATGCTCCCTAACCTCTGCCCTTCACATATTAAACAATCACCTAATTAGTCCTAGGTGAAAGAGGCATCGACGCCATCACACAAACAAATAATGCCCATCATTGAGCCATTCAAACCACCCATTGCTCAACATCATACCGTATGCCCCATCTCCCTACTCTGCACTCCCATCCAAAAATCATGCGATGTTGAGTACTAAACAAAATCAACCGCTACAAATCTCCCCCATTGCAATTAACAAACACTGCATTTGCCAACATCACCTCAACTCATACGAAGAAGGCTTTGCCAACAAACATGACCACACAGAGTAATGGCAACCATAAACAAATAGTAGGGATCTTAACACTGATCTGCACTTATTTAAGATGACTTATTTTTCAATGGGAACCTATAATCTATTGCGGAACCCGAACCACGGCTATCTAAAGCTGCAGTAAAAAATGCCCTGAATCAAAATTCCAATTGGGCAATTAACCATCTCCGACGTAGCTTAACTTAGCTGTAATCGGAAGCGGTGTTTCCATTCAGCTAGGCAGCAAAGCCTTTGAGGCAGCCAAGACAGACCTGAATCAATAAAATACTAAACACCACACTTGACTCCAACTACAAAAAATGGTTCGCCAACTTCCTCACAGACAGACTAGCACAATACACCAAGGCAACATATCACAAACACCACATACACAATAGAGTCCCAGATAACATCCCCATTTTCGCACAACATTTATACCACACCCAAGCCGGTTGCAATCCACAATGCTATATCAGAAGAGTTGAACACTGGCTACAACATAACCAAATGACTGTATTGCTTTTACAATCCTGTTATCATTTTCACAACCCACAAAGTGGAGTACAACAAACACCCTCTCATCATCCTAGCAGACACCCCAGACCCCTTAAATAGAACACCTAGTGTTCTATGACAAACTAGACACAAACAAAGCTTATAAAAATTAAGAGTGTGAACACTCACAGGTACCACATTAGAGCAATCCAAGGAGTAACAACAAGGAAAGAAGGTATACTAGGAGACCTTACGGTCCATTCAAGGAGGGTACCTTTGGGCTAGCAATCGAGCGGGTACATGGCTGCTCAATTGTTTTGCGTCCCTAAACGGCCACTTTTCAAGACCTTGTCTAGTCTTGACTTGAACTGGTCAACAGATTCACTGCTGACAACTTCCACTGGAAGTGCGTTCCACTTACCGCAGATACTGGAAGTGAAAAAATTTCCACACAGATTGCGGTTGTAACGCTTCAGTTCAAGTTTGAAGCCGTGATTGCGCGTTCTGTTCTCACTCAGTGTGAAAATATCCCGGTAGTCAACATTGTCGAACCCTCGAAGTATTTTGAAAACTTCGATGAGCTGACCACGCAGTCTACGGGTTTCCAGCGAGAACAGATTCCCTTAGTCTATCCTCATAACTTTTATGTCGGATAGAGGGAATCAGTTTGGTTGCCCTAGCTTGTACGCGTTCCAACCTTGCGATGTCCTTTCGCAATGAAGGACTCCAAAATTGTACGGCATACTCCAGATGCGGTTGGACAAGTGAGTTGTACAGGCACAGTACAATCTCCTGGTTCCGATAACCAAACTGGCGCTTAATATAGCCTAGCATCCTTTGGGCCTTTTTCTCCGCCTCAATGCACTGTTTCGAGAACTTGAGGTCACTAGTCATTGTTACACCCAAGTCCTTCTCAGTGTCGATGGATTCAATAGCAGCGCCCTTAAGGATATACTGAGATTGGGGGTTTCTGTGGCCGATATGCATAACTTTGCATTTCCCCACGTTAAAAGGCATGTGCCACGTGTCCGACCACTCCCCAATCTTCCCAAGATCTTCCTGCAGGCGGGCAGTATTTCCATCCTTTGCAACGTTCATACCAAGCTTGGTATCGTCGGCAAATTTGGAAATCTAGGCAACCATGTCACCATCCATGTCGTTGACGTAGATGATGAATAGTAGTGGTCCCAGGACAGAACCTTGACGCACCCGCTAGTAACGGGCACCCACTCAGAAGACTGTCCATTCACCACCACCCGTTGCCGTCTGCCACTTAGCCAGTTCTCGATCCAGCCGGCTACCTTTCCGTCTATGCCAAGCGGTGTGGTACCTTATCAAAGGCTTTCTGAAAGTCTAGGTAGACCACATTCACCGCCTTGTCCCGATCGTGCTCAGTGAAAACGAAGTGGAAGAATTCCACAAGGTTCGTCAGGCATGACCGTTGCCTTCGGAAGCCGTGCTGGGAACTCCTCAGTAGCAGGTTTGACTCTAAATACGACGTCACTTTGTCCACCATGATGCTTTCCATGAGTTTACCGACTATCGAAGTCAGACTGATAGGTCGGTAGTTCGAAGGAGTAGAACCGTTGCTCGCCGTTGCCTCTACAGCCTTGATGGAGATCTCGCTCGTCTAGTGGATACGGCTTTAGATTTATGATGTTGAGGTGTTGTGTTCAAACCAAGCGAGGTCAGACAAATAACTCCAGTGGTGTCAAGAGGTGACTGATCATTGGGCGGGAATACACTAAAACTCACCTTCGGAGGGTTAGGTAGCTCCTACAGACATCATGCTCATAGCCAAACACCCCACCACTATCATTTCCCTTCCCCCATCTTCACATCGCAACATATACCGTTCGTTCCAGAGCACTACTGATAAATCGCATCCAAAATCCAAATACCCCTGATGCGAAACGAGTGTCCCCTTCCCCCTGGGGTCACGAAGGGTTCTTGATCGCTGGTTAGTGCATGGGGATTGGTAATGCCCGTGCTACAATCGAAATATGGGCAGTCTCACAGCCCAAACATCTGCACTACTTTCTTTACACATCTCGCCTTACTACCTTTCCGTGATACAGCCTCTTTGCTATTGCTGTTTTAAATTTTGAAAAAAAATGTGTAAAAGCAATAAAACTGAGATCAACTTTGAAGAAGCAGTTTGAAGAGCAGGACTCAAATTTCAACCATTTATTTCACAATTACAAAAGATCATTCATTACCTTTTGTGAAGAGACGAGATTTCAGAGATACTTTCGTTTTCAGCTTCTTATGCTTCTTACCATCATCTCCAAAGTCATTTAGGGTGGTTCTCTCCAACGTCAGTGCTTTCACTTCTGGTAGCCTTTGAAACAGATCATAGTTGAAAATGCAGTGTATTCCTGCTAGCAACCCAGCAGTTAGCTCAAAGCCTCCCAATGTTGTAATTGGTAATTTATGAAATGTATTAAATTCGATGCAGACATGGAAAAGAATAGTAACAGGAAAAGGCAATGATAACGAGAAAAAAAAAAGAAAAGGTGGGGATGAAAGGTGTGCTAGAATCAATCTCATCACCCCCTGAAAAGGGGATTCATTCTGAATTTCGAAACATTTGTACAAGGACAAATATGAACTCCAGGGAGGCTTTTGGACTCTTCAAACCTTGACACAATATTGTTGTTGTTTTTTTTGTTTTTTATAGCTCACTGCTAGCGGATGACATATCTACTCTGCTCTGGTCCCTCAGGACTGCCTCACAGAAAGCGTGGCCCCATTTAATTGTGGTAATGTTGACGAGGGGACTACAGCTCAGTGCTGTAGGATCAAAGCTTTCTCCCATAATCTCCCAAGAGGTTAGAGGGGGCAGAGATATCGTCTGCTCCGATGGAGCTATAAACAACACAATATTAGGTATGATAGGTGTGCATATAAAGGGTTTGTGAGGGGGCGTGCTTGGGGTCTTCTACCAAGGAATGAGGAGTCCTTACTAGTCTAGTGGATATGGTGTTGGTCTTCTGACGTCGAGGTGTCGGGTTCAATCCCAGCGATCACAACACAAAACGTCAACATCCATAGAGTTCTGCCCACTGATTGGTGGATGCGCTGTGTTTTTTTTATTTTATGAGTCCATCTGGCGACTGCCTACCAAGGCAAAAGTCGCTGTATTCACCACAGCCTATTCCTAGGCTATATTAAAAAACAAATAACAATATGTAAATAACAATGATAAAAAGGACAAAGGCTAAAAAAAAAAGAGCAAAAAAGCAACAAGAAGGAAATGCGCTCCGGCGCCGAAGGAAGGCATGCCTCCACCTTCAGAGGAAGATGCGACCTACAACAGTCAAAGTCATATAATCCGAGGGTCTGTGTGCACAAACCAGTCCCGAGTACAAGGGACAAGCGGTAGCGACACAGCTCGTCCCAGACTAGGGCAGGCAACGCGGGCGAAGATAACATACTGGGACATTAAACAAGAATGTACCGAACAGTCTGGGGGAACGGCGCAGGCGAAGGTCCATCAAATGGCGGTGCGTCCGGCGAGTGTATCCAATTCGGAGACGACAGAAAACAACCTGAAGCCGTCGCGGCATTGCGGGGTAAGTCCATGGGAACAGTCGCGGCACAATGGCACGCAGTTTTAAGTTCCCCTCAACCGTCTCCCATCTCCTTTGCCAAGCAGCTCTGCCATGTAATCGGCGTGAGGAAGAGCGAAGCGCTGGTCTATTGCCCAGTACTCGCGGACTCTTTGGTGCCCTCATTCCCCGCAATTCCTACATATAAAGGAACCCAGCAGAAGATAATCTCGACAACCGCCCGACTTGGCAAAACCATGGCGTAACGTATATCGCCAACCAAGGAATGCAGAGATTCCACTGCCCCGAGAGCACTCAGGGCGCTTTGTGAGTCGCTATAAATCATAATCTGGTCTCCGAACGGGGCACGTCGCGTTATCTCATATATTGCAACCAGCTCGGCCGTGAAGACAAACAGAGCGCTGTCAGAGCCTCACCGAGTTCAAACAGAATGGATGCGACGATGAAACAAACCCCCTCTTGGGAATGAAGCCATCCATATACACTGGCACGGTTCCAGTGTGACATGAATCGTGTTCCAAAAAGGCCGCATGCAATACTCCCGGCGCTATAGAAGCTTTGGGAGGAGGTGTGGCCACAAATAGACAAAGGTCGTAGCCTCCAGGGTGGCGTGCTGGGCAGAACTAAGGACATCACCGGCCCGAGAGCTATACCGAGCTCTCGAAGGAGTTTCCTAGTCCTAAACCCACAAGGTTTAGGGCATGCCTGGCGTCTCTCTCGCGGCATAGACACCGTCGCTTCGGCATAGCGAGAAATGCGGTTCAATGGCTGTTGTAGTCGAAGTTCCAGAGTTAGCAGATAGGCCGCGCCAAAAGAGATCGAAAGGTCGTCCACGTAGAGCGTAGCGAGAACATCTTCCGGCAGAACCGAGATGATGCCGTTGATGCTCAGGGCAAAGAGTGTGACACTGAGGACACCTCCCTGCTCCTTTCGGCCGGAGAGGGCTCCTCACAAAAATTCAGATATAAAGATTGGAAGGCGTCCCCTCGCCCCCATCGTGTGGAGTCTCCATGATACCGTATCGCTATATGGTATCATAGGCCTTCTCCAGATCGAAAAAGACCATGGCGTAGTGCTCTCTACGAAGGAAGGCCTCGCGGATGGCATTTTCCAGTCGGAGCAGAGCATCCGATGTGGAGTGGAACTTGCGGAAGCCGTACTGTGCAGAAGACAGGTGGCCTCGGATGTCCAGAAAAAAAGGCTAATCTAACATTATCTAAAATTTACCAATTTCTCCATCAACTTGCACATGCAAGAGGTTAGAGAGAATGGGCGGAAACCGGCCGGGATAGAGTGATCTCTCCCCGGTGTGCGAAAGGCGAGCACTGTAGCACTTCACCAGGAGTCTGGGAGGATACCCTCTACCCAGATCCTGTTGAACAAATCTAAGATAAAGGCCATGCCTCGCTCACCCAGGTGTCGAAGCATGGCATACGGGACATCGTCCGGACCAGGGGCAGTGTCCACGCAGGGGGTGAGAGCGGAACGCAACTCACTCAATGTAAACCTGTCATTGAAGGGTTCTCCACCTCTGGAGGTAAAGTCCAGTCGGCGGAATTCCGCGACATCATGACGCGCATTTAATGCTAGCGGAGCAGCATCCCGGCTAGAGAATGCGAAGGCAGTAGCGAAGGACACAGCCACGGACGCGGGGTCCGAGATTGCGGAGGGAGATCCTGCGAGAACTTGCCCCGAATCCTTATGACTCTCTTCCACACCTCTTCTAGAGGAAGGGGAGTAAGTTCAGATCCCAGAGCAAGAGAAATGGCCTCAAGAACCGTGCCATGATGCGGCGGACGTCTCCTGCCTCGAAGTTGGCAGAAAAAAAGTATACCTCCTATCCAAGTGCAGCTACACAGCTACGGCCTGAAAGGAGGTATTCAAAGCAAAGAGAAAAAAAAGAGACATCATGCCGGGTGTAAATCGCGCAAAAACCCTTATACCCCGGGGAAATGGGCAGGGGGCACGTGCCCAGCCTGGTCTCCTGCATAAAGAGAGCTAAGGGAGAACGGGAGGAGACGAGCCTCCGCAACTCCTCCTAGTTGGCCCGGAGTCCACGGTAATTCCATTGAATGAATATGCCCTGCAGGCCTAGGTCGGGGGCCCTCTTGGAAGAGAAACCCTCACGGGAATGGTCGTCCGCTTCCTGGAGGCAGAACTCCGGGCGCTGTTGCTTTCGAGGACTTATCGTGAGAGAATGGGCTCGCTATGCGAGTCTGTTCCTCCCTCCGCCTCGAAACTTTAGGCAGTCAGGACGGCTTCGGAGGCGGTGGTCCCTCCTTTGGATGATCCACCGCTTTCGAGTCACCCAGCCTAGAACTCGGTGTGGGCATAGGCGCCTAAGCTCGTTTAATGCTGTTCTTAGGGGGAAGGGGGCAGCTTTAGGAACGCCGGAAGATGGCCTCACGACCAACTTAAGCGGTGTTATCTCCTGAGACGCGTGGCTGTTTCGCCGTACGAGAAATTCTCACGCTAGGGGAAGCGGGTGGGGCCCTGGTTTTAACCGGGGCTGGTTGCGAAGCCTTTGTGCCGCCAGCTCTACCAGGGGAGCGCCCGAGATGGGTAAAACGCGCAGAAGGGTTCCGAATGGGCGCGAAAACGACTGGGCTCGTAGACCTGGAAGGGGCCAGGAACTAAAATGTCCTGGGCAGCGCCGGGTGCGCAAAAACTAAGTCTTTTGCCTCGCGAAATGGGAAACGATTCTAGTCCTGAATGGCCAGGATTTTCTTCTCAGGGAGATACGCACCACATTGCTTCGAACAAGCGGGGTGCGGCTCTTCACAATTGACACACTTGGCTAGACGATCGTATGCAGCCTTGGATCAACTTACAGACTTCGTGTACCCACGCCTTTGCACATCTACAGGAGCGATTCGTATTAGCCGAAGCGGTGGCAGTAGTAGCACCTCAACGGCAGTGGCACAAAGGCATTCACGCAGTAGCGATACCAACTGACATGCACCGACTCTGGGGGCTTGTCACAGTCGAACGGGAGGAGTGTAGGGGTGGGTCTCGAGGCCCCTCCCTGTATTCTCATCAGACATTCGACCTTGACAGCTCCATGGTCGACCAGCTCTAAGGTGATGTCATCTGTGGAGTAGTGAACGAGTTCCCTCACGTAAACCACTCCTTTTGCGAAGTTCATAGGAGAGTCCGGCACCACACTCACCAGTGTGCCATCAAGTGGCCACCTCAGAAGGATTCGATGCAGCATTTTCCAGAAGGTTCCCATCCGAGAAACGGATCACATTCGGCTCTCTACCAATCATGCTAGCTAGACCTCTCCTCTGATGGAAAGTGTTGCCCTTGGCCATTATGCTGCTATCAGTGGATTGAATAAAGAGGAAGCGTTTGAAGCCAGAGGGCTCGAAAACGGCAGGTAACTTCTGAATGAGGGGCCCCGACGTAATCGAGGCTCCGCTCTGCGCACTTGCAATTTTGGTCTAGCTCAGGGACTCCCCACCCGGGGCTTGGGAGAAACACCTGGGCCGGAGGTGCCGATCTTGGTTTGGTCACTAACCGAAACGGCAACGGCCCGTCCATCCCCATGGCTCTCGCGGAGGGAGAGGAGCTCTTAGTCTTTTTGGTCTTACAGTTCTGTTTTTCTTTTAGGAGAGGAAGGTGGGAAATTAACCTACCCCATCCCCCGCCCCGAAGGAGCCCCTAGGCCAGATCCTTCTCTGAAATGGAGAAATTCTTGGCTGTCACAGGGGCACCAGCCAGAGGAGGGGATCCCTCCTCTCCTTATAAGGTCTCGAGGACCCGAGAGGTCTCAGGAGAAGTTTTCACAGGGGCGGACTCGGGTTCTGTGCTTGGTACCGAGCCAGGGTTCGACCCCATGGAAGATCCTACCGTCTGCAGATGCCTCACCTCAAGGTAGGCCTCCATGTGCCCCCCCCCCCCCATGACATCACGGATGCCATTCAAGGTACTTTTTGTCTCATCTTGGGCCGGCGGAACGGCATCTGTCGGGGAAGATAAGAGGGGGGGGGGCATACAGTGACCCCTCGTTAACTTAATAAGCACACCAGGAGAACTTTAGAGGGCATGGGCTAATGGGCCCTGTAATCCCTACCCTTCCCTCAGGGGGTTGGCCCTATCGAGTCGCTCCTAATGGGAGCGGTCAATTATGGGCTATGACATTTTCTTGGCAGTCCCCTGTGAAAATAAAGGGAGGACTGCCGCTGGTAAGAGAGATTTGGCCATGGCTAGCTCGGGACAAGGGGGTCCCCTGCACCCATAGGCCTGGGAGAGGAGAAAGCCTTCTTTCCGGTCAAAGAGGTTTGGAGGGTCCCTTGTAAAAACAGCACAGGGGGGGGGGGGGAACCCCCTTTGCTAAAAGCTACCTGAGGGCGGCTCTGACGATGTTACAGGGAATGCAGAGAGGGTGTTTTTTTAAATTGAAATCATTGGGCATGGTGACTGTATTAGTATCACAGGACGCATATGCTAATCACCCCAAACAGTAGCCCGCTCTGCAAGGGGTGAATACGAGGCCAGGAAAGCCAGCTGCCGCAGTTTGGAACCACTCCTCCCTCCTTGTTGCTAGGCAGCCCTTCGGCATGGTGGCCCACCTTGACCTGGCAAGAGGAAGAGGGTCGACGTCTACCCTGTAAAATTAGAGGCTACCAGAGAAAGCTGTGGGAGAGGTTGTAGGAAAACTGGATAGGGTTGGGTAAGGTAAGCAGACAGGGTGTGAGAAAGAAGGCGAAGAGGCCAAGCTGGGGCCGGAAGGGGCGCTGAATCCCGTCAACACGGCAGCCATGAAAGCAAATCGCCGTGCCTCTTATGGGCGGTGGATGTACTGTGCTTACCCCAGATCTAACAAGTCATCACAGCCAATCATTATACCGCTATCTTTCCTCTACCGTCTTCAGCACACAAAACACAGATGCTTCTCTGTTCCGAAGAATCCTGCCAGTAGGTAATAATATCCCAATTCCCCTGATGTGGAACGAATCTCCCTTCTCCCACGGTGACTTATCCTCCAGCCCCCAACCTCTTTTCTGAGATGGGCAGCCACTAGGAAGGACACTAGGATGGGTATACAGGTCCTTGAAGTAAGAGGTGTTCTGCATCTTGAGTACATGTCTGAGGTTAGGCGGTGAAGGCGTTTGTACTGTGAAATGGCCTTACTTGAGTTGGCAGAGGATGACTGCAATTGATTTAGGGGGGAAGGGGCGTTAATTTAGGATATTGTTTGGTGGTAGAGTATTCAGGTGTCTAGGTGAAGGTGGTGTGGACAAGTTTTAGTAGGTTGTCATTCAGTGGGAGTGAGGGTTAGGTTGCAGAACAGATGTTAGAAGAATTGTGTTGGGGCTTCTTTTTTGTAGATAGGTAGTGGGGGATTTATTTGGTGGTAGTTGGGGTGGGATGGGTTCAGTGCTCTGCTGAGGTATTGGGTTCTGAAAATGTAAAATTGAACGTTGAGTGGGAGAATTTTTGTTTCAGCATGTAGGTGTGGTTTGAGTACATCTCATGATGATTGTGTGCCACGCCTGCACTGCATAGTTGAGGGTTATGCGAATGAATTGCTTGTATAGTGTGGTGATTGTCTCTTTCTGATGAGAGAATGTGGTTTAATAGTGGTTTCAGGACATTGGTTTTCTTTTTGGCTTTGTTTGTGACACGTTTTAAATGCCATGTGTGGGGGGGTCTAGTGTAATTCTAAAGAGAGTGTGAGTTTTGTTTAAGGGGTGATTTAGTCAGATTTTAGGGTGTTTGTTTCATTTGTGGTAGTCTAATGTGAAGGTTGAATTGGGGGCTGAAGCTATCATACATTTTTCTGAGTGTGTTCAAGTGTGTTTATGGATTGTTGAAGTGCTCTGCTTGCTGGATGAACTGATGTGTGTCATCCACATAGATGTTGGTTTTGATGATTTGGCATTATGGTTGTCTTGTGTGAATTAGATGAAAAGTAGGGGTGAGAATATGGCTCCTTGGGGTACAGCATTGTGAAGCAGCCAGGTGCATGATTTGTGTCACTCGACATTTTATGCCAAAGATCAAGTTTATTAGGCATTTTGTCATTGTTGGTGAAGGTGGTGTTCATGATTTTTTGTGTATGTGCTTTGGTACTATGTCAAAGGCTTTGTTTATGTCTAGGGCAGAGAGGATTGTGATAGAGGGTGGGTGGGTGCTTGTTTGAAGGCATAGACTGGGTTGTGTGAGGTTAATGATGAGGGGGGGTTGTGGTCAAGTGGTCCTTTTGAAAACCATGTTGTGTTGACATTGGGGAATATTTTGACATTCTTTTTGTGGCTTATTTTTTCAAGTGATTTGAATAGGATACACAGTAGTAAGATGGGTTAGGTTGGGGGGTGGGTTGCCTGGCTTGAGTATCAGTATGATACATTTTTTTTTAGATTGAGGAGGATTGTGTTGTTTACCCATGAGTGATTGAATATTGGTATGATGGCAGAGATTACATTTATATTGTGGGGGCCAAGTGGCTTTGGAGTTTTCAAGGAATTTGATGGCTTGGAATACAGTATCTGTGGTGAATGGGGCTGGCTGTTCTTTTGTTTTAGTTTCATTTTCTTGTAGATTTGTCTGTGTGTGGGAAGGAAGCTGATGTTGGAGTAGACTTTCATGAAGAAGTTAGTGTTGTTTAGGTATTGCAATTTGGTTGTTTCGGGTGACTAGTGACTCTTGTGTGGGAGACAGGGTTGTGTGTGATGTGACTTTTCATTATGGTTTTCTAGAGTTGTGTTGAGTTTGTCTTGTGGTTTATTGTACTTATATATTGGTTCCAGTTTTCAGATTATTGTTTTAAGAATGGGTTAGAGATGTTAATGTTGTTTTGCGTGCGGTCTAATTTGTTTTATAAAGACTGCTCTTTCTTAAGTGAAGTTGAGGTTGTAAGATCCTCGCTGGCCTTAGGGAATTAATATTTTGCTTGCTTGGGTTATTGTGTTAGCAATGTGGTGCACTACTTTGTCCAATGCTTGAGAGCTGTTTATAGAGAGGTCTTACAATTTATCTTCTATGTGAGTGGTATAGTTTTGCCGGTTTGCTTTCTTATAGTTTAATTACGTGGTTTTAAAGGATGCTGACCGGGGGGAGGGGGAGAAATGTTATGATTGATGGGAAAGGTTACCTGAGGGGAAGTCATCAATTGTGCTCCATGTGGTTTTAGTGTGGAGATGAGGTCGGTTGAGATGTGTTTAAAGTGCAGAGCTGTTGTGCTATATGGTAGCCTCAGTTGTTGTCTGTTGTTTAGGAGCTAAGCCTGCATGGGTGGTGTGCATTGAAGTCACAACAGATAAAGAGGTTGGCAAGTTCTGAGAGTGGATAATCTTGTGGAGATGAGGAAGGGGGGTATATATATATATGTTTATAAGGTTGTATTCTGAGCCTTTGATTATAATCTTGATGAATTGTAGTTTTGTGTCTTCATCGTCATTTATGAGAGTTTTGGTGTGCGAGGTGGTATTGTGATATAAGGTGTATTTTTAGGATGAGTACTAAGTCCATGTTGCAATCATGCAGGAAATCTTGTAGCTCAGCATGCTTCAGGTTCCTACCTAATCGCAACTTGGTGTAAAGAATACAAATCTCCCTCAAAACAAGGACCAGCACCCGGTGCCCTCGGGTTCCCCAGGGATCATTATGTTAGTTTCATCATGCAGGCAGGGTGATCTCATTAACAAGCCAGACTGATGATGCAACAATGTAGTACCCAGGGATGAGTCCTGACTAAACGAGATGCTACTGCACACAAAACCCCATCACTATGATGGGTGGCTTTGTGGTTGATATACCTTAAAGGGGGTAGGTATTTTTTTTTTAGTAGCATTGATGCCCCGAGAGCCCCCTTTTTGAAAAGTTTGATAATGATGTAACCTTTGGCAAAGCTGGACACGAGTCCTCTCATCCCTGGCAGATTTGCTTTATTGGTCCTCATTCTTCGTGGCTGTCTACATCAATTATATTATTACAGCTTGAAATATTCTACCAAAGTCACCTGGGTGGGGGGGTGGGGGTGGGGGGGTGGGGGTGGGGCTAATCAACCAGTGCAACAAGAAAACCTCACCTTGTAAATGAATCCTCTTTCCGCAGATCATGGACACTGCTTTCTCTCGATGTATTCAAGCTGGATCGACTCCCACTTCTGCTCATATTTTCGGTGCTCCCAGTAACTGATACAAAATAGAAATGCAATTGGCCGAAAGAGAGAGAGAGAGAGAAAAAAAAAAGAGGGCAAAAATGCACTCAAACAACTTAATGAGACTCTTCTAATGAATGTTCAAGACCGATATCATGAGTGATACAATATCAAATTGCTTCTATATTTAATCAAATTTGTTCTGCGTAACTAGGGCTGAAGTTATTTGAAACTGGCAAAAAATGTTTAAAAGAGATATATAAGGCACGAAATTCATTTGAGTTTTAGAAGAAACAGTTGGAGGACTGAAATAGAACCCTTGATAAAAAGAGAGCTGACCGATGTAGGAAGGACAAAAAGAACAAGGATGATGAATATTTTTCTACAAAAACAAGACAACTAAGTGTTGGGGCACAAAGAACCTCCCTGGAAAAGTTCATGTGCACAAGTTTGGAATCAGATGAACAAACCCTTTACAGGGATTGGGCTAGATTCTTCTAAGAACTTCGCTTGTGCACCCCATGAGAAAAAGAAGAGGGTAAGTAAAGTAAAGCGAGAGAAATTCCATTTTCCTTCAACCCGAAAGTCCTTGCAAAATACTGATTTAAAAGTGCTCCAAAAATATAATCCACTTGATTAATCTTTTGCATTGTTAATCTTAATACTTTTTACTAATTGAACTGATTCAATCTAATGAAAAAAAGTACAATGTATGAAGTTGAAGTATAAAAAATAAAAATGGGGAGGTCAAAAGCCAGGGATAAATATGAGTAAACTGACATTTAACCTTGAGAACAAGTATTAAAAATGAATAAATCTTATATACAGTACTTTAATAGTAACAAGATGTACAAATGTCCCCCAAATAACTAGAGCTACAATTGTTTTGTAATCAAGTTATAATCAAGTGGAAATAGAAAATCTAAGAAGTTTCAGGATAGATAGAAAATTAATGATATCTGCCAAGTTTATCTCTGTTGTTAAACAATGAACATCCATCTAATGACATTTATCTATAACAAGTGAATAATGTGTATTTAGCCTGTAAACAATAATGAAATGCTCGACGCACTACAGGATATCTGTACCAGCAGTCAATTATAGCAGTAGAAAGTTTAGAACTTTACAACTATCCAAGATGCACAAAATATGCAGCAAGCTACCTTCGCCAACAGCCAACATGACCATAACAATGACCAACACACAAAATAGACAATCTTTTTACAATATCAAAATGTACAGTAATTATCTTTTAACACTGTTTATATGAGATTGGCCAATGCTGTATAAGATTTCTTTCCAAGTTTAGTAACTAATAAGAAAACTACAAGATACATGCAAATGCTTTAAAACTAAAATATTGAGAAATTAAGCAACATCAAGTAAACTGCAAATTCAACATGGACAGCGAGATACTTGTATCAAAGCAAATAAGGAGCCAAATATGCTTAATTTAAATAACCATATATAGATACACATGCATGCGCACACAGGAACAATTCAAACTTTAAAGACGAGCACAATAAAAAGAAAAGTAGGGGGGAAAAGCCAATATCTCTAAGAAATGTACACTACCCCTAAAATTAGCTGAGAATCAATTTGCGCAACAATTATGAGACAAATATTATAAAAATGACGCATATTCTCAGCTAATTCCATGTTCCAAATCCTTAGTTTTACCAGAACCAATAAATACAAGCTTCCTTAACACTAGGAGCAAGACAAGGGCCACCGGACAAACCATCCATCGTTAACAGATGGAGCACAGTCATTTTCTAGTATACAATGCATCATAGGAGACCAATTAATAATATAATGTTCTAAAGTTAATAAATTATTAGGACAAGCTAAAGGAAGGGAAAAAATGATAAGACAAAGGACACCATGAGAATGAATTAAAGAAAATGCAGAAGCGGGAGTGATGGACTATGTACACCAGTAATGGCAGAGTCAGATGTGTCTAACGTATCTTATTTGCCTACCCAATGAAAGAACGATTTACGCATCAAGGCGCAAATTACTCACATCCATTACGCCCATACAATTTCCTCTCCCACTCATCCACCATTGTTGGCTGGGGCTGAGTGGTGGTGTGGGCCACAGAGGGGGAAGCTGCCCCGGAAGGAGGATGTTTCTCATTAAGAGATCCGGATCGAGTGATGGTGGGGGTGGTCTCCTCTTCTTGGAAAAGCTTCAGTGAATCTGTTGTTGAGCGAGTGTGTTTCACACGTATTATCTTTCTAGCAATTGACCCTTCGCGGAGGAGAATCGACATATCTGAGGATGACTTCAACAATGGCTTTGGGGCATCAAATTTGCAGTCCTCTTGAGTCTCGAGAGTAGGGTCACTGACCGAGGACAGGGAGAGGATGGAGCTGGCATTTGAAGTTGACCGAAGTCGAGAAGAGAAGACGCTCTCTTGATCGTTGTCAAGAACAATGGCAGAGTCGGGGCCATCCCGCGGATATTCCTGGCCTTTAGATGTCACTTCAACCCCTTTCATCAGATTCGGTGAACTGCATTGATTATCAGTGAGCTCAACTGAAGTGACATCAACCTTAGCCATGTCATCGACAAATGAATCTAACCACACAATATCTTGAGAACCTTCCACGAGAATAGGATCCTTCATACTATTCAATCCTGGAGTGGAAGTGGTTGCATCTAGTTGAGGTACCTTCTGGGAAAGTACTTCCTCTTTAAAACTTTCACTTTGTTGGTCAGTGGGAGTAGGATCCTTCATACTCTTCAATCCTGGAGTGGAAGTGGCTGCATCTAGGTGAGTTACTTTCTGGGCAAGTACTTCTTTAGAACATTCACTTTCTTGGTCAATGAGAGAGAAATCTGTGCGAAGAGAGCAAAACACATCGGAGCTCTTGGTTGAGAGTGATGACTCATTTGCATGATTTGAATCCAAACTTGGTGAAAATTGGGGGCTTAGTTCTAGGTCCTCACAAAGAACTTTGGATGGAAGAGAAAGCTTTTGTCTCATCTTAATTTTTGGCTCTTTTCTTTCCATTGATTGCTCTATTTTTTTATTAGGAGAATCCTGTGGTGTATAAAAAATTGTTTCCTCTGGAAATGAATCTTCTTTCAAAATTTCAATACTATCCTCTGCCCTCACTTTTCTGGATAAGATTTGATCATAATGACTATCCTCTTTGGGGAGATCGACTGCTCGTTTGACTTCATTGGAATCTAGGAAGGATTGAGAAGAGTGAGATTGGTCAAGTGTCTCTCGACCCTTTGCAACTTTAGACTCAGAATCAAATTGGAACTTTCTTCGTGGTTTAGCTACCGGATTAAATTCCCTGATATCATTCTTAGTACTCTCAAAGCTATTAAAATCTTGTTTTGTCAATTGTGACTCAGGTTTCAATGGGTAAGGGTCGACAATATTAAAGCTCATATCAATCCCTGGTTTCGATGATGGATTGGTCACTTGAGGTGTTGAGGTTCTCAAAGAATATGAGGGAGGTTCTAATTCTTCTTTGGTTTCGAAGGATGCTTCCTCTTCTATGATTGTTTGTGAAATCTCTGGATAGTCTCCCCTGAAGGAGGGCTTAGCTTCGAAGAAGGATGTGACTTTTTCAGAAGTCACTACGGGTTCTCGGAATGAAGGAGCAAAGGATTCCTTCGTTTGATCTGCAAGTTGATGCTTAGGGTTTTTATTTCTTGAACAAACACAGTATGTAAACAGGATCAAAGACCTTCTCTTCTCTCAATTTACAAGGCATGGCAAATAATTTACTTCCCCAGAATAAAATTATCTTTGGTTGGCTCCTAATTTTTGACAAATTCCCATCACTTGACAAAGACATGAATGAAACTTGATTTTGAACAAATTTTCATTTGCAACTCCAGACAAAGATGGAGCTGAAATTTTAATTACTTTACTAGACTCCAAGACTTAAACATTGAACAGTTTAATAAAAAGTGGGGTTGGCGCACGTCAATGCCACTAGAAATTACCCTCCCTTTATGCTGTATTAAGGCATAAAGTCACCCATCATTTTTTACCCACCAAATTGGCCCTACATCTTGTCAAGGTTCATCCCTGGGCAGAAGGCCCCTAGCACACCACCTCACAAACTCTTTCCATGCAAACCTAGCATACACTTCCTCCTTAAACAGCCTTTTCTCTCTCAAACATTCATTTGCATAATCCCCCCCCCCTTCCTTCCCTTCTTACACCTGACACTCGTATATTCTCTTCAGAATATCTATTGCCATCCAATCTTCTACATCTCCATTCCAGACATAAGAACACTTTCAGTCACACCATAAAATATTTTACCTGTATTCGTTCCTCACTATTTATTATTATGTCATCCCATAAGTAATCCATTTTTTTCGTTTATCATTTTATTGATAAAAATCAAACAACTCTGAAGTTATATATAACTATTAATTAATTCAGCTAGGGTACTTTTTCCCCCAGGACTACTCCATTGTTTAAAACATTTAATATTATTGTACATAACACAGTTTTCGTCTCTAACATTACTTCTGAAAAGTGGTTCACTTATTAGTTGAGTGAGAAGAGAGGAACAAACGTGCTTTCAATTATTTTTAGCCATAATAATAAATACACCCAAAATCGTTGCAAGACTCATGGGATGACCTAATATCTTTCACATACCAAACATCCATTTGTGTTACTCTCCCTCAAGCTCTTTCCTTATCCATCCATAGCCATCTGAGATGTGGGCACCACCCAGACTTCTTGAGTAGCCAGAAAAGGCTGAATGACACCATCATGGACGTCTGTCCAGGTTGAAGATCCACCCACACCAAAAACACAATGGAAGACTGCATAAACCACAACCATCTATGCAGACAACACAATATAAACCCGCTGGAAAGTTTGTGAAAGTACCCAGTGCCAGCCATGGCCTTCCTCAGGGGATCGGGGCTGATCAGCCAGACAGCCTAGAGCAAAGCATCAACAACATTTGAATGTTCACCTCCCAACAAAATCAGCCACCCTCTTTACCTCTTACCTAAAACAATCCAACTATCACCCGCACATCTTTCTCCATGGTGAACTTCTCTCATCCTCATCATCTTCATTTTTCATCCTCTTGGTCCCGCTTCTGCAGGGTTTGGATGGTCGTATGACTATTCTCCACCGACTTTGGTCCTGAGCATCTTCCTCTTTAAGTCCCAGTCCCCCCCCCCCCATATCTTCCGAACACAGTCCCCTTCGAGTTTTCCTAGTGGCCTTCTACCTTCCACTTGCATATGCATAGCCTCCTTCAGGTAGCCATCCTCCTCTGATCTCTTCATGTGACCAAACCATCTGAGTCACAGCTCACAGCTCAAACTCCAGCTTCCCTAGTCCACATCTGTCCGCCACTTCACACAAGCCATATATCTCAGCATAATTGAGGAGTCACTCAACAGTATCTCTTCACTTTTGGGTTTCACCATAGACCCACACAAAACATGAGCTCAAAAACATTGTGCGAATGCAATACCCTCAGAAGACTAACAAAAACTAACTTTGGAAAACACAAAGTGACAATATTGTACAAACAGTTCATCTGCACAACAATGAACTACACATCCAGAGCCTGGGCACCAACAATAGCTAATAGTGTCCGTATCGCAACTGGCTGCACCACCCTCCACCAAAAAAAAACATGAAAACAGCACCCATCTCAACATATCCTGACAATCTCAAAACCTCTTTCAGAAACCTAGGGAGATAACATGCTGTGGCAGACTTCCTGAGTGCTGCCTGGGTTCAAGTGAAGCCTGTGGGTGCTAAAAGTATCCAAGTCCATACCATAGTCTCACTACAATACATTAACATTCACATCACCATACTCTTGTGCAGCTTCTTGCCACATTCCACATTCAAGCCTTAGCTAGCATTAATGCTTTAAATGCCCTTGAGACTTTCCCACCATTTAAAACCTTGTGGTTGCAGCAATCTGCTTCATCTGTACCACTGTCATCAATGCATCCGAGATAATTAAGACCACATTTCTTCAAGGGTGACACCACAGACTCGGATATCACACTTGGCCCCATTCATCCTCAAATAACATCCACTTTTAGAACCCTCCTCTCCCACATCTTGCTAAACGCTTCAATCAACATTTTCAAATCTCTCTCTCTCATCCACCAACAGCAGGTCATCAGCATATCCTAACATACACAGAACCCATCCCTCACCAATCTTACACCCCTTTCCTTCATTTACATAAAGATATTAAACAAACATGGCAAAATTGCACAACCTTGTTATATACTCAATGTATGTCAAGCAGCTTACTCAGTCATCTTTCACACTAACACAGGCCTTACTTCAACATACTCTTCATAGTACCCATAGTTTACCACTTATTTAATAAAAACTAAAAATATTTGTATGGAACAGGGAAAAATCCTCATTGTGATGCTTTTATTCTGAACCCACTGAGCCTCAAAACTGCTTTATGATTCATGTCAGTAATCAGAAAAATCTAATGCATAAAATATGACAGGAGAATGGTTAGGATATGGTGTGTTTGATAAAATCAGACGCACTTCTTGTGAGGTGAGATCAAACACTAAAACTTGAAGCTATAAAACAACAACAGTAGCCCTTTTCAACAATGCCTATGAGGACCAAGGTATGGGTGCAGGGTTCCCATAGAACCTCAATGGGAAAGAGCAAGTGCAGTACCCGGAAGGAGCCTTACCTACGATGCGTGGAGGTTTGGGAGGAGACAGCCCAAGACTACACGAGAAATCCTGCTCCGGATCTTCATAACTTCCAACCTCGTAATCTGGAGATAGCCAACAAATACTCACTACTTTTCAAACTACATCCAACAAACATTCACCAATACAGGATATAGGTGCGTGGGTGGGATTAAATGTGGTGCATGCATGCAAATAGGGAGTTCTTCCCTAAATTACAACAGGCATATGATTGAGTGAGAGCAAATATTGTTAAGTGGGAAATAAAATGAGCTAAAATAAGGTAAACTTTGGCCTAAAATTAAAGTATAGATGTAAAGCTAGCTTGTGATAAAAAAAAAGATGTGGAACAAAACACCTTATTCACACAGAAATTCCAATAAGATACAATTTTAAATATAGCAAGTTTCAATTTAGGACAAATATTTGAATATGGTTGAATAAGGTGCATTAGTTCTTTAAGAGCCCATACACTAAGCTTAGTAAGACCCATTAAAGCCAAATAAGACCCAAACCCAACACCTATGCACACACAAGAAGGTTGTAGGTTAAAAAAAAAAGGGACAGGTCCACAAGTAACAAAATATGATAGAACAAAACTCCAATAAAAATCTATGTAAAGACTAAATTTAATTTTCAAAGTAATAAAAATATTACAAACACACAACCAAACTATGATATAGCCAGGCTACTTACCATCCTAATGTAAAATCTAAACCTTTGCCAGTATTTAGGCCTGACATCTTAATTTAAATAATGCTTTAAATCCTTTCCAAGTTAATGCAAAATACAATACTATTATTTAAAATGGTTCTAAACCTTTACATCTTAATGAAAGTCAATTCATCTTTCAAGTTAACTCAGGCAATTGATAATTAACACAGATTGTTTACCCCAGGAATATTATACACAAAATGGGTCCTTATGTACATGCAATTTGGATGTTAAAATATCAAATCCTTGGGAATAGATATGACTCAAGTTTGCCTTGTAGTAGAACTCATTCCATCAATTAAAGCTACACAAAAAGCTATGAAAATATGACAAGTCACTGATAAATGATGCAATTCACGCCTACCTGTATCTAGAACTTGCTCTTGTGCGAGAGAAGAGCCTCTTGACATTGTGCTCATTGGACTGCTAGTTCTTGTATTTAATTTTACATCATCAAACTGAAAAGGGTGAAGGCAAGATTAGTCAAGAAAAGGGAAGCCTTCATCTGAAGCATTTTCTCATAATAGGTAGAGAATACATGCACTGATGTGAGAGCATAAAATGAAATTATGGGTAGAATATATACTAGCCTCCCAGCTAGTATAGTGGTTAGTGTGATTGCTCGGCAATCGCTGGGTTGGCAGTTCGAATCTCCATCCAGATTCTTTTTAAGCTGACACTATTTACCAAGGGAGGTTACCGCCGTGACCGAGCATCACATTGAGGAGTTGGGGCTTGCCCTGGCTGACATTGGCTTGAGAAGCAACATAGCTTGATATGAGGACTAAAACCAGCAAACTTTAACTTTAGAATAGGTTATTTACATACAGCAGATTAATACACCTATAACTTTTTTTGCTAGCATCTTTCTTACACTTATGCCTTACACACCTCAATTCCACACAGGGAGATACTGTTAGCTTGCCTTAAGGCATTTTATAGGAGCCAAAAAATAGATCCAAACTCATTTAAAATGCGAGAGTGGACTTCAAGTCAATTTTGCACAGTGTTAATCTATGATGTACAAACCTTTTGTAGGCTGTGTAGAAAGAGGAAAATATTGCTCAACACAGTCAGTAAATTCAAAAGTGCAGTGGCTCAACATATGCATTTAAGGCCCATGGTAAAATCACTGACTAGTACATCAGGTGTCAACCAGTATTAACAACTCACCCTGAAATCATCAGCATCTTCATCATCTGATATGACACCTGGATCAGCATAACCAGAGTATTGCTGCGAGACCATCAAGTCATTCGGTAAGCCTGAAGAGCTGTTAGTGGAGACTTTCCGGTGCTTCTTTGGTTTAGTAATTTTATCCATCTTTGAACCTACCACCAAAAGAGAAAAACTTAAAGAAACTGGACACCAGCCAAAGTTCCAAAATTCTCCCAACTACTTGCATCCAAATTGCATCCTCAGTAGCACCAGTTTCCCTGCTTCAGGGCGCGAAGCATGACCCATCGCAATCCTCCCTCTAAGCACACCTACCATGGACAATGACATCCACTTACTCTGTCATTTCATCACAATATGTAAGCCAGTCAGTTTTCTATGTATCTAGCCTTCACACATCAAGCATCCCTCACAAGGCCTTTTCAACTAGTTTCTCTCACAGTGGGGTTGGCATTAACACCACTAAAACTCCCCTCCACCTCCCTTTATGCTCTATTAAGCACAAAGCCACCCAGTTATTTTCCACATTAAATTTGCCCTTCATAGTGGAGTGGTATGTGTGGTAGCATCTCACCCAGTCAGGGTCCATTGCAGGGGAGGCCCCTCATGAAGACTTTTCATAAACAATATCACTATTTTACTCTCATCTCAGTCAACCCATTCTATCTCAAAGACTTATTCACATAAGCAAACAACCGCACACTTGACATTCACTCTCATATATTCTCTTTACAAGTCTATTTCCATCCATTCTCCTTATGTGCCTATACCAACTCACAACATTCATATCATTCACAATTTGCACATCAAGCATCCATCTAAAGTTGTTCATCTCTCTCTCCATATCTTTACTTCTTACATACCATTCTCTCACTCCCATACATCAACGATGGCATCAGGATACTCTAATACAGCCTCCTCCTGGAAAATCTATTCCTATCTCTCACATATCTTTGCTTTTGTTTTGATATTTTAAATATAATTATATAAAAACATTGCCAGGCCAAATCTTAAGTATTTTCCGGAGTTTAATTGCTTAAATATAGTTAAGTTTAGCGCTGAATTGTAGTTTGTGTCAAGGAGTACCCACTACCTGTCTCTTGACATTTTTTTTTAGCCAGCCACATTCAAAATTAGATTACCCTATTCAAAATTTTACACCGTTTTGATGCTTTTTCACACTTTTATTCTAACATCCACTGACTTTTCCAATTAAAAATGAGTACTTTTTCTTGATTCAGTTAAATTTAAGATGCTTATATGATTAAATTTATAGCTCTTTGGGTATGACAATGGAATAATTTGCAGCAGTTTAGATCAAGCTTGAAGTTAACCATTTGTAAAAATTCCACAGAATTGGGGAAGAACTAATAATTTCATTATTCCAATCAATCATATTGATATAATTAATCTTAGCTTCAAAATTAAGTGGGGTTTTTGGGGGGCATTTCAGTTTCTGATATGATCAGGGTTCATTGCTCTTGCTTGAATGATGCTCTGAATGGCCTGCACTCTGATAAGCCTTCTAGTCTATCAACATAGTTAATGAAATGTTCTTGAGATGAACAGCAAAGTAGGAATTATTTTGAAAGTGCCATTTTCACAATTTTTTTGATTACTTGTATCATATATCAGAAGTTATGTGCTCGATCGCTTATATTTATATTAGATTTAATAAAAAATCAACTTGTAGCATAACCTTCCATTATGATTTTATGAGATCTCTCGCTTTGTTTCATCAGTGTCCCACTAAAAGCCTTAAATGATTCTATTTGTATGTATGCCACCTTGTATGTATTGCAGAAGAAATCACATTTTTAGTCAATTCAGGATGTGTGCTAAGACACAAGTAAACACTGGATGTATTAGAGTTATTAAATTAATTTTTCCTCTGGATCTATCTAGCAGCTAACTTATATCAAACAAAGCTATATTGGATTCAAAAGCACATTTCTTATAGATATTTTTTGTTTGAGCTCAAAGTATCAATTACCTTGATTGGCCTTTTTCCAATGTTACTATTGATTGGAATAAATATAACTGTCCAATTGTGTCAGGTCATGTTTAATATTAATTCCAATAGATCTTTTAAACATATTCAGACCTGTAATTTTTTCATCTATTGCTTCTAAGATGTTGAAAAGGAAGCTCTTTTGTATGTGAGGCAACATGATGCCCCCTGACTGGAGACAATCTGTAAACAAGATCACCACTTGCTCAACAGTATGCTTTAGCTTGTTCGGGAGCTTCTTCAACTTCAAGCAGTTCTCCTTGGCCTTGGGTGTCAGACTTTCCTGTGTTCCTTGCAGCTGACAATAGCTTCATAGTATCTGTTGCAGCTAACCATGCCATGTCTTACAACCTTTACAGTGTTCACAAAGCATTGAGTAGCAGTCATATCATTGGCCATTTTAATACCCAGTTTCCAGGCAATATCAACTAATTTCATGTTGATAAAATTCTTTTTGTCAATTTGTTTTGTTTTTTTCCTTTTAACCTTTTTCTTATCTAAAATACCCAATATTTTTTCATGCTGCATTTACTAAAGTTGCAGCATCTCTGCAGGTTATTCTGCATCTGTCTGCTGTAAGAGCTAAATTTTCATAATTATATTTCTGTCCCACACAACATTCTCACTCAATCATAGGTATTCTAATATCACATGTCATTTCTTGGTTTTATTGAAAATTTACTTACTTTGCTGGCATTATCTATTACTCATTCTACTTTCAGTGTAAACCCTTCTAAGGCAATCTGTGGAAAAGAAAATTGTTCCTAAATATTTTACACATTTTTTAGCAGCAACCATTCTATTGAATTCTTTTCCTGTTCTGGAATCTTTAGAAAGTTTTTCTTCACGTTTTATTATAAATAATGTTGAAATACATCATCCTTTGAGGAAGTCATGGATGTGGGAAATTTTGTAGGTAGGTTGTCCAATGCAGAATTATGATGAGTTTTGCTTCTGGTTGCCATTTTATTTACTAATGTCTTTTATGTATTTTAATTATTAAAAAAATAGTCTTAAAAAACAAAGTAATTAATTTCTTTGATTATAATTAGTAATAATTAAAATTTTCATTAATGAGCTAGAGAATATAACATTGTTCTTTTTAAAGACCTATATATCTCTTTTCTACCTCTATATAATTTCTTCTTTTATAAGATTTTCAAAATAACTAATTTTTTATATTTATGCAAGTTTACTTTTAAAGCGCCTAAATAACAAGATAAAATTTGTATGTGTAATTCATCCTCTTGGTCCCGCTTCTGCAGGGTTGGATGGTCATATGACTCTTCTCCACTGACTTTGGTCCTGAACTCTTCCTCTCTAAGTCCCAGTCGCCCCCCCAATATCCAAATTCTCCTCAGTCGCAGCTCAGACTCAAGCTCCACTAATCCTCATCTGTCTGCCACCTCAGAGATCACAATGTGATACTGCCACTTCACATCAGCCACATATCTCAACATACATCGATCACATCCTCTCAACACGCTCATCAGTCTTTCTGGTAAGGGCCAATTTTCAGCCCCATACAATAGAGCTGCTCTTACACATGATACATATAACAAGTTTTTCTTCTTCAAGGGAATGCCTCGGTTCACAAGTAATCCTGACACCTCTCTCCACTTATTCCAGGCAATGGCTATTCTTGCAGGAACAGATCTTTCCATTCCAGCTTCACTGTCTAGTATATCTCTGATGTAACAGAACTGGTCCACCACCTCCAGCATTCCATTCATTTATGACCCTGTTCTCATTTGGTCTTGCGCAGCACCCGGGGCATACAAAATTTCTCAACTCCAATGAGTCTTTTGAAGTCCAGAGCACCTCTTATGACACCACTTTCCACACTGAATGCAGAGAATAGAATTGCTTCCCACTCCCCCGTGACACGCTCCACATGGCCACCTACCATACTCTACTCTTTTTCCTGGCTCTCCTCCTGTCAGCATTCCTTTAGTCTTACTGATGTTGGTTGATCTTTAGTCCTCTTCTTTCCATGTCTCTCTTCCACCTCTCAAACATGTCAATCACTTCCTCCTTTGAACTTGCAGTGAGCACAAGGTCATCGGCATACAGCAGCTATCACAGTCCCCGTCCTCTGCACTTCTTGGTCTCTCCTCCAGAACAGCAGGAGGCTCAAAGTTGAGCCCTGATGAATACCAACTGTGATTTCAAATTCCCCTGATGTGCCTGCCATTGTCCTCATCTGAGGCTGTATTTCCCATATAGGCACATAACACACATGAAAAGTCACTCCCTGTCTCCTGAGTGCCCACACTATCACCCCTATTGGTACTCTATCAAGAGCCTTCTCCAATTCCAGGAAAATGTGGCACACTTTCCTTTCCTTTTGTGTAAATCTTTCCTGTATCTGCCTCATAATAAATAATGCATCATGAGTAGACATCCCCGCAACAAAATCAAGCTGTCTGCTATCAACTTTGTATGTGTATTGAACCATGGTAACACTCAAACCTTAATAAGTGCACTAAATTGGGAGTGGTGGAGATGCAAAGGGTAGGGGATGAAGGCTGCATGTCTTTAATATTTATACAGAATGTAAGAATGATCAATTGTATATAGTGTGGAATAAGAAAATTTAACTTTATATATATATATATTTATTGATACCCCTCCCCCCCAGTGCATATTGACTATTAACACATTCCCACTCTTAAAAAATACGCTTTTCTTAAATGTTTTACTCTCCTCACACATACCCTGTTAAAGGCATGTTTATGATGGGGCATAAGAGGGTTGAGTTATTCATAGATAATTATTGAATAACTCCGGTTGTTTTGTAGCCTAGGGTTGGTGAACAGAGGGTGAAGTGAGGGAAGGTGTCCTGGGAGATTAAAGTGCTTGCAGGTAGGGGCAGAGGGATCATCCAGGATGAATAGGTGGTTGAAGCGCTCTGTAATGCAGTAAGCCATTATCTAGTAGCAGTCTGGAGATATAAACTAGGCTCAGTCACTTTAGTTAATCATGCCACCTGTCCCTTTTCCACTGTAAACCAGGTCATCTGTCCAGTTAATGAAATTCACATAAAGATCAAAATGATAATCGGTGGTAAAGCTGTAGGCAAGAGAAGCCAGTCCCCCTTGGAGGGGAAGGTACAGACAAGAGGTAGTACTGATGTTTTGTCACCCCTTCCCCCACTGAATACGGAACCCTTTGTGGCCCAAGGAAAGACCACCTGTTTCTGCATCAGGGGTGTGAAAAAAAACTTCAGTAGATTCTGTGATGGAAAAGTGATGTGTTGTCTGTGCAAGGGAGAGGAGAGAGAAAGAGCACTGTGATTAGCTAGGTGTATGATATTCATAGCCAGAGAGGGAAAAGGAAGAGAGAGCAGCGTTGTGATTGGCTATGTGTATGATATACATGAAGAGAGCTGTCTGCATATATGTCCAGACAACACCCCTCCTCATTGGTGGCTACCCCCTCACAAGCGCCAAAATTTGTTGTGTCCACTCTCACCTAGAATCAAATCTAGTGTTCAGATGTTGGAAATTTAATGCCTTATCCACCAGGCTAACGAGAGCTCCAGGTGGGTAATGGGCATCAAAGCCTCTGAAATGAGGGTATTATTTTGCAGCATTTACAACTTACTGACAGATTTTGCGAAGTTCTTCAACCCTTGTTTCTCTTTTGAACCAATGCTCATCAAACTGCCTCCTGAAATAAATAAAACTTGTAGAAAAGACACTTGAAGCTGCTGTTGTTCATGCAAAACTAAGAAAATGTGTGTCAGAAACAAAAATCCAACTTCCAATAAATATACTTTAGACATAGGGTTGAAGGTTTGGGCATGTTGCTACAGGGTGTTCAATGATTTCTGAGGGGTGGTTCCAGAATGGGCAGTGTTGGTTGTTTGCTTGGTTTATGAGGCATTTGTAGTATTGTAAGTTTGGGTGATGGCCGGATCCATTCTGGAGAGGGTAGGTTCTTCCTTTTGTTATGTCTGAGGGATGTGAGTATAGTATGCATCTGTTTGGGAGATTGTGTAAGTCATGGCTAATTGAGTGTGGATGTGATTGGATCCTTTATAATATAGAATGGATGAAAGCATGACAATAGATTTACAAAATAATATTAATTGCTAAAGAACCTGCTCTGTGGTATAATAATACTACAAATACATTAAATACTGTTGAGTTGGGTCATTTCTTAACCCTGAGCCACCTTTTAGTAGACTTTCATTCCCCTTTTCCAAATTCTATCTCCTCCTCTCTATGCATTCAATGGTCAATGTAATCAAGATGAATAAACATTAAAAATAATCATGTTAATTGATAAACTAGAGAGATTTGATCTCTATGAAAGTATTTAAAAACTTTTAAATATTTAGAACCCTCTCTTACCTAGATGCTTAAGTGATGTAATGGATGATTTGTGTTTCTCTTTTTTATTTATATCTAAAAGTGAGCCTGATTTCACGGTGAAGCTCACCATCACATCTAATTCTCCTCTCTCTTTCTCTCCTTTTTTCCTGTCCTTTTCTGGCTTGCCTTTTAGTCTGTAAGACCTGTTATGAGAGCAAAAGAAGGTGCTGAAGTGTCTCCAAGAATTAATCCTTACAATAAAAGTCCATTTTCATTCCCTTTATATCTGTTTAAACCACTTTCGCACAGAGGTCAATGTGCATCATTGCCATTAAAACTCCTCCCTTTATGCCCAACCAAGAATATAGCCACATTATATTTTCCATGCTGAAATAGTCTGCTTACTATGTACTGCCAATTTTCACTTAAAAATGTCATACTTGTTCAAGGGTAACACCAATGAATCTAAAACCACACCCAAACCTTCCTCTCTCCCAAACACCATTGCCTTACTCTTTTCTGTATTTAACTTCCTACCAAAGGCTTTGATCAATATTTCCAAATCCCTTCCACTCTCCTCCACAGTGGGAGTCACCCTTAGGTGAGGTTCCTGTTTGTACTCGTATCTCCATGAACTGATGCATCAACCAGTGTTGAACCACCAGCACTTTAAAAATTAGCCTAGAATTTACAGGCACATCCACATTGGAAATCAGGACCCCAAACATTTTACATAAGCATTAATTTTTATATTGGAAAATTTAACTAAACCTCTTTGTCATCCAATCAAATTTGTTATATTAAAAAACTTTGGTATTTAAGGGTGGGTCCTGTCTTTCTAGTTTAATTACAAGACATAAAGCTGGATAGTTCAAAAACTGGTTTAAAAATAAAAATCATTTCTTGTCATTGTGATGGTAGAAAAAGCATCCTCATCTGTACTTTGGCTTAACATTTAAACTGCTAAAAACAATTGAAACCAAGAAAAATACCCAATTTAAAGAAAAAACATCTAACCTGCATTTTGGCTTATCATAGACATCAAAATCTGAGAGGGGGAGAGATATTTGACCCAAGAAATCTTCTAGACCAAGTCCTTTGTTGTGGAAAACAGTCAATTGAATGACTGCTTTGTTTCCCTGAGATGGAATTGCCCTGGAAATGAAAAGTTACAAAATTTACATCATTATCATTCCTTTTTAAATAGTATAACAAGTTAAGCTGACAAAGACCACAAGTCGGCTCAGGTCAGTTCCTTGATATTTGATAACTTGAAATAAACATTCAATATTTCTTGAAAAAATTATAGTTTCTTATCAATGATGATCTTAAGGCAGGCTATTATAAATGTTTGAAGCGTGAATAAAACTCTTTTCAATATTATTTGAAAGCTTGTTACATGTAACATCCATCCACTGCTTAGTTGTGCTATGCAGGTAAATGTTTTTCATTGGAATAATGCTACAAATTTTCAGATTTACAACAAGGTGAATATGTCACCCTTTGTGTAAAGCCATAAAAAACACTCACAGTTCACATTCTTCTCTCCAGTCAACTAAAGAGGATGGTGCCTTTTCTTTGACTGAAGTCTGATATTTTTCCTTACCAATACCAATGACAACAAATGCATCATTTGTTCCTTAAAAAAAGAAAGATGAAAGTAAAATATTTTTGGCACTTGGTCAACCATTTTTATGTAAATGCAGACTATTGTAGCATACGAATCAAGGAATAATAGAGTGTATGGTTTATGAACCATAAGTTTAACATAGATGCATGTCTTAGTTTTGGGAACTTGATCTTGGAGGGTTAAATCATGCTCTACCTAGTCCAGTACTTTTCATTGAAGTTTGTTACAAGTGTTTTTCTATTTAGCCTTTATTATGAGGGGTTTTTTTAATATACCTAATTTTTCCAAGCTGTTATTTCTAAGCCACTTGGGTGTTGAAAGTTGCTGGATCGAGTCCCATTTCAGGTCTCCTTAATGGCAGCTGTCATACATTAGATACCCAAGATTTAGACCCCATTAAACTGTAGGTCCCCACTGAGAAATAAGGCATCTTAAATGAGTGCAGGGCGGTGGTAAAACTCCTGCCAGTTCTTTTTTCTTCCTCTAATTGAATAAAACAAATTACTTATAATAAGTTGCACCTTGCATAATGGACGAGATCTCCCACACCAGATAATGAAATATACAAAGGCACCCGAGGCTAGTCCTAATTACAGGGGTAGGGGTTGTTGGGTAGTAGTGTGTTTTGCCACCAACCAGCATAGAACATACAACCCTTCATGGTTTTGTATCAGGAGTAACCCCCTTGTGAATACTAGTACTCCATTTCAGATTTTTTAAGGGATGTATCTAAGGCATAAGTTGCAATAGCAACCATTTATAGCCTACATAAAATTGCAAACCAAACCACAAACAAAAAACAAGAATGAACCAACACCAAGAAGGAAGTATGCTCTGAGCAATATTGCTTCGAGGAAGCAGGGTGTGGCTTGATGCAATTCACAATTATAGATTTATAATGCAATGGCTTTGAGCAGTTTGCACTGACTCGAGAAGCCTGTCACAATTCTAAACAGTAGTCCAAAAGTTCCCTTATATAAACCACCCCTTTCACAAAATTTATGATGGTAAAGTGCCGTGTCACACACACAGGTGAGCCATTGAGTGTCCAAACAGCAATCACCATGGCTACCTGGTCAGGGTGTGCCACATTCACCAGAATGGTTCATTCTAAGAAACAGAGAACTTTTATCTACCTATAACCCTAATTAGTTCCTGACACATGGAGCAAGTGTACTTTGGACAACATGCTCCCATCAGGAGAGCAAAGAATGAAGAAAGGCTTGAAGTTGACAGACTCAAAGATGCAGAGCAGCTTTTTGATGAGGGCCCCCAACATCACTGTGGCTCCTTTGGGACCACTTTTCCATTTTCTTATTTCCTTATGTTGAGTTTAGTTTTTATGGGGGTTAAGTTTCTAGAAACTTTCTCTTAATTTTCGGGTTAGGGTATGTTGCTTTCTGGGTCGGTTGGGTCACTTTATGACAGCTTGTTTTTTTAATGTTCTCCCAGTCTCTCCTATATAGGAGATTGGGAGAGCTGGTTTTAGCCATGGCTGTGGGTGAACCTTTTGTTCTCCCAGTGATACCAAGGGATCGCCCTGAGTTATTACAACTTTCAGAAGGGTTCCGAGTGGGGGTGGAAATGACCATGCTCATATGCCTGGATTGGCCAGGAGCAAGTCCTTAGTCTTGCAAAAGGAAAGACAATCTTCATCTTGAATAGCCAGGATTTCGTTCTCCATGAGATAAGCACCACATTGCCTCAAAGAAGTGGGGTGCAGATTTCAGCAATGACACGATTGGCCATACACAATAGGGACTTATCATGTAAGACCTTGGAGCAACTTACACAAACTTTGGGTAAACTAACTTTGCACATCTGCACAAGCAATTTGTATGACCAAAGCGGGGGCAGTAGTAGCACCTCCACAGCAGTACATGAATGCCTTCACGCAGTAGTGATACAAAGTGGAATGCACTGACTTAGGTACCCTGTCAAGCTTGAACATGCCAAAGAGTGTAGGAGTGGGTCATACATGATTGACCTTGACTGCCACATAGTCAGCAAGCTCTAAAGTGTGTTATAAGAAGTACTACACAAGCTCCACCGCATAAACCACTCCTTTCATCAAGTTCATGGTAGAGTGCAATGTTACACTCCCAGGAGAGCCATTAAGTGTCCTATGATAATAATGACCACCTCAGAAGGGTCGGGTGAATTTGCCAGAAAGCTCCAGTCTGAGAAACGGGTCACTTTCGGCTCTCTACTAATCAAACTAGCAAATGTTCTTGGCTGATGGATCACGTTGCCCTTGGCCAACATGCTGCCATCAGTGGAGTGAATAAACAGAATGGTTTGGGGGGCCTCCATGTGGCAGCCATCCACCCCAAAGACTCACAGGCCCTGCTCTCTCTTGCCCCCTAAGGGGATTGGCCCTATTGAGCCACTCACCTTCAATTTTGTGCCATCTACCTACTCTCTTGGCAGTCCCCTGTGATAGGAAAGGGGAGAATGCCGCTGATATTGAGATGGGGTCAACTGAGGATGCCTCCAAAGAAGGGGGCAAGGAGGAAGCCACCTCACCCATAGGTCTATGAGAGGAGTAAACCTCTCCAGCACTAGAAGGTTGCAGGGGCTACTGAAAAATCATAGGGGAGGAGGTGTCAGCTCCTTTGCAGAGGTGAAGCTGCCCAAGAGCAACTCAAAGATGGCAAAGGGGAAGAGCCTTTGCTGCATGGTATTGGTGAGAGGGGAGCCCCTACACAGGTTGAAGGGCTGTCAGTTTTCCTTGTCCTCCCTAACAGCTAGGAAAGGTAAGGCTACACTTGGAGGCAGATCTCTATGTTTTTTCCCAATATGTATTGCCTTCTGTTGTAACCATATTATTAGCAAAAGTGAAAAAAAGAGCACATGGAAGGTTAAATGAAAGGGTGAGAGTTGATACAGAAGATGAGGTAGCAGTTAGCAGCTCGGAAGTGGAAGTTTAATTGCAGCAACCTCATGCAGAATACATTCAAGTGGGGTGGTTGTGTCATTTCCACTTGAAAATGACTAGCAAAGTAGTAATTGCTATTCTATTATCTTCTAGTTATGTTATGTTAAACTAAAAACAAAAAAGATACATCAAAAAGTAGAGATCCTTAATTAAAGAACTCTTTAAAGCCAAGAGATGTTTAATCATAAAGGAAAGAATAAACAAAAGAAATTTCAAGTAAATGAATAATGAAATAGCGAAAAAGATGAATGAAAAAGATCAACAGCAAAAAAAACAACATTTAAAATCCCTAATAACAAACCCCCAAATACTGGCACAGTTTAGGTAATTACAGAGATAAACACTTACCATTTTTGCCTTTGGCTATCAGATTTTTGGCTTGTTTTACTGAAAAAAAGAATAAATATAAGAAAGGTATTACATAGAATTTCATAAGAGCCAAATCAAATACTTAAAAAAATATCTAATTCCCCTCTATAACTAAATTTGATATAAAAATTATTTTTCTACACAACGTTTTTCCTTGAAACAAAGTTAAGATTAGTGTACAATTTGCTCTGAGAGTTTACACTTGTGTGAGGTATTTACATATAAATATATTTTATAAATTGCACTGCGGAGCTTTTATTCAGTGAATTACCAATATTACAACCCTGCTCTTATGAATGATACTGCTTCAGACTCGTGACAAGCACAGCAAATCCATCATTAGAGTAGTGATTCAACCAACATTTTCAAACTTATTACCTAAAAATTCTGTGGTGATAAAGGAGAGGAGCATTAATATAAAAGAAAAAAATGGGGTAAAATAGTTAGAAATGAAGCCAAGTCCTTAAGACAAGGAATACCCATCTTACATCACAATTTTTATTGGATACACTTTCCCTTTATTCAACAATTTCTTCATGAATCTCTTCTCACAAAATTGTTTAGTAATACTTGATATTGTGATGTGCTATTGTGTGTGCTACTGCAAGGTTTTGGTAGTCTATAAGTAGGTGTTTGATGTTATCTGCACTTTGATTACATCTGCTACAAGTTGGCATAGGCAAAGGTTTATTTGTTTCTATTGTTGGAGTATAGTGGAGTGACCTGACCCAAAATGTGTTTGATTAGGGCGGGGTTTGGTGGCAGAGGAGGAAAATTATTTTAGAAATAGTGTGGAAGTAGTGTCTGGGGATCCTTTTTTTCTTGTGTCTGGGTGGTGGGGGCTTTGCTGAAATGTTGGGTTCCGATTATGTCTAGGTGTATTTTGAAGGCCTTTCAAAATCATGAATGTTGATTCAAAAAATTAATACTTATATATACACTGTACTTAAAGGTTAATATATAATTAGGAATTGCATTTTTTTATATATAATATATATATATATATATATATATATATATATATATATATATATATATATATATATATAATGAAATATTATGCTCTCCTCTGGCAGCCATCAGCAAAGGCATTGCTGGCAAAACCAGAAAAAGCCCATCTATAGAATACACTAATTCAAACCAAACTAATAAACAAACAAAAAAGGTGAAAAACAAAAACCAATCACCAATAATCAAGGATGAGCAAGCATACACAAAGCATGTCCAGGTGCAGGAAGTAATTAACAGTCTAAATAATTAAATATTATGGAGGCCCACCTCCAAAAATTCAATCACATAATGATCCAAAGTGTAGGAGATTCTCCCAGGAACTTAGGAAAAGAGGTAGCAACGCTGCCTGTAGCATTACTGGGATGGGTACAGCTCACAAAGCTGCCTATTCTCAGATATTCAACCAATAGGTTTCTTACTATCAAATGAGCTAGCAATCATGATGGAAAGGTTCCTATGAGTGCTCGGTTAAATGATGCTGTACCCTTCTCTAATAAAAAGGCTTCAAAAGTTGGGTAAATCTGTAATTTTATTTAACCTAACTTATGAAATAGAATCTTATTGCTTGCACCAATGCATGATTACTGGTAACAAGCTATTCACAGCACAGCTTTATGACTCTTGTACTTTATAGACTATATAGTTAATAAAAGACCAATAAACTTACCAGTGACTTTGACATGAGTTGGCTGCCACATGATAAAATGATATGCGATTAACAATAATATATTTAATTCAATATTTATAGAAATGTAAAAATGTATCCATAAAAAATATAGAAAAAATCTTTTTAAATCTACAAAGTCTGCAACAAGAATAAAGACCATAAATATTAAAAATATTACAAATCAAACCTTGAAGGCTTCTCAGGGTGGCTGGTTATCTTGTCTATCATCCCAATAAGATATACAATCTGAGTGTACAATGCTGGAGTAAACACACTTACTCCTCAGTATACCAAATTCCATTTAGTGAATGGCTCTATGATATATTATACTACATAGACCTACAGAGCCATTAATACAAAGATGAAGGAGCATAAACAGGACATTAAGACAGGAAAGATCTCCAATGCCCTGACTAAATATTGCTACAATGACCATGCAATAAACTGGCAAGAGGACAGAGTGATCATGGAGATTGATGACAAAAGGGTGAAAGCCAGAGAAGATTGCTTCCTAAACTGCTTGAATACCAACCCAGTTAAACTAAGTTATGTTCAAATTGGCATATATATAACTCCCATGGTAACTCAAATCTCATTGCCCCAAAGCAGGTTAAGTTTTATGGGTAGTTTTCATATCCTTCCCCTCCAAATTTTTATAGGGGTGATTATGATAAATTACGCAACTTGCTAAATCAGATCAAGTGGGATATAGAATTTAGGGGAAAGAATACTTATGAGATGTGGGACACTTTTAAGACTATATTAAACATAGTCCAGGAGCAGTGTATTCCAATGAAGGCTATTAGGAAGAAATGTAGGAAGCCATTGTACTGGAATCATTACATAGCTCGGAAGATTTCTGAGAAGAAAAGGGCATACCAGAGATTACAGAGAAATCATTATAGGTCCCCAAAATGAGCTAAATAAGATTATTAAGAAGAGCAAAAAGGCAACAGAAATTAATTTAGCTCAAAATAAAGATCCAAGAAAATTCTTTAGCTATTATAGAATCAATAACAAATCTAACAGTGATAAAATAGGACCTATTAGATATGAAGGGGTTTTGAAAGAATCTGATGAAGAAATAGTTGAGGTTTTTAATGATCATTTTTTTCAGGATTTACAGAAGAGAATCCAGATAGATTAATTGATGATAAGTAGTGATGAATACCATTAATGTGAAGAGGGAAATAATTAAAGGGCTTATATTGGAGTTAAATATAAGTAAGTCATCTGGCCCAGAGAACATTCATTCTTGGTTACTCAAAGAAGGGGTAAATAGTATTGCAGTAGCTCCAAACTAGAGTTTGGAGAAATACTTAATGATTCGAAATTAGTGAATGTAGTGCCCAATTTTGAAAAGGGGCAGTAAAGAAGACCCAAATAACTTTACACTGGTAAGTTTAACTTGTATAGTTTGTAAAATTCTTGAGAAGATAGTTAAGAGAATTTCTGACCATCTAGAGTCTACAGAGTGGACAAATCAAAAATCCTAGCCGTAAAAAACATGGGTTTTGGGGGGCTTTTTCAAGTGAAATTTGAAAAAACCTGGGTTTGTTTTGTTTTTTCAAAATTACTTCTTTTTTTTCCAAGAAATGAATGCTACTTATGGCTATCATGGATACCAACAATTCTCGATCAGTGATCTGTTCTTACTATAATATAATTATTAAACTAAGTAATTATTAATATTATATAAAAATAGAGATAGCTATTCTTTCTCTATGTTATTCTAGTGCTTGTAGCATTTGTTTTTTGAAAAAACCCAGGTATTATTGGGCTTTTTCAAAATTTGGGGGTTTTTGCCAACCCTGTCTAGAGAGTGGTAGGTTAATAAATGATACTCAGCATGGGTTTAGAAGAGGTAGATCGTGTTTAACAAATTTACTGGATTTTATGGATTATGTAACTAAACAATTAGATAAGGGAGAGAATGTTGATGTAATTTACTTAGATTTTAGCAAAGCTTTGGATAAGATGGGAAACAGAGTGGTACTGAATGAGTTGAGGTCACAGTGGAGGGACATTATCAGTAGCGTACCCCAGGGACCAGTTCTTTCTAGGCCCTTTTTATATCAGGGATGGGAAAAACCTCACCCTCTGAGTGATATATTTCTATGCACATAATATTCAATACTGAAATTTAAATCATATTTGTATGTCCACAATGAAAGAAAAATAAAGTAAATGTTGATTTTTTTTACCAATTGTTAGACTTAGAGGTGTAATATCAGAATGTTGCAGGGGATGCCATATATCAGTAGCAGTATTGAAAATTCCTGCTTTGATAATTTAAATTTAACCAATTTATGATATTATTAACTTTTTAATACCCTTATCAATATGGCTTAATTAATTTGATTTCTTAATATTAGGGCATATTAAAAAATGCAATATCTCATAAGTAATACTATCCCAATTTTCATGGTGCAGTCAATAAAAATGATGCGTATTAATTTTTTTAGATATAAATGCACAAGTATATTCCACCATGTAATAAATTTAAATAACATTTATAAAAATACAAGAGTCAAATTTTATTTATCACCCGCCGACTCCTTTCATTAGAAATTTTCGGCCATGGCTGAAAAAAGTTTCCACACCCCTGGTTTATATAAATAATCTTGGGGAGGCTGTAAATAGCAGTGTCAATTTTTGCTGATGACACCAAATTGGCAGCTATAGTCAAACAAATTGAGGGTAGCTCTTTAAAGTGCGGAGTAACTTAAATAAGTTATTAGCTTTGGGCTCAGAAGTGGCAGATGACTTTTAACCTTAAAGAATGCAAAGTTCTTAACATGGGAAGGGATAATAGGGGATTCAGCTATAAAATGGATGGGCATTGGCTGAATTCAGTTGAGGATGAGGAGGACTTAGGTGTAGTAGTAGATAGGTTACTAAAATTTTCAAAGCAGTGTATTGAGGGAAAAAAAGGCAAAAGGATACATTAAGAGGAATGTTAGATACAAGAGTAAAGAGTAAAGAGTAAAGCCGTGTATTAAGGCAAAAATAGAGCAAATAGAGTGCTAGGATACATTAAGAGGAATGTTAGCTACAGGAATAAAGACGTTATCTTTAAACACTACAACCTGTATGTCAGGCCACATTTAGATTACTGTATACAAGCATGGTCATCGCATTTTAGACATGATATCAACCTGCTAGTCAGTACAAAGGAGGGCAACAAAAATAATACCTTTCCTGAAGCACCTTGAATATAAAGATAGACTGAGGGTATTAAATATGTTCTCATTTGAAAGATGTGTGAGGGAAGATATGATTGAGCTTTTTAAAATCTGTTGTGGGATGGATAAGTTGGATTTTAGCAAGATGAGTTGGAAGGTAGTAATAGGACTAGGGATCACCACTTAAAAATTAAAAAACAGAGGTGCAGGTTGGATGTTAGAAAATATTTTTCACCAATAGGGCAGTAGATTACTGGAATAGTTTGCCACCTGAGACAGTCCAAACTTGAATGTTTTCAAATGCCAATTAGATGATTATATGGGGAGGGAGGGTTAACTTGGAGGGAGGATGGGGGGATATTCTGGACTCATTCCTGTGGATTGTTTTTTATTATTGTATATTATGATTGATTTTGATGAGTCTTAGTGATGATGCCTTTTGTTTTTGACATATTCTTGTGGATGGTTCAAATTGTATATTGTATATGCATGATCTAACACAATCCTATGGATGCATTTTGTGGGTGGCTTTTGACAGATGCAGATGACCTTTGATAGGCCCTTATGGCTTTTGTCATCCGTGATATTATGCTATGTTATGTTAAAGCAGGTGGACTTGCTTACAGAATCTGAAAGTTTATAAGACTAATTTTTATTACCCACATAAGACCAATTCCTGATTATGGCTCTGTAGTTTGGCTTACTGGTTATTTGGGTAACCTTCACCAATTATTGTAGGTAGTTCAAAGGAGATGGACAAAGAGGATTATGGGATTTCAGAAGTTGCTGTTTGGTCAACATCTTTCTAGATTGAATCTCTACTCAATTAAGGGTCATTTAATTAGAGCTGATCTTATTATGCTGTTCAAAATTTTGAAAGGCCTTTGTCCACATTTAGATGATCTCCTGGTTAAAAATTTGAATGGTATAACTAGGGGCCACTCAGAAAAATTAGTTGTTCAGTAATGTAACACCGAGGTTAGAGCACAGTTTTTCTCTCATAGGGTTATTAATATTTGGAACAGTTTGTCAGATTCTGTAATTTCTGTTAATTCCTTTAAGCAGCAACTCAACTTACATATTGGTCACATTTTATACAAGTTTGATTGAAGTATCTACTTAAGCAACTTGGTGAAACCACAATTACCCAACCAGCCCAAGAGCATACAACCCAAGTTTTGACAACCCAGAAGTCCTTGGTTGGAGGTTTCATGTTTCTAGATGAGGTGTTAAGCCTCATCTAGGGAAGAAATCTAGGTAGGGATGGTAAGGTTTACCTTATATTTTTCTTTGCAACACCTAAAAATGTCAGAAAAATATTTTAATGCCTGAAATTTGTAGTAGGGATGTTCTTAAAATTTTATATAAATATAAATAATGTTGAGAATAAAGAACTAAATGTGGGACACAATGGACCTCCATAAAGCCCCCATCATTCACTATCCTGGAAAAGAAGAGGAATTATGCATTTAAATGGGCAAGGTGATTATACTCATAGATGATGTTTTGGAAGAGGCCTAAGCCTGTGACTCCAGCTCAATGGCCTGGTTTTATTTGTTGGTTGCGTGAGCTCTTTTTGCTCTTAACCCTTTCACACTTTGTCTAAGTGAGCTTCGAATTTCCTCACTGACTCGACATTCACCACCCACTCTGGCAGGTTGTTCCAGTTATCTATGACCCTACTCGAAAATGCATATTTCCTGATGTTGAGTCTTGTTCTTGGCTTGAAGATTTTTCTTGAGTTTCCTCGGATTATGTCATCCTCTCTCATCTGGAATATTCTCTCGCAACAGCAGCATCGTACTACTGGCTAATGATCTTGCAAGTCTCTATATGGTCACCTCTAGATCTTCTGTAGGCCAGGGTGGGTAGATGCAGCTTCTTCAGTCTCTCTACATAGGTAAGGTCCTTTAGTTGTGGTACTTGCTTTGTTGCTCATCATTGCACATTCTCAAATGCTTCAATATCCCTTATCAGATGGGTACACCAGATTTGGTTGGCATATTCCAAGTGTGACCTCACTAAAGATGTGTACAATGCCTTGAAAATTGTAAGATCTAGGTAAACAAACGTTCTTCTAATTATCTCAACAATTTTGTTTGCTTTGTTTATTTTGTCAGCTAGGTGATCAGAGAATGACAGCTTATCATAGAGTATCACACCTATATCCTTTTCAGCATTCGTATTGGCGATATCATTGAACATGACATATTCTTTTTCTTCAATATTGGACCTTCCCACTCTCATGGTTTTATTTTTGTCTGGGTGGAAATCTAACATCCATCTTTTAGACTATCTTCTCAGCTTCTCCTGGTCTCTCTGCAGCCTGATGCAGTCTTCACTGTTGGTAATCCTTTTAAATAGCTTGGTATCATCAGCATACAGGTAAACTTCACTTCCGTATTTGATTACCTCAGGAAGATTGTTTATGAAGACCACAAACAACAGTTGACCCAGAATGGAACCTTGAGGGACACCACTTGTTACCTCCCTCCACCCAGAACTCTCTATTCACTATCACTCATTGCTGTCTCTCTGACAGGAAGTCCATGATGCACCTCAGAATTTGTCCCTTGATACTGTAACTTTCAACTTTGGCCATTAGTCTCCTGTGGGTTACTCAGTTAAAAGCCTTCATGAAGTAACAGTAGATGACATCAACTGCCTGCCCCTCATCAATGGCCTCTTTCCACTTATCAAGAATCTGTATCAATTGAAGCACTGTTGATCTACCCGAGATAAATCCAAATCATTTATCACTGAAAAGTTTACGTCTTTTCAAGTGAATCATAATTTCTTCTCTTAGTAGTGACTCCATTATTTTGCTGAATATGTTTGTTAAGCTCACAGGTCTATAATTACCAAGGTCACTTTTGTTGCCTTTCTTAAAAATTGGTGTGACATGGGCAATGCACCAGTCATCTGGAACCTCTCCTTCCTCTAACGAGCTCTCAAAAATAATCTTCAGTGCATCCAAGAGTTCTTCAGTCAAGAAACCTTACCTAACTTAGAAAAAAATACAAACAAGCAGAGGCACAGATATTTAGTAAAAATACAGACTAAAAGTTACAAATGCCCAAAACAACAAAAAAATGTATTGCCGTGATTGTTCAAATCTGAAGCTACCGTCTGACATCATAAGATATATATGGACGAAGTTTATGCCGATTTTTGATTATATACTGGGGGGCTGTGCCCCCTAGACCCCCCCCCCAAAAAAAAAATGATTGAAATCTCAGGATCATCGTAGGCCCATCCCCAAACCCCTCCGATGAGCGGTCTCCAACAACGAGCCGCCCCTCAAAATAAGCTAGAATCGTATCCATAACATAACATAAGAACATAAGAAAAGAAGGAGACTGCAAAAGACCATTCAAAGAAAAGTCATCAACATTGTCACCCTCTACAGGAGTTCGTCAGATCTAATCTACAATATACATAAAATGCATACAGAGGATTATGTCCATTCATGCAACCGCAAAATATAATCTCCCCACTCCTCTTAGAAAAATATATACATATGTACATAAAAAAGTCAGTCCCATCTAGCAGCTTCATCCATATATTTATCTAATCTATTCTTAAAACTACCCAGAGAGGAGGCTTCTATCACATGTCTAGTGAGCCTATTCCATTCATCTACCACACGATTTGTAAACCAATTCCTCCCAATCTCCTTCCTAAACCTAAACTTATCAAGCTTAAACCCATTGCTACGTGTCCTGTCACATTCACTAGGTATAAGAACCTTACCCAGATCCCCTTTATTATATCCTTTTACCCATTTGAAGACTTCAATCAATTCCCCTCTGACTCTTCTCCTTTCCAATGTATATAGATTTAGTTTTCTGAGCCTTTCACCATAAGGTAAATTCCTTAGACCACCAATCATCTTTGTCATCCTTCTCTGCACAGACTCAAGCAAATCAATATCCTTCCTATAATATGGTGACCAAAATTGTACTGCATAATCTAGATGAGGCCTAACTAGCACCAGATACAGTTTTAGAATGACTTCAGCACTCTTATTGCTTACACTCCTCCTAATGAATCCCAATATCCTATTAGCTTTATTCTTAGCATTTAGGCATTGCTTTCTAGGATGAAGGTCTGAACTTACCAAAATACCCAAGTCCCTCTCACAATCGGTCCTCCCTAAAATTCTCCCATTTAATTTATAACTATTCAGTGGATTATTTCTACCTATACAAAGTACACTACATTTGTCTATGTTAAACTTCATTTGCCATTTCTCAGCCCAATTGGAAAGAATGGTCAATTCCACCTGCATTACAACAGCATCAGAATCAGCCCTAATGGCCCTACCTAGCTTAGTATCATCAGCAAATTTACTCAGGTCACTACTTATACCTATGTCAAGATCATTAATATAAATTAAGAATAGCAAGGGACCCAAAACAGATCCTTGCGGAACTCCACTGCTAACACACCCCCACTAAAATTTAACTCCATCTATACTAACACTTTGCTGTCTGTCACCAAGCCATGACTGAATCCACCTAAATATACTGCCATTGATCCTGTGTGCTTTAACTTTGCTCAGAAGCCGTAAGTGTGGCACTCGATTAAAAGCCTTACTAAAGTCCAAGTATAAAATATCATAGTTTTCATCATTATCTGCTGCTTCATACACCTTACTATAAAAAGACAGCAAATTAGTTAGACAGGATTTACCCTTACTAAAGCCATGCTGTGATTCTTTTATCAACTTATGCTTATCCAAGTGATCTCTAATATTCCTTGCTATAATAGATTCCATCATTTTCCCTACCACTGATGTCAAACTTACTGGTCTGTAATTAGACATATTTGTTTTATCCCCTTTCTTAAATATAGGTATCACATTGGCTTTCTTCCATGCCACTGGCACAATGCCACTCTCCAATGATTTTCTAAAGATGCATGCTAGGGGCTCACTTAACACATCCTTACATTCTTTCAAAATTCTAGGAAAGACCTCATCAGGACCGAGTGCTTTACTACTTTTGATTTTATCAATTTCCTTTGTCACTATCTCCTTTGTGATCAAGATATTCTTTAATTTCTCTTCATCATTACCCCGAAAATCATTGACACCTCAGGTATATTTAGAGTATCCTCCTGTGTAAATACTGAGAGAAAAAAGTCATTTAGCATTCCAGCCATTGAGTCCCTATCACTCACTAATTCTCCATTGGAATCTATAAGTGGGCCTATTTTATCTCTAACCTTAGTTTTGTATAATTGATAAAAACTTTTAGGATCTTCCTTTGCCCTATTTGCCACTTTAATTTCATAATTTCTCCTTGCTACTCTAATTAACTTTTTAACATCTCTTGCTAGTTCATTATATCTCTGCCTTAAGTGATCCTCTCCATTTTTTATTTTCCTATAAATGCCCTTTTTAATGCCAATATAATGCTTAATTTTATCTGTCATCCATTTTGGGTCATTATTTTTAGTCCTAATCTCCTTATATGGAATGTTAATCATCTGACCTGTAATTAATTGCTCAATTATTCTTTTATACTCCTCTTCAATTGTAATCTCTTCCTCCTGGTGATTATTGTCTCCACTAACTGATATCATTGAATCTATTCCTGATTTGATTTCATTGCCTGGTTTCTGTACAACTGCCTCCAGGTAAGTCCTTAGCCCATTATAATTTGCTCTTCTAAAGTCAGGAATTTTAACATTGTTCATGCTACTATCAATACCATTCCATTTCATCTTGAATCTAATTTCATAATGGTCACTATTACCCAAATTTCCTCCAATCTTAGTATCCTTAATAACTTCTTCCCTATTTGTCAGAACTAAATCCAGTATATTATTACCTCTAGTGGGTTCGTTAATAATCTGCCTCAGAAAATGATCTTGAACAACATTCAAAAATTCCTCAGCCTCCTGATCATCCACAAGAGCTTCCCAGTCTATATTTCTGTAATTAAAATCACCCATTATACACACATGCTTACTTCTACATGCCCGTTCTATCTCATGCCACAGAAGATTTGAAGCTTCCTGACTAAGATTTGGTGGTCTGTATAATAATCCTATGACAAGCTTGTTTTTACCTTCCTTTACATTTAGCCATAATGATTCTGTGTTATCATCTAATTTAATTGTACTGTTTACACAACACTGGAGATTATCTTTAATATAAATAATAACCCCTCCTCCTCTCTTCCTATTCCTATCTGTATGGAATATGTTAAAGCCCTCAATCTCAACATCAGGTTTAAAGTGATTACCTGCCAAATCAAGCCATGACTCTGTTATTGCAATTATATCAAAATTCTCTTCACTCGCTAACGCTCTTAAGAGATCTATCTTATTCCTTATACTCCGACCATTTGTGTAGTATATTTTTAAGGTTTTTTTATTATTCCCATCTTCATTGCATCATGCTTTTTTATTCCTAGTTATCTGATCATTCACTTGTGCATTAGTCCCCCTATAATGCATCAGTATGCCCTACCCCCTAGCTATTCCTCTATCTCTGCATCCCTTCCATTTCCTACACCTGCCCCCTATTCCTGTTATTCCCTTACCTCTAACAGCTTCTAGTTTCCCACCCGTAAGGACCTAATCACACTATCCAGCTCCCCCCATAGAACCTCAACACCTGCCCAACTAAGATGGAGCCCATCCATCGCATACAACCTCCTATTCCTGTAAAACCCACCCCAGACATCTACAAACACCAATCCTAACTCCTCACACAGTCCTTTCCCAAATTCATTCAAACCAATTGCACGCGACAACCATTCTACCCCCACATCAGGAGCTTCCTGTAAGACAAGCTTCCAGAACAAAGCCAGACAGCAACATTTACCAAATGAAACATTAAAAATTTTAAACATAAACAATCCAAAGCTAAAATGTATAAACGTCATCCAGAGCATACCCTATTTACAATTTTATTATCTCGACATGGCAGTCATCAGGAACCAGATTTAATTAATCTCGTATCAATACCAGATAACGTTCCTTAAATCACCCTTCAGCATCAAATACTTAGTGCAAATTGTGGTACAGTAATTACACATATTCGAAGGACTTGGATAGAGAAAAAGCTAAAAATGCCAAACATAAGAAAACCAACCTCCTAACCCCCACCTACCAATAACTGTACTACCCCCCCCCCCCCCCCCCTCCCAAATTGCTTGGAGCTTTTTTATTTTCTTCCAGAGTAGAGCTATGTAAATGAAAACATTTACTTCATGCTAAATAGAGTGTCTATTTTTCATAATGATTTTACCTCACTTTTACTCATACAATGCATCAAATAATAATATTTTCGGCTGAAATAATTGATATGCCTCATAAGTGAGATCAAAAATCAAAATAACAAAATGACAGGCAGTTGGGCTTATCTCAGTGAATATCGCGTAGAGTTAAAAACAACAACAAGTGGCCTATATATACTTTTGGTTCAGTTGTTCAAAATTATAATGAAATACAATTGATATTTCAAAAAAACTGGAGAGCTTAATATACTCATAAATAAATATAATCAATTACTGAGTATGTATTTATATTTTTATCTATGCAACCCTTCTATTAAAATGAAAATTTTCAATTTCTGTAAAATGATTAATTGTTCAACATTATTTAAAGTTATGTAACGCAGACATCAAAATTCTCGCATATAAGAGACCATACAAATCAAAGCCACAAGATGGAACAGACGTGATTACACACACACTACATCAGTCACTTTGCTCAAAAAAGACATTAAACTAGACCCACTAGCAACAAGAAGACAAATACACAGTCAACAGATGGTATACAAAATCCTAAACAATTTAGTTGACATAGACAAAGACACATACTTAGTTATACTTTACAAATATACGCACCAACAGAGGCAGCCACAATCTAAAATCCGACACATACCAAACAAGTACTAACATTTTCGGATGTTCATTGCTCCCGTGGAATCAGCTCCCATCTAATATAATAATAGCCCCACTCTTGGCACATTTAGGAATAGGATCACCCTCAGTGGCGGTTCTTCCTATATGCGGGCGCCCAAGGCGGCACTTGTGAGGGGGCGGCATTGCTGCCTCCTTAGAAACGTTTTTCATCATTAAAATATGTCTTTCATGATTGCCCTTTAACCAGCGATCTAGCAACTTTCATTTTCTAATTGTCTCAAATTTTCATTCGCGTTGCAATTCATCCCATTTGGACGGCGGTGAGTTTTAAACCGTCTAATTAATTAATTAATTTGATTTTTGTGGTGTTTTTTTAATTGAGCATGAAGTATTGAATGTATTTGTGCCATTGGGAACCGAAATTGGGCGATATTTGCGCAAAGACCTGTATTTTAGGCTATACTCGCTAAACTAAGGGAATCCCATATATATATATATATATATATATATATATATATATATATATATATATATATATATATATATATATATATAAGCTGATGTAGTAAGAATAGTATTGTATCATATGTTATTTATTACAGAGAAGAATTTTTAACACTAAACCATCAAGGCCTGAGAAACGCAAATGGATAAGAAAAAGTCTAAGCTATCACCTGCTCAATGTAGAGAAAAGAGGAAAGAAGAAACGGAGATACGAGCAAAAGATGAAGGTATAGAACTTTGCCAGTACTTCTCACTGCTATTTTGTGATCATACATCTTTGTGGGATATTTGAAGTGCAGTGATATATTTAACCTAATCCCTAATTTGCCTAGTTTCCTAGGAAAATGTTTAGTAACTTGTGCTCAATAATTTAAATTATTGTTTTGTCAAACTCATGCATTGGTCACTTATGTTTTGTTTTTTCCTGATTGCAGCGGCCCTTTTGAAATATTTTGAAACCGCTGCCACTAGCCAGGATGGTAAGGTGCCCACTTCTGCAGTCACACAAGCCTCTAAAGAAATGGTTTTGTAGCCTTCGGACCCGGCTGGGAAAACATCTACTTCTACAGCCTCACATAGACCTGTGTCTCCACAAATGCAGTCAGATCCAGAGGATGAAGACCCATTCGCTTCCACTGCTTCCCATCAGGACTCTTTAGATGAGTTATTTATTTATTTATCTTTTTGCACATAGAATTTTAAATAATAATTTAAAATAATAAATGATGTATTTCAAATATAAAGCAGTAAATTATTTATTAGTGTGTGTATGTGTAAACAATTCTGTAAACAATTCTGTAAACAGGTATAAATTATAATGTTATTATCACTGATTCACTGGGGTTACCAGATGATTGTGGTGTCTCACGAGTCACAACCATCATTCCATAACACCACCACCATAACACATGCTGTGAATATTGTGTTGTCTAACTTAGATGGGCATACTAATTTATATTTCTCTTGTTCTTTTCATTAGAACTACCTGGAGCTGAATTGACTACCCAGGATGAGCCTCTGTCCACTGACCCTGCTAATTGGCCTTCAGTTCTGACAGACAGAATTAGGACACAATTGACTTCCAGAGGACCAATTCAAGTATGATCTAACTTTGTATTCCCTAAAAACGACAGTGATGGAAGAAGTTGCCTCCATCATTATTTCAGGAAGTCGTTGATTAGTGGTGAGAATATAACCAGAAGTTGGCTGGTCTATTCATCAAAAAACAACAGCCTTTTTTTCTTTCTGTTGCACATTATTTTGCAAGAGAAAGATACATTTAACAAGACTGAGACTTCCAGACTGGAAGCATGCAGGCTCATTGCTCACATCACACGAAAGTAGTCCAGAATACCTAAAATCTATGAAAACGTAGAAAGAGCTGGCAGTGAGGATGAAAAGAGGGGCACTAAGGGGACACACAGAAAAGTTATTCTCACCATCATTATTTCAGGAAGTCGTTGATTAGTGGTGAGAATATAACCAGAAGTTGGCTGGTCTATTCATCAAAAAACAACAGCCTTTTTTCTTTCTGTTGCACATTATTTTGCAAGAGAAAGATACATTTAACAAGCCTGGGACTTCCAGACTGGAAGCATGCAGGCTCATTGCTCACATCACACGAAAGTAGTCCAGAATACCTAAAATCTATTAAAACGTGGAAAGAGCTGGCAGTGAGGATGAAAAGAGGGAAGACCATTGACAAGCAGGAGATGGCACTTCAGGAGGCTGAGATATCAAGATGGAAAGCAGTGCTAACATGTCTTCTTGCTATTGTACATTCTCTGGCAGTTAGGAATTTGGCACTATGGGGACACACAGAAAAGTTATTCTCACCATCAAATAGCAATTTTTTAAAAGAAGTTGAGCTAATGGCACAATTTTGACCCTATAATGCAAGAGCACATTAACCGTGTCCAACAAGGGACCTCCACTTACATCAGCTACTTTGGCTACTACATACAAAACGAGGTTATTGATTTGTTGAGCAGTAAGACCATTTCAGCAATGGTGGATGACATCAAACAATCTCAGTTCTTCTCAATAATTCTAGATTGCACTCCAGACATCAGGCACATTGAACAGTGGTCAGTTGTGATTCGGGCAGTATCACTTGAGGGGAAACCCCATATCATAAAACATTTCATGGGGTTCTTGGAGGCGGAAGAGTCCACTGGTTAGCATTTGATATCTATGATTTTGAAGAGACTGGAGGAGTTAGAAATTCCTTTCATGGACTGTAGTGGACAATCATACTACAATGGGGCCAACATGAAGGAAAAAAAACCGAGGGTGTTTAATCTGGGCTACTTGAAATGAATCCCAGAGCTCTGTTTGTTCCATGTGGGGCTCATTCTCTGAATTTGCTTGTGACCGATGCTGCCAAGGGATCTATTGATGCCACAGGTTACTTTGGCATCTTGCAGAAGCTTTATAACTTGTTTTTAGCCTCCACACAACGATGGGCCATTTGAAAAACATGTGAATATCACCTTGAAGATGTGGTCTGACACAAGATGGGAGAGCAAGATCAAGAGTGTGGAGCCCCTAAGATATCAGGCAGCTGGAGTGAGAGATGAACTGATCGAGGTGAGAGATCACACCAAAGATTCTATAATAAAGGTTGAGGCCCAATCTCTAGCAGAGGAAGTTGGATCATACCGCTTCGCTATTTGTTCAGTTGTGTGGTATGACCTGTTGTGCCAAATTCAGTATGTGAGCAAGCAGATGCAATCTCGTAACATGCAAGTTGATGTTGCAGTAAATCTCCTAAAAAAGGCAGAGAGAGCTCTCTATGATTACAAGGCAACAGGTTTTGTTGCTGCATAGATGGCAGTCAAAGATATCTGTGAACAAATGCATGTGGAGGCTGTGTTAAAACAGAAACGGCTGAGGTCTACAAAGCATCACTTCTTCTATGAAGCATGTGATGAGCGCTTAAATGATGCTTTGAAGAAGTTGGAGGTGACATTCTTCAATGCAGTCGTTGATGCTGCAATCTCAGCCATTCAGGGAAGATTTTCGACCTTGGAAAATGTGGGAGAGAAGTTTGGAGTGCTGACTAATTTCCATAATCTCATATTTGAGGTAACTAAACAATGTGAGAACCTTAGCACTACACTACTGTTTAAGGGTCATTCTGACTTGAATGGTAGAGAGCTTGTACAGGAGCTGAAAAACTTGCCAGACATGCCATTGAAAACTATGTCCTTGATTGAACAATTAACATTTATCCACGAAATGGAGCTCTCTGTAATATATCCAAATTTGTGGACTGCTCTCAGGATTGGTATTACTCTTCCAGTCACTGTTGCTGAAGCAGAGAGGAGCTTTTCGAAATTGAAACTCATCAAATCCTACCTGAGATCAACTATGTCACAGGAACGCCTCACTGGTCTGGCCACCATCAGTATAAATCACACAGTTGCTGAGAAGATTTCATATGATGAGCTAGTTCATGATTTTGCAGCTAGGAAAGTGAGAAAAGTCAGGATTTAGATGGTAGTTGTGCTGTGGTGCAGTAGATTTCATTTATTATCTTCTATCAACTTTCTTATACTTTTATGATAAAACATTTATATGATTTACATTACAATATTGTTTGCGTAATTTCATTTGTATTATTCCTATTTCCGGTACCAAACTATATTCCTATGTTTGTGTTTAATTTAGGTGATAAAGAGTTTGTAAAATTCATAAATGACATTTTTTTAAAATTCTGAAGCAACAATAAATAGTTCAGCAAAAAGTTGTTTTGTGAAACTTATGGCTGTCCTAAACTTCTTATGTACACTCTGGAGGGGGGGGGGGCGCCGTAGGTGAGGTTCACCCAGGGCGCCATGTAGGCTAGGACCGCCACTGATCACCCCTGACCCACGTCCTGCTCCCTAGTCCTAATTCTGTATCCTTTCCCCCGCACAACTCGAGTCAATAAGAGCGCAACAATGAGTCGCTCTTAAAAATCAGTGACAACCATATTTCGATAAAACGAGGATTTTGTGTCGCTGGCCTTCGTTTTTCGAACAGTTCCAATTTGTAAATACCATATCCTTGATCTTATTTTTAAATCTTATCATATTATTTTAACATCCTATATTATTTTACATGCTCAAATTCAATCACCCTATTTAACTAACATATACACATTTAATTAACATCCTATTTCCATCGCATCCAATTGTAACATACATCCCACCTATTATTTTCCAACATTGCCCCCTGATTAATTTCCGGTGAAATATTCTCCATTGTACACGGGAAGCATTTATCCAATTTCACCTATATTTTCATCCATAAATATTTCCAGTGATATTGTGGGGGCCCATTGCAAGGTGAAAACGGATGTACAATGAAGCCTCGAAGATGAGTGTCATATGAATCTTATGAAGGCTTGAAATGGGTACGCGCATAATTGTGCACATGCAAGTAATCTAAAAATGTATAACACTTTGTCATGTAAATAATTATATATAACATTTTGTCATGTAAATAATAACATGTAACTTTTGGTTAGGTAAATAATAATATATACTGTTCTTGTAAGGGCTATAGGCAAAATGAATTCGAGAATCTTTCACACGATTACATACCCACACGCGGTCACCTGCAGAAAGGCGCCTCTCGCGATATCTTTCCAGACCCCCCTTTTCAGGATAAAACAAAGTTCTGGGACAGCTGTGTTAACATGCTTATCAAAACGCACCGACGTGCGAAACGGGAAGAGGCAGATTTTGCTTATTCTCACAGGGCCGTGAAACACGAAGTCTTATTCTCGAAATTTGAGATAAAGATTGTATGGCGAAAGCTTGACTCCCTGCTTACTTTCTCTCTATCTACGTATACACACACGAATAAACATTGAGTCGTGTAAGTTCCGCCCAAACTGCATCATTGGCTAGCAGTGGGCCACGCATACAATTTTCAACACATTAAATATCATCTTAAGTAGACTCCTGAGGTCAGTTAGTCAGTATAAAAAGTAAACCAAAACATTAGTAGGCTTGCGTTCAATACCCGAGATACGTTTAATCGAATTCATTGCGACTAAACCAACCTGTTTTTTCGCCCAATAAAGAGTTCTTGAATTCGTTTTCCAAGATTTACTTTTTCTACGGCTAATCAACCTATATTCTTACTCAGCTCGCATCACTAAAATTCAAGCGAGAGGGTAATTTTCTCCAAATTGAAGTCACCCCAAGGTCAGCGACTGTTAACTTAATACCCCTAGAGTGCTACGTCGAATTAAACAATATTAGGCCTTATTAGCATTTGGATGTGAGACCGCCAAATTGATCTCTACCGGTGAACTATTAGCCAAACATTCCTGGCCCTAATATCCCCTTACAATGTAATCAATCTGCTTAAGAATATCCTATTTCTATTACATTACACATTCCCGTGATAATTTATCTTTCAAAATCTATCTTGACGTCTCCTTCCGTATACATAAATTTATCAGCATGCGATGGATGAATTCAAATTACTTTATTTAAGGTTTATATTTTTACAGTAATTCCCAAACGAATTATATTTTCGTATAATTCCACAATTATCCAAAAGTTATATATGTACATGTATACATTTATTTGGTTCTTGTTTGCAAATAAATACTTTATTTTGCCTGAAACCAGCAAACTCTAACTTTATTTTTTATCTGATTCTTCTCATTCACGATCAGTGCTTGTGTTATCTTAAGAAAGTTATATTTCTTCATTCCATTTTTTTTAGCATAATAGTAAGGAATTTATTGTGATATCTAAATTAAAATTGTTCAAAAATAACCCTGTAAAAAAATGCATCTCAAGAATTTGTAAACCCATATACAGAATCTAAAGTATCTATATAGAATTAAAAAATACCAAATGGTCACCTTCTACAAAAGTTTCTGAGCTTTTCCTTCCTCCTTCCACAGATAGGCCTGCAAAACATACTGTGGTTCATCGGATTGAAAGAACAGAAAGACCTGTTTTCGCTGCACCTAAAGGTCTAGACCAATATAAACTCTGGGCAATAGAAATGGAGTTTGAGTCCATGGTGGATGCTGGTATAGCTCACTTATCAAACTCACCTTGTGCATGTCCACTCCATGTCATATCAAAAGCTACACCTGGTGATTTCAGGGCAGTTGGCTATTACGGGGTTTGAATACTCAGCCAAAACCCAAACGATACCTCTTAATGAATTTATTGGACTACACCTCTTATCTTTTCGATTATTCAATCATTTCTCATCTGGTTCTGCTTCGTGATTTCAACCAGATCCTTTTTCATCCTGAGGATATTCAAAATATGGTTATCACCACTCCTTTTGGCTCTTTGGAGATGGTTCGAATGCTTTATGGTGTTCACAACAGTGGTCAAGTCTTCCAACGCTTCATAGATCAGGTTCGGAAAGATTTTCCTGTAGATATTTGCTCTATGGACCTCTTTGTAGCATCTTCATCTTTTTACAGTAGTAGCTCGTGTATAGGCAACGCGGAACTGCAGCAATCCCTATTTCCACTCGATATTATCGATAACATTCAATATAATGAGTCATTTTTGCTTTGATTCGTTCTTTATACTTGTACATTATATATAATCATTAAGCTTAATGTGAGCGGCCATCCCCTAGTTCATGAAAATAATCCTTATATAGAACTGTGCGCTTCACAGTTTCAGCGACGTGGTGTTTGGCTGCTGTGCGCATGCTCACATGTCCGATATAGGAAGCTGCACGCTAGAGAGAGAGGGAGGGAGGGAGGGAGGGAGGGAGGGAGAGAGAGAGAGAGAGAGAGAGAAAGAGAGAGAGAGAGAGAGAGAGAGCGCGCACTGTGGCGCTCACACGGTGCCGACCTTGGTGTGATGGTGGAAGGTAGTGTTTTGTTTTACTCCACGTGTGTTGTGCTTAAAAACGTGTTAATTTCTTGAATGTGATAAAGTGTAGAATTTAATTAATATTTTTTCGGTTTTTTATTATATTGAAGATCCGATATTCATGAATATTGCAAATTAATTGAGCTACTGAAATTTATCTTGCAAAATAATCTAGATGATGTTCTTAGTGAAATTACGAAACTGATAAAATTCCTCTTTACAATTCCCATGATTACATCAGGGGCAGAACGCTGCATTTCAACACTGAAAAGAATAAAAACTTTTTTAAGGAGCACTATAAATTTTGAAAAACTAAATACACTTGCAGTGTTTTCAATGGAGATAAAATTCCTTAATAGTTATCCAGAGATCAAGGAGAAATAATTTATTTTTTTCGCGCAAATTAAAATAAGAAGAATGGATTTCGTTTTTAAATTAATGGATCAAGTTGAACTGTAACAATTTACGCTATTATTAAGTAAAAATGTTTGATTTTGTTCTGTTTAGGATTTTATCAAGTTTATCTATAAATTTTATTTTTATATGTTTATTTCCTTTTACGCAATATTAAAACAATGCTGAACAAATTTTGATGGAGCACCCCCACTAATTTTTGCTAAGAGCCGCCACTGTCTTGAGATGCAAATTTTCTCATCTTTACTCCTCTTGAAAGGTATGACATCGTATTTAACCCTTCTACGTATACTTTCTGTCTCGTACCTTTTTTTTTCCTTGATGCAATTTCTGTCTTCGTCTTCTCGAGGACAATGTTGCTGTGATCTGAGATTTTCATTCAACTTCTTCGTTCAAACGATTTCGTCGGTTCTATCATATAGTTAATTTCTATATCAGAACATTCTCCAGAGGAGTGAAAATCATTTTCTCGTACTAAGGAGCACATTGCCTTCTTTGTTTGTTTGACCCATCCTTCTCTGGCGCCTCTATCAGCGTCATTACGGATATGTCATCTATCCATGGCAATGCAACGCTGCAGTAGAAGGTGCAAGACACTTGGCAATCTCACTTTTTTCTTTCGCTCTCTTTGTGATTCTCAAAAGAGGTATATAAAAATCTCACAAATTGTTCAAAGTTTACCACGTTGTCCATCACTTCTTCACTTATGCCAGTATTTGGGGCCCCTTCTGCATGTTGCAACTCTTCAGTGGATTTTGCAGTTGATTTTCGTCATTTTTATTTCACTTTGCAACTCACGAGTGACATCCGTTTTGTTCATGGATATTCAAACGTCATACCGGACGCGCAATTTCGCACATCTGTGATTTCAGCCAGGAAACTCTCTCGTTCCTTGCTATTGAGTTTGAGGCACTAACGCTAGCTCAAGACAAAGACATACACACCTAATCCTTACGTGACTCTCGTCAACTTGTCGTTCGAGGAATCAAACTATCAGACAGCTCGTCTAGGCTTACCCTGGTCGATTTTTCATTAACCTTTTGTCCTCCCATCGACATAACGAGTGCACTCTGGCAAAAGCGAGAAAGCACGAGATACTATTTTTTATACTATATCTCACTTCATTCTTCACGCTAGTTTTCAATATTACTCATTTAATACATGCTGGCATCAATGGTAATTTGCCAATAATGCCGTACGATTTATATAGTCATGTGACTTTTTCACAAACTTCCCTCCACCCTCGTAATCTTCACCTCATCAAATAACACCAGACGTATGGTGATACTATAGGGGAATGTCCGCCAGTTACGGGGTGTTAGGTAAATGTATTGTAGACGACAAGGTTACCAGTTATATGTTTGACGATGTAGAAAGGTTGCTTCTCATATGGATCAACGAAATGCAAATGCAAGGCGACAATATTAAAGAGTATCATTTGTGGGAAGGCGAAAGGGGATTTTCGCCAACCTCGGTAAGAAAACGCCAGGAGCATCAACGGACGAAGAAGAAGCATTTAGGGCAAGCCATGGGTGGTTAGAGAAGTTTAAAAGAAAAACCATACTCCTCCTTCACGCGAATAGCTCTTCCCCCCGTCTCCCTTGCGCCAGGACCTACCTTCCTTTTTAGCAAGTTGCTACATTATTTTTTATTTTATTAATTATTTATTCTTTCCCTGTTTCTTTTATAGTAATAATATTTTTATTTTAGGCGTTAATAGTTAAAAAAAACCCCGATTTTAGATATTATTACAAATTAATTTGAGGTATTTGTTCTAGGCATTATCTTATTTTATATTGATTCCTATGGGAAAAATGTTTTGCTTAACGAGTGTTTCACATTACGAGTAATATTCGGGACCGAATTATACTCGTTAAGCGAGGTTCCACTGTATATGAAAACCGAGCAGGCTATTGTTAAAATCATCTTTATTTATCTGAATTTTGACGTTTCAAGGACCTCTCCTCAAATTCGGCACTAGAAACAAGGGGGTTTGGGATTTATATTTCTAATTTAATAAAATCCTAAAAGAGAAAAGTGCAATTTAAGCTAAGTTACATATTCAAGACTAAAAAATTCCATTAATTTAGGATACAATGTAGATATTCGATGCTATTTGATTTTTTTTAAAATTAAGTTTTGATTTTAAGTTGAAAAGTAATTCAAATATTTGCAGTTCGTTAGGATTGGGGGTGGGAAGGTATTATTAATTATTTTAAAATTGTTAAACATAATTTTACATATTTTTACGTGATCACTTATGGCCGAGGGGCAGAAGTAGGCAGTATTTAAATACATGTATGTATTTAAAATTGTATTTGTAAATACATTTGAAATCATGTATCTAGATAATTTTTGCAAATACTTTACTGATAATAGGTATATATAGCTGTTAAGAACGTGTAATGCATGTTTTAGCTTGTCGCAACTTGTATGCCACAAACGGTTGACTGTGTCCGCGACAACCTACGCCTCGCTTCACTTCCTCAACGAGAGTCTAGTTCAAGGTCATCACACGCCCGGCTCCCACTTAGTTTAAAGGTAAAAGGATTCCAACTTAGTAATGTTCCTTAGTTAACATTTCGTACTAAAGTGAATTTTTGCGTCAACCATCGCGTAGTACTCATTGGTAGTAGTAATTTTTATTTAGATCCTCTTATTTTAGCCTTAGTATATTTAAAGTTTTATTATTTCATCTCTTTAAGTAATTAAAAGTATATTTTGCTCTGGTTGTTTAATTAAATCCTCGAAACGCTGCATATGACAATAGATATATAATATTTCGAATCCTCCCGCGTTAAAGAATAAAAACAAAAGATAAAATAAAAAAATATAGCACTCTTAGAGAAAAAAAGAACGGAGTTATTCATGTACGGAACAAACGTACATACATACTCGGCCGTATATCACGACATTATAAAATTTGTGTCAGGTGTGGGGTACATACATATCCAGCACGACAATTGCAATAATTTCATGAGAATCCACATACATATATTCTTAAAGCCTGCTATCATTTACTTGAAGATATTATTAAATAAATTTTTTTCATGAATAATTAATACAATTTTTGATGGATTATATGTAGTTATTAGATTAATTCCTATAACGATGTATTTCGTCATAGTAGCAATCCTGTATATCATTATGTCAAAACTAGCGTGCCCGCCCGTCAAAAGTGTAGGAAATAAAGCTTGATAATATATATATTACTAACAATACTGAAAGTCAATATTTTACTATGTAATTCTGAATATGAAGGACTAATAATATATTTATGAATTAATGTACCAGTCCTATAGGATATTCATATAGTTACATTTTATATATAAAATTTTATATGCATACCCATAGATAACGAATACTTGATTGGTAGCTCAAAATCAGGCGATTCCATCGTCGGGTTAGCCAGGAAAAAACGAAAATCGTTCTCATTTCTTTATTTTTAAATATATTCACCCCAAATTTGGCTTGAAGCACCCTGGGACCAATGTACTTTGAGCTGTGCAGTTAAATTTTTATTCGACGAACAGATTCGCCGTGACGAACGAAAGTGTGACTTATTTAATGAAAAAGAAAAAATAAAAACCTTATATTTATAACCGATGTTGGTTATATTCAATTTAATTTTATTTAATAAGGCAGTGTACAATGGGATTCTTAGATACTACAGGGTGTCTACTAATATCAAATTTCAAAATTCAATAGGTTTTCCAGGTCTTTTCCAGGTATTTAAACAAAATATAAATGGCAAAATTTCTAATTAAAACTGTAATGGAAAATGGGTATATTACACTTAACTACAAACATATTTCAAAGTATATTCTAATAAATGAAATAAAGTAGGTAGCATCAATTAAAGAAAAAAGAAGAAATCCCTCCAGGGCCCACACCTGACCAATCTAGCAAACAATTATATTTCCATTAGGTATCATTTAGCTAGACCCCCGCATTTAATTTCAAATTTCATTTTTTTTAACTTTATAAATCTTTTTCATAGCCATTGGGTGAGTACCGACTATATTACTACTACAGGGTGTGGACACTCTGTAGTAGTAATCTATTTCATGGTTAACCTGGATTCTAATATCCACCCTACAAAATAAAGATACATAACAAATGTCAGTGGCTACGCACACTTAAATTGACTTAGGACTTTTTCTCACTAGAAAGTTTCTTCTTCTTGTAGTCACTTTTGCTCCTGGTAGCTTTCTGGGGTGCATCCGGATTACCTCTTTTTATCTTTCTTCTTTTGACTTTTGCATAGGCATCACTGTTATCTTTTGACACCATATTTTTGCCCATGACATGGAAGAGGGACCTGGCGATGGCAGGAACAACGGTGTTGACCAGGCTGCAACCCTTTAAACAGTCCAGCAGGGACATGCCTAAGTCATTGCTCATTATTTTCGTGTAGACACTCACGAACACTTCTTCCGAAGAGTAGGCCACCAGGAACTTGGCCCTCCTTTCGCCTGGTGTTGCCATCGCCTTGAAGACTTCCACGGCCATCATGGACATGTGGATGCATTCGTTTGAGGGGTAGAGGAGACCGCCACGGTCCTGGAATTCAATCATCTCTCTGAAAGTTTCTGGTAGCTTGTCGGGGCCGGCCACCTACACTGAGGGCGTAAGGGTGTTGCCTTCTACTAGAGCCTCCTGGAAAGAAGCACACTTTAGGCGGCTGCGGCCTTTCTGGCCAAGTACCCGCAGAAATGTCTCACTTCACCGGCCTCGCCCGGCTTCAACCTCTCAGAGTCGATGTCCAGCTCCTCAACAAACTCCTTGGCCAGTTGGTCGTTGTTTGTTTTCTGGGCTTCATAGAGGCGTTGGCCTAGAGATCGGTCCTGTCAGATACAGGACTCTGCTGCTTTACAGACCCCCTTTCCAACCCGTTAAGAAGGACAGGGAACTGTACCAGCTGCTGGGTGAGCTGGTTCAAGGCAGAGTGTGCATCGTTATGGGCGATTTCAACAGCCAAGTTGACTGGGAAACCAGAGCAGCCTGTGGCGAGAGCGCGCTACTCCTGGAGTTCGCCAACAACGAGTTCCTCACTCAATGGGTCAGAGAACCGACGAGAGGAGACAATATCCTCGACTTGGTCTTCACCTCTGAGGATGATATCGTTGAGGATATCTCTGTAGGCGAAGAGCTCGGTGGCAGTGATCACCAGCTAGTTAGATTTAGCGTCAAGATCCCGAAGGTAAGGTCTGTTGCCAGTCAATCAAAGAAACTTGACTTGAGAAGAGCAGACTTTGCAAGCCTTTGGGCTGGACTGATTGACGTGAGGCTAGAAGTGTGCGATGCCGTTGAAGAATCGTGGAATAGTTTCAAAACCACATTTATGAGTCTTCAATCGCGTTTCATCCCTCTGAAATGCCCCCGTCTGTCTTCTGTTCAACCTAAGTGGTTTAATCGAGAAATCGGCTAACTGCTTAGGGAGAGGAGAACTATGTACTGGCAATCGAAGATCTCGGGTGACTTTGACGAATACCGGAGGATAGCCAGGAGAGTGAAGTCCAGCATAAGGGCGGCTAAGCGGTCTGAGGAACTCCGAGTGGCGAGACTCTGTAAAGAGAATCCCAAGGAGTTCTTTGGATATGTAAACAGTCGTAAACCAATCCGTCGAACGATTGGCCCTTTGAGGAACGAGGAGGGGACATTAAAGCATTCAGATGCAGAAAATGCTAACCTCCTCAACGACTACTTCTCTTCAGTGTTTACTGAAGAATGTGGTCCCATCCCCCAGCCGACGGATTCCTACTCGGGGGAAAAGCTGGAGGATATGGACTTCACCGAAGTTGAAATCAAAAAGAAGATCAGTGACCTAATGACGAATAAGTCACCTGGCCCAGATGGGTTTCTACCTAAAGTGTTGAAAGAAGTGCGCAATCAAGTGTCACGACACCTGAGCGCAATCTTCAACATGTCAATCCGGACCAAATGCGTTCCTAGAGACTGGCGTGAGGCGGAGGTGACTCCGATCTTCAAGAAAGGAGATCGTAACCAACCGTCGAACTACCAACCTAGCAGTCTGACTTCGATAGTCGGTAAACTCATGGAAAGCATCATGGTGGACAAAGTGACGTCGTATTTAGAGTCAAACCTGCTACTGAGGAGTTCCCAGCACGGCTTCCGAAGGCAACGGTCATGCCTGACGAACCTTGTAGAATTCTTGCACTTCGTTTTCAGTGAGCACGATCGGGACAAGGCGGTCGATGTGGTCTACCTAGACTTTCAGAAAGCCTTTAAAAAAGTACCACACCGCCGCCTTCTCCGGAAAGTGCGAGCGCTTGGCATAGACGGAAAGGTAACCGGCTGGATCGAGAACTGGCTAAGTGGCAGACGGCAACGGGTGATGGTAAATGGACAGTCTTCTGAGTGGGTGCCCGTTACTAGCGGGGTGCCTCAAGGTTCTGTCCTGGGAACACTACTATTCATCATCTACGTCAACGACATGGACGGTGACATGGTTGCCAAGATTTCCAAATTTGCCGACGATACCAAGCTTGGTATGAACGTTGCAAAGGATGGAAATACTGCCCGCCTGCAGGAAGATCTTGGGAAGATTGGGAAGTGGTCGGACACGTGGCAAATGCCTTTTAACGTGGGCAAATGCAAAGTGATGCATATCGGCCACAGAAACCCCCAATCTCATTATAACCTTAAGGGCACTGCTCTTGAATCGAGTGACACTGAGAAGGACTTGGGTGTAACTATTACTAGCGACCTCAAGTTCTCGAAACAGTGCATCGAGGCAGAGAAGAAAGCCCAAAGGATGTTAGGCTACATAAAGCGCCAGTTTGGATACCGTAACAAGGAGATAGTACTTTGTCTGTACAACTCCCTCGTTCAAGCGCACCTGGAGTATGCTGTACAATTTTGGAGTCCTTCATTGCGAAAGGACATCGCGAGATTGGAACGCGTACAAGCCAGGGCAACCAAGCTGATTACCTCTATCCGACATAAAAGTTATGAGGATAGACTAAGGGAATTAGATCTGTTCTCGTTGGAAACCCGTAGACTGCGTGGTCAGCTCATCGAAGTTTTCAAAATACTTCGAGGGTTCGACAATGTTGACTACCGGGATATTTTCACACTGAGTGAGAACAGAACGCGCAATCACGGCTTCAAACTTGAACTGAAGCGTTACAACCGCAATCTGTGTGGAAATTTTTTCACCTACAGTATCTGCGGTATGTGGAACGCATTTCTAGTGGAAATTGTCAACAGTGAATCTGTTGACCAGTTCAAGTCAAGACTAGACAAGGTCTTGAAAAGTGGCCGTTTAGGGACGCAAAACAATTGAGGTGCCTTGTGCCCGCTCGATTGCTAGTCAAAAGGTACCCTCTTTGAATGGACCGTAAGGTCTCCTAGGGTACCTTCTTTCCTTGTTGTTACTCCTTGTTGTTACTCCAGTATGAGAGCAGGAAAATTCTGCCACTGCTAAAGTTCTTATTTGAACAGAATCGCAAATAATAAATTGAGCATTAATACCAAACACAGATCTGTCCAAGCGGGATGCACTGTCAATTTTTAATGATAATAGCCTTGCTTGGAATTCCTTGCTAATCTTTTTAACAATATCTGCTGCTTTCCATTGTAACATTGAGTGCCTTTTTAATGGGGTCTATTATTGCATGGTCTTGCATTCACAGTGACCAACTCGATCATAGCACTATTGAATATTTTGGCGTCCATCTGTATGCTTATTGTTGGAGGAAATATTTCGTTAATAATCTTGCTTCGCTTGGAATGTTCACATCTTTGTGCTTCATCTTGTGCGAGAGATCGCTTAGCAATTTGAGTAGCACACTTATTCAATAAATTAAACTCATTCTGGTGATACCTTTCTAAATGTTTCTTTAAATTTGTAGCAGACGGACACTTTAAGGTCATTGTGCAATTGTTAACTTTGTAAGTTGTAACACTTATCCGTTTTTTGACGTCCCATTTTTGAGGGGTTTAAAAATGAGATGAAAAATTGTGTCACCAAAAATTTAATGGGAGAGAAGCGTTTCTAAAAAATGTGACGTTTACAGGATGCTGTCTAGTTCGAAACTGATTTTCTCTAAATGCTTTTAACGATTTATGCACTTTATTATTCTACTAAATTCTAAAAGAAAGGAAGATTCTACCACGCGTTGGCGAAACAAAAGGGAGGTCTTATTTATGGTAGGTGAGAAGAAAGGTTTAACATTGGATTATTTTGTGATTAGCGAAAAAAGAGCTCGAGCCTATCATTTAGCTGCGAAGATAAGGTCAGGTTGGATCATTAAGAAATCTCTTAGGGATTTAAAAACTCGGAACAAAAGAAAGGTTTAACTTTGGGTCATTCTGTGATTGGAATTCCTAAATTATTTTATTAATGATACTCGACGTTTTCGCTTCAAACTTTTATTTATAATCGATTCAAGTTCGAATTCGAGTTTTTTAATTCTTTTCGGTTCGAGTATAAATTTTGATTCGAGTTTTCAAAAATATTTCAGTTCGAATTTTTTTTTCGATTCGAGTTTGAAAATATATAAATTTTAAAGGTTTATCGATTCGAATTCGATTCGATTTCCCAGCACTGATCTTAATACATTTAATGTATTTAGTATTTAAATACTAAATACATTTTCAAAATGTATTTAGTATCTAAATAAAATTTCTCATGTACAGTGGCGGCAACAAAAAAAGTGACATGTGACAATTCGGGGAAAATGAAACAGAAAAATGTAACTTACATATTTTATTATGAATATTTCATGAAAGTTAATACTTGGTCATGTTGCCCTTGCACTTGATGACCATTCTGAGTCGATTGGGCATTGATTCAGCGAGGTTTGCGAAGTAGGTGGGGTCGATCGTAACCCAGATCTTCTTCAGTGATTCTATCAGGTCCTTGATGCTGCCGGATGCTGTCTCTTGAACTTTGGATTTCATCAGATTCCAAGCATTCTCAATAGGATTTAGGTCCGGGGAATTACCAGGCCACTCCAAAACACTAATATTATTATCATTGAAGAACCTTTTTACTAACTGGGACCTGTGAGCAGGGGCACCATCATGCATGAAAAATTCACACCGATGAATTTCCCAAAATGGCAGCATGTGCTGCTTCAAAACTTCGAGATAGTTAGTCCCCCTCATGGTTACATTCTTGGGAAGGAAGTACAGACCTCCTTTGCCCTTGTTTCCACTAAAGGCACCCCACACCATCACACTATCAGGGTGCTTCACAGTTTTCACGGTATATTTTGGGTCATACCGAGACACATTGCTGGGACGACGCACGATCTTTGACTCTCCTCTGACCAGCCTAAAGGTGCTCTCATCACTGAACATCACCTTCTTCCAATGGGCAGCTATCCAATGTTTATAGGTCTTGCAAAAATTGAGCCTTTTCATCTTCATAGCCTTGGTAAGAAGTGGCTTCTTGGCAGCGCGGCGAGCCGGTAGGCCTAAGTCCTTCTGTAAGCGATGACGGATGGTCCTGAGGGCGACGTTCTGGAGAAGGTCTGGGTGTTTTTTCTTGATTGAAGCGGAGGTTACAGAAGGGTCTGACATCACTTCACGCCTTAGGATATTATCAGTCCTTGGAGATGTCTTCCTAGCTGCACCAGTGCCCTTCTTCCTCTTTGGTATGGTACCTGGTGGCAATAACTCAGCTGCCCGTTTTAGGCGATAAATCGTATTTCTTGAGGTTCCTAAATCTGCTGCTACATCAATAAAAGACTTTCCCTGCTCTAATAGGGTCAAGGCACGGCTTTTCTCTGTCATAAAAAGCTTTTTCCGCCCCATTGTATCCACTTTCACAGAAGTTATAGCACGTCAAATGTAGGCACGAATGCAGGAAATCAGCACGCTGGAGCGTTGTACACCAAAACCTCACTGTACGAGCTCAAACGAGACAGCGAGTTCCAATAAAGCGCAGTTCTGTTGTCTTAGCTCAGGAGAGTCATCCACTCGTGGCATAAGCCCCGCCCCTTTTCATTGGCTTGTTGGCAAGTAAAATCGTGAAAGCGATTTTATGTATCGATTTCTATTGCCAATATTCAATGTCACTTTTTTTGTTGCCGCCACTGTATTTGATATTTAGTATTTAAATACTTTAAATGTATTTAGGGCCTACCTCTGGTGAGGGGTCTATTTTGTTTCGAACCAGCTCCGTGTGGGTCGACCTTCCTCGATTACACAATGAATAGACCTCATGGTCGATGCAATATTCGATGAATCGCAAGATTCACATATATGTATAAGTTATATGTATAAGTTATATATATCGCCCATCTTTTAATACGAATTTGGGTTCGAGATATGAATAAAATATATTTAGTCTTCTTGAGTTCGTTAACAAAGTGTAACACGTCTTCAAATTAAGTTCTCCAAAATTAGCTCGACGCCGCGCTTAGTTTATTGCTCCTTGGACCTCTGGGTGGTTGCAGGTGGCCTCTCCTATCTCCTTAATGCGAGGCTTTATGCCTGATTGGGTAGTTTTCTTACTCTCGTCTGAAGTCGGTGCTTCTCCTTAGGAAGAGTGGAGTCTCGCGTCTCCCACCCCGGGAAGTCGGGGGAAATTGCTCAGGATAGCAACAAAGATCCTAGAAAGTTCTTTAGTTACTATAAAATTAATAATAAGTCTGGCAGAGTTAAAATAGGGCCTATCAAATATGAAGGGGTTGTGAGAGAAACTGATGAGGAAATAGTTGAGGTACTAAATGGTCATTTTGCATCAGTATTTACAAAGGAGAAACTAAATAGTCTTATGTATAGTACTCATGGGTCAGGGAAAGAGGTGTTTACTACCATTAGTGTGGATTGGAGGACGTTAAAAGAACTAATAGGTGAGTTAGATACTACCAAGGCCTCCGGCCTTGATAATATTCATTCTAGGATACTTAAAGAAGGGGTAGAAAGTATCTCAATAGTTCTGGAAAAGTTGTATACTAGGTCACTGGAATATGGAGAAATACCCGATAATTGGAAGAGAGCGAATGTAGTCCCCATTTTCAAGAAGGGTAGTAAAGAGGATACAGCCTAACTCCTGTAGTCTGTAAAATTCTTGAGAAAATAGTTAAAAAATGGATTTGCCAACATCTAGAGAGGGAGGGGTTAATCAGCGATTCTCACCATGGGTTTAGATCAGGTAGATCATGTTTGACTAATTTACTAGACTTTCTTGAGTTTGTAACAGATCAAGTAGATAAGGGGGAGAATGTAGATATAATTTACTTAGATTTTAGTAAAGCATTTGATAAGGTACCACATAGGAGACTAGTTCATAAATTAAAAATGATTGGGATATGTGGGGGTGTTTCAAATTAGATAGCTAAGTGGCTGAAAGACAGGAAGCAAAGGGTAGTGCTAAATGGTGTAGAGTCAGAGTGGAGGGATGTTATCAGTGACCGTAAGGTCTCCTAGGGTACTTACTTTCCTTGTTACTCAGGGATCAGTTCTCGGTCCATTATTATTTGTCATCTATATAAACGATCTTGGGGAGGCAGTTAATAATAAAGTGTCAATTTTTGCGGATGATACCAAATTAGCAGCTGTAGTTAAAGATATTGATTATAACTTTAAAGTGCAGAGGGATTTAAATAAATTGTTATCCTGGGCACATAAGTGGCAAATGACTTTCAACCTTGATACGTGCAAAGTTATTAACATGGGAAAAGATAATAGAGAATTTAACTATGAAATGGATGGGCATTGGCTGAGCTCAGTAGAGGATGAGAAAGATCTAGGAGTAGTAATAGATAAGTCATTAAGGTTTTCTAAGCAGTGTATTGAAGCAAGAAATAGGGCAAATAGAGTGCTGGGTTTCATTAAGAGAAATGTCAGTTACAAAAGTAAGGAGGTTATTCTTAAACTCTATAACTCTTATGTTAGGCCACATCTAGAGTACTGTATACAGGCATGGTCTCCACATTTTAGACACGATATTAACCTTCTCGAGTTAGTGCAACGGAGGGCAACAAAGATTATTCCTTCCCTGAGGCACCTTGAATATATAGATAGACTGAGGGTATTAAATATGTTCTCGTTCGAAAGGAGGTGTGTGAGAGGGGATATGATTGAGCTCTTTAAAAAATTTTCTGGGATAGATAAATTGGATGTTAGCAAGTTTTGGGAGTTAGATGATGGAAATCGGACTAGAGGTAACCACTTAAAAATTAAAAAGCAAGGGTGTAGGTTGAATTTAAGAAAATATTTTTGTCACCAATAGAGTGGTAGACTTCTGGAACAAATTGCCGCGGAGGGTAGAAGGTAGTCCAAATTTAAATGTAGGTAAGAGTAGGTTGGATGAGTTTATGGGGAGAGGAGGTTGTGATGGTTCCTAAGTTTTGTATATATTAATATTGTTTGTATATACCTATAGCTGCATGATTTAGTTCTTGACAAGCCTTGATTGGTGATACCCTTGTTTCTGGACGCAATCCTCTGGATGTAGTTTTCCTGGGAGTTTGGGTGCCCTAAAAAAGAGGCCGTTTGACTCGGATGACCTTTGATAGGCCCTTGTGGCTTTTGTTATCCGTGAAATTATGTTATGTTATGTTTTGTGGGTAGTTTATATGCCCGCAAAAGGAACGATTAGGTGCACATCTTAAAACATAATACTAGGGTGGTTCTTACCTCGATCTTGAGGCTCCTCCTACCTCTTCCGGGGTATTTCCATCCGCTACACTTTGAATTCAGAACGCAAGGAGTCAAACCGTCAAATCTCTCGCTTTGGGGGAATTCCTCTTGGTACCTCCGTTCAGTTTTGGTACATCTCGATACTTGGTTTTGGTGATAACTACGCCGAGCGACGAGGCGAATGTCTGAGCTAGCAGTACAGATCAAGTATTTATATTTCTTTTGTCGTAGTTATTTATTCAAATATTCCTATTCTTAAGGTCCAAACTTCTTGTTCTTTCCTTCTTACTATGCCTTGCGTAACTAAAGAGGGCTTGAAGATATCACATATATTTTCAGTCGTTTGGAGAGGTTTAAATTCTTTCCAAGCCCCCACGATTGACTCTCTCTCTATCTCTATCATTTATCGGTTCCTCCATCACTTGAGGGAAGTCAAACTAACACGACAAGCTCACTAAGAGTGCTCAAACCTTTTTCTCATCTCTCCCTGAGAGTTGATTCCGGTACCTGGTTTTGAAACTCAATGCCGTGTCCACTAGAAGAGAGAGAGAGCTCCTATCTTTGCCGCCTATTGTCGACTATTTGCGGGGCAATTGTCCTAATTTCCTGCTCATTACATCCAAGGCGATTGATTCAATTGATTGCGATAATTTGCCCCCATCCCTGTCCAAGTAGCCCATGCATAAATATCTAATTCACTACCATTTACATAACTAGCATAGGTACCCGGCGTTCCCCGGGATATTTAGTTCTTTCGCAAATAAATACAGATTGTTTAAAATTCTTATATTGTGGCATAAAAATATCTTTACTTGCTGATTACAATTATTATTATTTGTGGGTGGAAAGCATATTCAGGAGAGTTGCGCACTCTCCTTATCATATAATATACTTACAATGAGTAAACGTTTCACTGCGCACTCCCGGCAGTTTACGCACACGCGTAAATGACCGTCAGTTATGCGCAAACAACGTTGTGGCTGCAGGAACAGATCGAGCGGGTTATAGATACAGATTGAGCGGATGACAAAACCCGCAAGGGGCGATCGCATTTCGTACTTCGTGACCATCTTTCTTCTGAATTTTTTTCTTTTCTTTTAATTAAAACATAAACCACCGATGTTCATCCTAAACTTTACTGAGTGCAATCGCGCGCTTCTGAATTGGTTATTTCTTATATTCGTATCAAACTTGCTACTTCATTTCTTTCCAACTCATTTACAGTATTAGAGTGTCTCTATTGAAGTTAAAACTACGAAAGAACTATTTTAAGCATATAATTCAAATCATGGCAACCACCTTAAAAAAGGGATAATAAACTACCCTTAATTAAAAGATGAACTGAGCAATACTAATTTTGAGATAGATTTTCTTCGGGTTAGAAGAAAATCTATACCACCTTGATTCATCTTGAGTTCTTTGAAGATAGCGTCAATATTCTCATGAATCTTCACTTCGCTTCTAAATACCGAATGAAAATGACAGAATCTTGTAACTTCGCTTTGATAAGACTTTTTCACTCACGATACATTTGGTAAACTTCTATATACCCCTGTTTACGCTCTAAGCGCCTTAATTTGCGCTCTACTCTTTCCGGTTGTGCAACTTGGTTCTTCTTCCTTCAAGATCGATTCTCGGTAGCAGTAGTACTAGTCATCGTTGTCGGAGTAGTAGTAGTAAGCTACGATATTCCTCCCTCGTATCATGGAGGAGAACCCATCAGAATTACAAGCGTTGACATTCCTAAAGGTACTCTTGTTGGAGTGTGGGATATGGGGGGGGGGAGGGGTTAGTATTTTGTGCTTGGCATCAACTGACGAGCATAGAACCCTTCGCCATCTCACGCTAGTTTAAGTGGATAGATATGCCCCCATAGTGGATAATATTACTCCATTGGGATGATTTATATACACCGTGTATATCCTGATTTAGAGCTGCCTCAAGTAGTCATGTCATACTTTACACTAAATTTTGCTCAGAGAATGACATTAAAAATATTATTATTATCTGACGAGAGATGAAGTGTTTACTGATTATAAATAAACAAGATAGAAGGACATTTACCAATAAAACAAATTAAATCTAATGAATTTTTTGCGTTATTTCAAGCAGTGCTGTCGAAACATTTTGAAACGGTTGTCTCAAAACATTGGCGCCAAATTTCCCTGATTTTTTTCAGCTTAATTACCTTGATATAGTTGATTTTTAAACCTCTACATCACAAAAATATTTGCTTTAATATTGGGGTACCTTTTTTTTTATCTCTATATTGAATTTTCCAACCTAACGTGAAGAAAATATCATTAGTTGGCAACACAGCACAGCAAAGCGGTGCCAAAGCCTAGTGACAGTCATTCAAGGTTATTCAAAGAGTTATAAAACATAAATAATGATATTATAGTTAACTAATTTTGTCCGAAACATTTTGAAAAATGTGACTAGTAATTGGGCCAGATGTAAACGAGGCAAATATATACCAGGGTTCTTTCTATAAAGCATGTATGCGCCATGTGCACCGTCCATGCCATTTAAATGTGACCAAGGACACTCTACGATATTATACGGCGTTATGTAGGAACATCAATCAGATACTTCACGTAAATTAGACCATTTAAAGGCTATAAAGTAGCTGGACTTATTAAGTTGTCAAGAAATTAATGTTGTTTTTAGTAGACAATAATTGTTCAAAATTTGCCGCCATTTTAAGCTACAGCCTACAATTTGTTAGAACCTTTCATTAATGATGGCAGTAAGTGAAATTTGTTAAATGAATACATATGAATGCACATAGCTACAAGAAAGTGAAAAGTGCCACATTAGTAGCAAAAACTATAGAAGTGTATGGAAGTGTTGGTTTAAAAATTTCCGTCCAGGGGATTTTGGATTTTGGATTTTTGTTCTTAAGGACCTTACGAAGGTCTAATCCTTGACAGGACACTCGTGAAATGGCAAGAATTTTAAATGGAAGTCATGAGACGTCGTCATCAGTCTTCATATTCTTTGAAATTTGCCTCCGTTTTCATGTGCAAGTTTCAATTCCGAGAACAATGAATAAAAAAGTTATGATGAACATATAGTATATTTGAAGTAATGATGCATCCAAAACTAGACAACGATAAATATAAATGCAGCCATAACCAAAAAGCAACATAATTATCTCAGAAAATTTAACATAATTAAATAAGTAGTATTCAAGCTCTTGTTCTAAATGACGTGAGCACATATTGGGCCGCAGGACTTTTCCAACTTGTATTTTTTGAGTGAATTTATTCAATTCTTGTTCCAATCTTTCACGGAGATCTTCAACATTCATCGGTTTCCGAGTTATAATCTTCTAACCTAACCTAACCTAACCTAGGTTAGGTACTCTGATTTTATGAATGATGTTAAAGTTTTTTCCGCTAAATATTAAAAATTATGTTTATTGTGTTCTTATTTTTTTGTTTTAACCTGCATTGTTTGCAAATAAACTTACAAATCATTATCTCAATGTAACTTCCTCACGATAAAAGTGCAGTTCAAAAATGTTGGTAGATCAATAAAGTTGGTAGATCAAAAAAGTTGGTAGATCAATAGAGTTGGAGATCAAAAATAGTTGGTAAATCGCGTATTGGAATGAAAAATGGTTGGTAAATCACGGATTGTAAGAGCACCCAGTTTATTAATCAAATTTAAGTATAAAAATATATAAGCAATTATTAATTACAACTGGCAACCTCAATTTTTTTTCCCATCGTGATTAGTTCACATTATAATAATAAGAATTTATGATTGGCAACTTCAGTTTCTGTTAAGCATTGTTTATGAGTACAAGGTTTGTGGTGCAAAATATATTTAAGTACTAGTATGTTTAAAAACAAAGCAAAGTGGTATATCTAAGGTTTGTTTCGTACTAAGAGAATACTGTAGTGATTTTTGCCTTGTTCAAGGCACCAGACACGGAACGAAGTCCACGCCAAAGGCCGGGCCCAAATTGAAATATGTATTGAGTTAGGAAACGGAAGAGAAAGACCAGAGTGTTTTTGAATTCTCGAGGAAGCGAAAGACCTGTTTTGTGAAAAGTGCCAGATCATAATTATTGGAAAAGAAATGAGAAGGTAGAGATTCCCAAAGCTTTGACGTGCAAGGAAAGAAACAGGCAACAAAAGACGTGCAAGGAAAGAAACAGGCAACAAAAGACCCACCCTTATGTTCCCAATGGCCATACAATAAACAAGCGAATCAGCAGCCCGCCGAATATTGCGTGGTTGAGCTACTGGTGAGGGTACAAAAGCAGCTAGCTCACTGGAGCATAGACCAAAGTAATACATGTAGAAGAGAGAAAGTGAACCAAAATTGTTCCAAAGCGCAAAGGGGGTTATGTTTGGAGGTTAGTCGGATGTAATTTACGAGACGGAGAGCTTTCGATTCAATTCTGTCAAGTAAAGATACAGAGGTAGAACTAGGACGGGGGGGCATATCCTTATTATCCCTTTTATTTATTTATCAATATTATGCTTGCTTTTCTCTTTATCGAATCTATTTACTTCTTCTTAACTGAAATTCCTTTTTCTTTAAGTTTCCCCTTCAAACATTTGTCTTCCATTTATCTTGACTTAGGTATTTTTGTTGGCTGGGTTGGTACTTAATCTTCGTTTTATTCTTGAGATTTCTTCTTAAAAGTTTTTTAGACTCTTGAGTTTTGAACGCGGTACCGTTGGATTTGAACACCAATACTCTAGCCTCACGACCGGCTTTAGTCCGTACTTTGGTTGGTAATTTTATCGGCAATTTATATTATCAAGTTGGAAGGAATTTCTCTGATACATTTTCGCACCCCTACAGAACCACCTGAAATGTGATAACAACACTCGATATAGGGATCTAACAGTCCATGTATAAACTAAGCAACTGTTCAGAAGAGAAGTAGTTTCGATATCTAAAGAGGACGCCCAGTTTATTATAGGCAGACTTAGCTATTCCCGAGATGTGGGGTTTCCATGAACCGTCAACAAGAGATGAGAGTCGTGAGGAGTTCTTGATAGCGACATGAGTAAAACTTGGGTCTTGGAAGCATTAAAATGAACAAAATTTTGTCTACCCCAGTGAGAAATCCTGTCGAAGTCTGAGTTAATAGAGGTAGCTAAAAACAGACGAGAAACAGAACGAGTGAGAAAAGAGGGAACATAATTGAAGATGTAGATTAATACAGGAGCGAATGAATACTGTGTTGATTCATCAGCGTATGAGTGCATCGAGTTATTTGTAGAGGAGAGAAAATCTTTAATGAAAAGAAGGAAAAGTGTAAGGGACAGGACAGAACCTTTAAAGACACCATTGTTGATGGAAAAAAAAGGAAGAGGATGATTCAACGATAACTGCAGATATACGTTCGCTGGCGGAGACTAAGCTGGAAATCAAGGATCATAGTAAAGGAGAGGAGTCAAAGGAGGAGAGCTTCGAGATACGATAGCAAAACATCGAAGTGGATTGTTCGGTACATCACAGAGTAAAACTGAATAGGTATTCCGAGAGCTTCACACGAAAGACCTTTTAAAAACAATTAACGCATTTAGAAGCTAATATTCCTGTGATAAAACGGTCTGAGGCCGCTTTAATTCAGCCTCTATCACATGTTAACCATGCTTACCCACATGCTTACCCACGTGTATCCTGCGAGAGGAAGCAGAAGCGCTATATCTCCCATCATAGCCAATGTTTAATCAAGGAGGTTCACTCCCCCGTTTCGCCTCCATACGTCGATCTCGCCAGATTGAATTAGGCTTATGGGCAGATAAGGTATTTTCCCAGGCGCCACCGGGACATTCTCCCAAAGTCCCCCACTCAATTATCCCCTACGCCATGGAGGTGGCTCCGGCTATTTATACCATAGCTTTTCCCAATTGAAGCAGATCCAGATTACCTTCACGAGGCATCAAGCCGATCCGGTCTCCCTTGTGCACCTAGGAACTCTGCCGAGAAACCCCTTATTGTCCAGTAGAGGACAATATCCCTTGAATGACAAGGTCGTGCCCTTCGAGACGCCAAGTCAACAATCCCCCCCCCCTGTTGTTCAGAAAGAGAACAACGTTAGAACAGCCATTGTTCTTTGAGCCCGTTTGACAAGAAACGGTTCTCCCCCTCCCTCCCGCCTCTGCTGTTCAGAAAGAGAACAACGTTAGAACAGCCATTGTTCTTCAAGCCCGTTCGTCAAGAAACTGTTCTCGTTCCCAAGACATCACGTCCGGATAATTTAATTCCCCCCTTTTTAACGTTCTTCAAGAGAACGCTTGGTTTCAACAATAACCTTCATTGTTCATTTAGAACATCTCCGATTTGCTGTCACAAGGATCGCTCGTACTTCCGAGCCCCACTTCGCTCTCACTCCTCGAAGACAGTCCTTCCCCCTCGTTAAGGACAACCCCCCGAAGAACCCTTCTGCTGGAAATCGCCAGTTGGACCGAAGATCCCTTCGCATCGTCTTCCTCTGCACAACAACTTTGTAATTACGTAAGCTGAGCATCACCTTTAATCATTTAACCTTTTGTCAACGCAACCCTGTGCTTTAAATGGTTTAGCGAACCATTCCTCTCTTTATTTTTTGTTTCTTTACCTTTTTAAATCTCTCCAAATCTTAATCCTCAGATTAGTCAGATATTCCCACGACCCTTTTCATTCCCCGTTTATGTAAACATTTTTTTTTGTGTGTTGTTGATAGTTTAATTAATAAAACTCTATTTTATTAATGGTAGCCATATTATTTATCATTGTACCCCGTTCCACTTCTTAAGCATATTGAAGATAAATAAGCCTCTCCAGGCTTCCCCCCCTCCTTTTTTGAACTAACCTCGGTCAATCAGATTACCACGCACTCGAAATATAGAAAATTCCCTTAACGAATAGTTATATATGGTATATCGTCGGGAGCCTATTCTACGACAATTCCTCTTCACAAATTATATTAGGTTGAGGAATAAGTTCTTGCGTTTTTTTTAATGTTGTGTTAAATTAAGTTTTGTTGACGTGATTTGTGCACATATTAAGAAACAATAATAAATAATGAGAGCAAAATTTGCAAAGGTTAGGCTACTCTCTTAACAGCGTAGACTATTAGGCTTTTGCTTAGGCTATATCTTGAAGTTGAGTAATAAGTCATTGCGGTTTATTTAAAAGTTGTGTTAATTTAATTTTTGTTCTGTACCCTCAAAATGGAATGTCAAGTTGAAAGAAAGGCGCATTTGAGACACTTGTTGTTGTCATTCATTTTCAATCGAGACGGAAACAATGCAAACACAGCCAAAGCTCGTCGCGATATTTGTGCTTTGTACGGAAAAAATGCCTTATCAGAAAGGACATCTCAATGGTGGTTTTCACATTTCAAAAACGGTCACTTCAATCTCAATGACGAAGAACGTTCTGGTCACCCCAGTAAGTTGGATGAAGATCGATTGAACGACCTTCTTTATGAAAATCCTCGTCAATCGACTAGAGAATTGGCTGTACAATTGGCGTGTGATCAGAAAACTGTAGTGAATCACCTTCATTCGATGGGGAAAGTTCAAAAACTCGGTGCATGGGTTCCGCACGCTTTGAGCGAAAGCAACAAACTTCAACGATCCACGATTGCCGCAGGTTTGCTTGCTCGTCACAAGGCTACTCATGGATATAAGGACATATTCCTTCATCGCATCATCACTGGTGACGAAAAGTGGTGTGTTTATGTCAACATGAACCACCAAAAACAATGGTTTAGCCCCAATAAAAAAACACTTCCGCGATTAAAGCAAGGACTTCATCCACGAAAGATGTTCAACTAATGTATCGACTCGCCGAAGCTATTCGTGACAAGCGAACTCATCGACGTTATGGAGTCCTTCTGCAACACGACAATGCTCGTCCTCACATTGCCAATATGACAAAAGACGCCATCCAAACGCTTAATTGGGAAATCTTGTCGCATCCTCCATATTCGCCAGACTTGGCTCCATCAGATTTCCATCTGTTCCGATCGCTCTCCAACAATTTGCGCGGCGTTTCGTTCAATACTCATGTGGAATTAAGAACCTGGTTAGACGAATTCTTCGAGTCAAAATCCAGAGATTTTTATTGTAGAGGCATCGGAAAACTAGTTGAACGTTGGGAAGAAGTCGTAAATAACAACGGAGAATACATTATTGATTAAATTGCATATTGTTATCAATTAAAAATAAAGTTTTTCTGAGGTTGTTAATGGTAATGAATAAATTTGATAAAACCACAAGAAATTATTCCTCAACCCAATAATATGCTAGCATATAGGAACTATTCCATGTAGTGAGTATACTCTAGTGGCTAAAACATGATGAAGATTAATTGTTGATTAATTTTACAAGGTTAAAATGAAAATGCGCGAAAAACCTATTTTTATAAATGCGGAAGTAAATGAATCACTGGATCAAAATTTATTCGTATTGTGCTAGGATCGTTTGATGACTCTCAGAAAGCATACTAGTGGCGGTGCGAAACTGTAACTGCAGCTATTAATTTGAAAATTAATTATATACAGTTTCAAGGGAGGATTTTCGTTTGGTTATAAATGTCGTAGCTAGACACATGGTAGCAGCCAAAGAGACTTTCAAGCAATTAAGGGGGATGCTGCCCTTCCCATCCCACCGAGAGAGAAACGGACCTTCTCCCCGCTTACTCAGATAAGAGCGCTCACAATCTCCCTTCTCTTTCCTTCGGAGGCAAACGTACCTAGAAACGGAACTCTTTCCAAATAGGAAAAATACCAGACTTCTCCAATTTAGGGAGAAATAAAACCAGTTTTTCGAGAAGCACTTCAGATCAGTTCAGACGAGGCTATTAAGAGAGAGAGAGAGAGAGAGAGAGAGAGAGAGAGAGAGAGAGAGAGAGAGAGAGAGAGAGAGAGAGAGAGAGAGAGAGAGAGAGAGAGAGAGAGAGAGAGAGAGAGAGAGAGAGAGAGAGAGAGAGAGAGAGAAAGAGAGTAACAAGGAGTAACAACAAGGAGTAACAACAACGAATGAAGGTACCCTAGGAGACCTTACGGTCCATTCAAGGAGGGTACCTTTGGACTAGCAATTGAGCAGGCATATGGCTTCTCAATTGTTTTGCGTCCCTAATCGGCCACTTTTCAAGAATTTGTCTAGTCTTGACTTGAACTGGTCAACAGATTCACTGTTGACAACTTCCACTGGAAGTGCGTTCCACATACCGCAGATACTGGAAGTGAAAAAATTTCCACACAGATTGCGGTTGTAACGCTTCCGTTCAAGTTTGAAGCCGTGATTGCGCGTTCTGTTCTCACTCAGTGTGAAAATATCCCGGTAGTCAACATTGTCGAACCCTTGAAGTATTTTGAAAACTTCGATGAGCTGACCACGCAGTCTACGGGTTTCCAGCGAGAACAGATCTAATTCCCTTAGTCTATCCTCATAACTTTTATGTCGGATAGAGGGAATCAGTTTGGTTGCCCTAGCTTGTACGCATTCCAATCTCGCGATGTCCTTTCGCAATGAAGGACTCCAAAATTGTACGGCATACTCCAGGTGCGGTCGGACAAGTGAGTTGTACAGGCACAGTACAATCTCCTGGTTCCGATAACCAAACTGGTGCTTAATATAGCCTAGCATCCTTTGGGTTTTTTTCTCCGCCTCAATGCACTGTTTCGAGAACTTGAGGTCACTAGTGATTGTTACACCCAAGTCCTTCTCAGTGTCAGGGGATTCAATAGCAGTGCCCTTAAGGATATACTGAGATTGGGGGTTTCTGTGGCCGATATGCATCACTTTGCATTTGCCCACGTTAAAAGGCATTTGCCACGTGTCCGACCACTCCCCAATCTTCCCAAGATCTTCCTGCAGGGGAGCAGTATTTCCATCCTTTGTAACGTTCATACCAAGCTTGGTATCGTCGGCAAATTTGGAAATCTTGGCAACCATGTCACCGTCCATGTCGTTGACGTAGATGATGAATAGTAGTGGTCCCAGGACAGAACCTTGAGGCACCCTGCTAGTAACGGGCACCCACTTAGAAGGCTGTCTATTCACCACCACCCGTTGCCATCTGCCACTTAGCGAGTTCTCGACCCAGCCGGCTACTTTTCCGTCTATGCCCAGCGCTCGCACTTTCCGGAGAAGGCGGTGGTGTGGTACCTTATCAAAGGCTTTCTGAAAGTCTAAGTAAACCACATCCACCGCCTTGTCCCGATCTTGCTCACTGAACACGAAGTGGAAGAATTCTACAAGGTTCGTCAGGCATGACCGTTGCCTTCGGAAGCCGTGCTGGGAACTCCTCAGTAGCAGGTTTGACTCTAAATACGACGTCACTTTGTCCACCATGATGCTTTCCATGAGTTTACTGACTATCGAAGTCAAACTGATAGGTCGGTAGTTTGACGGATGGCTGGGGTCTCCTTTCTTGAAGATCGGAGTCACCTCCGCCTCACGCCAGTCTCTAGGAACGCATCCGGTCCGGATTGACATGTTAAAGATAGCGCCCAGATGTCGTGATACTTCATCGCACACTTCCTTTAACACCTTGGGTAGAAACCCGTCCGGTCCAGAAGACTTATTCGTCTTTAGGTCAGCGATCTTTTTCTTTATTTCTCCTTCGGTGAAGTCCATTGCCTCCAGCTTTTCCTCCGAGTGGGAATCCGTCGGCTTGGGGATGGGACCACACTTTTTAGTAAACACTGAAGAGAAGTAGTCATTGAGAAGGTTAGCCTTTTCTGCATCTGACTGAGTTAATGCACCCTCCTCGTCCACTAAGGGCCCAATCCTACGATGGATTGGTTTATGGCTATTTACATAGCCGAAAAACTCCTTGGGATTCTCCTTGCAGAGTCTCGCTACTCGGAGTTCCTCAGTACGCTTAGCCGCCCTTATGCTGGACTTCACTCTCCTGGCTAGCCTCCGGTACTCGTCAAAAGCACCCGAGATCTTCAATCGCCGGTATGCATTTCTCTTCTCTCTAAGCAGTTAGCCGATTTCTCGATTAAATTACTTTGGTTGAACAGAAGACCGACGAAGGCATTTCAGAGGGATGCAACTTGATTGAAGACTCATGAATTTATTTTTGAAATTGTTCCACGAATCCTCAACCTCTTCGTATACCACTAGCCTTACATCAGTCAGCCCAGCACGAAGGCTTGCAAAGTCTGCTCTTCTCAGGTCAAGTTTCCTTGATTGACTGGCAACAGACCTTACCTTCGGGATCTTGACGCTAAATCTAACTAGCTGGTGATCACTGCCACCGAGCTCTTCGCCTACAGAGATATCCTCAACGATATCATCCTCGGAGGTTAAGACCAAGTCGAGGATATTGTCTCCTCTCGTCGGTTTTCTGACCCATTGAGTGAGGAACTTGTTGTTGGCGAACTCCAGGAGTAGCGCGCTCTCGCCACAGGCTGCTCTGGTTTCTCAGTGAACTTGTTTGTTGAAGTCACCCATAACGATGCACACTCTGCCTTGAACAAGCTCACCCAGCAGCTGATACAGTTACCTGTCCTTCTCAACGGGTTGGGAAGAGGGTCTGTAAAGCACCAGGGTCCTGTATCTGACAGGACCTATCTCTAGGTCAACGCCTAGGAGCTCGTGATCGGATATAATGTTGAAGGTAGTAGATTTGATTGTATCCTTGACATACAACATTACACTGCCACGGTTTAAAGACATTCATCGAGTGCACAAATATCATTTTGCATATCATTACATTTTTTTCACAGATCTTAAAAGAGAAGATAATATACCTATAGCGCCGGGAATATTGCGTTCGGCTTTTTTGAAGCAAACTTCGTGTCACGCTGGATTCGACTGTTTGAAGTCAGTGGGGCTTTAGCAAGCGCTGCCTCAGTCTTCACGGCCAAGTTGGTTGTAATACACCGCTCGGTATGGTCAATAATGAATTGTGCCAGGTTCGGATCCCTGATTTTGATCCTTAGTGACTCACAAAGCGCCTTGATTTGTCACGGGGCATTGCCCCACTCCATAGTTCTTTGCGTCTATGACGTCATAATTGTTGCGACCAGGTCGGCTGTCAAAGTTATCTTCTGCTCTGTTCCTGGGCATGTGGGAATTGCGGGAAATGAGCGCGCCGAGGAGGGGGCGCGCGATCATGTCTCGACGGCTTCAGGTGTCTTTCTGTCTTCTACGAATAGCGCACACTAGCGGGCCGCACCGCCATTTGATGGAGCGCTCGCCTGCGCCTTATTGAGATGGCTGCGTTGCCCCCCAGACTGTTCGACACATTCTTGCTAAATGTCCCAGTCGGGGTGATTTTCGCGTACGTTACGTGTCTCGGTACCAGGACGAGTGGGGTTGTTGCAGTTTGTCTCTTGTACTCGGGACGTGGTCGTGCACACAGACTTGTCGCCTCCTTGACATTTGGATGAGGCTGGCCTCCTCCATTTTATTTGACTTTCTTTGGTGTTGGTCACACCTCCGACACCGGGGAGAGGCGTGCCTCCACCCGACGTCATTGTTTTTGCCTCTGTATTTTTTGTTTAGTGTTTTTATTGATTTTTGTTCTTTTTAGGGAGCTTAGTATTAGGATAAAAGTAATTACGGCTACGCATGCCCTTGATGGTAGTCGCCAGATCGGGGATATAAAAAAAAATTGATAATTGGCTGGAAGGTGCATTTTATTATGATAAATACTTCCCGAATTGAACCGAATCGTTAATGATTTTCAAGGTGATGGAATCCTCGTTCTTACTTTTACTTTACTTCGTCGCCCCGTCTCTTCTTTTCGATCGAACTAATCAACTATCAAGAAGGCTTCCGTGACATGTGGTCTTCTCTAGAGGTTTCCTAGGGAGGTTACAGTGGAAGAAGGCCGACAGATAGTCAACGGGGAGGTCGAAGAAGGCTAACGCGGCATGTGGTCTTCTCTAGAGGTCTCCTAGAGAGGTTACAGTGAAAGAAGGCCGAGAGATAGTCAACGGGGAGGTCGAACAAGGCCTCCGTAGCATGTGGTCTTCTCCAGAGGTCTCCCAGGGAGGTTACAGTGAAAGAGGGCCGTGAGATAGTCAAGAGGGAGGTTGATAGGATGAAATGGGCGGTTTTTTTTCAAGTTGCTGGAGGTTGCCGCGGGAACAGTCAGGGGGAGGGGGGTGCTGGTTTTAAAGTGCAATCCGAGTAAATTGAGTGTGTATATTTTAGATTCTTCTGGTTCGGTGGGGTTAGGTTAGGTTATCTATTAATTGGATGTAGAATGCAGCGGGGGAGAGATTCTGGGGTGGGGATAGCCGTGGGGATGCTGTGGTCGAATGCCAGAGCAGTTTACTGAAGAACTGTTTGTTTATCATATTTAGGTGGTCCTCGATTGGGAGGACCTTTGTTTCGGCATGGTGGTGGTGTAGTGGGTATTTTATATGCAACTAATTGCGATTGGGGGGGGGGGAGCTTTATTTTGCCCTGCACATGCCCAGACTGGGGATGTGCAGTTCGGTGTAGTAATGGAAATATGTCTGTACAAGGTTGTCCGGGTTTCTTTTTTTTGTCCTAAGATGGTATTTGCTTCTGTTCTGAGTGTGTTGAGCTTCGATGTGACTTTCGAGGTGATGTTTTGTGTGTGTTGAGCGAAGGTTATATATGGGTGTACGGTGACATCCAGAAGAATGGGGTTACGGTTGATTAGGAGGAATTGGCTGCGGTGTCGGATGTTTGGGTGAAAGTTTGATTGTTTTGGGCCAGAGTTAAAGGTGGTGATGGTTGATTTGGGGTAAGGGTGGGGTGGATACATTCTGTTTAGCGTGAACCAGTTTGGGCGGAGGTGTTGGTAGGTACTTGCTTTGGTTTATAGAGTTTGTGAGTACGTTGGTGGATTGGGATGTGATGTGTAGGTGATCTACGTAGATGTTTAGTCTGGATGTTTGGATATTGGGCAGAGGTATGTGAGGTATCGAGACGATGAAAAGGTGGGAATGGAGAATAGACATCTGGAGACCCCGTTTAGAGCTTTTAATTTTGAATTGCTCTATGTCTGTTGGTAAGAAAGTTTCTTATCTCTTATTTGCCATTGGTGTGGTAGTTGAAGTGGATGTGGCGTGGGACGGTGTGGAAGGTTTGCTGATGTCTGTTGCGGCGACGACTGTACGTTGTGGGAAACGATTTGTGCTCAGCCCTTCTAACACGTTTGTTTTCAGGGTGGTGAGTAGCGTGGTCCTCTGGAGCCATGTTGGGAGTGTGAGAGGGTTGTATCAAGCTTTATTTGTGAGATGATTGAGAGAAGCGTGGTCGGTCTGTAGAAGATGGAGTGGTTGGTGTGTTTATTTGGTTTGATGTGTGGGAATGATGTTGTGTGACCAAAAGTAGTTGAAGATGTTTGTTTTGTGGTTAATTATTTTGAGGAATTGTCTCCGATTTTCTTATCGTTTGGTGTAATGAGCGTTACGATTCGCCTCCTGAGGTCGTGGATTTATTCAAGCTGTCGCTCTCTTGGGGGGTTACGATTCACCTCCTGAGGTTGTGGATTTATTCAAGCTGTCACTCTCTTGGGGGGTTACGATTCGTCTCCTGAGGTCGTGGATTTATTCAAGCTGTCGCTCTCTTGGGGGGTTACGATTCGCCTTTTAAGGTCGTGGATTTATTCAAGCTGTCGCTCTCTTGGGAGGTTACGATTCGCCTCCTGAGGTCGTGGATTTATTCAAGCTGTCGCTCTCTTGGGGGGTTACGATTCGCCTCCTGAGGTCGTGGATTTATTCAAGCTGTCGCTTTGTGGGGTTTTAGTGTATGTGAATCTTGTTCTTTATTTTATGAAGTTGTGTATCTCCGATGTGAAGATGGAACTGCAGCGTTTTTTACGTCCTTGCGGGATATACTTCGTGCTTGTCGGGGGGATTGTGTTGGCGAGGTATGAGAGTACTTGGTAGAAGGAAGTGAAAGTTAATAGAGTGCTTTCTGTGTGTTGTAAATTCATTTCACTTGGCTCATTTGTAGTTTATGCATGTAATTTTGTTGGAGCTGTGAATAAGTTGAGTAAGTTGAAATGTAATGACGATTGAGAGGTGATAGGAGTGCATGGAAGGTTTGCCAGTTGGTTCTACAGGGTACGATGGTTAATTTGTCGCCTAACTTCAACATAAAAACATAACACATAATGTTCATTTATACACAGATATATGTACCAAATTACATGTTAAAGAGTTGAAGGATTTCTGGACTCTTCATTTTATTCCATGAAATCGCTGCCGCCGGCCTCAACCACGGCCTCTAGGCGGCGTCGGAATCTGCTACGGGTCTTCTCGTTGGCCGTGCTCTTTAACTGGGCGAAAACTGTGATGATCCTGGACCTAAGCTCTACCTTGGTGGTGCAGTGGGACTTGTTGGTCTCTCTCTCAACCACACCCCACACATAATAGTCCAGGAGATTGCAGTCTTGGAAGTTGGGAGGCCAGAGGTTCGGAGTGATGTGGTCAAAGAAATTGTCTGGCACCTAAGACTTGCTCCTCCTGCTCGTGTGGCATGGGGCAGAGTCCTGCAGCCACACGGACGCCTTTCCAGCCCCCCCCTCCCTCCTGAATCAAGGGCAACACCACTTCCTACAGGCACTTGGCGTAGCCCTCCGTATTGAATCTTAAGGAAGATAAACGGGGGTATAACGTGACCCTCGTGATTTACGAACCGCCGCACCCTCGTGATCATCCAACTCTCTCCCGGCACTCAGAGATCTTCGCATTGGAGCTTCCCGCATTGGAGCTCCCCACATGAATCCCAAGCACTACACCTTTTCAAAATTTTGGAGGAATGAATTCAGCCATGGTATTCCTGCTTCCTTTACGTGCGATTCACAACTGAGTCTACTATGATAAGAAGGAGACAAATTACCCATTGCACCCTTAGTGTTTGAAGTTAGGGGGTGGGGTAGAGTTACGAGTATGTCTAGATAACTTGGGGGGTGGGGGGTGGTCTTATTCTTGTTGGTTGGTTTATATTGTTCAGTATGTTTAGTGACTGAATTTGTGCGATAGTGGTAGGCCCCTTTGGTTGGTATTCCTATGCGAGATGCTGGACAGTGTTGGGAGGAGTTAAGTGGGATGTAGAATCTGATAATGTTGTAAGTGGTTTTGTTGACTCATGGCAACTGATTGGAGTTTAGTAGCGCGGTCGTTTTATAGTAGTGTGTGTTTGGTGGTGTTGGTGAATGGGATGTCTTTGTGTATCAAGGTGACTAAGCTATGGTGTGAAGGGTGTACATCATGTCTTAGTGTAGTGGTAAAGAGTTTTTAAGTGTGATTTGGAAATTGAGTGAGATTCTTAGATTGGGGCAACATGGATGTTGTAGGTGTTTAAATCTTTTTGTAATTCTTGCTGCTTGTTTCGGATGCCGCTGGTGTAGAATTGGATAATGATGAGGGAGAGGCAGAGGGGGTGCACAGTATGTGTTGGGGGACTCTGGGTAGTTGTGCATGGATTGCAGGTCCCTGGGGAGTGTAATTGTAAGTTAGTGCATCGGAATGATGCCATTTGTTGCCCAGTATGGAAGCGCTTATGAGTGGGAGACACGTCGGTCACAGGCGGGGCCGTTCTATGTTACCCGCTAAGGTGAGGAGGAGACAAGTGATCCCTGTGGCGGCTTCCATCGTAGAGAAAAGGGTGGAGGTATAAGAAGGAGGGGGAATAAAGGAGATCCTGGGCTCGCATCCCTTTCCAGGGGTAAGGGAATTTCTTCGGCCCTTACTGGGGTGTCTGGATGGCGCTTTCGCCGAGCGGGTTCGCCCCGTTCTGATTATATAATACAAATGAGAGTGAAGCAGAACCATCTTTGCCATATGGAGATGAGTAAAGATGAAATATCTCCTCCAATCTTTTGGTTGCTACGGAAATGATGCTTGCCTTCCTCTGCTTCTGAATGAAGAGCGAATTTTGTCAATAGTTAATAAGCCTAAGGCATGAATTTCCAGCCAGAAAATGTTATAAAATACTTCATTTAAATATACAACTGAACCAATTAGGTAAGTTTTGATCAAATGTTTTGAAATTATTGTTTTTATTAGTATAGTTTTTTTCTTACTATTTATAGTTTTAGGCTAACATTTATTAGTAATCGTATTTTATTACTTTTAGGCCAATATTTAAGGTTTACCCTTTAAAAATAATTTTTAGTCCCTCTATTCACAGCAATGCCTGTCTGCAAGTGACACGTTTGCTCCCCCCCCCCCGCCAAAAAAAATTAAGTTCTCCCTCATCCTCCAAATTCACCGCACTTTGCCTCATCGGATTATCACATATTTAATTCATTACAACATCACCTAAATTGCAAAGTTTTATCTGATATGGATATAAAAAATGATATAAAATGATATATTTCCTCAAAACCGAATGAATTCTTCAAGAAAGGAAGAATCCACTGCTTCGTTAAAAGATGGGAGAGAATTGTCATTATTGATCGAAACGACTTTGCTGAATAAATCTATTCTTTTATATTAAAAATTATTTTACTTTTTTATTTAAAAAAAACAACATTACATTCCTGACAACTTGATAAAATATATGGTTTATAGACGTTTAAAACAACAGTTCTTGTCACCAAAACATTTTTTCTCTGGCTCTTCATGAATCATCTTAGTAGTTTGGCACCATAAAAATATTATTATCATTACACCGTAAAATATGAGTAATTATACACTACGCCCCCCTCCCTTTAGCCAGTGTTTTTCTTCCGTCCTTCCTAATTTACCTTCGTTGGATTATTTTTACCGGTAACATTCACAGGGTTGCTACAGAAAGTATTTTTATTACCTGTGTTCTTTGTATAACCCTTTTCCTTGAGGTTTATATCATCCTCTCGTGTCCCTAGTAATAGGTTGTTGCGAGCCACAGGAGCCTTTTCTACTGTTTCTGTATTTAAATTTTCAGTTTCTCCATAATTGGTCTGCTTTACCCTCGTTCTCGGTCGTCTGGGAAAATGAGTGCGTTTGTTACGAGTTTACCTACTTCCCTTAATCTCTGAAATAATAAAAGATTGCAGTAACTACGGAGGCGAGAAAGTAATAGAAGGGAGGCTATACTTATTATCTAGTTTCTGTGCAACGGAAAAAAATCTCATTTATTACCCCATCTACATTTATGTGATTATATTTGACAAATGGTTCGAGTACCATCTAGTCTATTGATTATTTTAGTATTTTGGCTGCCTTTGGAAGGGGGGGGGCTTATAGATATGTCATTCTTGACTTTGTTTTCACCATTTCTGTTTTTTCTATTTATCCACTTTCTTCTTTTTTCTATCTATCCCTCCACCATTCTTTCGGTAATTACAGATTAACGACTTCCTCGCAATCGAAGGAGCCTTGTTAGAAATATTTGTATTTTGATATATAACCCCATTTATCTGTTATGCTGCTGAGATTTATACTTATGTTGTTATAAAAATAGATTTGCAGCCATCTCGTTATTTATATCCGCTATTATTTAGCGCTGCTAGCCTAGTCAGTATGATGTCATAATTAGGCTGCCCAGACGTCCAGCATTTTGCTGGATGTCCGACATTTTACTGTTTTTAGATCATTTGTCCAGCAAAAATGACTACTCAATGCTAGACAATGTAAAGTCCAGAATTGGGAAATGCAGGTGGACATTCTGTCAAACAATCATAAGTTATAGACTTGACAACATTTGGCACCACCGCTTCGAATAGCAGACTGTCGTGACTCAATCCGGAGTTAAATTGAGTCATCGACTCGTTCGGAGAGTCATTCCTTATTATTTCTTTCATTGAAATTCATTTGGCAGTAGATGGTTGGAAATATTTGCACATTTCAAAAGTCAGAATATTATATTTGAAAACATTTATCAGGTAGTAAAATTCTTTTTGAGTCTACCAGGATCAAATGCACCAACATAGAGGGTATTTTCAATGATGAAAAACTACTGGGCAGACGAAAAAAGCAGGTTAAATATAAATACTTTAAAAGCGGCACTATTCACTACATGCAATTATGAGATGAATTGTTTGCAATTTTCTGATTACCTAAGCTCCAACATAAACTTCCTTGAAAAGATCCATTCAAATATCAAGTACAATTCTAGACCAAATTAGGTAAGTGAATATTGACTTATTAATAATTAACGTTCGTTTGCTACTAAAATTACTTAACTTGTTTTTATTTAAATATATATATATATATATATATATATATATATATATATATATATATATATATATATATATATATATATATATTTAAATATATATAAAATATATATATGCAGATGGTTACGTCCAGCATTGGGTCATAACCCACTGGTAGAGAGATTGATCATACCGATTTTAGCTCGAAATACCCATTGAGGTAAGACGCCAATGTAACTACGATTTAGGTTGGGATAAGGTTATTCAAGCGAATTTAGTCTTTAGATATTTTATTTAAATGGTTCGTGCGGCCATGTTGTATGATTCCAAGTTTCGCCGAAATGGAGCCTCAAAAGAAGTTTATTCTAGCCCAAATCTTTGTAACGATTATGATTCGAAAACATCACGTGCGTCTAACAGATTCCGATGGCGCGTTTCTCGGAAAATACTACTTTCAGGTCTTATAACTGGGAAAAGAGAGCTTTCCGCGCAGAATAAATTCCAACAAAATTGAAAGTAATTTTTCCTAAAAAATCAACCCAAACCGGTGTAGTTGTTTATCTGTAGAATTACGATTCTTTCTTTATCGATAAAAAATGCCCTTGTTGAGTTCACCAAATTCCTCCATTATATAAAAAAAGGAAATACCGTTAAATATCACCTTCAGATTACAAAATCCGGACTCGCAAAATTGCCGTTGGGGTCGGACGAAAATGTGAGTCTGGGTGGCTTGAGTCACTGGCAGTCGCAGGCATGAAACAAACAAACGCACATACCTGACCCAGCGGAATCTCAAGCTAGTTTCTCCTTGAAAATACGTCTTTGGGTGTTCATTCACCTCACTCGTCAGTATTCCTTTACATCGAAGTAGTTGTGGTCTGGTATTCATGTGGGTTGCCGGTAAACGATGAGTGAACGGAGAGTTTAAGAAAAAATAAAGTTTTCGTCGAATTGGCTTAAGCAGTTAATTAAAGTAAGTCGGGCACATAATTGGTGCAAGGTTTTATTTTTTTGCCAGTGGTTATTTGTCTTTTATGGTAAGGATACCAATCTAGTTAGTCTTGAAGGGACCGTAACTGTAATATTTCAATAAAAAAATATAAATAAAACAAAGCATATGACCCTAGCAGATCCAGAACACTAGATCCTCCCCATCCAGATCTTTTAATAAATAACATTCCCATCTCCATATGTGATTCTTTTAAGTTGCTTGGAGTTATGCTTGACTCTAGGTTTACTTTTGAGAATCACATTCGATCTATTTCCTCCTCTATTGCTCAAAAAATTGGCATTTTGAGGAAATCTTACAAAGTATTTGGAGAGCAGACTGTTCTTAAAAATTGTTTTAATGCTTTTATTCTTCCGTGTTTTGAATATTGCGCCCCTGTTTGGAGTTCGGCAGCCAACTCTTATCTTAATTTATTAGATAAAAATTTGAGAGCAATAAAATTTTTAATTCCTGACCTCAAAGTTGATCTGTGGCACAGGCGAGCAATAAGCTCCTTATGCATCTTATATAAAATTTTTAACAATGCAGATCATCCACTGCATCACGATCTGCCCAATTTATATGCCCCTCAACGAGTTACCAGAGGTGTACTAAATGCCAATAGTAGGGCCTTTACGCCTATGAGATTCAACACAACACAGTTTTCAAGAAGTTTCATTCCTAACACAACTAAACTGTGGAATGAACTTCCTAGTGTTGTTGTTGAGTCCTTGGAACTTCAGAAATTTAAAGTGGGTGCTAATACATTTTTAATTAACAGAAACTTATAACTTTAATATTTTATTCATTATCCACACATATATAATATTATAATATTTTTAACATTATAGCATTTAATTTTTTTTTTTTTTTTTTTAATTTTCTATTTATTTATTATGTTTTTCTTAATCTTTGTTTCGTTTTTTCCATACCAGGTTTCTTTCCCCGCTGGGGCCCTTGGGCTTATAGCTATTTGCTCTTCCAGTTGGGGTTGTGGCTTGGAACTTTAATAATAATAATAATAAATGCCTGGTCGTGTGGTCTAATTATATTTACTCTTGGCCTATTTGTCACTACAGCTGTCATGTGGTCTAATACCAGTTATTTTCTCCTGGCATATTTGTCATTCTAGCTCATACTTTACTTTCGCAGTCTGTTGCATGTTCGTATGCCATTTAATGTTCGTTTTTGGTGCCTAAGTTAAAAGGGGTTCCCCCTTTCCATACTGAGTCGGCATCGACGATTCAACGTCACTAGCTAGTTTCCATCCCTGGGGGTTTCTAGTTGAATGATGAATACATTTCATCTTTTCTGGAAATTTAATCTCTATTGATATTAATTCACTCCTTGATATCACTTCCCTTCTGACATAGGTGGCCACCCTGCTTCCTATTACAGCGAAGATAAGCTACTTAGCGTGTGGTTAGTCGCCAGGTGGAGTCCCGAATTCCGTGTGGCCAACTAACAAAAAAGACAAATTGACGACCATAGAATAAAAAAAAAACAACTAAAATTAGCCTGTAGAAGAATAAGGTCGAAGGGCGACCTCGTGCTCTTCTGTACCTACGTGGTCTCGAGATCGCCGCATGGGGCGTGGGAACCGAGGCTGATCTATGGCGAGGATGCAGTCCACGCCGTTTTATCGCACCCCAGCTGCATTTACTTAGGGACACGTTTTCCTCGTCTCGCATGCCCTTTCAGCCAACCTCCTGCCCTCCGGCATAGATCGAAGCTCTTCGAACATTCTGAGCCAACTTTATCTCGGTTCCTCCGAAGTAGTCGCTGCCTTCACCCAAGATCGGGAGAGTCGTGGAGACCCTCACCCAGGGCAATCCCTGCCACCGGCGAATCGTCTATATAATACCCCGACTCGGTTCAGTGTGTAGCACTGTAGTACCACAGCACCGGAATACAGCAGCCCGGCTCATCACTGTTCCGCCTAACACCGCGTACGAGCAAAGGACACGCTCACGCGTCGCGATCGGAGACACCTGCGATTTCGATTCGCGGAAGAAGGCTAAATCGACATCCGTGAACTCTGCCATAGTCAATCGGCGAGTATCTGACGAGGAACTCCACCTCCGAAGTCCAAACTACGTGTGCTCCCTCATCCGCCCCGTGAGGTGACCCAGCTTCCCCATCCCAGTCATCGTATCCCGACTGGCCTTTCCCTTCAATGAACACGTAAGCAGTTGCAATCGTTGGCGCCTACAGATTATTTTATAATCTGATCTACCCAAACCGTCCCATCCTTTGTGTGAGACCTGGATTAAAATCCCCTTTTAATCACCGACCTGAACCCGACCACTAATCCCATATTTATCCAGGGTGTCTACTACCATTGAAATCTTGAACTCCTTGAAAAGCTCTTGAATTTATTTTTGCCTTTGAAATCCTTGAAAAGTCATTGAATTTGATGAAAAAGGTAGATGGTCCCTGAATTTAAAAAATAAATCAATGAGTGATTTTTCAAATGATTTTTTAAATTCACTATTTATATACTTTTTAATGTCTATTAGGAAAAGAGTAATATTTAAGTTAATCTACTTACTAATGTGAGTGAACATATGTATGCTTTGGATGCATTTTATTTTATGATGGATGTTCGCTATACTTCTGTGACTGTCGCTTGGATACCTTGTTCTTGTTTTTTGCACTGGTGAGTTGATTTTGGTTATGCTTTGCTTATAACCCATTTTCCCCTTAAATACCTTACCTTCATCAATGTCCCATAATGTTTATTGCACTTTTTTAATTTAAAGAAATTTTTTTTGGCTAAAATCCGTTCTGGATTTTTTTTAAAAAAGTCCTTGAAAACCTTGAAAAGTCCTTGAATTCAAAATCACCAAACAAGTAGACACCCTGTTATCTCTCCTGTGTCCCGTGCCGACATTTAATTTCACATGTACGATCATTCTCTATAGAGTCCGGCCATTCCCCGACATAGCCAAAATTGAATAATATAATGTCAACCCGCCCCCCCACTTTTCTTATAAAATAACATTATTTTGTAATTGATTCCATTGAACAAGTCATTATTATTTAATTAACATTATTTTAGTATTCCACTGAATACTTAACTACTTTCAAATGGAGAAAAGTATATAATTTTGAGTATTGCGCTTAAGGACTGTACATCCTGAAGATTTTCTTCAAAATTTGCCAAAAGGTTGACTTTCTTCAAAATAATAAATATTATAGCTATCCCCCCAAATTTAATGCTACTAATATCTGAGGATTCATCCAGCAATACCATGTTTTAATTCATTTAAAAAATAAGTATGTATAATCCTTTTTTATTAGAGCATTGTATTTTGTACGGTCTAATTTCAAATCTTCCGTCGGAAAATGCTATTTTACATTAGTCATTAAAAAAGTCAGATGTATATGGGGTCAGGTGGACACGGATCGTATTTGTGGAAGAATAAGGAGAGAGAGAACGACCCCTCCCCTGACTTCCTCAGTTCGCCGTTGACTGCTCTAAACTCGTTTGCCCTATATACTGCGAAAATTATAACATTCGAAAGACCATTAAGGGGCCATCGCGACTTCTGGCTTGGGGCCCTTATCGCGACCCAAGGCAATTAAGGAAGTTTGTTGGCGATGAATATCTCTCCCCGGGAGGCTAGATAATTTTGGGGTATATATTTAACACCTCAAAGTTCACATCCAGATTGTGCCTGAAGCCGCCGTCCAGTACGTTAGCTGTAACGTCTTCATTAGTCGAGAGAGAATCGACTACATTCTCGTCAAGAGAAGAATTGAGTGATTGTCGAAGAGCTAAGGAAGAGCTAGTCGTCACTCAGTGTTGTTCGTGGAGATAGTTAGGCGCGCTTCAACCCTTCTCACCACGTCTTCGGATTTTAAGGATCGGAAAAGCTATCCTCGAAGCACTCTCCGTTATGAAATCACACTCACTTTCCTTCACATTGATCATATTCACTATGGAAACCTACCAGCAGAATAGCGCAATATTCGCGAACATTGTGGACTATAATGTAACTCGTAAAAATTACATCAGACGTAAATTATCAAAAAACTTACATAGCAAATAAAATTACATCAGATCCGTTTTCTATGCCAAAGGTAAACTAAATCAAACCTATATTTTGCCAATAAGTCCTTTTGTACTTTTGTACGGTCCGTGTCCACTTTACCTACTTAATGAAAAGGGTTCACTAATGAACTTAAACTGCTTTATAATTTGTAGTACGAGGGAAAACATTAAAGATGGACATTGTAGATAGATAGCGAACATCATGTTATGATACATAATAATTTTCTTTTTGAGTTTGCATTCCATTTATTAACAAAATATTTAGCACAAAGTACGACTATGCAATAATTACAGTATGCTTTAGGTTTTATATCTGGTACTTTCCTATCTATACTTTGCTTAATGGATATTTCAGCCAGTTACTCTTTTATATTTTTTGATATAATTTCAAGCTCAGATATGGAGATTACACTGTGTAACACGTTTTTGACTTTGGGTAGCAACTTGTGTCTAGAATACATGAAAAAACACTTATTAATTTCAAACTTTGCTATTGTGTCCAGGATAATGATATTTATATGTAATTTACCTATTACCTCTGGAAGGAAGTGGCGAATTTGAACTTTAATTTGCATAAAGTAGAAACAAAACGACATGATACAAAAATATCATTTATTTATTCTAGAATTACATAGGTGAGACAATTAAAATATTACAAATGAGTAGTTTTCCGTGATTTACGCTTATACTGTAAATTACTTTCATTAATCAGCCCCCAAATATAGTCTCCCATCAGATTTTCATTATACGATCCTTGATAGTGGCGTTCAAAGTCCAGTAGATCCTGATGAAAGCGCCCGCCATGCTCCTCAGAGGACGGTCCCATGTTCTTAAATTTATAAAGATGAGCGTCAAGAATATGGACTTTCAGGGATATCTTGCAACCCATTTTGCTGTAGTTTCTCACCAAGTTCTCAACAAGTTCTTCATAGTTTTCGGCTTTGTGATTAACTAGGAAGCCCTGAACTACTGCGATAAAGCTGCCCTACGCTGCTTTTTCCGTCCTAAAGAGCTTCTCGGAAAATTCCGTGATCTTTTTTATTTGTGGACCGACGAAGACCCCGGCTTCCACCTTTGCCGCAGATAGCTTAGGAAAGAAATCTTGGAGATACTTGAAAGCCTGTGACTCCTTATCTAGAGCTATGGAGAATTGTTTCATAAGGCTCAATTTTAAGTGCAGAGGAGGAAGCAGTATTTTTCGGGTGTCCAACAAAGGCTCCCATTTGACGTTTCTCCCCACACTAAACTCGGTCCGTTGTGGCAAATCCCGCTGATGGTAGTCTGCCACGATGTCCCTGCCCTCCCAAAGGGAAATATAACAAGGAAACCTGGTAAAGCCGCCTTGGAGAGCCATCAAGAAGGCCACCATTTTGAAGTCTCTGATAACCTCACAACTGTACTCTTCATATTTCAATGCATCTAGCAAGATCTTTACACTGCTGTATTCTTCTATGAGCTGGACCTAGTGAGCAAGGGGAAGAGATAGAGACAAGTTCCCGTTATGAAGCAGTACTGCTTTGAGGCTCCTGAACGAGCTGTCAATGAAGAGGCGACACTCGTTGGGGTTACAGGTAATTCCGATTGCCTCTAACAGACTGGTCACATTGTGATAAAAGCAAGGCTCAATTTGACGTGTAAAAAAAGCTTGAAACCACTGGCGACGCTTTCTCTGACCTGATATTTGCACACTGTCATCTAACAAATCCTACTGCTTAAGTTTCGAAGCTAAAAGCTCGGCATTGGACTTTGTGAGACCAAGATCTCTGACAAGGTTGTTGATAGTATGGTTGGGATAGTATGGGTTTCTCTCCTCAGTTGCACCTCTGTAATCTGGATCAATGACTTCATCCTCATCTGAACTGCTTTTCCTTCCTAAGAACTGCTGCTCTCTCTTTGGAGCAGTAGGTACGGGGAGCTCAGAACTCTGTGGCACTGGTGCAATATATGACTGGATACATGATAACAGGCGCAAATTTGCCTGCTCGAAGTTTTGAAGGGTTAACCATGCAGAAGAAATAATTGCTTGAGTGATCAGTTGATTCCCTCCAAATTCGTGGGCTTGCGAAATTCATAGCTCTCTTTTCTCCTCTCTACCATCTCGTAACCCCCCCCCCCCCAAAAAAAAACATAAGTATAAATATACAAATACTTTTCACTTAGTGTTATTAGAAATGTTAAAACAAATAAAAAAATCTTGTATTCAAATAAACAAAACACTATATATATATATATATATATATATATATATATATATATATATATATATATATATATATATATATATTACCCTCCAGAGTTCTTTTGCAGAGCTCGCAGGTGAAATGTGGTACCAAAGGTGGTTTGTGTTGATCTCCGACTGGCAGGCCGAAATAAGACTTATAGGCCTCACAAATTTTAGCAAATATCTCTACCAGTACTTGTTACGCTCTTGTCTTCATAAATTCGCCCCAGACATAGCAGAATGCGTCTGTCGGATGGTTACAACCTATTGATGCCATGTGTGACGAATGCTTCTATCACTGACGAATGACGATGTCTGCGCTGTGACGGCTAGAGTTAAACTGATCTGTTGAGTAGACTCTTTGTATTTATACAGTCATCTACGTTGCCAAAATGTTCTAGAAATTCTTCAAATATATAAAAAAAATCTCGAAAGTTTTAGAAAGCTCTACAGTTTATTATTCACCAAATTAGCACTGAATCTATATGGAATGTAAGAGAACTGCCATTGCTCTCCAGGTCGCAAAAAACAAAATAGAAGGGAACTATTACTACTTTTTCTATTACTTTTAAATACAGTATATCATGTTTATACCATAACTGAAAAAACATAACCCTTGAAACTTTTTAAATATTTTTACTATTTCCATCAAAATAATGTTATTTACCATAAATGGGTTAATTTAAAAATTCATTGTCCTATCCACAAAAGCAAAGTTTTGGGATTAAAATTGACTTCTTTTATTTAATAGAGCCGCAAACAATTGGGAAATAACACTTAACCCAAGGGCATGACAAAAGTGAAATTTTGTTACACAGTATTATAAGTCACGTTGAAGGAAATATTGGTATTTTGATAAGTTCCTCTAGCTAGTATCGTCCACCAATGGCCAACCTATCGAATGCCTCCGTTACTTTTCCAAAACACTAAGCAAAAATCTAGAAAAAAACAACCACCCATGCGAACTCAAAAGGGTACCCACAGTAGTGTAGCACACTAGTGCCAAACGACAAGAATTTGGTTGCCCACTACTTATGTGTGCTCGATTTCACGCATATTATAAAATATTATAATATTAGAAAAAAAGCTGGATAAAGACAAATTAAAGATGAAAAAAGTCTTAATTTAAGCCAGGAGAAAACTGCAAGCCGGATCACAGTAAAATGAGCCAGATCTAGCTTGAAAAACGTTAACCTGGCAACATTATTCATTCATTCCCGATTTTGGTCACCTTTACGGTTGCTGCCATACGCTGGACACCATAAACCACGCTAATAGCTTGGTAGAGAAACTTAGGATTCCTCGGTTATCTGTAAATCAATTTTGATGAAACCTTTTCCAGCTGGTCTGCACAATATGGCAATACTAATGGTATGTTTTCATTCATTTTGCTCTGTTACTTCCTTCGATTTTTATTTCAGATTCGTCGTTTTTTGGGTGAACCACGCTAATAGCATCTATCCTCTTTAAGAATAATGGGACGTGCTAAAGGCACCTCTGTTCATGTTATTGAATAGTTAGTCCGCCATGTGGACACTGTCAAACGATTTCTGAAGGACCCTTCACTAAGTAAGAACCGATCCAATTGTGGGACCTCGAAGATTGTGACAGCTAAGAATTTAAGGAATATTGGCCGCCAGTTAAATCGAAAACTCGGACAAAGAAGCAAAATTATTTAACCGCCGCTGGTCGTCCACATGTACCGAAGACCACCAAGAACCGTATCCTAGGGACCATGGCTTCTGTGCGAATGGTTCTTTTATTTGAAAATAATTCATTATCTTCATATATACCCAAGGTATGTTTAATGCGTATAATTATACTTCGTTATACTCCAAAATATGTCTAGATGGGCTATTTTCATTCAAAAGCTATTATCTCATGGTCCCGTGTCTGAAAATTCGCCGTAAAAAACAAATTGCAAACAAAAAAAAGTATAACTGAAATTTAAAATCTTTATATAAGTCACCTTTTATCTTAATCAACCAACTAACCAATTAAAGAGAGGTAACCACTAACCAACTAACCAGTTAAAAAGAGGTAATTTCTATATATTTAAGCTATCTACTTCACAGTGTGCTCGTGTGCCTACTTTGATAAATAATTTCGTGCACTAACCCATAACAATTGTTTATATAGTGGAAACTAGCCGCAGCGGTGTGAAATTAGTGAATGATATGAACTATGTTTACCGAATTGCTAGAAAAGACTTATTGGAAATGCGAATTTAAAGAATGCAAAACAAGAGTGCATACTGTGCTGAGAGACGATAATTTATCAATATGTAAAATATTCGGTGAACATTGTCATCCTTCTCAACCCTCGAAATCCAAAGTTTATCAAGCAAAAGCTAAATTAAATTCAAAAGCTACGAATTTACAAACCTCTGCGCGATCGTTAATTGCCGATATTTCATCAAACTTAGATAACAACGCTTCATCTCTGATGCCGTCTGTAGCACATTTGTCTCACAATATTAGAGGTTGGAGGCAAAATAAGAGCCAAGCACCCCCAATCCCAACCACAAGAACTGGATACATAATTCCAGATGAGTATAAATTTATTGAAAATGTTAAGCAGTTTCTATTATATGATAGTGGTGAAGATGATGAAGATAGAATTCTAGTGTTTGGCATAGAATTCGGGTTAGATGACCTTGAAAATGCTAAGGATTGGGTTTGTGACGGTACTTTTAAATGTAGTCCAGATATATATTATCAGTTATTTACGTTACATATAGTATTAGGAAGTTTAGGAACCCACGTCTTTTTGTTTTGGTTACCGGTAAATCGGAAGGAACGTACAGCAGACTTTTTAGTGCCCTGAAGGACTTACGCCCAACATTAGATCATGAAACTTTAATGGTTGGCTTCGAGAAAGCAACTATCAGCGCTTTCTCCAACATATTTACAACAACAACTAGTACAGGTTGTTTATTTCATATGGCAAAGAATATTTACCGTAAAATTGTTGATATCGGTTTAAAGATGCGCTATCAAACAGACGCTGAATTTAACACGAACTTTAAATGCTTCACAGCATTAGCATTTCTTCCACTTAACGATGTTATTGATGGATTGATTCATCGAATTGACCGATAATGATGATGATTTGAAGCTCACTATATAGGAGGACCGATGATGATGATGATGATTTGAAACTCACTATTAATAATAGACCAAGATCGAACAACAGTATAGAAGGCTTCCACAATGCAATACAAAGCTCTATTACTAACACGCATCCAAACTATTTAATGCTTATATAATACCTTTTATCGTCAATTGAATAAAATAAATTACGGCGAAAATGATTATGGACAATTTTCCTACGGCGAAAATGTTTACAGCGAATTTTCTTAGAGCCCGTGGTTCACCCCTTAAACGACGAATCTCAAATAAAAATTGAAGGACGTAACACAGCATAACATTAGTGTTGCCATATTGTGAAGACCATCTGGGAAAAGATTCATCAAAATTGATTCACAGAGAACCGAGAGATCCTAACTTTTCCTACCAAGCTCCCATCGAGGTCCCCTACCATTTCTTTTTCATCTAAAATATCTCTACCATCCCAGGTAGTTTGTACTTTTTCGCTTCGCTTGACTTTACTACTTTTCTAAGCCTTTTTTTCAAAGAAGTTTTTCGACAATGATGCCCGGGGGTGTTCGGTATTTTTTTTAATTTATTAATATTCCTTTTATGTTATCACCCTTCATTTGTTTCTCTCTGGTTTGTAAAAAATGCTTGTTATTATGCTAATTCTGCTCTTTACTTTATTAAATACTTTTATTTAAAGGAAGAAACCAGGCCGTTTGTTTAAATATTACTGTTCAGTATTAAAGGATTGTTTAGTAGGGGTTTTACCCCCATTTGTAGTTTATGGAGGCCTGAATGTGAACCTAAAGTTTAATGACGTATTCGAATACGGGAACCGTAGGGAAGTCGACCCAAATTGGGACTCTATCCAACAACTAACCACACCCGATTTGGCTTAACTTCCCTTAGCCGAAGGCAATGTTTCCACTTGTTAGATCGTATGTATAAGCGCACATCGGTATGTATTTATGCATGTAGTATTATAATCAATAAAAAAAGTAATCTTGTGCAATAACCTTTGTTTAAAGTAAGTCTCGGTCTTTCAATTTTACGGTTGTAGATAAAAGGGCAACGTTAATGAACGTAAATGGCTCGAGTAGCTGAAATGGGATACTATTTGGAAAGGCACCCACCAAGGAGGCTGGCAAGTCCTTTTGAATTTGCCGCAGTCGGACCGGGATGGAAGATGTTCAGCATCAAACTTGTTAGGTTTCATGAAACAAGAGTGTCGGCCGGGGGTGTCCATTCGGAGGCGGGGTATGCAGGGGCAGTGTAAAGATTAAAGGGATCTTTGTTTTACATGGAGAGCCCCGGTCTGAGGAGTAGTAACGGGCGCCAAATTTCGTTCAACCCCTTGAGAATTTATGTGAAGTTAGGATCGAGCTGTTGAGTTGAATAAGGTATCAAAACATACGTTGTTCTGAAAGCAACCACTTTTTTTTCTATCCAGCCATTTGTAAGATAGGGAAGGTTGGGGTGTTAGTGCATTGATGATCTTACGGCCCCCTCCCTATCTGATCATTGCTATAGCCATCCCAAATGTTTCTTTTTAGTCATACTGTGTTCATGGTCGTGTGCCTCATCCACGTTCGCGGTGTTTCCAGAGGCACGCCACGAGTGCTCCTGCTTTGCCGTTGGAGAGGAGACTCAGCCCGCTCATTAGAGTGAACTGCGAAGTGGATTTTTACGATGCCCATCTCTTCCCTCCTCGACCTTTATTTATGGTTTCATTGTTATGTTATTCATGGGCTCCTCCTGTCCCCCTCTATTTCCTTCCCCTTTTTTTTGGCCCTCTCAGTGTGGTTGATTGTGCCTGAGCGTATCTGTGGGCGGTTGTAGTCTCTGATTAAATAAATGTGTGGGTGGTAGTGCACGTTTTATGTTAAAGTTAGGGTATTATAATAATAGGTTATCACCCACCCTACTTGTTCGTGGTCCCGCCTATCTCTACTTCTCTTTATTAACATGGCTCTTCTTTACACATACTACATGACATGAATCAGGGCAACCTTCCAGGCTGTTTAGCAAAGAAGAGGCAAGATGGCCGAGGAGAACTTAAAGTTGCTTACCATTGCGCCGCGTCTATTCCCATGGATCCACCCCCCATCCCCAATGCCGTCGCGGCATTAAGGGTAGGGCTTGGAGCGGGCGCGTTGGTCCGTATTTAGGGAAATGACTGATTTTACTGTCCCATTCGAGGAGTTTAGGTCGGTGGATGAGGCCGTTGAATTCTCCGATAACCTCATTGTCGTGGGACTGGCTACTATTCTTAGAATGCCTGCCCGTTTTACACGCCGACTGCTTCCGTGGAAGGTCAATCGAATGTGAGACGGCCCTCAAACAGAAGCGTTATGCCTACATGCACTTTAAGCGCCACCGAACGATTTCACTCTGGGTAAATCTCTTCGAGCTATGGCTAGATGCCGTTATGGCGGGCATGCGTGTCTTCACTTAACAGGGAGACCCCTATAGCAGAGATTCAAAGCAAGTCTAAAGGATTCGGGGCAAGTTCTCACAGGATTCCCCTCCCGTTCTCCAGGAAAACGGGACCGCATTCTAAGACTCCGCATCTGTTGCAGAGTCTTTCACGACTGCTTTGTCCTCATTGGCCAGTTGGGATGCTGTATATTTTAGTGCCCATCTGGCGACCTCACCTACTAGGACGAAAATCGCCGTACTCACACTACAGACTACTACTAGGCTGGATTAAAAACAAAATGTAAATAAATAACAAAGATAAAAAGAAGAAAGGCTAAGACGCAAGCTAAAAAAAGGAATAACGATAACAAATAAAAAACAAAACAAGATAACGCAACAAGAAGGAAGCACACTCCGGCGTCGGGGGGAGGCCCGCCTCCCCTCCTGCAGGGTTCTGCAAGGGTAGTTAGTGCCCCTGTTGTCTTCTATGGTGTCCCGCTGGGTTGTATCCTCGGCCCTATACTCTTACAACCTCTGCGAGGAGTTAGATGGTGTATCAGGATTACTGCTTCCGCTACCACTCAAACCCGGAGGAGTACCTCGGATCATCTTTTGTAGCTCTTTTACATTCTCCCTCTATCCTTTCCACGCCTGCATACACCCAACAAAGCGTGAAAGAGGGCGTTAAACCTAAAATCAATAATCCTCTCCCAACCTTTAATACCACTATTTGGCCCCTTCGGTTGCCCCCTTTTTTTGCCTTTTATGACGATGGTACCCAACCTTTCTTCCCTACCCTCCTGCTTTGCCCAGAGGATTGTCTGCTTCCTTTAAAAAGTGACTTTTAATGATTGAAAAAAATAAACCCCGCGGGAAATGGTCATTGGCGTTCTTCTTGTTGGTATCACGTGAACAGTGGCTCTACACTCTTCTTGGCACCGTCCATTGTGGACGAGATCCTCCGAACGGAAAATGAAATTTGCATAAAGATTAGTATGACAATCTGGCGAGACCGAAGATAGCGGGGCTGGCCTTTGTTGGTGCGGGTGGGAGGTGTCGGGGGACATGGTGTTAGTGATACCAGCGATTATAGAACCATGCGTGTTTACGCGTCAGGGGCATGAGTACCCCCATGGGGGATACAATACCCTTTAGGGAGCCTTCCGAAACATAAGATATATATATATATATATATATATATATATATATATATATATATAGAGAGAGAGAGAGAGAGAGAGAGAGAGAGAGAGAGAGTGGGCATATTGTGTTGTAAAGGGAAATGATAGCGGTGTTGTTTTGAGCTATTTAAACAATGGCGCGTGTGGATCTACTTACACCCGTGAGGCTATCAGTGTATCCGCCAGTGGGCAACCGACTCATGACGCCCCTGAAAGTTTTGTGAACGTGCTCGTCTCGGATCGAACTCGTGCCTTGATGCTAGAAATGCAGTACCGTATCCACTAGGCTAGCGAGACCTCCAATGACTTCATTAACTGGTGGAAGCTGTAATTGATGGATAAGGGAGGATCATCTGTAATTGTTGTTTTTTTGTCTTATTTTATTCAATATATTAAATATGTTCATCGCTTCAATTCTAAACTGTCATTAGATGAACTTCAAATATCTAAGTGACATTGAAATATGGACTAAGTTTCAAATATGGTTTTAATTGCCATGGGATGATTTTCATCGGGTAAAAAAAAAGAAACAAAAAAATCCAATTTTCGGTCATATTTCAGATGTCAATACAGAAGAATTGGATTGCTTATAATCCAATCTTCTGTGATATTTTATCCCTTTTATCGTCTTCCACAAAAGTCGGTGGATTAATTTTCAATTATTTCCGAGTTGTTTTTTTTTCGTGATCGGTTTGATTGTTTCCTTGTTGTTAAATGTAGTGTCAGTTCCTTCCCATATCGGGTTCAATCACGAGTTCTACAACCCAATTCATTTTGTGTAATAAAGGAGGAGATTGTGTAGAGGGTCAAATGGTGTGTATAGTGAAAGGAAAAAAATGTAAACTTGTAAAGAGTTGCAAGGTCAATGCAAAGTGAGGTTGAACCTTTAAATGCCCTAGTTCTTGCGCTCTAATTTGTTAGTTGAGCCCAGCGAAGTGGTTGTCGATTGCTAATATTGAGAATTTTTCATTTTAAAGCGAGTTGACAATGATCCCAAAAGCGACATCATTTTAGATAAAATAAATGCGGGCAAAGTCGTTTTTTAAGACATTATTTTTTCTCGAATATTAAGTAATGGGTTGAGGAATAAGTTCTTGCCGTTTTATCAAATTTATTCATTACCATTAAAAATTTTAGAAAAACTTCATTTTTAATTGATAACAATATGCAATTTAATCAATAATGTATTCTCCGTTGTTATTTACGACTTCTTCCCAACGTTTAACTAGTTTTTCGATGCAATAAAAATCTCTATTTTGACTCGAAGAATTCGTCTAACCAGGTTCTTAATTCTACATGAGTATTGAACGAAACGCCGCGCAAATTGTTGTAGAGCGATCAAAACATGGAAATCCGATGGAGCCAAGTCTGGCGAATATGGAGGATGCGGCAGGATTTCCCAATTAAGCGTTTGTATGGTGTCTTTTGTCATATTGGCAATGTGAGGACGAGCATTGTCGTTTTGCAGAAGGACTCCATAACGTCGATGAGGACGCTTTTCACGAATAGCTTCGGCGAGTCGATACATTTGTTGAACGTAGAGTTCTGCATTGACAATCTCGTTGCTCGCAAGGAGCTTATAAAGAATGATGCCTTCACAATCCCACCACACACACAACACCGTCTTTCGTGGATGAAGTCCTTGCTTTAATCGCGGAAGTGTTTTTTTATTGGGGCTAAGCCATTGTTGATGCGGTGAAGAAATCTGTCCTTATATCCACGAGCAGCCTTGTGACGAGCAAGTAAACCTGCGGCAATTGTGGAGAGTTGAAGTTTGTTGCTTTCGCTCAAAGCGTGCGGAACCCATGCACCGAGTTTTTTTAACTTTCCCCATCGAATGAAGGTGATTCACTACAGTTTTCTGATCACACGCCAATTTTACAGCCAATTCTCTAGTCGATTGACGAGGATTTTCACGAAGAAGGTCGTTCAATCTATCTTCATCCAACTTAATGGGGCGACCAGAACGTTCTTCGTCATTAAGATTGAAATGACCGCTTTTGAAACGTGAAAACCACCATTGAACTATCCTTTCTGATAAACCATTTTCTCCGTACACAGCACAAATATCGCGACGAGCTTTGGCTGCGTTTGCATTGTTCCCGTCTCGATTGAAAATGAATAACAACAACAAGTGTCTCAAATGCGCCTTTCTTTCAACTTGACATTCCATTTTGAGGGTACAGAACAAAAATTAAAATTTCACAACTTTTAAATAAACCGCAATGACTTATTACTCAACTTCAAGACGTTTCATTAGCAAAAGCCTAATTGTCTACGCTGTTAAGAGCCGTCGCCTAACCTTTGCAAATTTTGCTCTCATTATTTATTATTGTTTCTTAATATGTGCACAAATCACGCCAACAAAACCTAAATCAACACAACATAAAAAAAACCGCAAGAACTTATTCCTCAACCTAATAAAATACTAACGAGGGTATAATCCGCTGAAACTTTGTGAGGAAAGCTCTGTAAAGGGATCTTGTCATTATTGCATTAGTAGTCAATAAGGATAATTCATTTATATACCCATTCATAAAAATATGGCTCAATAGGGGCAATTTATTCAAGATTGTTCAAGGAGGGCGTCCTTGCTTTTCCCATAAGTTTTGCAGGCAATGTGGCCGGAAGAGCACACAATCCTCTAGATGTCAACCGCAGCATCGTTACCCATGCTACACCCTCTTATTCCCTTGCGCCTGCAGGAAAAGATAGCTAAGGAAAAGAAGGATAGTGAAAGTAGAAGAAGCAGATAAGGGTGGGAAGACGGCGGGCATGTTAACTACCACCATCCCCAAACCGGGCCTCGACAAAGGATGAATGGACGAAAGCTGGTCGGCAACTCAGTTAAGCACTGGTGCCAGGAGAGCGTGCCATTCTTACAAGCACCGGGTGTTATGGTCTACTAAGGGCACCCCTTTGCGAGGCCGGGGAGGGAGGAGATTAGTGCATCGAAAAGTAGATTGAAATCTGGAGTTAATCCCTCTCGCTTTCGACCAAAGAAGTACAATTTAAAGGATGGGTAAAGATCAGTCGAATGAGCTTTGAGACCATCCCCCTTCCATCTAAACCTCTCAGAAGTGGGCCCCGGAATTCAAAATCTGCACCGAAGCAGCAATACAATAATAATAAGTCTTTTGTAATGCGCTCTTCAAGGCCTGAGGCCTTCCCAGAGCGCACGTTCTGCTGAGATGAGAATGGAAATTCAAGAGTGGGAGAAGGCAATACTGAAAAGATGCGTTTTCAGGAGACGCCTAAATGTGGTAAAAGAGGGAGAAGACCTGATTTCAGCAGGAAGAGCATTCCACAACTTATGGGCGCAGATTGAGAAGGAGCAGGGTCCCATTGAGCAGAGGGATGAACGAGCAATATTCAAAAGAGGTGCATGTGATGACCGAAGGGCCTGAGCGACATGGCGTGGCGAGAGGGCAGAAGAGAGGTAAGATGGGGCCTTGTTGTTTAGGGCCTTAAATGTGAAGAGAAGTATCTTGAAGTGAGTACGGGATCTGACAGGGAGCCAGTGCAGTTCATGCAGCAAGGGTTTCGAGGGAGAGAAGCGAGGTCGACGGAGGAGAAGCCGGGTGGCATAGTTCTGTACAAGTTGAAGGGGGCAGAGAGAGGAGGATGGCAGATTCACAAGCAGAGAGTTACAGTAGTCAAGGCGTGAGGTGATGAAGGCATGAACAGCAGTCTCAAGACTTTTGCGATCAAAGTGAGAGCGAATGCGAGAGTAGTTACGAAGGAAACATAGAGAGGATTTGCTGACATTGCGAATATGAGGTTTAAAGGAGAGATGCTCATCAAAAACAACACCCAGATTCCTAACGCAGTCAGAGAAAATGATAGTATTTCCACCCAGAGTAAGCGAGGGAAAGAGATTTAGATTTTTTGACAAGAGCAGGGGTGCCGACGAGGAGGACCTCAGTTTTGGAGTGATTAAGCCTGAGGAAGTTGGTAGAGAGCCAGTCAGAAATGGAGGAGTAGGCAGCCAGGAGGTCAGCGATAGAGTAGGCAAGAGACGTGGGGGATGATGAAACGAAAATTTGAGTGTCATCAGCATAGAGGTGGAAGGATAGACCGAGATTACGGAGAAGGGAACTAAGAGGGAGAAGGTAGATACGAAATAGTAGAGGACCAAGGACAGAACCTTGTGGCACTCCAAAGCGAATGGGGGTAGAGTCGGATGAAACGTCGTCAATCACAACGGATTGGGTACGAGACGAGAGGTAAGAGCGGAACCAGTCAAGCATGGTGCCTGATATGCCGAGGAAAGAGTGGAGACGATCAAGTAGGACGGCATGGTCAATAGTATCGAATGCAGAGGAGAGGTCGAGTAGAACGAAGATGGAGGCACAACCCCTGTCGGTGGCTCTTCGTAAGCAATCGAACACATTGAGAAGGGCGGTTTCTGTGGAGTGACCCCACTTGAAACCAGATTGATAGGTTTCATCAATGTTACAGGCCACCATGTGACTGTTGATGCGTGAAGCAACCACTCTCTTCAGAACCTTAGAGAAGAAAGGAAGTGGCGAAATCGGGCGATAATTGGAAGGGTCAGTGGGGTTCAGTTGAGGCTTTTTAAGAATCGGACGGATGTGGGCACGTTTGAAGAAAGAGGGAACAAGACCAGTTGCAAGTGAAGTGTTGAACAGGTGAAGAAGCGTTGGGAGGATAGCAGGCAGAATTTTACATATCAGTTTAGGCGAAAAAATGTCCTTTGGGGAGCCCGATTTCTTAGAACGCGAGGGCAGGGCTGTAAGCTCTAACGCGGTCACAGCGGAGAAAACGATAAGCGGCTGAGGCGGGAAGTCGGGGAGAATTGCAGGAGCCGGGACAGAAGGCTGAGGGAGGAAAGCACGGAGGTTAGTGACCTTATCTGCGAAGAAATTCGAGAGAGTAGCAGGGCTAATGGGTGGGGAGACCTAGGCTGGGGAAGTAAGACGGGAGAGCAGGCGGAAGACGGTTCGGGGATCATTCCTACTATCAGTAAGCAGATTACGTGACTAGGCTTCACGAGCAGATTTTAATTTCGCCACGTAGGAAGCTGTCGCCAGTCGGAACGCCAGCGAGAGAGGGGTCGTGTCTTGCCCACGGGTGTGAGCCTTTCTAAGGACTCTTTCATGGGCACGCATGGACTGCCTAGCACGGAGGAGTTCCATAGAGTACCAAGGGGCACGGTGGCAACGGGAGTTCGAAGGGGTGACAAGGGGAGAGTGGGCATCAAGACAAGTGAGAAGGGGTTGCTCCAAAGAAGAGAGAATCTGGTTAGGAGAGGCAAAAGCATCAATGGGAGGAAGTTTGGAGGCCACATCATTAGATAGGGAGGGAATATCAATGGAGGCTAGTCGACGGAAAGGCTTAGGATTATGAGACAGCTGGGGAGGTATATGGAATGGGATAGAGAAGTTTAAGTTGATAAGGAAGTGATCAGATATAGCATTGGACAAATTTGTAGTCGTCAGGTTGGAAATAAGACAGTCAGAGATTACAAGGTCTAAAATGTTACCGTGAGAGTGGGTAGGGGAAGAAACGTGTTCGGTGAGGAAGAAGAAATCAAGGATTTAAGAAAAGGCTTTGAAATTAGGATTGTGGCCAGGAAGGTTGAAATCACCGAGGATTAGCAGAGAACCAGTGGGGGAGAGGCCATCGAGGAGGTTACTAAATTCACCAAGAAAAAGCTTGAGGGAGGAGCGGGGGGGGGAGGGGAGAGGACTAAGATAGTTAGAGAGGGGGTGGAATCAGAGACATTGATGAGCGCCTCAAAAGAAAAAAGAGGGTGAGAGGGCAGATTATAGGGAATGAGGCACTGTGAATGAGAGCAACTCCAACACCGCGAGAGTTACGGGAGGTAACAACAAGGAAAGAAGGTACCCTAGAAGACCTTACGGTCCAATCAATTAGGGTACCTTTGGACTAGCAGTCGAGCGGGCACATCTCTGCCCAAATGCTTTACGTCCTTTCACGGCCATTTTTCAAAACCCTGTCTAGTCTTGACTTGAACTGGTCAACAGATTCACTGTTGACAACTTCCAATGGGAGTGCGTTCCAACTACCGCAGATACTGTACGTGAAAAAATTTCCACATAGATCGCGGTTGTAACGCCTCAGTTCAAGTTTAAAGCCGTGATTTCTTGTTCTGCTCTCAAAAAGTGTGAAAATATCCCTGTAGTCAACATTGTCGAACCCTCGAAGTATTTTGAAAACTTCGATGAGCTGACCACGCAGTCTACGGGTTTCCAACGAGAACAGATATATTTCCCTTAATCTACCTTCATAACTTTTATGTCTGATAGAGGGAATCAGTTTGGTTGCCCTGGCTTGTACGCGTTCCAATCTCGCGATGTCCTTTCGCAATGAAGGACTCCAAAATTGCACGGCATACTCCAGGTGTGGTCGGACAAGTGAGGTGTACAAACACAGTACAATCTCCTTGTTCCGATATCCAAACTTGCGCTTTATATAGCTTAGCATCCTTTGGGCCTTTTGCTCTGCCTCAATGCACTGTTTAGAGAACTTGAGGTCACTAGTAATTGCTACACCCAAGTCCTTCTCAGTGTCGGTGGATTCAATAGCAGTGCCCTTAAGGATATACTGAGATTGGGGGTTTCGGTGGCCGATATGCATCACTTTGCATTTGTTCACGTTATGGGAGTGGACGTAACCATCAGGGGTAGCGAGATTTAAACAGCAAGCAGAAGGGGCAAGCCAAGTTTCCGTGATTCCAAGGAGAGTGACTCGAGTGTTAACGAGTCAGGCTTCTTCGAGAGGCTTCTCAAATTGAGGAGAGACGCTGAGAGAACGGGTGAAGGGGGAGGTGAAGAAGAATCAGGGGTAAGTAAGGGGGAACTTGATTCAAGTAAAAAAAGTTTACAATCGTTTCATTAGCTTTCTACTATCAACTACCATTTATACTTTTAACTTCTACTAATATACTATTTTTAAGAAGATTGATGTAACTCGATAAAGATTGTCTTTGGAAAAACACACATATGTACATATTTGTGATGTGTCATTTCCGCACATATGCCAATGATGTCATTTTTACACTTTTTCTGGTGTTTATTTTCCATTTTCCTCGTCATTTTCACAATTTGTGAATTTTTTTTACACAACGCAATTTTTGTCATTTTCACAATTTTTCAGATCATATTTTCACACATTTTTCTTTGTCCAAGACAAATGAAATAGATTACCCAGTGAAAGCCTTAATTAAGAGACTAGATTTCGATGACGTTCTTCTTCGAACGTTTTGACCCGGGTTCGAACTCGGTTAATGCGGAAACAAAGCTCAATAGCTTTTCGCCCATGGACAGATACACTGAAACATCACTGGGTACGTAGCTCATCACACACAGCCTACGCTATCATTTCCTGTATTCACAACCCAACTTACCCACTCACTCCTCTTTCGGCTTTATCCCTTTTTACCTTCCCTTTATTTTTGGTTTACCTTGGTTAAGATTCCTTTTGACTTTTCTTTAGGTTTTTTGTTTACTTTGCTCTTCATCCTTTTTTACCTTCCGTTAGATAGATTTGTTTACTCTGCTCTTTATCACCTTTTACTTTCTTTTAGATGTATTGTTTACTTCAGTTTTGATATCTTTTACCTTCCTTTATATTTTTTTGTTTACTTTGGTCTTCATCCCTTCCTTTAGAAGAGCGAAAGAAAGAACTATTTTTAAACGATCGATCACACAACAATTGCTAAAAATTCATTGAACCTTATGAGAAAATGTGCCTGCTAGCAATCAACACTTCTTGTCTCTTTTGCTTGTTTACTTAGATAACTAAATACTTGCATTAATAGTAAACAAAATAGAGGTCATAAACCGTATGTTTGTTTTGTTTGAACCTTCATTATTCCCCATCACGACGAAAGGGTGAGCAAGGTTTGGTGAACAGATAAATTGCGCCGACCGTTCCTCGCATCGAGTATGAGATTGCTCCGACCTGATCATGAAATACACATAAGGATCAGAATGATAATCACTGGCAAACTCGTAGTTAAAAGGGGCTGGTCCTCGCTGCTGTATGGGGGGTGTGTATATGTGGGGGGAGGGGTGTAGTAATGTCGTTTGATATCAACTGTAGAGGTAGATATGATTACCCCCCACCCCCTCCATAGGCGATACTAGCACTTAAGGGACAGGGTTCCGGAACAGAAAAGAGTAGGCATGTTGTCTCGAATTAATGTACAATAACAACGAGGCCTCATCCCGCAGTAGTTTGTAAAGATAGATCTGTAAAGAAAGTGGTGAAGGTAAAGTTAAAATGTGCGGAAGGAAAATAAAGGCAGATTCGTCTGCAATTATTGGGTCCGGGAGTAGGTGGGGGTGGGGGGCAAACTGCGGGACGGGTGTTGGGGCTGGGAGGGTACATAGTTCTCCAGATATCCCCTTGTTTACATTTGCATACAGAATAATGTTTACTTCCACGAGAGAATCATTGGAATCGTTATTATCCTGTTTGATTCCATTGTGAATCAAAGGCCTCTCCAAGAAGCTGCCATCGATCCTGATCCAGGGCACGAGTTTGCTAGGTTACTCCTGCCATCCAGCGAATTTCACCCTCTTTCCCCTACGATTTCCTCTTCTCTCTCTTTATGTATACAGGGTACGGTGGGTAATTTGTCGCTGTTAGCAAATCTGAACTTCCCGCCTACATGTCTGGTGTCAATTCTCTTTCATTCCTATCATAGGAGACTCAGTTGTGCATCTTCTATGAAGGAAATTAATGCTATTGCTAAATTTATTTCTCTCCTCAAAATTGAAAAGCGAAGCTGTGCTGCTTAGGGTACACTCTGGAAGCCCCAATGCAAAGATCTCGGAGTGCTTTGGGCGTCGATCTGACGACGGTGTAGAGCAAGAGTGGGGAACCTTTTCAGTAGCAAGGTGATTTACATGTGCGTAAAATCCTGTGCTGGACTAACTAATGACCTTTTACTTACGAATTTATAGATAGATATTCCCTCAAACTATGGAACCGTAATTAAAATAAAATTTAATTAAAGTAACATCTCATATTTCTTAGGTTTTAATAACAAAAAGATCAGACACCAAAGAGTAATGTTGTAAATTTTGTCACCTTGCATTTTAATGAGAGGGTGGGTTCTGCTTAGCTTTCAAAAACTCATGAATTTTGAGTTGATTTTCAAGATTGCTGTGTGAGAGCCAAGCACGCAGGTGATTTATTCCTGGCTATGTAGATTTAACTGGGTGAAAAATTGCTCGCATCCGTACCTGTTGGAAAACAACTTAAATTACTCGTATACTCCTGAAACGCTCAACATCTCACCGGTAAATTTGAAATCCTACCCACCGATAATTAGTGACAAAAAACGAATATTATTCATTCATCAGATGGAGAAATGGTAAATCCTACGTGGCTCTACGAGCGTGGCTATTACGTCAGTCATAGCCAATGCTCGCAAGCACATGTAAGGTGCGCGCTTACTTTTTCTTTCCCTATGAGTTCTTAAGTAGCTTTGTCAGCCAGCCGCGGGCGGGTTCAGATTTGAAATTTCGCCCGCGGCCGAGAGGCTCCTCACCACTGGTATAGATGATCAGAAAAGAGTTGGACGAGTCAGGCTGTGATTACGATGGTACATAGGCTCGGAAACCTCACTCTAAGCGTTATGATACAAAATTAATCTCCGAATTTGTCGTAGAGATCCAGCCACTCTTTGACAGCGATCCTAGCAAGTCAATGAGGTCCCATAGCCAGGCACAAGGGAGTGTCAGTCTCTCATCAGGCAGTTAGTGCATGAGGAGATCCGCTACTACTCATACAGGATGAGAAAGAGCCAGCTTTTGTCGCAGAAGATGAAGGACAAGCGGAAGGATCGAACTGCTAAGTTTGTGAATAAACCGAAGCAAGCCTGGCATGCATTGGTTCTCAGACGAGAAAAATTGCTACCAGGACCAGGTGGTTAACTCGCGAAACAACCGCTGGCTTGCTGTGTGTGGTCTCTAAAGATGTATGGAGAGTCATGAAGACAATTCCTGGCACACATCATGGTGTTTGGGGTGGTTAGGACTGAGAGCCACAATATGCCCCTGTTTATCTTCTTGAAGGTCCTCGGACTCATTATAGAGGGCTACATCAAGTGCCTGGAGGAGTTGGTGTTGCACTGTATATGTGACATAAGAACTCTGCACCATGCCACACAAGCAAGACGACCCAGTCTTGGTTGTCAGACAATTTCTTTGATCATATCACTCTGAACATTCCCTCACTGTAACCCCCTGGACTATTTTATGTGTGGTGTGGTTGAGGAAGACCAACAAGTCCCCGTGCATCACTAAGGTGGAGCTTAGGTCCACGATCATTAGTTTTTACCCAGTTAAAGGGGGGAACGGCGAGAAGGCCTCCACCAAGTTCCGACGCAGCGGTTTACGCGGTTTCATAGAATAAGATGAATAGTAAAACCCTAAATATATTTGCATAAATGAACTTTTATTTCCTTTCATATTAAAGTTGCCCCAGTTTAAGTTTTTTCTCCATCTTCGGTCTTTTTTTTCTAGCAAAGACTCCATTCAGCCTAGTCCGTGTATTTCTTTTCTGGTTTTTCATGGTATTGCTAGCATGTATCCTAAGTTTCTCTTCCATAAGTTAAGTGGTAAAATGCATTAAGGAGATGCGTCACTTTTGAAGATGTAGCTGAGCTTTCGTACAGCCTCTATGTCTTGTAATGATCTCTTTTCCCATGCTTCCAAAGTTTCTCGTCAATTTTATTTGGTCCATCTTCTGCAAAACCTCTGATGATTATTTTCGTCTCTGAAATGTTCATTATCAGTTTAATTATGAGACTGGCCTTTGATAATTCTGTGTGATTTTTCTTCGGATTTTTAACCAAATAATACTATTTCATAAGTACAAAGCGAAGGCGAGTTAAATATATCTAAATCTGATTTGCTTTTCTTCCGACCCCAAAGTCCAGACAAACTCCTCAAGCAATGCTGTAAACAGTTGGTGGAGATAGGGTCTCGATATCTTGCCCTTATTTGTATTTTATTACTGACTGAGAGCAGCCTCAATGACGATGTTGCGTGCCTATATATGTAAGAGAGTATGTCAATGTAGGTTTAGTTAATTCTTCGTTTCTGAGGTTTCTTAGGTATTAATCGATTTTTATTGAGTTAAAGGCTTTCCATAGTTAAGGAATATTTAGTTTTTGTCTGCACTAATGTTTGAAGAGTCTGCAGATGATCGTAAGTAATATAGTTACCTCCGCCAACAGAGTTGGGCGTAGGTTATGTTATCACGACAGTTTGTATATCGAACTGTGTGTGCACAAGGTGGTATCTCAAAACGTAATTGACGAATTTCGATGAGATTTGGCGAAAGAATGGGCCTTTAGGCCAAAAAAGTCGATTAGGTTTGGGGGGAAGATCCAGATCTGGATGTAGATTCTGATCACTTATGTACTTTAAAGTTTTAAGATAGGCCACATTTTTTATAATAACATAAAAAAATATGCAAGTCAAATTTAAAATAATCAGAGATAGACAACCTATAGAATTCTACTAACATACACAATTGATCCGAATCCGGATCTGTGAGAAAAATATATATTTTGAGGGTCAATGTTGACCTAGTCACAGTCCACTAAAGGAGAGTGGTAGAAACATAGGAGTGCCACCAATGTTTAGCTGAGATAATGTAGATTTAAGATGCTTCCAGGCAGATTTTGTCTATTTGTTAAAGGTAAAAAGTCATATTTGAGCGAATCCGAGATCCGGATCTGCTTTTGAGGAAAATCCGCTTTTGATCATTCACAAATAATGCAGATTGTCACATTATGCCTAATGCGATGGGGAGTTTCCTGGGGGGATGAATTTTACGGTATTACTTCATTTGGCCTATGGTTGATCAAGAGTAGAAATCTGGATTCATTCATCCATTACGGAAAATCATAATTTTGTTGCTAACTCACAATATGTTTAGAAGTTTGATTTTTTAAAAATGTAATACTAGTTTTTGCATGGATTCTCGTTTTTCATGTGAATGTTTCTATTTTATGCGAATAAATATTTAACGGTGTAATAATTGCTTTGAAAGTCATTCATGAACATTTATTAGCTCTTGTTTCGAATCATTTTGGGAACTTTTTCAGTATTGTTAGAGATTTAATGACAATGGTGTGGAGGAAAGTTCTCTAGGGCTTACTAGTTAATTCTGAAAAATTCCTGGTGCTCGATTAAAGTCCAGTGTTGGTGTTAGTCTGTTAGTTATAACTTTTGTTAATAACACTGTACAACAAATTTCAGTGTTAAAGAAAAAACATAGATCTCATGTGCATTTTATTATATGTTCAGTCTGCTGAATTCGAATTTGGTAACAAAATTTCCCCATCACGTAAGAATTCTAGTAAATTGCCAATTTAATAATTATGCAATTGATACCGATCTCCTCGATACCATAAATGTTTTTCGCTGCCAAAGTCAGATTAAATGTGTTCATTGTAATTAATTCATGAATATATAATGAATCAACATGTTTGTTAGCATTATATAATGTATTAACCTACATTTTAGTATTTACGTCTCAGGTGTGTCACGCTTCAGGTTCCAGCAGAAGTCAGCCAGCATAGCAGGGCTCCATTTTCCCTTATACCTGTTTTCCATTGACGCTATATTGGACATTGGACATAATAAGTGAGAAATATAGTAGTAGAGGGTTTTAGTAGGAGAAATAGTGGGGAAAATAGGGAAAACTATAATAGGAAAGTGAAAACGAAAGGTAGAATGAAAGACAGATCCCTGGTGAAAGGGTATCACTGGCTTTCTTTGCGTTTTGGTTTTGTTTTTTTGATAGCATATTACTATACTATCTGATGAATGCGGTGGGCATTCGAGCCTTTGTATTAATACATTGTATCTTTACGTGGCTTTTGGAAGATTTTCATCTTCAATTCTGGGTGTTTTACACCTAGATTTGGATTTTTGATGTTGTTTTGTGTGTTTTTGGCGATATTTTCGCGCAAAAAATTGGGGAAGTGTTATTTAAAACCAAATTAAACAAGCGTTAATTCGGTGGCTAAACTCGTTTGGCTTTGTTCATGTTTTTGTGTTATGACTGGGGGTTATTTAGTATTTAAGTGAACTTAGGGTCGACGTTAAAGTCATTCGGTAGTCTACTGCTTTTGAAGCTAATTGGTCGTCTTAAGTTAGGTAAAATGTCGAAGTCGATGTGCTCCAGTACAAACTCGGGGGGGAGGTGCCGGTGCACCTTGTCCCAGATTTTGTTTGCTCTTAGGTGCAGCTCCACGTTTATGGGGGTCATCCCCAGTTCACCATGGAGTTCACTCTGCCTTCTCCCTTCTCTCCTTCGGGCTCCCGTGATGACATATACTGCCTTATTCTGGACTCTTTGCAGTTTAAGGACTTGGGTCTTGGAAACTACGTTTATAGGGATCGGGGGGTACAGGAGTTTTGAGCGAATGCACGCATTGTAGATCTTAAGTTTGTTGGAGGTACTCAGGTTTACGAATTTGAAAAATTCGCCCAAGTCCCTCCGTGCATTCTGTGTAGTTCTTGCTACATGGCTCCTATACCCACCGGTCGTAATTTGTAGTCCCAGAACCGTGCCCTCCGTGCGGTATGGGATGCGTGCACCCCCCACACGGATGTCTGCCAGAGTCCTTCGGAATAATGGAATTACACGGAACTTTTGGGCATTGGTGGATATCTTCCATCTTCTCTCGAAGGAGTTGATGTTTTCGATTTCCACTGCCGTACTTCGTGCCATGAAATTCGCATTCCGATAAGGCCCCGTACATATCATCGTTATATCATCCGCAAATTGGACGTATAAGGAACCCTCAGTCAAGGGTTGGGGAAGGTCTATAGTGTAGATGTTATAGAGCAGGGGAGAGATGCACCCGCCTTGGGGCACCCCCGCCTCGAGTTCGAACTCAGGGCCGCTGTAGTCTTTAATACTTAAAAACGCTCTCCTCTCCATCACATAGTCACAAAGAATCCTTTCAAGTATGGGATTGAGGCCTAGTTGAAGGATCTTATATTGTAGGCCTCTCCTCCATACCTTGTCAAAGGCCTTTTTGACATCGCGTAGCACCAGATTTGCATGGCGTTTCTCTGATTTTACTTTTGCCAACTTCTCGGTAATTACGGCTAGCGCCGTGTCTGTTCCTCGCTTCGCACGGAAGCCATGTTGTTGGATGTTATGAGAGTTATTTCTCTCGAGGAACATGTTTACCCTGTTGGCCAATATCTTCTCCAAGACTTTCCCTGAAAATTCTAGGAGAGATATGGGCCTGAAGTTAGCTGGACTGTCCGGTGGTTTACCGGCTTTTGGAATGAATATCATTTTCGCAACCTTCCAGTGGTCAGGGAAGTATCCCACGTTTAGGCATGCGTTCATGATATTCATGAGCCCCAGTAAGATATTGGGCGGGGCTCGAATAAAATTCTCCTTTGTCAGTCCTGTACGCCCCGGTGCTCGCTGTCGGAAGGATTTTAAGGTCATAGAGAGTTCCTCGGCAGTAATTCTACCGCCGAGTCCCTCCATTTCCCTGTTCTGTGATACGCAATGATGAGGATGCGTTCTATGTATTTGGTCATTCAGGTCGTTAATAATTTCGTTTTCGAAGTCCAAATCGAAGTCATCATTCTCTTCCGGGGAAATCTTAAAGATAGATGCCCAAAAGAGTCTGAATTCCTCTTCGATTCTTTCTACGTCAGAAATTTCAGTGTCGTCACGTATAAGTTTAACGGTCCTTGGTGGTTGTCCGCCTTTAAGTCGTTTTACCGTCTGCCAGAATGTACGTGAGTCAGTTTCTACATTCAGTCCGTCAATTAAATTATTCCAGAGTACACTCTGTTGGTCCCTTATAAGAGTCATTAGTTCGTCGCGTATGAGTCGTGTTTGTCGGTGTGTGTTAATGTTGGGGCCAGTGAGGTTCACTTCATCGATCCGTTCCTTATATTCCCTCGCGAGGGTTTTCATTCTAGGGGTCCATGAGGGGGCAGGGAGAGTTTTATACTTAACTCGGGGGATGGCTTCCTTGTCGGCTTTTACTAGTTTTTCATTTAATTTATCCAACTCCTCGTCAATTTCTTCAAGGGAGGCATCATTTAAGGGTTCTGGGTTATAATTTTCGAGGAGTTGATTATACTTATCCCAGTCGGCTCGAGCATAGCTCTTTCGCTCTGGGATAGGGATTTGAATGGGGGAGGTTGAGACTTTAATAAGGATAGCCTGGTGATCGCTGGGAATAGGGGGGCCCGGCTCAATGAAGTAATTATAAGGGAATATATTGCTGGTTAGCACAATATCAGGTTTTGTTGCTGACCTGTGAGTAATATATGTGGGGAAGTCTGGTCCAATTCTAGTCATAATGTTTCTATCAATAAGTGTCTCGAGATTCCTGCCTGCTGGGTTGGTCGACGTATAACCGGAGGCAGCGCTTCTTGCATTGAGGTCACCGGCAAAGAGAACGGTTCTGCCGTGACCACATAACTGCAAGAAGTTTGGGAGGGGCAAATACCCTCTCCTTGGGGGTTGGTACCCCGTTGCCAGGACCAGGGGTCCCACTGCCGTACGGACCTCCACAGCAAGGTAAGATTCGTCGAGTCCACTTATTGATCTGAAGTCAAGACCTCTTTTCACAGCTATGGCGCATCCGTCAAAACGTTCTCCGCTGTGATTTTTGGTCAAGACTTCGTAGGGAAAGATTTTTAACTGATTAGCGTCGTTTATTCCATGTTCAGAAATAAAGATAACGTCTGGGTCACTTTGTCTTAATACGTTTCCGTATAATATTTTTTTGTTTGTCCATCCGTCAGAGTTCAAATGTAAAATTTTTAAAGTCGTCATTTTGTAGTTCACTTAAGGGTTTTCGAGTGTAGTATGGTGTTTCAGGACTTTATTCTCTTACGAGTTTAGGTCCTTGTGGAGTGTTTGGGGGCGTTATGGTTTTTCCGGTGCGTTTTTTCCTGTATTCGCCGTCAGTTAGGGTGATAAAAGAGTCCGGAGTCAGTTTTATCAGGCCTTGGAGTAAAGCCTCCTCGACCTGTTTTTCACTGAGTTCGTCCGAGGTGAACTCCCATTTGTATACTCCGGCTATTACGCCTTCGGATACGTCAAGGGCATCCATCTCCTTAGGAAAAGGGGACCTTTCGGCAGCGAATACCTTCAAGTTAATTTTTCTTGAATGGTATGCGTGCCTGGATTCCCTCTTACAAGAAGAGGACGATCTCGGGCGTCTCTGGGGCTGCGAGGTTTTCCGTGAGCGGGGCGAACGTGCCCCTCCCTCGGCTCTCGCAACTCCAGTCTCCGTACTCTCGTTATTCACTTTTTTTGTGGGTGTGGTTGCGTGGGTATTTTTGTTTTTTGCGGTTTCTTTGGGTTGTTTATGATCCGTGCGTGCTTTTGCAGCCTGGATCCTGGGGTCTCTGGAGGAAGCTGAGGTTGTGGCATTGCTGGGGGTTGGGAGATTCTGACAATTAGTCTCGCACTGGGGTTTGAGACTAATTTTCAGGATCTCTTCTGACCGCGGGTTCGAGGGGAACCACATACTCTCCATTCCATTATTGGTTAGCATCTTATTAAGCTCATCTGCAAAGCACCCCGGGGAGGAGAGATTCGCAATATGAGCATAATATATGCAACACATAATTTTAGTCGAGTTTTCGTTCTCGACGTGGAGATATGTGGGGTTCGCTTTAGACTCCGCTACCGCAGCTTTTGCGACCTTTGCATAAGTAGTATTAGCTTTCCTTTCTTCGTCGGTTCGTTTTTGAGCGGCTTTATTCTTTAGGATCTGTTTTTTGATGGGGCAGGCCATGGAGAGTGTCTTATGTTCCCCCGCGCAGTTCAGACACTTCATGGTGGTGCTTTTACAGCTCCTCCAGAAGTGGTTGTCCGAGGCGCAAATGGAACATAAAGTAGCATTCCCTTTGGGGCAGTTGGCTGTGGTGTGCTCCTCATACTTATAGCATTTGAAGCACATCTGGAGGTCGATAAACTCCTCACGTTCGATCTGCTCGGGGCAGATTCGAACGTTAAAGAGGAGCATACCGCACTCCGTAGCCTTAACCGCCATTGCCGAATCAGTGAACACTATCTTAAAGACATGCGTGTAATCCTTAAATTTAAGGATTTCCGCAATTTTAGCCCAGGGGTGGTTTTTTTCAACCTCAGCATGAATTTCTTCAATGCTGTGGCTGCCTACCCAAGGGTCGAGGCGTCTAAGAATTATGCTGCGATGTGTTTTTATCTGTGGAGGCGTGTGGGGTCTTAGGTTAATCTTCTTCAACGACTCTGCCGCTTTTTGAGAGGTGAGGACCTCGCAGTCACTCTCCTTTTGGCAGATAGCCGAGTAGCCATTGTAAGTGTCGATGAGGCGTACTAAGGTTACCCCTAGCTCCCCATGGGTTATCGCGAAGACTTCTCCCCGATCTGGCTTGGGGCCATCGGAGAGAGTCCTCAGCGGTATCCGCCGAGTCTCCCTCATTTAAATCTCCATTTCCGCATGGGAGCTGGAGAAAATAAAGGAGTTACGAAGACTCGGGGTGCGTGGCTGTGTTTGTGTGTGTGAGTATGTGATATTTAACACCGGTGAGAAAGAATAGATAAAGGAAGTAATCCTTGTCCAAAACACAAAAAAAAGAAAAACCCGATCAAATATGGCACTTTACCTTTGGTGCAGGCGCTTTTCGAGGGCCTGCAGGTCTCCGGTCCACCACAAAGGGAGTCCGGGGTGGAAAATGGAGGGGGAGGGCGGAAACAAGTTCACCCTCGCTACCGACGCACGAAGCGAGCGAAAATTCACTTTTTACGTATAGGAACGCAATGACAAATTCGTACGTACGCCGATTCAAAACTCCCGTGTGAGCAATCACTAAAACTGCGCGAAAACACTATTCACAAAACGTAAGCGAAAACAAACTTAAGGTTGGCTTTTTCAAAAGTCACGAGTGAGAAGGGCACGACTAACTCAGGCGAGCAAAGCAGTCCACGCTATAATTTGATGGAACTTCTCTCCGTGTTCATCACTCACATCTCTTTGCATTCTCTTGGAAGAAGGACAAATGAGAATGAAGAAAGTGTACGAGTATCTTCAGTGAAATCTTGCATCCGAGATTTTGGTAGCACTTGCTGGGCCCCTTGGGGCTTTCCCAGAAGTCTTCTGCATACATCTTTGAATGCATATCAGGCCGCTAGCTCAGTTTCATCCATTCTCGCCTCGAAGACCTAATCAGCTATAAGTTGACGAATCTGAGGGCCTACGAATATGCTTTATTTAATCTTGGCATCACCTATTTTAAGGAAGATCGTTGTGAGGTACTGGAAACATGGCTTATTATATTGCAGTGCTTTGGTAAATTTCTTCATTAGGCCTAGTTTTACATGCCATGGTGGCAAAATGATTTTCGCCTTCTTAACTAATGGCTCATCAATTGCATTATGGCAGCCAGGCGTCATAGTTTTCCAAGGTGACCATTCTGAGCGTACATAAGGTTCTGATCTGGCCCTACTGTCCCACTTGCAAAGGAAGCACATAAACTTGGTTTATCCAGTTTATAGCACATTAAGTAGAGCCACTACTCTCAAGTCCGCACAAATTAGCCACTCATGCTGCTTTTAACTTATGCGATCTAAAATAAAAGCAAGGTTCTCATATGTCTCTTTTAAAATGAATGAGTGAGCAACTGGAAGTGAAGGCATGGTGTTCTCAATGGGCAACAAAACCTCTTTTATGATATAAAGGGATGCATCTATTAATAACCTCCACTCATTTGGTTCATAGGTCAGCTCAATGGCTTTGAATAGGCCTCTGATATCATTTAAATAAATCAAGTTGTTTTCAAAAGTAGAGAATTGCTGTAGATCTGCAGAACGCTCTCGGAATGCTGTAATTCGAGCATGTTCATCCAATAAGTTCCATTGTTGTAGACGTGAAGCCAGGAGTTCACTTTGTTGTTTAGTAAGTGTTACATCACGAACTACATTGAGTTCCGGTTGAGTGATGAGGCGTGGTTTCTTGCCAGATTCAAGCTGTGCCACATATGGTGGTGTATCTTGAGATTCTGAATTATCTGAGTTGTTCATGTCATCACTTGGTAGTTCAATGGGCGTCGGGGGTACAGGACTAACACTTGAATGTCGAACTGGGCGAATAACAGACTGAAGATCTGGATACATGATAGATTTCTTTGCCTTTCTGTTGCGACCTGCAGTGAAATAAAATAAAATCAGACTAAAAAATGGATATTACCTGCTGTGATCACTTGCAGAAATAGTGGAAGTACAACATAGTATGTATTTTGATCTTTTTACTTGTAATTGATACATCTCTTGAAAATATATTAAAGACCAGAAAAGAAAACGCATTAAATACCCACCTTTAATATATGTTAAGCAGAAGTAGCAATCTGTTGAATGGTCATTTGGCTCCCTCTAGACCATTGGTACGCCAAACATGAGGCAAGCCCTTTGACATCACCCAGACAGAAAGGGAACTTGTACACCTAACACAACATATGTGAGATGCCCAGCGTTTGTCCTTGTCACCCGCTTTACATCTAAAGTACAGCTCATAAAGTTTCTTCACATGTTTAGTCAACTGTCTCTTGTATTGTCTTGATGTAACTGATCCACATATAAAATAGAAACTGTCTGGGGAATTTTTGCATTCTCTAGGCACTTAGCTCTGTCTCCTGTAAAGAAAAAAAACACTGTAGTATGCGAAAAGTAATATAAATAGTAACAGCAACAAATATTAATTAAAAAGGTAAATATGGGAAACATTTATAGTAAGTTACAATATTATAAAGCGTTACGTAAGAGTTACTACTGATTTGGACCCATATAACCAAAAAGAATTTTGAGTATATGTCGTGGTATACGGCCGAGTATGTAAGGACATTTGTTCCATACATGAATAACTCCGTTCCCTTTTTTTCTAAGAGTGCTCTACTTCTATTTATCTTTTTATTTTTGATTCTTTAACCGGGGAGTATTCGTAAATTTATATATCTATTGCCATATGCAGAGATTCAAGTATTTAATTAAACGACTAGGGCAGAAATATACTTTTAATTACATAAAAAAATTAAATATTAAAACTTTAAATATACTAAAGATATAATAAGAAGATCTAAAGAAAAATCAATACTACCAATGAGTACTACGCGATGGTTGACGCAGAAATTCACTTTAGTACGGAATGTTAATTAAAGAACATAATTAATTTGGAATCCTTTTCCCTTTAAACTGTGTGGAGTCAGGCGGGGAATGACCTTGAACGAGAATCTCGTTGAGGGGAGGCGAGGCGAGGGTGTCACCGACGTGAGGCTGACTGGAGAAAACAGCTGACTTCGAGGTGAGTGAGGTGGGGCGCGTGTCGATGCTTTTTGACTTGACGATATAAACGAGGGGATAGTGGAGGTAAGATTATTCCAATCATTGGGTTACCTTTGCGGGCTTCTCGATGATGAGACTTGACCAATAAGTGAATCCTTTCTCGAGTGGAACTTCACTTTGGTATTCCTCAATGGTGAGGGATATCTCTGGTTTTATTCGAAAACTGAGATAGAGGGTTTCTCTGACGAGTTTGATATGGGAATGATTCTCTATACCGATGGTCTACTATTCGATGTGGCCAAAGGGAACAGCCTCGGGAAGAAAACTCCTGCTCGGTTCCACTTTTTCTTCCTCTTAATGTCCGGACTGACTCTGGTACTCGTCTTCTCTCGATCGCTAACTCGATTCTCCTCCTTTTCTCTAGATCAAGGTATATATACCTCGATTATCTCCTGGGGGAGGGGAGATGAGTCCCCACCTTCAAGCCTCTGTCCTATGGCATCACTTTTCCACGTGGTGACCCTTAGCCCTAATGGTCTCTTCTGGTTTTCGTCAGAGAAAATGAAATTTCGTCTATTTGGCAAAACTCGCCCTAAACAATAGGAGGGGATAGTGAGCCTATTTATAGATTTTTATTCAGAAGGCAAATAAAACCCTCCTTTGTTCATATTAACGGGCTACGAAATCTGCTGATTATAATGTTTCCTTGCGAGTGATATCGAGGATTGTTGTGCCAGCGGGGCAAACGGGGACGGGAGGGTAAAGTATCGGCCCATATGCCACGTAGCTGTTGACTCTGTGTAACCAAACTAGATTCTGTTTGGTCCTCGTGATATTGACTTCCGCACAGTATACTTTCCTAAATTTCATAGGTTAGGTTGACATACCTTAGGAACACCCCGTTAAAATTATATCAAAATCCGTTTATAACTTTCAGAGATGTCAGTTTCGGCTCAATCCTGTTTGCATTCCATCCCTCCGGAACCATCAGTGTATTTAACGTAAGTAAGAATGTAATTTACGAGAAACTGGAGGGTCGCAGAAAGAGACAGATGTCATATTCGTGTTTACACAAAAAATACCCCAAGAAAAGTTATTCTCATTTCCGTTTTTTTTTTCATTGTTGTTAAGAGACTTTGGTCTATAAAAATTCCAAGTATCTTTCTTTTTTTACAAAGAACTATGTACAACTAATGAGTTCGGCCATGCCATTGGAATCTTGGTCTCTTATAAACTTTTTTGCAAAGAGACTAACTAGTAGGTCAAAAAGACCTTAATTTCTAACGTTTATTATGACTATTTATAACTCTTTTCGTCCTTTTTAACTGGTCGATCTTCGTCATCATTTATTGTGACGTCAGATGGTCTAAGGTGGCCATAGCTCCATAGAATTAATTTTTAAACTTTCTGCGATTTATTTTCTGTTTGTGATTTTTTTTTGCTTAACATTAGTTTTACCATTTGCTGTCATTTGTTAGTTGTTTCATCTGTTTTTGTTTGTTTTCATAAGTTTTCTCACTAGATTTATTGTATGTTCTACCCTGAATTGTTTTTAATAAGCTTGTTGATCTCTGTATATTATTTCCTTTTAATTGTTCCATTTTGTCTAATTCTTTTAGCATCCTCACTTTAATTCTGCTAGAGGACCTTGTTTATTGGTATTTTCCAAAGTTGTGCATTTCAAAATAGTTATATTCTGCTGCTTTCTAATTAAAGTTTCTCTCACTTGATTATTTTAGTTCATTGTACTTGTTTGCTTAGTGTAATTTGGAAGATATTCTTTTTTTACTTCGAGTTTGAATTTTCAGTTTGTTCCCTTCATTATGAACTTGCTCTTAACTAATTAACATGTGGTCGTTCTCCTTGTCAAAAGAGCCGATATCCGATATGTCCTTATTTTTCCCTGTTGAATAGTACGTAAACATTTATTTTTGTGTCATTTGGTCGTACCCATGTCCATCTTCTCTGTCTCTTTTGTAGCTAATTTAGCTTTTCATCAAAGCCTCGGGAGAAGCTCTTCTTACAATCACGAGAGGGTATCGCATAAGCCAGCCTTACTAACGCTAATAAAATTGTGCGTATCAATTAGCTATTTTTATTGTTATCTCGCTTTCGAAGAAAATGGAAAAATCACTATCCATTTTAGCTCTGCATTATAAATCGAGAATTATTTGCAATAGCGCAATGGCACAATTAAAATGGTTAATTGATACGGAAAATTTTGCTTGCGTTAGAAAGGCTGGCCTAAGCGATATCCTCAAGGTAGAACATAGAACCATTTCAATAAATTCGCAAATGACTTGAAACACGTGAGTGTGAGCTTTAAACTTTACCACCCCAGATATTTTGAGCAATTACTGACTTCTGCAGTTCTTTAGTTCCTGGCATGAATGTTCTCCTACCCAGGAATCGGCAGGGGATGCTTTTGTTAGCCGTGATTTGAGGGGGTATTCTCGGTTCTAAATCCATTTTCTAAGTATGATACATACAGCTGAGGAAATCAACTGCTCTACGTCCTTGGTTCCGGGACAAATAACTTTGAAACCTGATATTCTATAGATTAGGTGGGGGGGGGGGGGCTGTCTAGGGCTTAAAATATCACTTGCACTACTCCCTGCGGAGATCTCTTCCTTCCATTCGGTGTGTTTAAGAGGCAGCCTTTTAAAGTTGGGGATGGGGGGGTGGGGCATGTTTCCTGGGCGGCGTAATAAACATCGATTCTGACGCATGACCTCCTCTCTCGCCAAAATATGGTCAGCTCTCGTTGGAACTACTGCCTACCGCACACGACCTTCCGTGACCATTTAATTAACCATAGAAGACAAAATACACGGTACTTAAAATTATATATATATATATATATATATATATATATATATATATATATATATATATATATTATATATATATATATATATATATATATATATATATATATATATATATATATATATATATATATATATATATATATATATATATATATATATATATATATATATATATATATATATATATATATATATATATGAATAACGTTACAGCCACGAGGAAAATGAAACAACGGAGAACTGCGAGGCCTTTCGATTAATGGTCCTTTACTAAGCAGACTAGCAGACTAAAAGACAGGGAAAAAGAGAAAGATATTTATACACCTGATTAATGAAAATATGGGATATAAAGATTAAAAGGGGTGGGATTAGCAGATACCTGCAAAAAACCTATTAACAAGATGAGCCATCAGGGTTAAAAAAAAAAAGAAAAAGTTTACGCGTTACAAAAGAAAGGAAGTGGGGCGATGTTTAGGAATCACATATGCAATATGAAAACAAAAAAAGTTTACACATGATAACTAGAAAATATGACAAAAGAAAAATATGAGGAAAGGTTTTTTTTATATAAATAAGCTAAAATAACTTCTAGGTGGTAATCATTAATTCAGAAATTTTATCTTTAAAATCATTCTTAAACATTCTTTTGATACAAGGGTCCAAAAAATACATTCCAGGGCTGAGATTAAAATTCGAAGTCAGTTGTATAAATACCGATTCTAAAAGATTTCGTGAAAAAAAGTCATTTGATTTGGCAATCACAGAACCCTCCTTCCAATTAATACGATGGGAATTTTCACTCAAATGCCATTTTTATCCATTTGAGTGAAAATTCCCATGTCTTTTAGTCTGCTTAGTAAAGGACCATTAGTCGAAAGGCCTCGCAGTTCTCCGTTGTTTCATTTTCCTCGTGGCTGTAACGTTATTCATAAATTCCTCACGTTCCTTATTTTCGTGATTCAGTTATACATACATACATATATATATATATATATATATATAGAGAAGAAGGAGCAAATGCAAGTTCTGCGGGTGATAACAACCACCACAGTGCTTTCGCCATATTTATTTTCTGCCTTTCAAAACAATTTTGAAGACAGAAATAAAGTTCTCTTTCCTGTACTATATATATATATATATATATATATATATATATATATGCAGATTTTGTTAAAGACCATAGTATATTTCACCTTTATTAATTTTCTTTGGAAACTTTCCATTTTTCTTATTATCTTTTTAGTTCATCTCATTTTTAAATGAAATGTGTTTGGTAAAAACCAAACTTGACCTTAATTGCTGAGCTTTCGATCCATGCGCTCATCTTCAGAGTGTCTTTCCTCCTTTATCGGTACAGAATGAAAATGGAAATGAAAATCTGGTGTACTCAATAGTGGAAGATTTGGATAGTAGTAGAAGATAAATGATAAAAGATGGGTAGGATTTGCATTAGTTTGAGGGGCATCGCAGGCATTTGTATACTTTAACTATTGATTTTTCATTTTTTGGTTTTATTATTGTTGACTTGTCTGTTTGTTTCTCTGTTCGTTCTTCTTTATGTTCTGTGTATTTGTCTCCTTGTTTTGTTTATTTTGTCTTCGTGTATTTTTGAGATTTCGAGCCTTTATTAGTGATCAAATTTAGTGTATTACCTCGTGTTTTGTTCTGGTTTTAATTTCTGTATTATATTTGTTGTATTGTACTCTGTGTTGTTTATGTGTAAAGTGGTATAGTGTTTTCCTCGGTGCAGGATATTGTTCGACCCTATTTTTGAGCTTCGAGGCAAGGTTTGTCCTGTAAAGTAAAACTAAATTTTAGAGTAGTAGACATCGTTAGACGCGGGGCGGGTACTTACGTTCTTCAGGCCGGTGTATGAAAATCTACCCTTTTCCGAAGATTACCAAAGTTATTGACGCTGAACCTTCGCTCGAGGGCCTAAAATCGAGAAAACGACCCTTACGGTAGACATAATTGAATATAAAATCGCTACTACTCATCGTACAGAAAAGATTGTCGTAAAAGTTTGAATAAGTAATCATTTGGCGTCCAGGAACGGATTAATCCATTTTATATTGATTCCTATGGCGGAAATTGTTTCAGTTTTCGAACTTTTCGGTTCTCGAATGGCCTTCAGGAACGAATTAAATTCGAAAACAGAGGTTCCATTGTAGCTTAGAGATTTCTCTCTGTAGATGAATGAATAGAACGAGGACAAGCAGACGCTAGTTTGATTATACAGCGTCAACCGTTACGCTCAACATAGCCCAAGACTTTACCCCCCCTCCCTTTTCCCGCTGCCAAAGATGTGAAGCCGCTCGAAAAGATGGATTTCGGCCAGCAGATTTCGTAGTCCGTTAATATAAACATAGGAGGATACGAGAGCTTTTAGAATGAAAATCTTGCTGCCTAAGGCTTCGTCAGCAGAAAATCTATGAACAGGCTCAATGTCCCCTCCGATTGTTTATTTCTATTTTTCGCCAAATAGACGAAATCTCACCTTCCCCGTGCGTAAACCTGAAGGGAGAAGTGTCACCGCGTCGAAAATCTATGCCCTAGGAGATAGGCTTAACTGTTGGCTAGTGAGGGTTCGCCCCTCCTAAACTCCCTCGTCTTCCCTCCCCCCTCCAGAGGATAATTGACGTATATATAGTTTGATCTTGAAAAATTTAAGAGAGAAGCCGTGTTGCTACCAAGAGAAGAGGACGAATCCCTGAGTCAAACAGGTAATCAAGAAGATAGTTGGAACTGAGCGGGACTTTCCCCCCTGAGACCGTCTATTTGGTCGCTTATAAGAGCAGACCAATGGTATCGAGACCAACTATCATACCATCATCGTCCAGAGAAAATCCCTTATCTCAGTTTTCTGAAAATAACCCAGATAATACCAACGTGAATTCCCATTCGAGAAAAGATTCACGTCTTGGTTAAGTCTCATCATCGAGAAGCACGAATTGGTAACACAAGGATAAGGATAACTTCCGTTCATCCAAGATCCCCTCACTTACATCTTCAAATCGAGAAGCATCGTTACCCGCCCCCACCTCCCCAAAAGAAGCATCAGCTGTTTTTCCCCAAATCACCTCACCGCGCTCGAATAACCGCAGAGAAGCAGACTTCAGCCCAACTCGCCCCAAATCACCTCATCGAGTAGACTCACTTTCAAGGTCACTCAACTGTCGACTCCCTCTGAGTTAAAGGTAAAACGAATCCAAAACTTATTATTTTTTTTGTTATTACCCATTCCTTGCAAAAGTGTATTTAAAGATTTAATATTTCATTCTTTTATGTAATGAAAAATATATTTTTGTCTGAGTTGTTTAATTTGATCCACGAACGCTGCAAATGGCAATAGGTATATCATAATACGAATCCTCCCTTGTTAAAGAATTAAATTAAAGCACTCTTAGAGAAAAGTGGAACGGAGTTACTCATGTACGTATCAAACGTACATATGTATTCGGCCGTAAACCACGACACTCTCTTCGCCATATTCTGCCTCTCTTTGTAGTGACTCGAGTATCCGTGGTTGGAGATTTTTAGGCCCAGGACGGTGCCTTCGGCGGAGTAGCCATATCTCCTCCCATCTATTACAATGGGCCACGTCGACTTGCGGCACAGCGGGAGGATCTTAAATTTGTCCCTATTTGTCCGGATTTTACACCTTCTTCCGTATTAGTTGATGTTAGAGATCTCTGCTATAGTGTTGATTACCTCATCCCTTGCTTTCCTCACCATATTGGGGACGATCTGCGAAACGTCATCTGCGTACTGCAGATACATCGTGACCGTGTGAATTGGAGTAGGGAGGTAGATGGTGAAGACCAGGTAAAGCAGAGGGCTCAGGCAGCTTCCCTGGAGAACGCCCGCTTTGAGTTCGAATTCTGGTCCTTTGTGTTCTTCGATCATGATAGGCACCCTTCTGTCCATGTCGAAGTCACAAAGGATTCTTTCCAGGCCTGAGTCTAGCTGGAGGCCTAGGATCTTGTATTGTAGTTCTCAGCCAAAACTTGTCAAAGGCCTTCTGCATGCCCCTCATCACGATGTCTACATAGTGACCCTTCTCTCGGCAATGTGCGATCTTTTCTGTTAGGAGCGCCAGGGCCGTTTCTGTGCCCTTTTTGATCGGAACCCATGTTGTTGCGGGTTATATGCAACTAACTCGTCGAGTTGAGATTGTAGCCTGTCCGCTATAATCTTCTCGAAGATCTTGCCGGGTATTTCGAGGAGAGAGATTGGGCGATAGTTAGGCACTTGGTCTGGGGGCTTATTTCCTTTCGGGATAAAGATGATTTTAACCATCTCATACCCGTCTGAGAAGTAGCCTGTATTCAGGGGTGTGTTCATGGTGTTCACCATGCCCTGAATAATTTGCCGTGGGCATTCACTAGGTTGTTCTTTGTGAGCCCAGACCAACCGGGTGCCCTTTGTTTGAAGGACATGATGGTGTTCATGGTCTCTTCAATGGTGATAGGGCGCCCGCGGTCAACCATCTCTCTTTCTATAGATACTTGGGGGTGTGGGTGGGTCCTATGTATCATCGCTCTGAGGTCCTCGAGTAGTTGGTCTTCGAAGTCTCGGTCTAAATTATTGTTCTCCTCAGGTGATATTGCAAAGATCTCTTTCCAATGCCTCCTGAATATCCTCTCAAGAGATTCCGGATCGTCTATGATGCTGTGGCCTTCTTTTATTTTTGTCCTAGGCCCGGGAGGCAATCCCCTAAGTTTTCGGATGCTATTCCAAAAACTTACATGATTTCTCTCCCTGTCTAGTCTGCCTATGATATCGTCCCAGATTTCTTTTTGTTTCTCGAGTATTATGTTCTTTAGCTCCTCACTTAGCTGTCTCATTCAGGCTGCTCCTTCCCGGTTTGGACTTCTTCGTACATGTCCCTGTGTTCCCTGGCGATTTCCCTCATTTCGCCCGTCCACCTAGGTTGTGGGAGCATTTTGTACGAGATTCTAGGGACGCATCTTTCGCTAGCTTGAATGAGGAGATTAGTGATCTTATCAATCTCCTCATCAAATTCTTCAAGATTTGCGTCATCCAGGTCAGCTGGCTGATAGGTGCTGAGCATTTCTCTGTTCTGCTCCCAGTTAGCTTTTGCGTAACTATTCCTAAGTGTGACGGGCTTGAGCATTGGTGCAAGCAAAATGGTGGTGATGATTGGGATATGATCGCTCGGGACCACTGGGCCTGGTGCGTTGACAATGTTGAAGGGGAATTCTGGACTTGCCAACACAATGTTCGGTTTTGTCGCCAAACAGTGTGTTAGATAAGTTGGGAAGTCTGGTACAACTCACCGGAGCCTATTTCTTTCAAATAGTAGCTCCAGGTTTCACCCTCTTTGGTCGACGTGCCCATAGCCAGATGCATGGCATCTGGCTATGGTGGTATACATTTTGTATAATGATGTGAATGGTCTGAGAGAGAGGCGCATTAGTCAATAGGCTTTCCACATCAAGGGATGCTATTAGTCCTGTCGGTCTTGTAGAGTGGAGTATATCAATAAATTCCTCCGTGGACTTTATGCTATATTTTGAAGGGATTTATGGTTTTATTATTTAATTTAATGTTTTAGCTAGACGGTACGTTGGTGTCGTGACTTGAGAAATAATGGGCCCCATTATATATATATATATATATATATATATATATATATATATATATATATATATATATATATATATATATATATATATATATATATGCATCTTTCTTTTGGTCTTCAAAATGGTTTTGAAAGGCAGCAAATAAATATGGCGAAAGTCCTGTGGTGGTTGTTACCGCCCGCAGAACTGTATTTACTCTTTCTTTGTATATATATATATATATATATATATATATATATATATATATATATATATATATATATATATATATATATATATACTTGAGGCTTCTCCGGTTCTTTCTGTTGATCCCAGTCAAATTAATAGCGCAGAAGTAGCAGTCATTGCCATGGTTTGTCGGCTCCCTCCAAACCATGAAAATTCCAAACATCAGACAACTCTTCTTGCCCTTGATCCAACGACACAGATACTCGGTACATGTCTTGCATACCATGTGTGGCACCCAAGCTTTATCCTGGTCACCATGTTTCATACCAAAATAAACATGGTAAGTACGCTTTATGAAAATTTTGACAAGATTCCTGTTAGAAACAACGGTGTATTCGCCACATATGTAGTAGAATTTATCGGGGCTCATTTTTGCCAGATCATCTGGCCGAATCCACTTCATTCACGGGTAAAAGAAAAATACCAGTGAGTCCAAAAAAATGTCGCATGTAAACTCTTCAGAATTCCTTATTTAAAAAATTAAGAATTTTTTGCATCATATAAATAGAAAATACCCATAGATGTAAAAGAACCCCGTAAAAAACATCATGTGGCGATAAATCAAAAAGTTGACCTGATTGAGCAAAACCAATGTGATTTTTGGATTCAGCACATCAAAACTGTCCCCTCAAAACTTAGACAATAAAGTTGGTGTTGGTCCGTGTTATCACTATAATTAGTTTTCTAACCTAACTTGTCATGAAAAATAGTATTATTTGACAACATAGCACAATAAAGCCTAGTGACAATCATCCCAAACTATTCGACGATTTACAGAACATATAAATAGTTATATCATAGTTAACTTACCTTTGTCCAAAGAGTGTTGAATAATATGACATGACTAATTTTGGCAACATGTTATGCGGTTTCCATAACAATGGATAGTCCTTCATACTGCATCGGACATGTTCAGAGAACGTTCTGATCCACGCTAAGAGAGAGAGAGAGAGAGAGAGAGAGAGAGAGAGAGATGAGTATCTGCATCACATAGACCAACATAACGGTTCTACTGGATAATTAGTCTGGTGTGAATGAGAAGTTTGGTTACATCATGTAGTGCGAGGGTGGCCAACCATTGCCAGGGTAACCATATAGCATACAAGCCCTGATCGACTGAGACATTCAGGGGTGCTTAAATGACTCCCTCTCTACCAAAATGTTCAATGTTCACTCCTTTGAACTGTTTTGTTTTTCTTTTGTATTTTAACAACTTTTTTACGGTGATTTACGCCCTTTTAGGTAGTCGCCAAGATTGACCCGTTTAAATAAACAAACCCGTTTGAACTGAACCTTTTAATGTCATATAAATTCGCTGTTCATAGAATTTACTTTGAGTGATTCGATTGATTTATTGCAATGTAGCAGCGTTTACATCGCGTTTTGAGTTATTTTTATTTATTTGTACAAAAAATAACAGCATTGACACCTCAGGGAGTTATTGAAAAGTGTTTTGATGTTACGGTAGGTAGGTGAAAATGTTCGAAAGGTGGGATATCCCCAGTGGTTAAAAAAGCGCTTTAGGGTGGGGCTCCTCTCTCTAGAACCTTTACTATAGGGCAAAGTCGTATTTATAACTTTATTTTGGGAGGGATCTAGTAAGAGATGTGTGGTAGATGTAATATAAAAAGGGTAGGGTAGGATATATGGAGAGGACATGCTACAGACTAGTAAAGAAACATTGTATTGTGTTCCTTTGTTAAATTGAGTACCAATTAGAGCGATGAGTCAAAATAACAGGTAAAGATGAGCTAAAGACAATAATCCTACATAGATAAAAACATTAGTTTTTAAATTAATTTTTGCCACCCTGAGTTCTACTCTTCTTTTTAACCAGGCCTGACGTCCTGTTTGTTTGTGGATCTACGTGGAGGAATTCTAACACTCGTACTTTTTACTGATATGAGGCAGAATCGAACACATGGTTTTGTTACTCGCGTTAACTTTCTAACATTTTTAGAGTTGATTGAATTGAATACAAAACTTGAATGTACGGGCATTAATGCTTTCTGGTCACTATGAAGGAGGGAAATACATCTTTTAATCTTTCCTTTCTACTTTTAAACCTCTTATTCTCGTTTCGAGGCCGGTTATCAATAACATCATCTCCACCAGATGAGGCAGGCAAGAAACAGAAAACGGGAAAAATTTTCTTCGTAAATATTATTTTCTAATTCGCAAAAATTCCGTACAGGGGTAGGATTCGAACCGTGCACACTGAGGCAGCGAGCATCCGCTTTGATCTCAATTAAATCATCTCTTAGGCCACTTGGCTACGCGGAAGACCAAAAAAATATTCTGAATAAACAAGCTTTTAAGCTACGATTCGCAAGGGCGATCGGGACTATGAAAGAGAGAGAAAATTAATAGGGAATTCAAAGGACAAAGGAAAATTGAGGTAAACACGCGGCGAATATACAATGTATACATTTTCATTTTTACGAAAGAATGATGAAAATGAATCCAACAAATTTTTGTGAATTAGGAAATAATATTTCAGAAGAAAATTTTCCCGTTTCTGATTCCAAGTAAATATTTTGGACAGACAGGAAAGCAATTATCTGTCTGTATTAATCAGCATAAATACAATGTTAGGAGAGCTGTAAATAATAGTGCGTTTTTTGTGCTTATGTCTGAAAATAACCACTTAATTAATTGAAATTCAGCACAATTTATTTTTCGCTCAAATGACTCAATTAAAAGAAACCTCGTTGAATGTTCATGTATAAGCCCATTTAATAACTTTAACATTTCCCGTGGCCTTTTTAAAATTGATGTGTTATGAAAAAACTTATTCTTAAAGAAATTAGCTTTGACTTATATTCTTAATTTTTTTTGGCAATTTTCATTTTTATTGGGAACCCGATGTGTCAATTTAATTATTGCATTGATTTTGTATTAACATTATTTTATTTCTCTTGCTCTCTCCTTGCCCCTCTCCCCTTCGTTTCAATTTACTTCTCGTGTCTCTCCTAATCTCTCTCTTTAGACTATTGCTTTATCCGTTAATCGTTTAAACCCATTTGGCTCTGTTCTTGACTCATTCTTGCCTCTCGGTTTGACCTTGCTACCTCTTATAGCTAAATCTTAATGTGAATTTACCCATCTCTCTCTTACTTCCTCATTGTGATTTCTTGTCTTAGAGGCGGTCCTTTATCTTTTACTAGTTTATATATACCCTTATTACATTATTTTCTCTTGTAGTTATCCCTGAGAATGAACTGAATAAAGTTCGAAAGTGCTTGGAAGCACCTTTTCATTTTTCCTGCTGGACATTGCATTCATTGCGAACCTCACGTGCTACTTTGTGAGTTATTCATTATATATATATATATATATATATATATATATATATATATATATATATATATATATATATATATATATATATCACGAGAGGTAACGCGTGATCAGTATACATATTTGCGTATACCACGTAAAGAAAAATGAAAGACTGGTTGGAGTTAGTACTTTCGTCGTCTTGACATTTTCAAATTCACAATGGTTTACAAGATAGAGATACACCGTATTTATACAGAGCAACTTTCCTTATGAGGTCAGATTTTTTAAGATCTCTGTTAAGTTGAATTTAAGAAAGAAGGATAGAACTGGGTTTAAGGAAAACAAACCGGGGCTTATATTTAAAAATTTCGCCTTTGTGCTGGAGATTAAGAACGATTGAAGGATATTTCTGTGGATAAAATCATTAATATGCATTATCGTATCTGCTTTTGGCCACTTAATCTGGTGACTTATCTCAAGCCTGTGGACAGCCAAAGCATTATTGGAATATCCCTTAGAGACTGCGTTTTAGTGTTGCTGGGTTCTTACAGAAATATTTATAGATGGTTGACATACATAGAATAAATTAAAATCCAAACAGGTATACTATATATTACATTATTATCGTTCCTTGGACTGTTTTTTATTAACATATTTAAAAAAATATAATTGTATTTAAAAATTACACTTATATTAAGTTGTTTTAACATTGGCAGTGCATACAAACAATTATCATGGTAAGGTAAAAGTAATAAGTTCTTAAATCCAACTTAACAGAGATCCTAAAAAATCTGACCTCATAAGGAAAGTTGCTCTGCATAAATACGGTGTATCTCTATCTTGTAAACCATTGTGAATTTGAAAATGTCAAGACGACGAAAGTACTAACTCCAACCAGTCTTTCATTTTTCTTTACATGATATACCCACACACACACACATATATATATATATATATATATATATATATATATATATATATATATATATATATATATATATATATATATATATATATATAGAGAGAGAGAGAGAGAGAGAGAGAGAGAGAGAGAGAGAGAGAGAGAGAGAGCAGAGGGGTTTCGTGTTACCAGTCGTATACGTATTTTTAGGATAAATAAGCAGGCTAAATTTAGGAAGTTCATTATTATATGTATACAAGCCGCTGTTCTCTTCCTTAACAGGAAGAGCTTAGTTACACAGGCACCCCTGCGGGGTGTGGCCTACGGCCTTATTTGCTAATCTTAACCGCCTTTTTTATCCCCTTTATAGACTCTTTATTTTAACACCCTGAACACCCTTTTCATCTTTATCTTCTTCTTCTTCATCTTCATCTTCATCATCTTCTTCTTCTTCTTCTTCTTTTTCTTATTTTTCTTCTTCTTATTCTTCTTATTCTTCTTCTTCTTCTTCTTTGGTCTGTGTCCCACGGCCTATCATGATTCTCTTTTCTTTGTTCCATCTAAATTTGCTATAATAGTTTCCATGCCAAAATTTTAATAAATTTTCTCTCAACTTCACCATTTGTAATTCTTTTAGTTTTAAAAGAGTCACAAAATTTCGATACTTATATTTATTTCTGAACTTTAACATTTTATTATTTTTATATTATAAATGAATTATTAGAAATAACTTTGCTAAAAAAATTAAATCTACTTAGGTGACAACCGAACTAAAAGAAAAAATCTTATTCAAACCTTCAAAAAATCTCGTTCTTAAAATATAGAGTTATGGATTAACTTATTGGTACCGACGTTTCGGGTAGGAACCTATTCTCAAGGATATGAGATTATAAATATATACAAACATAAGAATTTTTTAGATAAGTTATCAGATATTTATAAATTAATTATATCGGAAATGGAAAGCAGCAGAGGTGGTAATATTCAACTTAGAAAAATGCATGGCTTTTAACTATTAGGGAATAGGAAATATGTTTTTGTTTTTAAAATAAAAATGAGATTAATTTGTTTTGGGTGTCTTTATTGTAAAAAAGGGAGATAATAGAACTATTTTAAAAATATAGGGGTTTTTAGGGGGGAGGGAGTGGATTTGGTGTGTTTAATTCGAGTAGTTGTAGTAAACGTGGAAATGAGCTTGTGTCAGAGTTTAAAGTGGGGGTTTTAAATCTAATATAAAGAGATTCCAGTGTACGTAGTGGATTTTCGTTTATCTTTAATTAAAAAATTATTTAAGTTTGGTTTATGGTGTGGATGTCTGTTTCGTAGTGTATTCGGATAGCGGAGAATTCGGGAGTAGTGAGTGGGGCTCCAGTTCTATGCTGATGCCTATATGTGCGCAAATTCGAGTATGTAGTGTGCGCTGTCGATCCCAAATATATATATATATATATATATATATATATATATATATATATATATATATATATGTCGTAGAATGACCCTTGGCTTTGATCACTCTACGCTTTGACACCCTTTTAGTAGCGGTATGCTTTAAGGGGCGTGAGTTACTTCTATGATGAAGTAGGCTTTGTTCTAAGAGTGCTATTTTTGTGGTTTAGTCCTTAAGGAAGAGCTATTTTTAAACACATAAGGATAAGAGGAAACACCAGAATCTACCAAAAATAAACATGTATTTTAAATTAAATATTACAAACCAACAGTAAAAACATTTCTATATTTGGCCTCAAATGACAAAATATAAACAAGTAGGCTTCCGATAAACAAACCAATTGCCAATTAGTATTTTTATCATGACCCTATTTGTTTAGCCTAAAACATTAAATTGATGTACTGTCATCTACAAACACATATGACCTAGGTTCAAGAATAATGGTTTCTACTCTCCTTTAAAACGTGGGACGTACTAAACTTCTACTATCGCAATAGAGATATAAATGTTATTGTTAACTTACAGGTAGGTATTAGGGATTGCCGGATGTCGCTGGAGGACTTATCTCTCGCTTTGAAGTGTTGCTTCGTCGCTGCTTGAATTTTCGAGGAGGGATTGTTTGTCGCCTGTGCCGGGTGATGATTCTTCAACGTAATTAAAGAACGGGAGCTCGTTGGGGCAGGGTTCTTCTCCTCTCACTCTTTCGGTGCTTGAGATGTGAGATTCACTCGAGTGTGAGCGGCTTTGCTTTTCTTCAGTCGGACTTCTTTGCAGACGGAAAAGGCTTCTTCGGTATGGCACCGATATAAGACTTGACTAATTAGGTTAATACGGCCCTGAAAGGGGGGGATCGATTTTCTCAATCTGATCCTATCGTTTCTCACGGAAATAGTCTTGTATGGCTGAAGGATCGATCTTTACGAACTAATCTTTCTTCTGGCGAATCGACTTCTAAAAATCTTCTCGTCTAGCCGATGGATCGATCTTCACGCCCCAATCCTACTCTGGCGTATCGACTTCAGATAATCCACTTCTCTTTCTTTGCGGGGCTTATTTATAGGCGGATTGCTGCCCCATCTAAAGGGGGAAGTGACCAGGCCACAGATGCAAAAGGGGGGGGGGAGAGCGAATGGTGAGTTAGCATCTGGAGAGAGCGAGAATTCCTGAGGTGGCACTGGGGTGCCCAAGTCAGCTCGCAAATTATAGGCTCGTAACCGCACCGCTACTTGGCGTGCCTTCTGACTCGCACCGTTTTTTTTTCCTAACCATGGGTTTATGGGTCTCGTAGGTCATGCGATCGTTAGAGCGTCGTTTAAGGACCTTAGGTGGTCGCCTTCAAACATATGTTAGCTCCAACTGCCCACAGCGGCGAGGAGATCACACATGGTAAGCATTTTCGCCGGCTACCTTTTCCACGCTTCTCCTCATGAAGGGAGGGGGGCTTGAATGTACCTATACTCCTCCAGGAGGCTTAATGTAGCCATTTCTCCACATCTACCTCCATTCTTAAGAAAATAACGGGAGGGGGGGGGGTTCCAATCCGACGCTTACAATAATATACATGGGTAACTTACGGAACATTATATTATACAATAAATTCTAGTTCACTCGGGAATGCCTCGATAACATTTCACCTGACCTTACATTAATTCCTATATTACTGTGCCATCTTAGGATTTTCTTACCTACCTCTCGGGTTACTCGCCCCTACTTACTTACAATTCTATGATTTACACTTAACTTTGCTATAATACAATAGTTGGGCTGCTCCTTAATCGTCGACAGGGTTCCGACTTAACGAGTCGGCCATACAATTGTTGGACCCTTTTATATAATGAATGGAGTACTGGTACTCCATCAAGAGTAAACTCCATCTCAGGAGTCTTCCATTCTTACACTTATTTTTACCTAAGTATGACAACGGTTTATGGTCGCATTCCAACTTAAACTCGCGCCCTATTAGATAATATTTGAATTTACCTATGGACCATATTATGGCCAAAGCTTCGATTTCGATAGTAGCGTAGGCTTTTTCTCTACTCAACAGTTTCCTACTGACATAAGCTATGGGATAGGCTGTTTCGTCATCTTCGTATTGAAGCAATACTCCGCCTAGCCCGTCCCGACTAGCGTCCGTGCGAAGACCGAAGATCTTGTTGGGATTTGTTAAGCGAAGAATTGGCGCAGTTACGAGTTTTCCTTTTAGAATCTCCAACTGAGTTATTGCATGGGGGTTCCACGTGACAGGGTCTGACGCTGTCTTTTTTAACAAATCATTCAGTGGGGCCGCAATGGAAGCGAAGTGGGGTACAAAACGCCTATAGAACGAGGCCGCTCCCATAAACGATCGGAGTTGTTTCTTGGTTTTCGGCCGGGGCATCTTGACTATGGCGTCCACTTTTTCTTGCTGGGTAGTCAAGTGTTTTTGTCCTATTTTGAATCCCAGGTAGTCAATGGATTCGTAGGCAAAATAACACTTGGTCGGCCCGGCGGTTAGACCTTGCTCCTTCAATTTCTCCAGCAATGAGCGTAGGGCGTGTAAGTGTGACTCCCATGTACGGGTAGCTACGTACACGTTGTCGAAGTAAAACGACACGTCGCTTAGTCCAGCGATAATTCGCCTCATCATCCTATTATAATTGCTACCGGCTGTAAGTAGTCCGAAGGGTAGCCTGGTAAACTGTAACAGACCTCTCTCGGTCGCAAAAGCCGTCAGTTTTTTGGACTCCTTAGCGAGAGGTATTTGATAGTACGCTTTACACAAATCCAATTCGGTGATGAATTTAGCGTCTTCAAATAAATGGAGATTTTGATCTATTAGTGGGATGGGCTCGGCGTCGAAAACGGTCACTGAATTCAATTTTCGGAAGTCCACGCACATCCGAAATGATTGATCAGGTTTCTTAACCATTACTATGGGGGAGCAATAATCGGACTCCGATGGCTCTAAAATTCCCAATTTTAGTAAATTCCGGACTTCCTTATTGAAGGCTTCTCGTAGGTGGATTGGTAAAGGATATGGTTTGCTCCGAACCACTGAATTAGTTTTTAGTTTTATTTCATGGATAAAATCCTTGGCACATCCGGGGTTTTCAGAAATGACTTCTGGGAATTCCATGAGCAAGTTCAACATTTCCGCTTTTTGTTGAATTTCTAAGTGGGGATTTATCTTTAAATCCACCCGAGGGTCTTCCGGGGTAGGTGAGAGCGAGGGAAGTTCGTATTCCTCGTCTTGTTCCACACACACGGTGTGTATGACTTGCAGGGGCGTACCCGGGTAAACGGCATCCATCGGTTCTTCTTCGTCTAGAAGGGTAATATTCTTTATGCACGCGCGGCGGTGATATTTTTTTAGCATGTTTATATGATAGGTTCTTCGCCCTGTTGGGGTATCTATCAAGTAATCGACTGGACCCCGTGCCTCGATTACTTCAAACGGTCCCTTCCACTGGGCCCATAACTTATTATTTTCGGTCGGGAGTAATAATAAGACTTCATCTCCTGCCTTTAATTTTCGAGCCTTTGCTTTCATATCGAAATAGTCCCGGTATTTGGCTAAATTTTTCTCGGCGTTCTCTCGAGCTAAGCCAGAGCAGTATTCTAGGCGCTCGCGCATATCCATCACGTAGGCGTAAGACGATTTGATTTCTTGCTCGAGCTTCGCGTTGGAAAATAATTCCTTAAGAATACTCATAGGACCTCGCACATTTCTCCCGTATAATAGCTCAAAGGGCGAGAATCCCAACGTCCGATGAGGTATTTCTCGGCAGGCGAAAAGGGCAGCAGGCAGGTATCTGTGCCACTGTGTAGGGTTGTTTTGACACAACTTCTTCAATATATTTTTGAGAGTCCCGTTTAATTTCTCGCAGATTCCGTTAGCGGCTGGATGAAATGGACTCGTAAAAATTGGCTTGACTAACAGAAGTTTGTTAAAATACTCCATCAATTCTGAGGTGAATTGGCGCCCTCTATCAGATAGAATTTCTTTAGGCAGGCCTACTCGTGCAAAAATTGAAATTAATGCTTCCGCGCAGGAAATAGTGTCAATCTTCCGTAGGGCCACGGCATCGGGGAACCGGGTGGCACAATCCACAAGGGTGAGGATGTAGGAGTGTCCTCCACTTGAAGGGGGGTGAATTGGTCCCACCAAATCAATTGCCACTCGAAAGAATGGTTCGGTTATAACGGGCACCTTTTGTAAGGGAGCGGGAGGTACCCGTCCTCTGGAGGGATCCTTCTGACACACGTCGCATGATCGGCAATAGGCCACAATTTCCCTGGCGGCCTGGGGCCAATAAAAGTGTCGGGATATCTGCTGCGCCGTTTTGTTGTGCCCAAAGTGTCCGGCTAATATTCCATCATGCGCGGTATTCAAAATTCTTTGCGTGTATTCTTGAGGTACACACAGTGCTTTCTTGTTCTCCTTATCCTCCTCGCTGATAGTACGGTAGAGAAGTGAGTCTTCTACGATATACTGGATAGGCTTCTTTCCTTTCACTTGGAGAATTTCACCTTTAATAGCTTTCTCCCATAGAGGTTTAAGAGTGGGGCATTCCTTCTGAGCACTGGCGAAGGAAGTCAATTTGAACACATTGTCTTCGAGGGTAATCCTCGAGGTCAACTTAGCAGGTTGCTCTTTCCTCTGGGCTTCTTGTGCCCGGGTGACTACTTGTTGGGCCACTTCTTGCTGGGGAATTAGGGGGTTTTGTCCGATTAGTACTGCGCAGAACTTAATCGGGGCTACTACCACGTCCGTCCAACCGGTGAAATATCTGCATTGTATGTGACATCTCACGACGGGGAATCGATTGTCGCGTCCTAAAAAGTCGTGGACGATTGCGAATTTCTTATGGGCAGGGTTTACTGGGGGCAGCAACTTGTCGGATACCACTATGCACGTACATCCGGTGTCTCTGACTAACGTGGATACTCGGCACCCATTAACAGTGCCTTCTTCAAATTGTAGGCCGCCTGGCGAACTTTTGTTGAATAGAAAGTTTACCTGTTGCTGGGGCCCTTCGGATGTTGGCGCGGGGACGTAGGACGCATCAGCTTGTCCTGCTGGGATCGCGGCAGTCAGGTTTTGCACCTGTTGTCTCGAGGTCTCCCTCAGTCGGGAGTTTTGTGGGCACTGGAAACTCAGGTGACCTATTATCCCGCAGGTATAACAAGTGACGGGCTTCCTGGGATACGTGCCGGTATTAGGGTATGATCCTTGTGGAATCCTAACTTCTTTTTGATTTTTTTCTCCTCCAAAATTTGGTTTATAAGTTCCTTTTGCTGCTGCGAACTTAAAGGACTTCTTCTGTAAATGCCTGGGTGGCGGCCCATTTTTCTTTGGGGAGGGAGCCTTCTCTTTCTTGTACTCCCTAGGATATAACCGATGATTTACCGCGTGGAGGTCAGCCTCGTCCAGGCACTCGTTGAAGGTAGAAGCTTTTCGGTCCTTAACGAATGCACGGATTTCCTGGGGTAGTGTACTTAGTAACTGATCTCTAAGCATGAAGTCGACGACCGCAGCGACTTCGTTCTCTACCCCTTCTGACTCCATCCAAAACTGTAGGCTTCGACGAAGCTCAAAGCCAAAATGTTTGTACGTTTGTCCAGGTCTTATACGAGACTGCCTGAACTTCATCCTATATTCTTCCGGGTTAAGGTTTGTAGCTGAGAGAAGTTCGGCTTTGAGAGTGGAATAGTCCACAGTCGCTTCTGAGGGTAAAGATACGAATATCTCTCTCATCCTACGATTGAGTAGCGGTAACAGTCTGGCGACCCCATCTTCTTCTAGGTCCCAATTATTGACTTCAAATATTTTCTCAAAATGGGAGAGATATGAGCATAAATCTTCTTCCTCCTTGTACTCCGGGAGTTTCATGCTGGCCGCTGGTGACATCCTACCCCTTAAAGCATACCGCTACTAAAAGGGTGTCAAAGCGTAGAGTGATCAAAGCCAAGGGTCATTCTACGACATATATATATATATATATATATATATATATTGTCGTTCTTAGTTACTCGCCGATGTACCTCAGGTGGCTACTACGGTGCATGATCAATAATGCACCACAAGGCTGCTCTGATCAATAAAGCAATATTTGTATTGCGAATTTGCCTTGATTATGTTTATTTAGATGTCGCCCAGTGACGCCCCGACACAAGGACAAGTTTCGTATACATATATATATATATATATATATATATATATATATATATATATATATATATATATATATATATTGTGATGAGGATTGCTTCTAGAGAGCCTGAATTTAATTTAATATTGAAAGAAAAATGGTGGTATAACACAAACAAAAGACAATCGCTAAACGTAATATTCAAATAAATTACCATCGCTTATGTTATAAAACAAATGGCAGTTGAGAAATTAAAGACAGAAATAGGTAGAAATTTCAATGCAGAGACAGGTACAAAGTTATATATTAATAGACGAATGTAACAAATACGAGTACATATGTACACAAATATACTGTAGAGGAATTGCAACATAAAGCCTCCAAGAGGGCCAGGCGAACATATGCGTTAAAGTCTCCCCCTGAGGAGAAAGCAAGAGAATCGAGCCACATGATGAGAGTCGTGGGAACGTTAGCCGGCGGAATAACAGTCAAACGGCCTACCCTTTTTATCTCCCCGCCGCATAGGTAATCGGGAGCGAGCCGCTGTGCCAAGGTGACCACTAAAGGCCATTACGCAGCGCTCAAAGGATCCAATTACCTACGAGGTCCAGAGGCACGTGGTTAAATCGCCACAAAAAGCGGTGCCAGTCAAAAAGAACACCAAGTATGGTGACGGTTGGCGGTGCTTCTAATGAAGAAGCCGACTTGGGCACCGCGGTGCCACCCTTCCCTCACCCCTCGCTCTTCCCTCTGCGGTCTCGCCCCTACCCCCTTAGATGGGGCGGTCGCCAGGCTATAAATAAGCCCCTTAAGGAAAGAGAAAGGATTATTCGGTGAGAGACGACAGAGGACCAGTTCGAGAAGATCGGTCCTTCTCCCAGTTTCGAAATAACTTAGAAATGTTAAGTTTTGTATCGGTGCCAGGCCGAAGTATCCTGCACAGGCTTAGTAAGAAGTTTGGCTGGACCAACATTCCTTGTGCCAAACAGGAATTTCGAAAATAAGATAATAGAAGAACCAGTCACCCTCGAGTTACTCTCAAATTGCGATCTTAATACCGAAGAGAGAAGAAGAAACAATAACCGAGGAAGATCCAATTTTTCAAGAACATTGAAAATCTCCTCGTATACCCCAAAATCCAGTGAGCAACCCCTCGAAGAAGACTAGGATACAGAAAGGCTTCAAGAACATCTAGAAGAGCACTCCTTGAGCCAGAGAGTATAACTCCCCCTCCGCGTTTTTACGTAGAACCGAAGAATTAGACATCAGATCCCCTTTCCCCCCTACCATCTCGTGGAAAGTCTACCATCGGCCGCTGCACACAACGAAACGGGATAAAAGCCATCTAGTGACATCCGGCAACCCCTGATCCTTTCTTTCATGTAAGTTAGAATGACCATTGATATTTGTATTGCTTTAGTAGGAGTTTATTACGGTACTCAAATTAACTGAAGTAGAGACAATTGTTAGTCAATCCCGTCATATTTACAGTTAGAAGAGTGAAACTTAAATCGGAGTAATGCTAATGTAAAAGGGTCACTATAAAATAACTAATCGGCAATTGGTTTGTTTACTTGGAGCCTATTTCGATTTGGACATGAATAGATTCTGAAATAGGCCCGGTTTCCAATATGGTTATCTCCGTTAAACTTATTAGGTGATTGTAAATATTTTGTTTTTTTTGTAGTTAATTGATAAATTTAAAATATATATTTATTTTTGAATAATTCTGGTGTTTTATTGAATCCTTTACGTGTTTAACGGGCTCTCTCCTTAAAACGGATTAAACGCTGTGGCACTCTCTCAATAATAAGGTAATTAAAAGGCCCACTCAGCCAATATAGAAGTATTGTTGTCTTTCATAAGTAATAGGATCAGACTGGCGCTCTAAAATCATTGAACATATAAATTCTCTGACAGAAAAAAAGAATAATAAAACAACAACAACAATACCACGACATATACCCAACCTTCACTTCTACCACAAAATGATCCTTAGTACCGATACATAGACGACATAACCTGTTTATGGCCCATAGAACGCAATCTTGAAGGTTTTCATTCATCTTTAAACAACTTAGTACTTTTAATTAAGTTCGTTATAAAAAAAGACCAACGAGGTTTGCCATTCTTAGATGTAGTAGTAATTCAAAGAATAGATGTTGGTTTCAAAGACAAAGTTTACCAAAACCAACTGTAGTTAAGTCTTTCATTCATATTCGGCCCATGACATTGCAATAAAAAAATCGGTCTTTTGTCTATTAACGAGTACCTGAGGCTTTTAAAGTTTTTAGTCCCGAATACTTTCAAACGAAAATAGACACAATTAAAAATATTTGTAAATACCTTAGTATCCGAAAGAAATCTTCGAAACAAGTTTTAAATTAGGAAAAACCTTTTTATTGACAATCACCCTTCTACCAGAGAGTTCCTCTTTCTTTTATACAACATTAACTTAGCTACTTCCTTTGAAAAATGTTCTAAAAAATTAGAATTTTCGACATAAATCTAATTTTCAACTATTATACCAAAATTTAAAATTTCATTAACAAATAGATACTCTACAATATAGAGGGTTGTATTTATAAGATTCCATGTAAAGATTGCCCCAAATATTATATCGGCCTAACTAGCAAGCCCTTAAACAAAAGACTAAGTTAGCATAAATATAGTTTAAGAACAAGTCCAGTCGCGGGTGACCCTACATCTCACTATGTCGGTCGGTCGGTCGGTCCCCGTTTTGCTTTTATTGTTTTTGTAATAACATTGTAACTATTCGGCAGATTCTAACGGAATTTGAAACTTATATTTTGTTTGATATTCTCTTACGAATTATATAATTGAAAAGCTTGCACAGGGGCTGCGTCAGGTTCACTGCTTGCCCCGGAGCCCGAGTTCCACCCCTTGCAAATCCTGCCGTATGTGGCTGGGTCACATCTGGGATCATGACTGACCATCTCATGAGGTGGACTCCATGTGGCCATCGCCCCCCCCCCCCTTCCTCAAGTCATTACGGATCCTATTCGAGACTCTTTCTTTCTTCTCTAATGCCGGCGAAGAGAGGAGGGGGGGCAGGTACGGTGGCCCCGTGTAAACTAGAGAAGCACGCCAGCAGGACTTTAGGGAAAACGGGCCTTACTAAAGGCCCTTTCATCCCTTGCCCCCATAAGAGCGTTGATCCTACAAGCCGCTCCCACCGGGAGCGTTAATATTGGGCCAAATCAACTAACAAACGGTAGTTAAAATTAGTTAATTAATAAAGATATTTCACTTAAATCTTCATTGAGTGTAGGTTTGTAGTGTTTGATATATAAAGATTCGAGGGTTCTTAGGCAATGTTGTTTGTTGTTTGTTTAAGGCTAATACTTGAAAATGATTACAAACCTACACTCAATGAAGATTTAAGTGCAATATCTTTATTAATTAACTAATTTTAACTACAGTTTGTTAGTTGGTTTGTATTTTTAACTACTGTTTGGTTAGTTGGTGTTCCTCTCTCCCAAGCGTCACTGTAACCTATAAATACTAGCCCCTTGTTAAACCCACCATTCACGCCCTAGGATGGATCCACTTTAGTAATTACTAAAATTAACCCATTTTTATATTAAATGTTTTTTACTCTTACAGTGTTTACAAAATTAAAAACAAAGCTAAATATATTATTATAGTTGATTATCTTCAACTATTGCCTGGTCAATTTCTCTTATAGTTTTTAATTAATTTCTGAAATAAACTTTAAATTTATTAACTCCTTTTTGAGTCAGTTTTAAAGCAAATTTAACTATTTCCAAGTCATATTTAAAATTTTAATTTATAGTTCATTTTATTGATATTTTATAATTGGTAACCCCTTAAAATAATTCAATGTCTTGTTGGCCTTTTCAAGTTTTCTTCATATATATTAACTTTGTAAACTTATTCTAGCCTGAAGATGAAAACTTGTAGTTTTCGAAACGTAGTGAGAAATTAAAAGATGTTGCATCCTTATCTAGTGGCTCTGGGATTTATCCTCAATATTATATATATATATATATATATATATATATATATATATATATATATATATATATATATATATATATATATATATATATATATATATATATATGTGCGGTTAAGGTAATGGCATAATTAGACAACTGTTCTGCTTCAGGTCCAGCAGGTGATCCTATCCTCCTTGAACTGGAAGACAACACTTAGGGATGGGTCGTCCCTAAGTGTTGTCTTCCAGTTCAAGGAGGATAGGATCACCTGCTGGACCTGAAGCAGAACAGTTGTCTAATTATGCCATTACCTTAACCGCACCAATTTGTCTTGGATATTTTTCCATATATATATATATATATATATATATATATATATATATAATGTGTGTGTTTTAACAATGATTTCTTCTACAAAGCTTGATTTCAATGTTAATTAATTAAGAACAAAACGAAGAAAGCGGGTTCTATCTTTATATCTTTAATTTCAAAGTTTTGGGTTTTTATATAACTCACTTTCAGGAGCTATAAACAAATTCGAAATCAGTAATCTAAAACTAAAATCTATAATGAACGTTATGTTAATAGAAAAACAAACAAAATAAACTAGTGAGGTAAGTACAGCAGAAAATATTTGCAAAGAAATTATATCACTCAAACGCAAACAAAAACGTAACAGAATGAAACTTAATTGAAAAGGGGGGGGGGGATAGAATTGGAAACATACAATATAGTAAAATTGAAGAAAGAAACTGAACATTACCATAAATGGTCAGATCACAATGACAAGTAAAAATGGACTGCAAATTTAACTCTTAAGATTAAATACAGCTTGGTTGGTTGTGAGGTTATAAGCAATGGAAAGAATAACGTGTCATTATTTAAATCCGGGTGATTGTATTTAATACAGAGTTTATTTAATGCTAAGAGTGGATGTAGATTTAGGAAATTTTAAGACAGAAAAATCATTTAAGGACACCTCTGTTTAATTATAATCTATTGCATGGTCATGATTGAAGAATACTCTTCATTACTTAATGTCTTGCTGGTTCTATTGCTAATGCCCCTGTGAGAACAGAATCGCGCCTGAAGTGAACGTACTGTGCTTCCTATATAGCCCCCCTTCTTACAGCTGGGGTAATTAAATTTATATACAATGCACGAACTCAACGACGTGGGGATGGTATTCCCACCCTATCAAAATAGTGAAACCGTGTACCTATTGACTATTACAATTACAATAGTGAAAGCGTGAGTGCCTATTGACTAATACACTATCTACGTATTGAAAACTTGGGTACACTCACTATTGACTAAGAAATTCATTAATTTTGGAAATGGTCACCAGGGAAAGATTGTTAACTAATACCTGCCTAATATAATATTAGGCCCAAGTACGGTGATTTAGATTCAAGACTAAGCTTTGTGTGATGTCCATGTGTATATATATATATATATATATATATATATATATATATATATATATATATATATATATATGCATCCAAAAATTTCCCATAATAAAGAAAAGCGAAATCAAAGTGCTTTCGAATTGTCTTCGTTTCGTAGTTTTCTTTTAACACCTTCAAATGCAACTGCTTTTCCACAAGATTAGGTATACACGCATCAACGCTACAAAAAATAGACACACCAGACAAGTGATGGTTCTGACATTTGCAAAGGTAACTTACTCTTGGCGTATTTCATATTTGAGAACAATTGTTAACAGCGGTATGTGGTGCCAAACATGCTCCCTACTTGCTAGACGTGGGTAATGTGGTTGGATAACCATCCACAGACGAGTTCATGGTTCTTATAGAAATAGAGGATGCGGCAAGCGAGGAACTTGGACTTCAAATCTTCTGAATACTGGAGATCAATGAAATTACAATTTCAGTTTTAATCGTACATTTCACAATCAACATTCAAAGGCGAAGAGAAAATCTTCGCCTCATGTCACTGAGGAAGTCCAGCTGGGCAATCCAACTTGGGTCAGAAAATATCTTGAACACTACCTAATCAATGCTGCAGAAGAAGGCCACCATCTTTGTACTTTTTAGGTCAGTCAAACTCCTTGTTGATCATTGTCATGACAGCCAACAAACCAGAAAAGTACAGTAGGTCGCCATCTTCTACTTTAATAATCTCTTACAGAAGCTCTTGAAAGTGATGGTAATTTATTCTACTGGCGAGGGTCACATTCGCTGCCTTCACAACAGTTACCCAAAGGTACTTCATATTTGTTGATTTGACGATGCAATGCAACCTCGATTTGCTGATGGTGGCCGGACACTTCAACATGCTTTTGCCTAAGTAGACGAACCCTTTCTTCTCCGCATCTATAGTTGGAGTACTATCTGTTATGATGGCAGTAGGACGAGACATCCCGGTTCAGTTCAACGCACTTCAGTACTACTTTCTAAACATCTGCACCACTATTGGCTAGGAGTGCACCGGATTCAGTCTCCGGCCGGATTTGAGATTTTGAGTCTCTGTTTCCGGCCAGATTTGCCGGATTTTGAAATTTTGTCAAAAAAATGTCTCAAATATCAAAGTGGTAATGAATTACTGATGAATGAGAGAAAACGGAAACCCACCAGCCCCAGCCCCTATCCCAACCTAGTATCCAGGAGGTACAGAAGCCAGTATATAAACACTGACTGGCAGGGTAACTGAAAAAAGGTTAATTGGTGCCTGCATATTTCTATTTTATCTCATTTTTATTATTTACAAATTTTAGGGGTCTTAAACCTTTATTAAAACCATTAATAACAAGAATTTTCTAAACATTAGTACAAATGATCACATATAGATGAAAGAACAATTCGTACAATGTGTGGCGAAGAAAATCACCAAGAAACATTCAACTTGCACTGCCAGATGCTGCTTGAACAAACTGCTGATAACACAGGCCTGCGTTTGAAATTTTTGTTTATGTTCCCCAGGATTTCTTTGTGGTTTCTTAATGAATCCAACCTCCTGAGCTCAAAAATGAATGTATATTTGTTCAATCAGGTCAGATTTTCTCAGTACAGCATACACCATTTTCATTGAGATTACCTCATTTTTTTCTGAATTTAAAAAAAAACAAAACTTTCTCTATCTAATAATGCATTATTACTGTTATATCATATAAACAGGAATACACGTATGTAAACTATAATTCTTTTAATAAACAAAAAATAAAAGAATGCAACATAATAAAGAAAATAATTATAATTTCGAAGAACAGACGCCCTTGACGATTTTCGTTTGTGCCTGTCATCTGGTGCATCACGCTTCAAACACCAACAGTAGTCAGCAAGTATGTTTCCGTTCCATTTACACTGGTACCTGGATTCCATTGTTTTTATGTCCTGGTGGAATCTTTGCCCCTGTTCTTTACTGTAATCCCCGCAGTTGTCGGGAAAATAATCCAGATGGGACTGTAAAAAGTGTATCTTTATAGACATTCGAGCTCCCAAATGTTTGAGACTTGTTAAGAGCTGATTGACCAGGGCAACATATTCTTCTAGGCTTCTTTTATTGCCTAGAAAATTTTTAACTAGAGCTTCGAAAGCTTTCCAGGCATCTTTTTCTATGTCCTTCATTGATGCATCAAATTGCTGATCAAGTTCCTGATTTGAAGTCCATCAAAAATTTCCCCATGGAGCTTAGCGTCACTGATTTGTGGAAATTTTTGAAGAAGAAATTTAAAAGCTTGGCCTACTTTATTAAGGGTTTTGACATAATTTTTCATTATGCCAAGCTTTATATGCAGTGGAGGGAGGAGTATTTTTTGAGGAGGCACTAAAGGTTCAGCTATCACATTGTTTGATCTAATTCTAAATGCTTCTCGTGGAGGCCAAACCTTCTTCTCATAGTGCATACTATCTGCACGACTGTCCCATAAACATAGGAAACAGGGATGCTTCGTGTAGCCTGTTTGCGTCCCAAGCGTAAGAGACACTACATGAAAAAAATTTAGCACGGTATGTAAATTCAGTGTAATATTTCTAAAAACAAATTCAAAGTAATATTTCTTAAAACAATAAGAATATGAATATGTACTGAAAAATCCTGTATGCCGATGCATTAAATCATCGTATTGAAACTAATTGGATATATGTAAATCTTATTTTGAGTTTATTGAGTTGTGTTGTATACCTTCTCAATTAGGATAAGTTCCCCATTAACCCAATAGTATGCATTAACCTATAGGGACACACTTCAACAAAAAATATAACTAAAAAATGACTCATGATTTCCAGATTTGCATTCTTGTAAAATTTAAGTTGACCAAAAGGTGTATACAAGTATTAACAATTAATAATGAAAATGTCAATATCAAAAAGCTTAGAAATGCCAAGTGTAAAATGATCTTACCTTTAAGTCACCACATATCCTCCACTTATAGCTAGAGTAATTTATTGCATCCAGCAATTTTCTCATATTTTCATAACTTTCAGTAAGTTGGATTGAATGGCCTATAGGAACGGAAGCTATCTTGTTACCAATATTCAGTAACACAGCTTTTAAACTTCTACTGGAGGAATCTATGAACAATCTCCATTCTAATGGGTTGTAGGGAATTCCAAGGGCCTCAACAAGTCCTTTAATATTGGCGCAGTATACTAAAGAGCTGGAAGAATGCTGTAAAAAATAGCTTCGAAACTCTTGTTCTCTATTTCTGTACCCCCCTAAATGTTGTTTCTTAAGCGAGAAGATTACTTTCACGAAGTCGAGAGCCAAGAAGTAGTGTATTCGCCTTTGAAACCCCCAGATCCCTGGTCAGGTCATTTAACTGAACTTGAGTGAATGGTCTTGCGACCATATCATGTGTGGAAACCTGATAAGACTCAGATGTGTCATAATCTTGGTCAACTTCCATATTAATATCTTCATGTACCTCTATATGTTCAAGGGGAGAAGGTATAGGAATTCCGGGGCATGGGGCAGGGGTTTGACGGCAGAAGGAACATCCGGATATGCCACACTATGTTTATTCTTCTTATTTATACCTGTGGAAAATATAATTGCATATTACATAAAGGAATTGATTTGGAGTTGCAGATAGTACATAAATGTTTAGTAAAGGATATGTTCCTGCTGAAGTGAACTATGTTAGTTTTTAATTTTATGCTAAGTCTTTGCATAATAATGACATTTTCAGGAGCCAGTATAATACAGAAAGCTTAAATACTTGATACAATGCTCACCTTTAAGATTTGTCATGCAAAAATAGCAGTCCGTAGTGTGGTCCTTGCCATCTCTCCACACCATGGGAACACCAAAAGAGAGGGACTTCTGTTCGCCCTGACTCCAGCGTCTTAAACTTATGTAGCATCCCTTGCAGCAGATATGTGGTGCAAAACTTTTATCTTGATCTCTTAGCCTTACTCCAAAATATGCATGATACAAAGATTTAATTACAGGAGGGATTGTACTTTGCTGCTCGGGAAAAGTCACTTTGCCGCAAACATAGCAAAATCTGTCGGAGCTATTCTTACATTTTCTGTTCATTTTTAACTCAACCACTATTATTATTATTCTTATTATTATAATGCTAAGCAATTTTTAACCTGCAAAATATAAACCTATTTGCATAATTACTTAAAATGTACACAAAATTTACTGCGAATAGAGCAGTGCAAAAACTATTGAAATTTGATGTAATATAGGAGATGTATAAACTATAAAATTATTATCACCCCCTGTATCGCAAAAACTGGAGGTGATAGAGAAAAACGGATGACAGATTCGGATTTAGGAGGTCAATTTTATTAAGAAACACTATAGAAAACCTAAGGTACATTTTTGACGCAGACCAGTGTAATCTATACTGATTATTTTTTACTTTAAAAATCCTGTTCGGAAAATAATCAAAGTGAAAATGAAATCATATAAAATAAACATATAGAAATAAGGCAATGACTTCGCCACTCACCCGTAAAAACCTAAGTCATAACCAAACTAAGTGATGATGATAAGGCAAATACTGAAAAAATACACAAATTTACTAATCATTCATCCTCGAACTTCTTGCAGTTGTGAATAAAAAGCAATTTCTCTCCTCTAATGGGTAGTAGTCTGCTCCGCTTCTGTTTGAGCATCTTGCCATACTCGGAGAACAGTCATTCTGAGAATACTGAGAAAAATGGCGTAAAGAGCAGTTTGCGGGCCAGAATTATGTTGGATGCTCCATGTCTCACTATGACATGTCTACGTCTTTCAGCCAGGAGCCAGTCTGCCTATATCTGTAGAAACATTGCTGCAAGGTTTATTCCAGTGTGGGAACCTGGAGAGTGAGATGCAGCAAGGACAGCATTTTGACGTGTAAAATCTTTTTTGATCCAGTGTCCAGATAGTAAGATAAAAATCCCTTTGGCGGTGGAGCATGTCCATAGATCGGTAGTGAAGGAAACGTAGGTTCCATTTGGTGGTGCGAGCTCGCGCTCACCTGCAGACCTGACATCTTTGTAAACCTGAGGGAGCACATTGTCAGAGAAGTAACGGCGATTAGGAAGCATGTAACGGGGTTGTATGTGAACCATCAATTTGATGAAACCATCATCTTCAACAATGGAGAATAGTTGGTTGTCAAGAGTAATCATGTTCATAACTTTCTTGTGAATCACTTGCGTCCTATTGACGTTTATGTCAAAAACTTTCTTACTGAAAAAGTTGTTAACTAGGAATAGTTGTTTATTCATTGCAACACGTTTTCTCTGCTGAGGAGTGACATCAGGAGATGTTGCAGCAGAAGGTGATGTCACTGCTACATTTTTTTTCTTGCTGTTCTCTGCCTTCACACGCCTTCTGCAATTCTTTGGGGTGTTTAGCTCAAACGTGAGTTCATAACGGATATGTGTTGTAGGACTTCTGGTTTTTTGATCCTCGTTTTAATGATGCATTGCACAGCAAGCACTTAGCTATGTTGTCACAGTCGTCTGCCACTTTAAAGAGCTGCCAAATTGTCCTTATATTTGCAGGTGATGCCATTTCATTCTATTATGACTACTTATTGAGCTAGTCATTTCTGAAAAAAAGAAAATGCCATTAACGTATGTGAGCGATATCATTGATGTACAATATTCATGAGTGGCTTGGATTTTATTACTACAAGCTTGACATGCAAAGCATTATTACATATGCACATAAGTATTAACAAGTGCAGCTCCTGTGCAAAAGCGAGCCTAAGGGGGGCAACAGGATAGGGAACATACCTTCACTAGGCTATTTTTCAGACGCCTATATTTTCTTCTAAATTAGAATTTCGGAAAAATACACACGCTATTATGTAGCTATGATCGTTCTCTTTCCATTGATATACTATTTGTAGCAATTGGGCGCATAATTTCACATTGACCAACAATGGAGGCATTGTAGAGGCACCACGCTGAGTGTAGGTTACCTCAAAAAACACAAGAGCATCACCCAGTAAAAGAAGCTGGCTATAAATACTAAGCATATCAAACTATAAACAATAAGTTAAAACTGAATTTCTATTAAAACAATCTATTGTGTGCCTAAATTCTTTTGTAACACTCAAACGTGTGACATTTTTAGGCTTTCGATGTTGTTCGTTCCCTGTTAACATAGAATAGGTACAACACCTATCCCAATTGCCAGAGAGGGGGGGGGGGTCAAAATCTACTTGTGTTTTGGAGACTAACCCGGCCGGATTTGTACCAACTATCCGGTGAAATCTAATTCCGGCCAGATTTAAAAAAGGTGAATCCGATGCATCCCTACTATTGGCGACTTTCATCAGGAGAACTTGCAGAAAAATTCTTGAGATACTTCAAAGCTGGTGTCGACACCTCGAACAAACACATACAACTCAGCAGTGTCCTTTACATGGGTAGTCTCATCCAAGGCCAATGAGAAGGAGAGAGAAGCACAACATTCCTTCGTGGCAGATCTCACGTTCCTAGCTATCTCTTCTATACGCCGTGTGACTGTTATTACAGATAGGAGGACATTCGCAAATGCGCCCCTCTTCTCAGGGAAGAATGTATCCACAGTGGCCAGCATACAGCTCTTCACAAATTCTTAGCAATGACACATTGTAACTAGCACTAGTTTTCTGTGAGCTCTCTTTGCTTGGTTTCTTAATATGGTAATCTACTTCTCCAGACTGGCAGAAAAGCGGGACACCACACTTTTCTGCACTCATGTCGATGTACTTGCACACTGTGTGGTGGTGCCTTCTCACATTGAACCACTTGAAGCCACTCAAAGATTCAAGGCAGATGAGGCACAATGGCTTTCCCTTTCACTCAACAAAGGAGTACCAATTAGTCCACGCCTCATTGAAGAGGCGAGACTCTGCCTCTTTTCCCTTATTTTTAGTCGCGTGCGAGTTAGGTCGCAAGCGACTCTACACCTCACTATGTCGGTCGGTGCCCGTTTTGCTTTTCTTTTGTTTTTGTAATAACATTGTAACTATTCGGCTGATTCTAATGAAATTTGAAACACTTATGTTGTTTTACATTCTCTTTCGAATGATATAATTGTCAAAATCCTATCAAGGTTATCCCGGGAATTATTTTATTTTGAAAATAACATCATAACTTTTCGGCCGATACTCTGCTAGACTAGACTAGGTTATAATATACTATACTATGCTAGGAAAGCCTAAAATAGGCTATTATAGGCTAGACTATAATATGCTAAGCTATGCTAAGATAGAATGTAAAAGAGTAAGATATACTATGCTAATTTAGGTTATAATATACTATGCTAGGATAGCATATAGTATGTTAGGCTAGACAATAATAAGCAATGCTTGACTAGGATATAATAGTATAGTATAGGCTATACATGTCTATGATAGTTAATGCTAGGCTAAGTTATGCTATGCTATGCTAGGCTAGGCTAAGCTATACTAGGCTAGGCAGGGCATGAAAGGCTATACTAGGCTAGGCTACGCTATGGTATGCTAGGTTAAGCTATGATATACTAAGCTATACTACATTAGGCTAGTCTCTGCTATACCAGACTAGGATAGACAAGGCTTTGCTATGCAAGCCTAAGCTAAGATCTAATAGTCTATTTTAGGCTAGGCAATACTATCATATACTATACTAACTAGGGTAGGGTAGGGTAAGTAAGCTATGATATACTATACTAAGCCAGAATATGCTAACTTAGCTAGGATAGGATAGAATATACTAGGTTCTCTTCCGGTGAACTAGGCTAAGCTAGGCTATACTCAAATAGGCTATACTAGACTAGGGTAAGCTAAGCTAGACTAGACTAAGTTTTAATATACAATTGTTGGTTTCGCTAAGCTAGGCTTGGTTATACTCTGCTAAGCAGGCTAGGCTATACTTTTATAAGGTAGGCTAGGATACACTGTGATAGGCTCAGGTATACTATACTAAGCTAGGTTATTCTAATATATACATACTATGGTAGGCTATATATTCAAGTCTATACTAGGCTAGGCTAGGGTATACTATGCTACTCTAGGCCATTATATGCTATGATATACTAGACTGGGCTATACAAGTGTATGTTATGCTATGCAAAGCTATGTTGGGCTATACTACGCTAGACTAAGCTAGATTATAGTGTACCATGCTAAGCTAGCATAGGCTAGGGTAGGCTATGCTAGACTATGGTTGGGTGTGCTATACCAAGATATACCATGCTAGAATAGGATAGGATACACTATGTTAAGCTAGGCTATACTATGCCTGGCTAGTTTATACTATGCTAGGCTGGTTATATTAAGCTAAGCTAGATTAGAGTAAGGTTGGCTATACTATGCTAGGCTTTTCAAGGCTAGGCTAGGCAATACTATGTTAAACTATTCTAGACTATACTAGGTTAGGCTATGCTATACTATACTATTCTAGGCTAGGCTATACTACGATAAGCTATACTATGGTAATCTTTACTATCCTATATATGCTAGGCCTTACTATGATTTCTAGACTAAGATAGGCCATACTATACATTCTCTGTTAGGCCAGGCTAAGATATACTATGTAAGGCTAGGCTATACTCTGCTAGCTACGCTAGAGTATTGTGTGGTAAATTATACTATTATAGGGAATCATAGGCTAGACTTGGTTATACTAAACTAGGCTAGACTAGGCTATGCTATGACATAATCTAGCCTGTTATACTATGTAAAGCTAGGCTAGGCAGGATTTACTATGTTAGGCAATCTAGGCTAGTCTATACTATGCTAGTCTTTATTATGATAGGTGAGGTAATACTATGGTAGGCTATCCTATGGTAAGCTAGGTTTTCCCAGGCTACTATTCGAGACTATACTAGGCTATGCTATAAAATGTTATACTATTCTAGGCTTTACTAGGATATACGATGCTAGCCTATACTATGCTAAGAGAAACTATACTACATATACTATACTATACTATATTATACTTTACTATACTATGTCTTGCTATGCTATGCTATATAATACTATGTTATGTTATAATATACTATGCCATGTTATACTATGCTATAATGTGCTATGCTATACTATTCTTAACTATTCAATTAGAGTGTGACCATTTTTTCGCTTTTCCAATTCCATAAATGAGGGGTGACAAAAGTTTAAGGCCCGCCATTTTAATTAAAAATATTATATATTTTAATATAATTTTGTTCTGCTTAATAATCAGCTTTTAGAAGGTTGTGGTTTTTAGTCGCGGGCGACTCTACATCTGACTATGTCGGTCGGTCCAGTTTGTTTTTTTTAATAACATTGTAACAATTTACCCAATTCTAACGAAATTTGAAACCCCTATGTTGTTTTACATTCTCTTTCGAATGATACAATTGGCAAAGTCCTCCCATCTTAGCCCGGGAATTATATTGTTTTGGCAATAATATCATAACTATTCGGCCGATTCTAACGAACTTTGAACCCATTATGTTGTTTTACATTCTCTTTTGAATGATATAAGGTTAGCCCGGGAATTAGTTTTTTTGCAATAACATCATAACCATTCGGCTGATTCTAATGAAATTTTAAACCCTTTAGGTGTTTACATTCTCTTTCGAATGCTAGAATTGCCAAGGTCCTCCAAAAGTTACTCCGTGAATTATTCAAAGTTGTAAAGACATAAATCAAAATAAGTGAAGGCAGGCGACTTTTTGGTCAGCAGACCTTGTCATTCTTAGAAGCAATGGATGGTTGAGCAAAAGAAATATACTGCCAAAAGGAACAAATGAAGACTAGTAGCCGCACGGGCAAGCATGAATGGTTTGGCGGGCCGAATTCCTATACAAAGGAACGAAGGGATGGAGGTGGAGGGTTGGAGACTACTGATCTACAGATATGTAACTCTTACTCCCATTTGTTCCTTACTCTACCTTTCTCACTCCCAGCATCCTTCTCAAATTGTCTACTTGCATCGTTTTCACTCAAGATATGTCCTTTTCTTTCCATACTATAGTCCGTCTCTTATACCACTATTATACACGATACACTGTAGATTCTTCCAGTATCGCAATTGTTCAAGGGCCACATCATGCAATTCTTTGTTACACCACTCCGTTAACCGCTAACACTATCACCTTTCTTTATTCTGAATTTACTTTTATTTCCCTCTCAGCACTTCATACATAAATATGTTAAGCAGCAATAACGATATCTATCACTCTTCCCGCGTATCCCTCGCATATGGCTAACCTTGCTTCCAACACTTTGAGGTTCACTTTATTCAGGTCAGCTGATTTTATGTTGTCCATCTACAGGAGTTATATTCATCCATGTTGGAATTTTCAGTTTGTTTTGGGGCTACTGGATATGTAAATGATTTAAACCTATTAGAAAGTATTTGAGAGATGGACGAGAAATATTGATGGTATGGCTGATTTTACTTATGCTGAAAGGTTACAGAGACTTAACTTATACTTTGTTAAAGGTCGTCTACTTAGAGCAGATCTAATATAATGTTGGGAAATTTTTCATCGTGAGTGTGCATTGTCCCCTAATGAAATTTTTAACTTGGCTCCTGTGGTAGGTACTCGTGATCATCAATCACCAATGTTCTATAAATGTCTCTTAGTTATGGGGTTACCAATTTATAGGGGTATACAGGAGGAGAATTAACAATTTATAGCGGTAACCAACTTATATGAAGGTGAATTAAGTATCTGACTCCAAAGATGAATTCTTCATGGTGTTCTTATTGTGGCTGGGCTTACCGAAGGTTTCAGGGTAATCGAGGTAAAGAAGGACGCTGCTAAAGTATACTTTATTCTAATATTGGCCTATAACGGGGCCAGCCGCACGTCACGAAGTTACTTTGCGGGTGACTAGCAGTGTATATATATATATATATATATATATATATATATATATATATATATATATATATATATATATATATATATATATATATATATATTCAACGCGAGGTATTAAATTCTGGAGCGACAGGAGTTGGTGAAATTAAAAGGGGGAACGTGAACGAGATAATCTTCTTATCGAGTGTAATCTTAACAATATAATAATCATCTTAACTGAGCTGCTCCTACTAAATATATATGCTTATTTCCTAGAGGTCGTGGCCTATAATCATCGTTCTCCACCCCAAAGGCGGAGCTAATGGAAGCTGTGTAAGTCGAATTACTTGCATATCCCAAGTTGTATCAATATAAAAGGATGCGCTTGTCACAGCTTTATGATACAATTCTTTTGGTTAGCGGGTATGTTTACTCAGGTTTTTCGTAGACTTCCGTCTTTCGATAAATCTATTCTGAGACGCGAAATGTTTGTTTACGCGTTTGTCTTATTGACACAGGTCATTTTGAGCTCTCGCGCGTTTGTATACTGTTTGTCCCTTGCTCATTTCCAACTGTCTCTTGCTTTCTATATATATAAATTAACAAATATATTACATTCCTTATTTGTGTATTCAAATTCATAGATGCAAATTAATCTATACATTTTCATTTCCTTATTTCAATTTCAGACATATTATTTTATATGTGTGGAGTATGCTGGGATTTAATACGATTACCGCGGGTCCATTTTGTGGAGGTTTTGGCTGGGCCTATTGAATCCTGCAATTTGGTGCCAGTAGCCTACCTATTACATAATCCGATCACTACAATCTTTTCTAGACGCTCGTTAGTATTTTTTTATATACTTTGCCTATAACACTCAACCGACTCATTTCCCTAGAGTCCAGGCGTTCACCTGTTACGTATGTTTCAGAAGATTAGAAATTGCGTTAAGGATGGGTGAGTCCGTGGTTGCTTTGCAGCGTCTGTTTTAGTTGCAACTGCTGTTTCTCGTGTTTTTACCGTTTGACTTAGAGGCACTGAAGTGATCTGCTGGGCACAAGTCTGGGCAAATGTATTAGATTCCTAAGTTGCTCAGTCTTCAGGATCTGCCTGTCAACCTCGTTGATGTGGTTCAGAGGAAGCAGAGCGCTATGTTTGGCTCCAGGGTTTGCCGACAGGAAACCATCGTTGAGAACCGGCTGTCTTACGAGCCTCCATTCCGGATATCGTGTCAGGGTTTACTCCCGTTGCCTTTTCTTATCCAGAAGTTTTTCACAAGGCAGTAGTCATTCCTCGGGTCATCAGACAGCAGGTCCATAACACAATGAATAACACTTTTCGGCATTTCGGGCAATACATTTTCTAGTCATGCTGCCACTCGTAGCACTCACGACCTCTTGCATACTTATTCAGTTCCCCACTGTTACAACACCCGGTATGCACCTCGAAGTAAATTATATTCACATTCGGCTCTTCTATAAAACCATATACAATATATCACAGTACCCTCGTTATCTACTTTTGGACTTTTCATTGGTCACAAGTACAATGCCATTCTTATCATTTATGTTCCCGTAACTATTCCTGACTTGTTTTTCCACATTTCTCACTTCCATAAAAGCTTCCTGTTCCCATCTGGAACCTTATTCATGTTCCTTTCACATGTTTCATTGGCTGCTTTCTTACCCTATTTAATCACTTGTTTTTCTCGTATGCATTTATCCACATCCCCCTGGGTACATATGTCCATTTGAAATATTAAGCATCTGTAAGTATGTCTCTCGTTTCCTCGTCATTGTGCGTCACTCCATCTTCTCTTTCCATACAATCCATACTTAAATTTGTTCCAAATTTGCTCTTTTCCCATGTTTACAGCTACTTCTCCCCTACTATCAAAGATTATTGCATATTCTCGTCTCTCTGATTCAAAAGCCTTTTAATTTTTTATTCACATATTTTTTTCCACCTTCACCTCTTTTCATCCGCACACCTTCCAATTCAGCATTACACAACACAAACATTTGGTTAGATAGTCCACTTTTCATACCTCTCACAGCTTTCGTACCAAAGTCATACCTTATCATTCTCTTTGTTATCAGGGACAGATCAATCATACTTTTACATTATCATTTTTCCCAAACCCATGTGTATTTCTGCACACCATTGTACCGAATTGTGTTTGCTACACGCGTATTTCTCAGAACAGCAACCTACCACTTGCTTTCGGTTTTCATTCTTCACAGACACCAAAATCTCTAGTTGCTCCATCCAATTTGCTGTCACCTATTAGTGCATTCATATCTTCCACAGCCATACCAATGTTCATTTCTAACTCTACCCTCCACTTTTCCTAAGTCATTTCAGAACCTCTTTCTCAGCCTCACGTCTATCACTACATGGTGTATACACTTCGACCACGCACAATTTCACCATAGCAAATTTTAATGTCACCCACATAAGTGGCTCCTATCCGGCTTAAGTTGCATTTTACGAGATAATAATAATAATAATAATAATAATTGGTTTATTCATCAAGAAGCAGTACATTGTACAATTTGCAATTACCGAAAAAATCTCTATTTACAAATTTAGTGAAAAATATATTGACTAAAATTTTTTTAAAGCCAACAGTGAGCAATAAAAAATAAAATAGATAAGATCTTAATAAAAGCAATTAATGTCCAACATGTGCAAAGTCTATTTATGGAACAGGCGAGCCACATAGGGTATGGTGGACCGCCTGTAGCGCTCTGTTCGGCACCTGGCCGGTAGCGATCTAGCACTGTGTCGTATCTGGTAGCGAGATGGTGCTCTTGCTGGCAGAATGCTCAGGTGGCCATTTTACCCTAGTTTCTCCCTAAGGCTAAAAGTGAGTTGGCTTCTCCTGTTCTCCAGCGATGGCAAGCCAAGCGTGGAGAACGTGGCACTATAGCTGTTGTAATAGCCACCTATAACAATGCGACACACCCGTTTCTGTACGCGCTCGAGAGCGGTTCGCTGTGCAACCGTGAGAGCGGAATGCCACACCGGACACGCATACTCCAGCGCAGGTTGTATACGTTGGCAGTACAGCTGTACCAGCTGCTCATACGATACCCAAAACGATCTCGCTCAGAACATCATGAAATGCCGCTTGGACGCCTGGATGACGATGTAATCGACGTGGTCCTGTCAAGTCAGGCTTGAGTTGATAATCAGCCCGACCACTTTGGCTGTTTCGACCCAAGTTATGACGTTCGCGTCGAGTTGCACATCAGGGAATGCCACGTCCTGTCGCAATAAGCTGATGAGCAGTTCGCATTATGTGGGATTGGGAATTAATTTCAGTTTCTGGCACTAATTACTGATGGTGGTGATGAGTTGTTGTAGGGGGGTTTGTGTGCAGGTCGATGGACCTCGCCACTGTCTGTACAATCACATCGTCTACGAACTTTACTTTTTTATGTGAAATTTTCAATAGGCTGTTGATAACGGCGAGGAAGATTACTGGTCTAATGCGGGTCCCGTGGGGCACTCTGCAGGTGGTTGGCAGATGTGACTGTACAAATATTTTCTTGACCCACATCCTGTAGAGTGTATTTTTGTAAATTCGAAAGTATTTAGAGTTTGTATTTCCTCATTCCTGAAGGATATACATTTCACTTCACCCATCACGTGCTACTTTCTCAGTATTCATATGCTTAACTCACTGGCGCCCTATTAAATATGCCAGATTCAGTCGTCTCGCCTTTCACTGCGAAACTGAAAGGCGAGACGGCTGCGAAAATGTTTTCTAATTAGAATAAACGGATCACTATCTCGTCTTGCAATTATTTACGTCACAGGAGTCTCCGTTTCCTTTATTATTTATTTAATAGGAATCGCATACGCAATGGTGCTTTTTGTCCGTTTACTAATCAGCCGGAACGTTCTTCATCGTCCTTGTTTAAATCGTGAGCTAAATCCTCAAACCGGGTAATACAATTCACATAAAAATGGCCATAAGAATCGCTAGCATCCCCGATGCCATCAGACGTCTGTTTCGCAGAGGAGGGGGCATGCTGAGCGGTACTTAGTTTTTGGCCACCAGCCAGCGAGCTAGAAACCTTAGTGACGCAAGTGAGGGTAACCCGTTCGTCGTGAGAGGTGTGTAGTTAGGAAACCTCTTCCTTACATACTTCTAACAACACATAAAAGAGGTATTCTCCTGAAAAGTATCAAATGATAATACTTTGACGCCTCTGTGTGCTAATATATCGTAGCATAAAATATAGTTTATTAAATTATTCATTCATTTTTAGTCAAGCTAAGTTAGAAAATCAAAGTGCGTTGTCTACTTGGGTTCGTACGGTTTTCCGTGATAGGAAGGGTTCACACAAGAAATCAGGGGATAAAACACCGTCTATATATTCGCCTCCATATAATTTAAAAGTACTATACTGCGGAAGTTTATTGCATATACAATTTCTATTATAAAATTCGAATTCGTGAGATATAATTGGCTTTTAACAAGGAAATTCACCTTCAAACCAACAATAATAAATACCGAATTTACAGATTTTATTACTAAATGAGGCTTTCGAGGGTAAGCCTTCCCATAATAAAGAGGGAATGTCTACCAAAATACGGAAGTTTCTCCGAGATTTTAAAATTTGAGTATCTGAGGGGTCGGTTATATACTATAAATTGGAAAAGAAAAATATCTAAGGTAAGGTGTATTTCTATTGAGGGATAAGAGAAAAAGAGTAATGTTTAAAACTATCGAGAAGTCGGATATAAAAAGAGGTATGTAAAAAACGGCCGTAATGAAGGTAACAGAGGAGTTAGAGAAGCGCATGATAATAAATTCACCCGTTATCGAAGAAGCTGTCGGGTGCGTAATCTGGAGGGCGTTAGATAATCACAGTTTGGAGTGTGGGCCTCATGGGTAAAGATGCGAGCAAAACTTAGAAAGTATTGAGTAAGTCAATCGGAATGAGAAAGGGAACGAGATGGGAGCCGTAAATAATGACTACTGCCATGTTCCGTGGCACTCGTGTCCTGGCTAAAAGAATAAGCATAGGGGGCTGCAGTTGCAGATATGGCAGTTGACCCATAAAATAAGGAATGTTTATCCTAGCCTTCGTAGGTGTAGAGGTAGGTGCGGTAGGGGTCCTCTCTAAAAAGGTTACTTAAGGGTATATAGCAAGAGGTGTCTTGTTGGATGGTTTTAACAAACCAAGATACTTTATTATATGTTAGGTGGATGGGGTGAGCCAGTTTGGGGGAGAACGAAACCCGTTTATTACGACAAGTGAAAAGGAAATAGAAGAGGTTGTAGAATAATGAGATTGGAAATAAAGTGATCATAAAGGAAACTTGGTTCAGGAATCCGAGATGGAGATGAGGAATAACATAGACGATAGAGGGAGCAAAAGAAAAAAAGTGACCGAATTGAATTTATAAGGGTAACATGAATTGGAGAAAGACACTAGGAAACAAGGTCTGCTGACCAAAAGTTGCGTGCTCTCACTTATTCTGATGTATGACCTTACGACCTTCAAAACTTTCAATAATTCATAACTAACCTTGGGAGGGCATTGGCAATTATATCATTCGAAAGGGAATGTAAAACAACATAAGGGTTTCAAATTTCGTTAGAATCGGCCGAATAGTTATGGTATTGCCAAATAATTCCCCAGCTAACCTTAAGAAGACTTTGGCAATTTTATATTATTCGAAAGAGAGTGTAAAAAAACATAAGGGTTTCAAATTTCGTTAGAATTGGCCGATTAGTTATGATGTTATTGCCAAAACAAAATAATTCCATGGTTAACCTTGGGAGGACTTTGGCAATTATATCATTCGAAAGAGAACCTAAAACAACATAGGGGTTTCGAATTTCGTTAGAATTAGCCGAATAGTTATGATGTTATTACAAAAACATAATAAAACAAAACGGGGACCGACCGACCGACCGACCGACCGACCGACCGACATAGTGAAACATAGAGTCGCACGTGACTAAAAACGTGACATGAATGAATTTATAAGGGGAACAAGGGATAATTAAATAAGGAAACTTAGTAATATATACTCTAAACTTAGCAGTTCAATATTCGGATACATAAGCGAAAACTCCTGCGCAGTAAACGACCCCTCCCCATAAAAATCAAGCTTCTCTTAATAGTTGTGTGAGCATCAAAGATAAGAATTGCAAGGTACTTGTTACCAATGAGGTCAAAATAGATGGCGATAGTAATTTGACTAGTTGTAAATTGTGGATATGAAGATGAATTGAATGCGAGCTGCTTCGTGAGTGTAAGCCGAGTGCTGTATCAAGGACCTCTCATGTGAGATGTCTGAAAATATGAAGGCAGATGGAATAGATGAAATACATAGTCGCTGAGATGCTAAGAAGTGGTGATGATTGTTATGAAGTTTGTCTGGTCACTGTATGGTAAGGGATTTGAAAGAGTGCCGTAGCACGAATGATAATAGCGATGTACTCGTATAAGGGCAAAGAGGAGAGTGGAATGAAGAACTACAGGGGATACGTCTTTCGAGCGCTGCAGACAAGGCGCATGGACAAAAGTGATGGCGTAAAAGAAGGATTAGTGAATGATTCAGAGAGGGTAGTGCGTGTGTGTATATCTACATGTATGTATGCATATGCGTGTATATATACATACATGTGTGTGTGTGTGTGTGGAACAAGTATTTGCACCAAGACCTCGTTGAAAATCGACAATGGATAAGTCATGTAAAGTGTACCCTGGTTTCATGGATCTGGAGACGGCTTATGATCGTGTAAAATGGTACGTACTATGGTACAATCTAGGAATGTATGGGGCGAGTGGTAAACTGTTGGATGCTGTGAAGAGTATTTATGTGGAAAGTAAGGCGTGGGTTCGGATGAAATATGGCCGCGTTATTGCTTCAATATCCGTGGGGATTGGGGAGTAAGACAAGGTTGCGTGATGTGGCCATGGCTGTTTAATATTATTTTTATGGGTGGAGTACTGAGAGGAGTTCGAGTGGGAATGGGGTAAAGGTTGCCCATACTACACATGTCACCCCTAGCAGGAGGTAAAGTGAATGGTATTTAGGTTAAAATTGGGGTGGGGAGGGGGCTTGACCAAGTTCACAGTTTTAAGGTATCTAGGATATGTCTGAGTGATAGTGGTGGGGTGGAAAAGATTGCGACTAAAGGTGGAAGATACGTGTATGTAGCCATCAGAGCGTTGTTGAATGCTAAAGGGTTGAGTTTGTGGCAGGAAGCTGCTTGAGGGTTGGCGACTATGTTGTTGCAAGGGAGTGAATGAGAATGAAAAATCTCCGAGTGAAAGCAGTGCTTGGTGTGCGAAGGGTAAGAGATACCCAAGTTGTACTGAAGTGTGTAAATGAGATTAAGTGTATTTTGAGGTGGTATCGGCGTGGAAGAAGAATGGATGGAAATAGACTTCGAAGAATGATAATATACGAGAGTGGAAAGGTGTGCATAGGGTTGGAAGAACGTGTAAAAGTGGGTTGATTGACTAATTGAGAGAGAGAGAGGGTTGACGGAGGAAGAAGAGTATGAGAGGTGTGGACGTAGTGAGTTTGTAAGGTCGCATGCTTGAAGTATTGTGCCCAGGGATTAAACCCTATTGGGCGAGATTCCCCAACACTTTGAAGGATCATTCAGCGTCTATAAAGTGATGGGGGGCCTTAGGGTATAAAGGGGAGGTTAGCTTAAGTACCTTTGATTCACTCCGACCACACATTGTGGGAAAGGGGTAGATGATGAAGATGATAATTAGGAAGATTTGTTTGAAAGATTCGCCCTAGTGTGGCACTGGCACTATGGTGTCCTTCAGGCCCTAACTCATGAGTCAGTCTGTTGGCACCATGTGGCGGGAAGCTAAGGGTCGTCCTCGAAGGTCTGACGAGTAATCCGCGATCTCGAAGGAGGAGGATGGGAGGCCCTCGACCTTTCTTACCTCCCTTTTTTTCTCCTAGAAAATGGGCATTACCATCGCTATCCCTAAATAGGACGACTGCCGTAGGTAGCATTATATGAATGCTAATGAGTTGCGAGGCATTTTGCCGTAGGTAGCATTATGTGAATGCTTGATTAATTCGATGGCGCGTTGTCATAGGTAGCAGCACTATGTGAGTGCGATGAAATGATACGAGATAGGGCATGCAGATAATTTATGAATCTAGAAAGTCAGCTAGAGTGGGATTTTGTGACCATATCTGCGGCTGTAGTCTAAAATTGTTAAGGTGTCACTTACTGAAGAGTGATGTGATGGAGAGTTGCCCGACGCGAGCGTTGAGCGTCCCGTTGAGTCGAGTTGAAGCCTCAGTAATATGAATGCGGTCTCGTTCTTGAGGAAAGTCACTCCGGTTAATGATGAATGCTTGAGGTCATTCCGGTGATGATGAATGCTTGAGGTCACTCCAGTAGATGATGATGGTGTTTGAAGTCACTCCACTAGATAATGATGATGTTTGAGGTCACGTGATCTAGGGTCACCACTTGTAACTAGAGAAGAGGTTGATGCTAGATTCTGGCGGGGGTCAATAGTTACAAGTTAGAACAAATATTTCTTCTGCGCTATATGAATCCAAGTTCTGGATTCGAGTTCGTTTGACGGTGTTCACCAAATAAGTTGGTATTCGGATTTACAAACAAGTTGCTAAAAATAACTTTATTTTAAACTTGACGCTTAATAAGATGAATGGCTGGAGTTGGTGAGCTTAGATATCTTTTCGGTAGAGAGTAAATGTGAATGCGGACTTGTGAATCCTATCCAGCAAGGTGGATGGAACACAACGTGAAGACGAAGTGATTTGATCGACTGTTGGATAATACGAGTCTGTATTTAATGTTCGATTGCTTTATATCTGTAGAGAAAGTTGGCGTGACCAATGGGATATCTGCGGAGGAGCTTTGTCTGAAGTGAATGCTCGTTGATATGTATTCGAAGAGAGAGAGAGAGAGAGAGAGAGAGAGAGAGAGAGAGAGAGAGAGAGAGAGAGAGAGAGAGAGAGAGAGCAGGTTCAAAGGAATTTTATGGGAAGATAAGATAGGTGGCGAAAAAAAGAAAGTTTGGGAAATGTTTATAGGATTTAAGTCTAGCAGATTAGCGTTAATAAACAAATATAACGAAGTGGTTAAATGATAGTTTTTTGTGAACTGAGGTTTTTGTGACCTAGAAGGAAGATAGCCTGACCAAGGGTAAAATCAATGTCGGTCAGAAACACCTGACTCTGGAAAAAAGACCGTGTACAAGAGTGTTTAATTTTTGTGCACACTTTTTATGTCTTTCATCTACTTCATTGCAGAATTTACAATTATAATGTAAGTTTATAAAATCTTCAACATAGATTCACAAAGGATAGCCAAACAAAATTAAGTTTTCAGAAACTATCTAGCTTTAATACTTTCAGAGATATATTGATTTAAATGTCGGTTTCCTTTTTTTTGCGACACCCTGTATATATATCCGGTAAAACTTCTGAGACATACCCCCTGCAAAGCGTGCCTAATGTAAGACCATAAACATTTCTTTTGAGATGCCCCTAAAAGGGGGACAACAGAAATTGCTTAATCTACCTTTGGACACGCACGCACACAACAAACTAGTGGGAAGTGTTCACACAAGCAGCATCTTTTATCGTCAAGTTACTAAACCCCTCCTATAAATTCAATGGAGATTTTAACTCCTCCTCCTAGTTTTAATTTATAAAAACACCAGTCAATGGCTTCGCCACCCCCCCTACGGGGGTAAGCTTGCGCTTCGCTACTAAGATTAAAGTCTAAAATCTAAAAAAAACAGCCATGGTTAAATTTTTATAAATTTTCTGAACTTCGCCAATTATAATAATTTTAAACAGGAACTCTAAACTAAATTTCGCCCCTTTCAAAATATCACGTTGCTAAAATATAGAGTTATAGAAGATATATAAAAATACTTTTTCTGAACTTCATCATTTGATTGTCATTTATTGCTCCTGTTCATAATTACACTGTCCGACTATACTCGCGTGTAGTCATTAAAGTATCGACCGATTTCAACCAAATATTCCACTCAGGTCACGCATCACCTGCATTTCAGAATACATTCTTTATCATGCTTTGATTTGAATTCAAGATTCATTAACTGGTAGAATCGTTAGGTCGATACTGTAGATCATTTTTAAATGATGGTAAATTATTCATAAAGTGGTCACATTTTATTATTGTTATTAAAGTGTTGCTGTAAAGATTTATTTTCTCTCGACCTGTGTGGAAAAGGGGAAAGTTTGATTAATTTATAGCACATAACCTATAAAGCACTTGGTTCAAAAGAAAAGAAAAAGGGGAAAGGGAGTTACTGTCACAAAAGTTACAAAAAGTTACACAAATTCAGCTCACTCCTCACAAACAGTAGTCCTCTTCATATATATATATATATATATATATATATATATATATATATATATATATATATATATATATATATATATATATGTATATATATATTACTTGGAAGAATTATTATAGATTTTTGCAATTTTTGGTCTTGATGAATATTTTATTTTTCAACAGAGACCATAAACTCTCGATGAGGTCGATGTCAGGTGAATTTCCTGGCCATGGTAACACGTTAACACCATTTTCGTCGCACCACTTCTTTACCGATTTTGCCTTTCTGGCATGGGGCCGAGTCATATTGAAAAATCCAAGGCATATCTTCATACTATTCCCTTACTTGTGGTAATAGACAGCCTCTAAGTACCTATATGTACCTCTTTTGGTTCATAGTCCCTTCAATTATCCTGAGGCGACTAGTTCAATGGATACAAATTGCCCCCCTAAACCATAATCTTTTGCGCAAATTTAACCTTTTTTCGAAGACACTCTGGTAGAAATTCCTCACCATGCCTCTATCTCACGCTTTGCACCCGATCATCGACTCGTCAGAAAACACCACCTACAACAATTGAAATAATTCTTCATAAAGCTAGTTTGATGAATGAAATCAATCATAACATGTTATTTTATCAATAAATGTCATATTTTATCAATCACACAATACATAAAGACCCTATCCACTATTTTAGATGGTCTTACCTGGTCCTATTGCTCAGAACTCCGTGCAATATGATTTTTAGCCCATCCATGGCGCGCCTCCACCATCGTCGGGGTAAGCCTAGGGTTTTTCCTTGGACGATATGCGTGTAATCCACTTTCTAAAAGTATGTTGTTAATTGTTTTAGGATGCACAGTGATCTCTTAATTCGCGCTGCAGCAGTTTGACCGCATGGTAGAATTGAATATTGCCACATAACTACGGCTCGTTATTGTCAGATGTCACTAGAAACCTGCTAAGGAAGGGAGGCAATCTGACTACTGAAATACTAGTTCTGTATAAATAATAGGAAATAAATCATCTGTCAATAAATAAATTCAGTTTATTAACCTTTATATATAGAAATAGCAAAAATTCATGCAAGGGACCGATGAATATATACAAGATCTTTCTCTGAGAGTCTCTAGTCGTTAAGAGAGCATGCCTCCATTTCTCTATTGACGCTCTAGTTCGTGATTGCTATCGCAGTTAAATCATGCAATAAGAAGGGGAACCGACGATAAATCGGTATTTAACTGCGCAAGGCCTTTTATATAAAAGTTTCTAGAATTCGATAGGTATTAGGGCATTTTTGTGAATTTAAAGTTGTGAAATTATCTATGGGAATATCACTTTTATTATAGACTCTTATTGAAAGTTTTTATTTGGTCTGAAATACTCGTATGTTTACCCGTTCTATCAGTAATCCCCATAATGGAACAGAATCTCGCCCTAAGAGTCATTATGGAGCTTCCGATGTATGTGTCTTCGGAAAGTGTATTTAAATGCCCAGACCAATCGTATGGTATTAGGATTACTATAATTATCGTTGTTATTATTCCATATTATTACTATTTCCAAATTAATATTGAGTAAACCTTACTCCAACTCGTAGAATCTGATACTTTTGCAGATTGTGGCTGTAAAAGTTCACTAAAACCCCGGTAACAAAAAATAAAAAATTGCTACGTAACCAAATTTGAATCTTTATTTACAAGACTTGGGTTAAACAGCTCGAATTAAGATAATTAATCCCTAATTATAACACTTTGAGAACGTAGCTCTGTTTGAATATGAGTGACTCTGTCGTGGTTAGTTGATTACAGTAGGTCGCATTGGTTAATCAACCACACCCAACTAAAAGGGTAATCAAATACGTTTTTAGTGTTTGCATTGAAATTTTCCCTTTAAAAATATATTCGACAAGACCTTCGTAACTGTTGAACTCAGCACGTTTTATATTAACCTTAATTATAAGCTGATGGCTGCCCTGTTTTTAGGGTTAGGAGAATGATGCCGATGTGTGAGTGGACTCTACCGGTAGTTCTTAACCTGGAGGTGCGTCGGTGAGTGATTTCTAGTGGGGGCCGACTCTTTGGGAAAAAACGGGAGTGTCTCTCATTGTATTTGTTATTCTCTTAACGAGAGAGAAAGCATGAGCTAATATTTAGAAATTTATGAACCTTATTTGGATGCAAATGGGGCATGGAGGGAAGAACCAATTCCTAGAAGGGGCATGATTCTAAAAAGGCTAATAGCCACTGATCTAGACTCATCGGGTATTGATCTCGGCTCTACTTAAACAGATTTTGAGAGAATTTCAACAAATTCAGTAAGAAATTTCCTTCCTTCCGTCCACCCTCGTCTTCCCACTGTAGCCTGGAGATGCAGACCATAACTACAGCCAAGAACGGTTGTTTGCTATGCACTTGGTTAAGTAATTGGCGCCACCTCTACATATACGTATACGAGCCCTTCCGATAGGGTAACGAAAGTCACATAAGGATTAGAATTACAATCACTGACCAGGTCGAAAACACCAGGGGTTGGTTCTTGTGAGGGTAGGGAGTAGTAATAATAGCAGGGAACCCATCGTGGCCCAAGGGAGAGCTACTAGTTCCTCGTCAACTTAGTAAGGAATATGGCAACCCATTCGAGAGGCTCTGGTAGGGAGAATGATATGTTGTGTGCATGAAGAGGGAGGAAGAAGCAGCGGTATTATGATGGCGTACGTTAGTAAATTTGTCTATGCGTCTGCTTCAAACCTTACGCACTGCCTGATTGGCGGCATCCTCTTGCGACCCCCGATCTATATTACTAAGCAGTCGGAAACCCATTCCAAGGGTGGGTTCATGGTCGAACTCTTATGACCCTGCGCCGGGATGTGTTCAAGCTACAACTTTTTGGAACCCTCCCCAAGATGGGTCGAATTTCAAACCCTTTGGACCCATCCAAAGTCGATCAATCCTACGGGTCAGGCCCTTGCCGACCTGATTGACGAGCTGGAGATGTGTATCCTAAATGTGGATGAGTTTACGCAGCATTGACCGAAAACCGCATCATTTACTGACTTGATTTATCCCTGTCCTCTTGGATGCACAGCCTGATTTGGGGTGGGAGGTAGTCGATGACCTCAAGGGTAGTGATCACTTTCCCATTCAAATGACATTTTCTGGACCGCTGCTGCCTGAGAAACCGCCAGCTGATGCTTGGCGCGGGCGCGGTGGTCCGCATTTCAGGAAAATGACGGATTTCGCTGTCCCAGGCGAGGAGTTTAAGTGTGTGCATGAGGCTGTTGAACTCTCTGCTAACCTCATCGCCGTGGGCCTAGCTACTATTCCTAGCACGTCTAGCCGTTTTATACGACGACGACCCGTAAGGGTCACGAAGATTTGCTTTCCAGGCCGCCGTGCTGACGGGGCTCAGCACCCCGTCCGGCCCAAGCTTAGCCTCTTCTCCTTCTTTCTGATCCCCTGGCTTCTTATTCTGCTAACTCACTTTCCATACAACCTCCCAGAGTTGTAGCTAATTCCGCAGACTAGACGCCGACCAACTCCCTCTCACCTAACCATCGCGCATTGGGGCTGAAGGGGGAGGGGACAACGCTCCATCACCCCTGAGCTCCTGTTTGGGGGGTACAACACACTTCAGCTCCACCCTCTCCTTCCTCACATAACTTTTCTCTCTACTTCACTATCTATCAATTTTCCGCCCAGCCTAATCTGGATCCGCCATGCCAAAGGGCTGCCTGGATACCTGGTGGGAGGTGTGGTCTTAAATGGCGACATCTGGGTTTTCCGGCCCCGTATTCACCCCTCACAGAGCGGGCTACTGCGTGGGGGTGATTAGCGTATGCATCCCGAGATATAAATAGGGTTGCCATGCCCAATAATGAATCTATCTTTCCCTCTACCACCGCCGAAGCCACCTTCGGGCAGCTCCACTGAAAAAGATGGATGTCCCCCTTCCTTCTGCGCTTTCTCAGGGGACCCTTCAAATTTCTTCTACCGGAGAGGGGTCCGCCTGCCGTTTTGGTTAGTGACCAAGCCAAGTTCGGCACGTCCGCCCAGTTGCTCCCCCGGGTGGGAACTCCCTAACTAAGACCAAAGTTGCAAGTGCGCAGAGCGGACCTCGATTACGTCGGGACCCCCTCTTTCAGAGGTTACCTGCCGTTTACGAGCCCACTGGTTTCAAACGCTTTTTAGTTATCTGCTCCACTGATGGCAGCATGTTCCATCAGAAAAGAGCACTAGCTAGCCTGTTGATAGACCCGAAGGTGACCCGTTTCTCGGATGGGAGCCTTCTTGCAAATGCATCGTATCCATCCGAGGTGGCCAAGATTAGTGCTCTTAGGACAATTGATGGTGCCCCGATGAGTGTGACCCCGCACTCTACCATGAATTTTGTGAAAGGAGTAGCTTATGCGAGGGAACTCGTTGAATACTCTATTGATGACATCACATTAAAGCTGGTCGACCAAGAAGCAGTCAGGTTTGAACGTTACTCCTCCCTACACTCTTCGTCACCATCGACTGTAACAGGTTACCTGAGTTGGTGCGTGCCGGTTGGTATCACTACCGCGTGAAGGCATTCGTACCACTGCCGCGGAAGTGCTACTACTTCCACCGCTTCGGCCACATGAATCGCTCCTGTAAATATGCAAAGTCGGGTTACCTAAATCTGTGTCAGTTGCTCCAAGGCCGCACATGATAAGTCCAAATCGTGTGTGGCCAAGTGTGTTAATTGCTGAGAGCCGCACCCACTTTTTCGAACCAATGTGGTGCGTATCTCCCTGAGAAGGAAATCCTAGCCGTTCAAGCGCAGGATTGTCTCATTTCGCGAGACTAAGGACTTAGTCATGGTGCGCCCGGCTCTGTATGGGACGTCTTATGCCTCAATGTTAAGAAAGACACAATCTGTTCTTGGCCTCTCTAGGCCTACGAGCACAGTCGTTTCCGCGCCTATTCGGAACCATTCTGCGAATTCTAGTCACCCTCGGTGCTCCCCTGGTACAGCTGGCGGAACAAAGATTTCACACCCAGTCCCGGCTGAAACCAGAGCTCTCCCCTCTTGCCCCAGCGTGACCGTTTCCCTTAAGGCAAAACGGCTACGCGCCTCTACTGAGTTGTTAAATTCACAGGAGGGTGCACTCCTAAAGTTGGTTGTGAGGACATCTTTTGGGGTTCCTAAAGCTGCCCCCCGAAAGGAGGACAGCACTAAATGAGCTTCGGCTCCTACGCCCATACTCAGTAGTAGGCTGGGTGGCTCAAAGAGGGTGGATTCTCCAAAAGAGGGACCCCCCGCCTGCCCAATGTTACGAGGTGGAGGAAAAGACTCGCATGGCGAGCCCAACCTCTCCCGATAAGTCCTCGAGGCGACAGCGCCTTCTGCTCATGGTCCGGCCAACAGCGCCAGGAGTTTTGCCTACGGGAAGCGCATGGCCATTCCCGTTAGGGTCTTCTCTTCGAAGAGGGCCGGCGTATCTCTTCCGACCTAGGCGTGGAGGGCATATTCGCTCAAGGGAATTGCCGCGGACCTCAGAACAACTGGGGTATAAAGGTTTTGTGACTCCATCACCACGGAAAGGGGGCCAGGCAGAAGGATGCGACATTTACAGCCGGCATGATGTCTTTGTTCTTATATTTGCTTTAGATACGTCCTTACTGCCGGTAGCTGGGAAGCTGCACCTGGATAAGAGATATATTGTTATTTCTGCGTACATTTCCACGTCAGCTGATGCTCTTTCTCTTCCTTGGGGATCTGAACAGTAGACACCCCCTCTGGTGAGACTACTCGATCAATCCCAGAGGTTAGATCCTTGCCGACCTGATCGACGAGCTGGAAATAAGTGTCCTGAATGTGGATTGGTTTACGCATCACTGCCCATTCAAATATCATTTTCTCAGCCACTGCCGCTTGAGAGCCCGCCCATTGGGGCTTAGCGCGGGCGAAGTGGTCACCCTTCAAGAAATGACTGATTTCTCTGACTCAGTCGAGGAGTTTAGGACGGTAGATGAGGCCGTTGAGTTCTTCTCCGGCCTAACTCATCGCAGGGCCTAAGTACTATTCCTAGAACATCTGGCCGTTTTGCACGCCGACCGCTTCCGTGCTGGTCAGCTGAATGGAAGACGGCTCTCAAACAGAAGCGGTATTCCTACATGCACTATACGCACCACCATGAACGACTTCACTGCCGGTGAATTTCGTCGAGCTAGGGCTAAGTTTCAGTATGTTTCAAAGCACGCACGCCACTCTTCCTGGCGGGCACGCGTCTCTTCACTTAACGGGAAGACCCCTCTAGCAGAGGTTTGAAAGCAAGTCAAAAGGATACGGGGCAAGTTTTCGCAGAACCCTCCCTCCCGTTCTCCAGGAGAATGGGGACAGCATTCTCGGAGCCCGTGTCCGTAGCGAAGTCCTTTGCGACCGCATTCTCTAGCCGGGATCCTGCTCCGCAAGCATACAATGCGTTTCGTGTTGTCGTGAACGCTGCCGACTAGACTAATTCCAGAGGCAGAGGATCCTTCAACTACAGTTTACATTAAGTGAATTGTGTTCCGCTCTCGCTTCGTACGCAAACACCCTCCCTGGCCCAAACGAGGTCTCGTACGCCATGTTTCGAAACTAGGGTGAGCGAGGCATAGCCTTTCTGTTATATTTGTTCAACAGGATTTAGCTAGAGGGTAACCTTATAGACACATGGTAAATCGCTACTGTGCTCGCTTTTCGCAACCCGGAGAGCGATCCCTCTACCCCGGCCGGTTTCCGCCCATTCTCCCTAACCTCCTGCGTATTCAAGTTGATGGAGAAATTGCTAAATGTTAAAGGGAGTATTTTCTAGACAGCGGAGGCCACCTACCTTTAGCACAATGCGGCTTCTGCATGGCTATACGGTATCATGGAGACTCCGAACGATGGGGGCGAGGGGACGCCTCCTATTATTTATATCTGAATTTGTGCGAGATCGTCAATTTCGCTTACGCGTGGGGGAGGGGGGGCTTCTCCGGCCCAATGAGGCAGAAGAAGGTGTCCCGCAGGGAAGTGTCCTCAGTGTCACACTCTGTGCCCTGAACATCAACGGCATCACTTCGCTGCTGCCAGAAGATGTTCTCGCTACGCTCTACATGGACAACATCTCGATCTCTTTTGACGCGGCCCAGATGCAAACTCTGGGGTGTTGACTCTAACAATTTCCTTTGTATTGTATTTGATCGAGGCCTCACCTGGGATGCTCATATTCGCCATTTAGGGTCTCTTGTACCCGCCCTATGGATATTCTTCGTTCTGTGACGTTGAGCACCTGGGGGTGCTGATAGAGCTTCTACCCTACTTTTTATCAGTCTTTTGTTCGTTTAAAGTTCGACTATGGTTGCGAGTTTTATGCATCTGGGCGTGTAGTGCAGAAGGTAGACTCGATCAACCACATCGGCCCTCGCCTGGCGACCGATGCCTTCCGCATGTCCCCCATTGAAAGCCTACTTGTCGATAATGAGGAGATGCCATCTGATCAGCGCGTTCCTCAGTCGCTAACAGCTCTAACTGCCTCCGCAGCTGATCTCGAATGTACTTATGCCGCCGAGAGACTCCACTCAGGTGAAACACCTACGAGAGCTCGCTATAGCTCTCGGGGCGGGGGCGCTCCATGTTGTGCCCAGAACGCCACCCTGGAGAGTACCACTTTTGACTATTTGTCGCCACGACTATGCTCCCAAAGCTTCTACAACACCGAGAGTATTGCCTTCGGCCTTTTGGGAGCACACTTTGTGTCACGCTGGAACCATGTCAACGTATACGGATGGCTCCAGGTCCCAAGAGGTAGTCTGTTTGCACGCCGTGTCCCCTGTTTGAAGTCAGCAGGGCTCTGCCAGACGCTGCCTCTGTCTTCAAGGTTGAGCTGTTTGCAATACACAGCTCGGTACGGGAAATAAGGCGACCTGCCCTGTTTGGAGACCTCATTGTGATTTATAGCGACTCACAAAGCTCCCTGAGTGCTCCTGGGGCATTGGAATCTGCGCATCCCCTCGTTTGCGATATCCGTGACGCCACGGATTTGGCTAGCCGCGCGGATGTCCATATTATCTTCTGCTGTTTTCCTGGACATGTAGGAATTGCAGGAAATGAGGGCGCCAAAGGGTGCGCAAAGATTTAGCGGTCTGACCAGCGTTTGGCTCTTTCACACACCGACTAAATGGCAGGAATTAAGGCGGGCTGCTTGGCAATAAATATGTGAGAGCGTCGAGGGGAACCTAAAGTTGCGTGCCATTACCTGCGACTGTTCTCATGGACCTACCCACTAATGCCGAGACGTCTTAAGGTCGCTTTCTGTAGTCTTCGATTTGGGCACACTCACGAGACGCACCGCTATTTCATGTAGTGTTCGCCAGCACCTTGGTTCAACGACTGCTTTGTCCCCCAGACTCTTCGGCACATTCTTGTTCAATGTCCCAGTCAGTGTGATCTTCGCGCACGTATCTTGTACCTGTATCTGGACGAGCGGGATCTCTACCCCTTGTCCCTTGTACTTCAGACGTTTTTGGCTACACAGCCTTGTGGACTATATGTCTATTTGGAGGAGGGTTGCTTCCTCCATTTTATTTGACTCTCTTTGTTGTAGGTCGCATGATCCTGCGTCGGGAGTTGGCCTGCCTCACCCCGACGACGCAGCATGATTCCTTCCTTTTCTTGTTTTTTAGCTTATTTTTGTTTCTATTTTTTTTGCATGTTTATTTTGTTTTGTTTTTATCTTGCCTAGTATTTTGCTGTAGCGTGATTACGCCGTCTTTTGTCCTACTAGTCAGTCGCCAGATGGGCTCCTAAAAAAAAACATATTCATCCATCTCTCCTTAGTTTACCCACCTCTCTTTACTTTACTTCTTTTTACCAACCTTTCCTTACTTTACCTCTTTCTTTACCCACCTCTCTTTACTTTACTTCTTTTTACCAACCTTTCCTTACTTTACCTCTTTCTTTACCCACCTCTCTTTACTTTACTTCTTTTTACCAACCTTTCCTTACTTTACCTCTTTCTTTACCCAACTCTCGTTACTTTACCTCTTTCCTTACCTAACTCTCCTTACCTTACCTACCTCATCTTACAAAATGGTTGCCGTGGCATCGCTCGGTCGAGGCGGCTTCTCTTGAATGTGATTTTGCGGTTCCTCTTGTTATCGGAGACATTTTTATTTCTACTATTTCTCCTTGTTTTCTCGCTCTCTTCTTCTTCCTTTTGTTTTGGCAGGCCATTTTTTAAAATCAAGTATCCATTGATTGTATTCATATTTTTCATTGAAGTGATTCAATTAATGGAAATATTAATTATAATAGGGGCAAATACTTCCGGCCCCAGCATTTTATCATAAAATTACTTAAAAAATTGTTAAAATGAGTGTCGATCATTTTCTTGAATTTAAAGCTGAATACCAACGAGGGCATCTTTCGCAATTTGTAAGGAGGGATCAGGAAAAAAAGAGGTGATAATGGAAGTGAGAAATATATATAGTCGCAGTTCATTTTGCGGGCATTTAAGACGGGGTGACATACAATCCTCCGGATGTTAGTCGCGGCATGATTGTCTATCCTACGCCCAACCCCGTTGCGAGTAGCAGCGTTGATGCATACCGACCCCCTACATTGGGAAAAGGTGAATGCTGAGGGTTGATAATTATGTTTTGTACCAAAATTTAATTTTACTGGCAATTGTCTTTTCCCTTGACCTTTTGAAGTCAGGCGAGGCCTTGCTAATGGCCCCGATAGTGCGAGGTGTCCTATACTGCGAAACTAGAACTTGTGTTTTAATTATCTAACTTTTATATTTTTACCGTTTTTTCAAAATGAAACATTTTTATTTTATTTTTTCTTAACGTTCTTTTACGGACCTATTTTCAAAAACGTTTCTTTAATGTTGTTTTTCTTTTCAGGTACAGCGTTATGTGGGTCAGAGGAGCCTACCTTGTGTTCACTTTTGCATGCTTCTCTATAATCGTCGTTACCAATCTCGCACTGCATCGCTATTTTAGACACAACAATTTCGTGTATTCGAAAACTCCAGCAAATGCGGAGTTTCATACTCCAAAATTAAATTCAAGTCTGGTTATCCATAAAAGATGTCGGGTGGACAATGTGGCGAACTGCCTTCGGAACGTGAAAAGTTATTCCTGGGTTGATATTAAAATCCCGGTGGAAAATGCCCATGTGTCGGCAAGGGAAGGACAAAGTGATGGTTCAGACTCTAGAAGAGCTCTCGATTCGAGTAATGTGGTGGAGTTTGACTCACCCAAATTTAGTCAACCGACTCCCAAAGGGTTTGTTGAAATAAATAAAACAAACTCAAAGAAGTCGAAGAGAAGGAAATTTCCATTGACGTTTCCCTCGGTCGAGAGTTCTCATTCGCCTCGAAGACTTCAAGAGAGGATAAAGACTTTTCCGCAAGATTCGGTAAGGATGTGAAACATAATTTTAAAAGGCTATATAATGATTAATAGAGACAAACTGTTAAAATATAACAATAAGGGGGGATAAGGAAGAAAGTTTCCATAAAAAGGACTGGTAGGAATAATTTTAGAGTGAAATAACCAGCGTGAGCAAGTGGAAAAAGAATGAGGATAAAAACACACAAAAGGATGGGTAAATATAAAGAAAGATGAAGACTGCAAGAGTAAACCCCAGTAACCCTGAATTATGGTGTTGATGCGGACATTTTTAAACTATAATAAATATCAAACAAAATGCGATTCAAAGGTACACATTCAACCTCCCCTACGCGGGTGGTGGTATTATTCCTGCGCTTCCTAGTACAAACATAATTTTGACCTTTCTCACCATCTGCATGGTAGATAGCAACTATCTGCCAGTCGGCGAGCTCTTAAGGAACCGTCTCTATTCCATGCGATCATCAAATTTTCTTTCTTCCTTCACATCCTGAAGAGATGTTCCTCTCCGTGTCAGTGCCCGTTGTACTTCTTCGTTCCATCTTTTTCTTGGTCTTCCAGGTGGTCTTTTTTCTTGGGCGATCCATTGCAGTTTTCTTTTGGGATGCCTTTCTTCGTTCATTCTCATTACGTGTCCATACCTAAATCAAATATTTATCGAATTTGGAGATATTGGAACCCTTCCATAGTTGGCTGAAGCCTTGTTACTTAAATTGGAATGTATTTTTAGTCGCGTGCAAGTCTAGGCGCGGACGACTCGACATCTCACTATAACGGTCGGTCGGTCCCATCTTATTTTATAAAATAACATTGTAACTTTTTGGCAGATTCTAACAAAATTTTAAACCCTTATGTTGTTTTACATTTTGTTTCGAATGATATAATTGCCAAGGTCCTCCCAAAGTTAGCCCTGGAATTATTTATTTTTGGCAATAACATCATAACTATTCGGCTTATTCTAACGAAATCTGAAACCCTTATGTTATTTTACATTCTCTTTCGAAAGATATAATTGACAAGCTCCTCCCAAGATTAGCCAGAGAATTATTTTGTTTTTGCAATAACATCATAACTATTCAGCCGATTCTAACGATATGGAATTATTTTGTTTTGGCAATAACATCATAACTATTTGACCGATTCTAACGATATTTGAAACACTTATGTTGTTTTACATTTGCTTTCGAATTGCACGATTGTCAAAGTCCTGCCAATGTTACTAGGGAATATTTTGGCAATAACATCATAACTATTCGGCCGATTCTAACGAAATTTGAAACTCATATGTTGTTTTACACTCTACTTCGAATAATATAATTGCCAAGGTCCTCCCAAGGTTAATCCGGGAATTATTGAAAGTTTTGAAGGTCGTAAGGTCATAAATCAGAATAAGTTAGAGCACGTGACTTCTGGTCAGCAGACCTTGTTTCTATATTTTTCTATATGGTTATGTGTAAGTCTTGGTAATTCTAAAGATTAACAACTCCAACTTTAAAAAATATATATCCAATATATTCTATACGCCCATCTGAATTGTTTGTTGCTATTTATTCGGCGCTCCCCAAAAATATTTTCTTAGATATTACCATTTGAATGTATGTAGTATTTTCCAAAGCTTAAAGCTATTATTTATCGCTGCTATGATGCCATAAGTCTCGGGGAAAATTAAGTTTCGTTGCAACGATTCAAGAAATACATATTACCAATGCTAATGCTAATTTACTACGATATACAAGGTTAGGAGCAGTACTTTATTTAAACACATTTAGTTCTTTTAAGTGTTTTAAGAAAATTTATTAAAACCAGTTACATTTGTTACTTTTTTTGTCTTCGAATCTTCAAATTTCTGTGGTATCTCCATATCCTTCTCAAATTTAATTCACCCTTACACCCACATCGTTCACAAACATGCTCTTTACGAATTAGGCTGAGTATTTGACAAAAATCAATTACAGATTCAAAACGACCATAATATTTCCGCGAGAATGCAAGTATATACAGTTAATTGACAGCCATTACATTGAGAGTTATTTTAGACTAAAGACTATGTCACGGCTGTCACAGGTTTCTCTTTTCGTTCCTTTCGGTCGTAAAAACGATACACAAAAACTAAAGACTTGCTAAACACACACTGAACCAATTCTTACCCAAATTAACTTAACCTAAAAAACAAACAAACTAAAAAGAACTTATGGGTTCGAGAAGATTTCTCTCTCTTGTAGTTTCGTAGGCTGGGTAATCAGGTGATCGTTGCTTCCTTTAAAGGTAAAGAAAATTTGGAGCAGGATCCAACTTCTTTATTTGGCGGGAGCGTCGTTGATTGTCCTTGAAGTATTCACCGGAAAATAACTGCCCATTTTGGACATTGGACATAAAAAGTGTGAAAAATAGATATATGATTATAACGTGCACCAATATATGCACATATATATAATAGTAGTAGATGGATAAATAAAGATAGAGATCCCTGGTGAAAGGTTATTGCAGAGTAGAGTTCCCTGGTCAAAAGGAATCGTAGGCGTTTTTCCAAGGTTCTTGTTCTTCTCGTTGTTTTGATGATTTTATTTTTTCAAGTTTTTGTGTACTCTGTAGTTGTGTTATCAGTTTTTTTCTTGTTTTGTGATGGTAGTACATGTTTGTTAGTGTGTTTTATTTTTCATGTAGATTCGAGCCTTTGTAAGTGTTTTATGTGTTTCTTTCGTTGATTGTAATTATTTATGTTTTTTGTATTCTTCCTATTGTCAGATTCCTTGTGCGTTGGGTTGTCTTTCGTTGTCTCATAGGCGTGGTCTTAGGTGTAGATAGGTTCTTCCTGTCTTTCAGTCTGTCCTTTATTGCTAGTAAAGTTTCTCGTCCTTCTGTAACTTTCCTGCAACGGAATATCTATGCGTCTTTGTCTGCTTTCGTCCGTCATGGATCCCGGGGCTTTCTCCCAGATTTTACGGGCTCTTGTTTGAAGCTCGAAGTTAATCGGTGACAATTGGATCTCCTGGTGTAGGTCCCTCTGCCTCCTCTTTTCTCTCATCCTAACGTTGGCAATTAGGAGGACCGCTTTATTTTGTATTTTTTGAAGGGATTTTAGTTTGTTTTGGGGGAGAAGTGCTGATAGGTATAGGTGAGTACAGCAGCTTAGATCTAATGAACGCGTTGTAGATTTTTTTCTTGTTGGCCATGTTCAGGTTTTTGAACCTGTAAAACCTTTTTAGCTCGGCCTTCGCTCGCTGTTGTTTAGGCAGCGTGGCAACCGTACCCACCTTTACCTATTTTTGGTCCCAGCACCGTTTCCTCCGTTCCGTAGGGAATGCGGACGTCATCCGTTTCGATGTGGCCCATTTTGCTAAGGAAGAGCGGCATTACTTTGAACTTCTGTTTGTTTGCGGCGATTTTCTGATTTTTTTTTCGTACCTGGTGACGTGGCCGATTTCTCTAGCTGTTATTTGAACCAAAAGTTCGGAATTTCTGAAGGGGGCAGTAATAATCTGGGAGATTTCGTCTGCGAACTGGACGTACAGCGAGTCTTTCCTGACCGGGTTTGGGAGGTCAAGGGTGTAGTTGTTGTAGAGGAGGGGGCTTAGGCACCCTCCTTGCGGTACGCCTGCAGACAGTTCGAAGTCTGGTCCCGTGTAATCTTTCAATTTAATGTACGCCTTCCTCTCAGTCACATAGTATTTTCTCTTATCTTGGGTTTAGTCCTAGTCTTGGTATTTTGTACTGAACTCCAGTCCTCCATACTTTGTCCAGAAAATGCTGCTTTATATATAGGTATTAAACGTAAACATAATCTATACAAAATTTAGCCAATCAGGATTAAGCAGATTTTAATAACAAATTTGTGTTTAATTTATTCTATCAGCTTTAAGACAAATTTTATATTTTACATATTAGCGACGCTGAAATTCATTTTTCCTTATTGACGGAACGTTATTCGCTGTTAAGACTTGGCGTGCATACGTAAAGTTTTCTTACCGAATAATGTTTGGGCTTTTTTGCATTCTTATGTTTGAAGTAAAGACACCCGAGCCGAGCCAGCTTATTTTAAAACAGCCCTACGGTTGTCTTTGGAAAGAAAAAATACTACCTTTTTCATCGGTCACGTAAAACTCATAGGAGCGCTTAAGCTCCCTACATCGCTCCCTGACGGCTAGCGACGTGCAAACGTGGACCTGGACTGCTCATTACCTTCGTTCTAACTATGTCAGTCGACTGTGATATGGCATAATTCGGGAATTGACGGAAGCTGGTTTGAGGAGTAGCCCACAGCAGAAATCAATTTCAGAAGCTCCCCGGAAAAAGGAACGGACTGCGAACTCCGTTGATTTAGCTTTTAGCTTTATTGATGGGGGTTTACCACCTAAGATCATAGAGGGACATGTAACCGTCTCTATGATATGGAAGATGCAGTGGCCAATTAAAAAAAAAACAAGGGGCGGCCTCCCCGATGAAGGAAGTTGATTCGACCTTCACCCATCAGTAAGTCCGCCATAATTCACCCCTTGGTGGGAGGATCCCTTCATCATCCATCACCCCATCAATTGTAATACTTTTCACGGGGCACGGGGTCGCATTACAACAGGGGACACCCTCTTTGCATATGTTTTTCGATAAATCTCTTATAACACATCACTCACGAGTGACAGGTTTTTTAGATATTTTTTTACAGATACAAGAAAAATAGGGAACGAGCAATAAGAAGGACCTGCCCCTCCCAGGGAAATGGAGCACCAGACCAAGAGGGTCCACTTGAGGGCACACCTGAGCTTTGGCTGGAGCCAAAGCTCAGGTGTGCCTAGTTCTGTTTGAAGAACTTAAGGTTGCACTGATCGACGTGAGCGACGGGTACATAGCTCTCTGCTCAGAAACTAGAGACATAGACGAAATACTGTCCACCCGAGGAACAGAAGCCCTAAGGAAGATTGGGCTTGAGACAAGACCCCCCCTCCGCCAGGCGCGGCCAATAGGTGTGTCATCTGCCCTTAGATTGAAAACTGGATTGGCGAAATAACAACAGAAAAAATCTTTCAAGAGATTGAAGATCAAAACCCATGAGCGAAGATTAAGGAATTAATCAAATTTAATAACCACACCCATATGTTTAAAATCACGTACCAGACCACCGAAATGGCACAGAAAACCAAAAGAGATGGGCTCCTAGCTTTCAACATGGTGATCCCATACGAGAACATCGAACAGGAAAAATTCCACAATATACAAATGTTTTTCCTGTTACAAGCTGGAAAATCATACGTGCCACTCCTGCCCTAACAAGGACAAGAAGCTTTGTTCTGAATGCGGGAAGCAATGTCATAGGTTTAAAGACCTCAACGACCAAAAAGTGCTTATATTGCAACGGTGACCAACGAACTTTGTCACTAAATTGCCCTTGAAGAAAATGTAATAAAGAAGAAAGAAGAAGCACGAGCCCGTAGTGCCCAAAGCTACGCGGCTGCATCACAACCCAACCAAACTCCAATCATAAATCAACCTACGATGCAACTCAACTCCGAAGTGAGCTTGAAGATCTTCACATGCATCATTCACGCCCACATCGCTAATATGGGAAACCCAGGAAGTTATGAGAGTGAACTCAATTACTACTACAGGCAAACAATCTACCTACAATTAAAGTACCTAAATCTCCGGACTCATTAAAAATACTCAATATGAGTACAAAAAGAAGTGAAACATGTAACAACTAATGGAGATTCAGATGATACTGAAGAAGAGTCTTCAAGCGAATCGCATTTCGAAGATGAAGAAAAAGAGACAGAAGCAAGACCAAGATCCCAGAGGGCCCCCAGGAGTAAATCGAAGATTCCCAGCTCCCCCAGAAAATAATTATAAAAGAGAAACAAGGGCATGGAAGTAATCCAGGAAGAAACTACTGAAAATCCATTCCCTGCTCCCCAAAAGGTCCCCAACAGGGACCTCAGACTGAAGAAGCGATCAATTAGTCCTCATAATGCAAAGAGACAGTTTAAGAATCTTGAGTATCAACACCGACGGATGGACCACGAAGAGAGTGCAATACGGTAACATTTTCCGAAAAATCGATGCTGATATAATACTCATTTCGGAACATGGAGTTAGCGTGGATAGTAACATAATCAAGATATGGAACTATGACGTGCTGACAGTGAACCATTCCCAAGAACGATACGACGGAGCGGCTATTACGATTAAGAAGGGAATAAAATTCAAGCAACTCAGGAACTTGGAAGAATCCTACCTCGCCATAGAGGTAGAAATGAGCCTGGGGAACATGGTCGTTGCCACGGAATATCAACTCCTGAGACGCGACTATTTGTCTAACCACACCATCACGAGTATACTCGGGTGAAGGGTCCCTACGATATTAATGGGAGACCTGAGCGCACGATGTGCCGAGTCCGGGTATCCTCGAACTAACGGTATAGGCAGATGCTTGAATACTCTTCTAGATAGGAACATCGTCCAGAGACTGGGCCACGACTTGCCGACCTTCATCAAGGAAAGGAGCGCCAACAAGCAGGACATCTGCTTGTCCAACTTCCTTTTACCCTTTAATTATCACATGAGCCCTGAAGTGAAACCTTCTAGCGACCATATAGGAATTAACCTTAATATCAACGTTAACTCTATATTGGTACCATCACATAGAAGGAAGAATTACGGCAGGGCGAATTGTGATAATTACGAGCGATTGATAAGAAATTACATCCCAACGAACCTCGACGAGGCAACGCTCGAGGAAATAAACAAAGAAATGGAGCAGCTAGAGGCCCAGATGATCAAGGGTGACAGAGAGTCAATTCCGAAAACTGCATACATAAAGATCTTGGCATACAAATGGACCGATCGTATAAAAGGTTTACACTGTGAGCTGAAAGGATTGTATCAAATGAGCATCACCACGGGTACATCCCATCCCGTGAGACAATGTACCGTATGAGAGAAATAAAGGAAGAACTAAAAATTATAATTTACAAGCAACAAGAAGAGAAATGGAATGAAGCTATCGAAGAACTAGATAGCGATGCATCACCGAAGGAATTCTGGGCGAAGATCAGAAGGATGAGAGGAATGTTCCAGAAGAAAAAAGGTAGAATTAGAAGACGACCAAGGTGAAATTAAATCAGAGGAGAATATGATAGAGGACATTCTCAGGCAACACCGGGAACAGATTTTCAGAATCAGTAAAGAAGAAAATGAAAACTTCGACATTGATTTTGAAAATCAGATTATAGACGAGCTGAGCGAAATCATTGAAAGGACGCATCCTAACTACAAATTGAACAGGGAAGAAGGAGAAGAAGAAAGAGTGACGCTAGAAGAACTAGAAAGCGCGCTCTACTTCTTTAAGCAAAATGCTCCAGGCTGGTCAGGTTTGACAAAGTTAAACTTTGTCAAAGCACCGAGATGCGTGCGGGAAGGTTTACTCAACATCTGCCTAAATGTAGGCTACCTTCCCAACGCATACAAAACAGTAAAAATGATCTAAATTGCAAAACCTGGAAAGCTACCGAAGAGGAAGGAGCGTTATCGCCCAATATCCTTTCTGGAAATTGGGGGTAAACTCTTCGAGAAAATCCTGAACAGAAGACTCGTCGCTCTACAACGAACAGTAATACGGCTTCAGAAAGAAAAGAAGTACCGAGATGGTAATGAATGTCATCAAGGAGAAGATTGCTTAAGCGAAGAAAAACAGGAGCTCTATCGACATAGTATGCAGGGACGTGTCAAAGGCATTCGATAAAGTATGGCTAAGGGGAATGCAATACAAATCCTCCAGCTGGGTTTGAGCGCAAAGCTTGAAAAAGTCCTCTGTTATTATGTCTTGGAGAGGTTGGCCTAAATCAGTATAGGGCGCACGGACGGTCCCACTTTTAATCTACAGGCAGGATTGCCTCAAGGCGGGTGCCTCAGTCCAACCTTATATTCGATATATACAGCCGACACCCCAGAGCCAAGCTACCCCACTAACCTAAACATCCAGATCGCCGATGACATAAGTCAACTCATAGATAGTGGATATAGAAACGCGCCTTTGAAAGCTCGAATGACTGCCGAGGAAATAAGAAAAGTCAACGAATACGAATCAAAATGTAAAATCCAAACTAATGGCGACAAATTTAAGATCGTCCATTGGGAAGAAGGAAAGCAGCACATGTGAGATTGGGGGATGCGCGTTATCCCTACACGAACGAGTGCAATACACTCGGGATGAAAATCACTTCTAATGGGTACAGGAAGCACGTCACAAAACGGATCCATAAATCAAAATTGGCATTCATAATCCTCTATACTTTCCAAAACCTCAGCCAAAGGAATAAAAGGAAACTGTATCTAGCTCTAGTTAGATCTACCCTCATCTATCCATCAGCATCTCTGTTCAGCGTCTCAGAAACAGCAAAAACAGAAATGCGGAGGATACAAAACAAGTGTATGTATATCATCGCCAATACACAAAGGAGGGATAGGAGGAAGCAAGTGGATCTACACAGAGTTATGGACATCCACCCGCTGAATACAATCTTAAAGGAAAGGGCGTCAGATATGAAAAAGAAAATTAAACGAATAGACCGTGGAAATTAGAGCACTCATCGTCGAAAACCACCGAGGTCCAAGTCACGCAAGATTCCCAAGCAGCGTCAGCAAGCTTGGAAATGCAATTGTCTCTTTTTTTGCATCGGAAAGAACTACCGACGAAGAAAAGCAACCGATAACGAAGAACCAAATCGAGTTTACCTCAAGACAGAAGAAGACCACAACTACTTAATGATGACAAGAAGAATCAAAATGAAGAAAATAAGTAAGTATGAAACACAGAACACACAAAAACAAACACGAATACAAATAACCAACGAATAAAATAAGAAAGACATTTACAAAAATCAAAAGAAAACACACGTAAGAATCAATGCAGAAACAAAAAAGACAAAATGAGCCTAAACAACAAAACTACACGTCAAATTAACATTAAAAGCTAAATTAGTACACGAATCCAAAAGTTTGAACGCCTTTTAGTAATATATATATATGCATACATACTTGTGTACATATATATTAGCTTGATCTCCAGACACCTTTGCAAATCTTGTAAACCTGAGACTTCCTTATTTTCAGCACTATTCCCAAACTCCACTATTCTTGTACACCACTATCTCTCACACTCACTTACTCACCACTCCCCCACAATAGAATACAATTTTTCCATAATACATTTTTTCCTTCTTGACTGCTCAGACACCATGGAAGAAACAACCCAAATTCAGAGCAAAGTTGCCACTCAATAAAGGAGGTACAGGAAAGGTTGAGCGACAACAAAAACGTGAAATATTTTTCACTTTTTCCAACGGGGAATTAACAGAGAATAATACATTCGTTATTCATTATTCCACTCCTCGAAATTCTTGGACGAACTGTGAGCACCGCTAACCAAAGATGACAGTTTAACGGTGAATTTGTATTCACACTAGAAAGAGATAATACATTTTTTTTTTATTCGTACGGAAAGAGATGATACTTATTCAGTAAGAAAGAGAATACTACAATTTTATTCTAAGAGTCAATAATTAAATAAAGTTTAATATCTAATTGCTCCCTTCACAACACTTATTAATTTTCCATTTTATGGAATGTTACCTTGGTTTACTGTGAACCAATTATAGAATTTAATAGGATTTCAAAATACTCATCTTCGAGGTGGTTTGAATTAGACGCGATTCTATAATGTGGTTCCAGCACCATAAACTAACCCACCTAAACTTCCTCCAAACATTCTTTTTGTTGCTTCAAAATAAACTATCGAAGAAAAGAAAGCGCCTTCGATTGCTTTGGAGTTGTTTGTCTGCAGAGTTAACATAACATAATTTCACGGATGACAAAAGCCACAAGGACCTATCAAATGTCATCCGTATCCATCAAATCCCACCCACATAATGCATACATAGGATTTTGTCAGATCATGCATCTACAATAAATAATTTAAAGCCTCCATAGGAGTCTGTCAAAAACAAAATCAAAGTCCCAAAAATATACAATAAAAAGAAACTGCATCCACAGGAATGAGTCAAGAAATATACCCCCATACCAAAAAGTAAGAAGTTAACCCTCCATCCCCATATAATCATCCAATCTGCGCTTGAAAACATTCAAGTTTGGGCTGTCCACAGTCTCAGGTGGCAAACTATTCCAATAATCCACCACTCTGTTAGTGAAAAAATATTTTCTAACATCCAGTCTGCACCTCTGTTTTTTAATCTTTAAGTGGTGGCCTCTAGTTCTATTACTACCTTCTAACTCAAATAACTTGCTGAAATCCAATTTATCCATCCCAGAACAGATTTTAAAAAGCTCAATCATATCTCCCCTCACACACCTTTCAAATGAGAACATATTTAATACCCTCAGTCTATCTTCATATTCAAGGTGCTTCAGGGAAGGTATTATTTTTGTTACCCTCCTTTGTACTGACTCTAACAAGTTTATATGATGTCTAAAATGTGGTGACCATACTTGTATACAGTACTATAAATGTGGCCTGACATAAGAGTTATATAGTTTAAGGATGACCTCCTTACTCTTGTAGCTAACATTCCTTTTAATGTAACGTAGCACCCTATTTGCTCTATTTTTTGCCTCAATACACTGCTTTGAAAACTTCAGTGACTTATCTACTACTACTCCTAAGTCCTTCTCATCTTCAACTGAATTAAGCCAATACCCATCCATCTCATAGCTAAATTCCCTATTATCTCTCCCCATGTTAATAACTTTGTATTTATTAAGGTGAAAAGTCATCTGCCACTTCTGAGCCCAAGCTAACAACTTATTTAAGTCACCCTGCACTTTAAAGCTACCCTCAACCTCTTTAACTACAGCTGCCAATTTAGTGTCATCAGCAAAAATTGACAATTTGCTATTTACACCTTGCCTAAGATTATTTAGATAGATTATAAATAATGAAGGGCCTAAAACTGATCCCTGAGGTACGCCACGAAGAACATTCCTCCACTCTGACCTCACTTCATTCAGTACAACTCCCTGTAAATTAGTTAAACACGACCTACCTTTTCTAAACCCATGCTGAGCATCATTAATTAACCTGCTACTCTCTAGATGATCAGAAATTCCCTTCTTAACTATCTTCTCAAGAATTTTACAGACTATACAAGTTAAGCTTACCGGTCTAAAATTATTTGGGTCCTCTTTGCTTCCCTTTTTAAAAATTGGCACTACATTTGCCAATTTCCAATCATTAGGTATTTCTCCAGACTCTAGGGATCTAATAAATGTCTTCTCAAGAGCTACCGCAATACTTTCTACACTGTCTTTGAGTATCCTAGAATGAATGTTGTCAGGGCCAGATGACTTACTAGTATTTAACTCCATTATAAGCCCTTTAATTTCTTCTCTGTCTACATTAATAGAATTTATCACTACTTCCCTTGACCTAGAATTTTCATTAATTAGTCTAACTGGTTTCTCTTCTGTGAATACTGAAGCAAAATGATTATTAAGGACCTCTACTATTACCTCATCAGATTCTTTCAAAACCCCTTCATATCTAATAGGTCCTATTCTATCACTGTTAGATTTATTATTGATTCTATAATAACTAAAGAATTTTTTTATCTTTATCATTATTTTTAGCTAAATTAATTTCCGCTGTCCTTTTGATCTTCTTAATAATCTTATTTAGTTCATTTCTGGTTGACCTATAATGGTTTAAATTATGTAAACTACTCTCACTTTGTAATCTCTGGTATGCTCTTTTTTTCTCTGAAACTTTATTAGCTATTTCTTGATTCCACCATAATGGTTTCCTACATTTCTTCCTAATAGACTTCATTGGAATACACTGTTCCTAAACTATGTTTAATATAGTCTTAAAAATATCTGACATCTCATAAGTATTCTTTCCATGGAATTCTATATACCACCTAATCTGATTTAGCATGTTTCGTAATTTATCGTAATCGCCCCTATACAAATTTGGAATTTTTGTGGGAGTTTGTCGTTGTTCTACCCTTAACTATTTGCAAATTAAACCGAACCATCTGATGATCAGTGTTTCCCAATGATTTCCTTGAACCAAGTGATCATCATTTGAAAGAATTAGATATAATATATTGGCACCCCTTGTTGGCTTATTAACAAATTGGGTAAAAAAGTTATCCTCAAAACACTCCATAAACTTACAACTTGCTTTATGTCTTCCTATCATATTTTCCCAGTCCACAGAAGTTAAATTAAAATCACCAGGAATAACTGTATCTTCTTTGCATCCTTTACTTATTTCCCTAATCATTAATTAACTCATCGATACAATCAGTCTGTCCTGGTGGTCGATAAAAAGCTCTCAAGTGTATTTTCCTATTTTTACCAACCCTAATATCTATCCATAATGATTTACCTTCTCCTTGCTTTATAGAGTTATTTAGTTTTGAAGAAATACCAGTCTTTACTATCTTCAAAAATTTTAAATAAAAGTTTCTTGTTTACTATTTATTTTCTTCTGTAACCCTCCGATTTATACTTCTCTATCTTGTTCTCGTTACATTAAAATTAATTTGATCTTTTGAAATGGGTTACCCATTTGATACAACATAAAAACTAATATTTAATGGATAACTAACATAATTTGGAAATTCTTCATAAAAAAATTATATATATATATATATATATATATATATATATATATATATATATATATATATATATATATATATATATATATATATATTATAGCATATTTTATTAAAAGCGACCGCTAGTTTCGAATTAATCATTCTTTTTTCAATCATCTCGATTTGTCTTATATTCACCTTTTCTTCATTGTTTAACCTGTGGATAGGCGTACAGAAGTTCATCGGGGACTGATGATTGTTATTTTGCCAAATGTAGAAGTAAATTAATGTAATGTAACATTTTCTTTAATTTAACTGACACGTTTCGATACATCGAGTATCATCTTCAGAGTTACAATGGGGAATTATTACAAAGTATTCAGTTATAGGTTGGGTAGGCTGGGTAAGCCTCTTCGAGAATGGTGTGAATACCAAGGGTGTTTTCTCACAGAGTTTTGGTACCAATCTTGGGGTAGCCAAATGGGTTTCTTAATTCGGCTTGGCGACTGCCTGTTTGCAGCATCTTCTGTGAATGCCTGGAAAGCACAAGGCACTGACTCCAAAAGAGTAGACAGCTCTCTTCTTGCTTGACTGTAGGCTGGGCAAAGGTGATCAGGGTTTTTCCCAAATGGAAAAGGAATCTTGGAGCTGGAATCAATATTCTTTATTCAGCAGGAAACGGGAATCATCTTCAGATGTCTTTTCTTGATAAAAGAATTCATCTTTAAACACAGTCCGTCTCCCTCTTTACATCAACGGTCAGCATAAATGAAGGCAGTATTTTAACATTAATTTACTTAATTTATATATTTGATTAGTTCCCATAATATTAAATCTATTCTCTCAACTTATATTAACATATTTTAATAATTCTTAGATAGCTATCAAGTCTTATAATTGCAATATAATAATACAGGGAATTAATACGACACTTTCATTAATATCATGACGAAAGAATGACTCCTTCTTTAGGGCCTTCAAATAGACAGAGTTCATATTGAACCGCTTAATGCATTCAATATTAATTTAACATAATATATTTCCTAAGTTTATTTACCAACAAATCGATGGAGTTGGTATCGGGTCCCCAATCGGCCCTTTGACAGCAGAATTTTTCATGACTCATTTGGAGGAGAGGTTTATTTCTGAAGTTCCTGATTCATGTAAGCCAACTTTCTATAGACGTTCTGTAGATGATTCCATAGCTATATTTAAACAACGAGATCAAGCTTTAGAATTTCTTAATTTTTTAAACACCATCCATCCCGGTATTAAATATACAATGGAAACTGAGAGTGATAACACCCTCCCCTTTTTAGATATTTTAATAATAAAAATCAAAATAATCTAGAAACATCAGTATATAGGAAACCGACTAATACGAGGTTAGGATTAAACTTTTTTAGTTGCTTAGATTTGAACTACAAAATCTCATTCATTAAGACCCTTCTTCACCGCGCATACAATCTCTGTTCCTCCTACAATTTTATAGACAAAGAATTTCATTACCTTAAATATTTCTTTGTGCACAATGGTTTTCCATTTTTTTTAAGTAGATTGTATCAACCAAGCCACCCTGAGATAACAGTAGCTGGGTATTCACAATAAAGGCCTTAGCGAAAATTACACATATTGCTAAGGAAATACTTCTGTCAAATAAAATTTCAAATTGCCTTTGTCAACAAAATAAATATAAAATCCTTCTTTACAATAAAGGATCCGGTTCCAAAGAGTCTTCAGAGTTCGATTATATACTTATTTAAATGTCCTGGGTGTTCCCAAGGCAAATATATCGGAAGCTCCGTGAGAACCCTGAAGGTAAGATTCTCTTCCCATATGGGTATAAGTAATTGAACCGGTAAGATAATTGAAACCAAAGAAAATTTAGCGATAAGAGATCACGTAATAAAGTGTAAAAGTGATATCTCCTTAGAAAACTTTGAAATTCTAAATTCGCACAAATATTCCATTACCATTCGCATCCTAGAAACACTATATATAAAACAGCTCTCCCACAATTTCAATAATGATCTTTCGTCGATTACCCTCCTTGTTAGCTAAATTCATTTGGGTGTGGGTTGTAGGGCGCAGCTTGGTGCTTTTGGGTCGGCTTGGAACACGTTAATCGTTCAATCAATGATGTTTAAAGCGAGAAATTGGGGTGATAGTTAGAGAAAAAGACAGAAGTATGTGAAATTAAGAGAGAGAGAGTGATATGTGCCAGGTAAGGCTGGCAAACTCAGTATTTTTAAGTATTTATTTTGATTCTTACGTAGATTCATAAATCAAAGCGCTCCTAACTTAATAGATTTTAGCAATTATACACTCGCTAACTAATTTTAATCTTTAAAATCCTTCCCTAGTCTCTTTATTGTAAATTTGAGCCCCATTTTTAAATATTCTTTTTAACTCTAACTTTACAATTCAAAGCTAGTACTAGCTAGTAAAGTTCTAGATGTACATTTAGCAGTGTGCTTTCTTAACAGTGCAAAATATTTTGTTCGTTTATTTGTATTTTAGGCCTAAGAAGATGACCGTATTGTGGTCGAAACCGCTGGTAAATAAAAATGTCCTGGGTCTTCCCAAAGCAAATATATCGGAAGCTCCATGAGAACTCTGAAGGCAAGATTCTCTTCCCATGGGATTTCTGTTAAACATTATATTATATTATATTATATTAGATTTTGTTAAAAACCATAGTATATTTCGCCTTTATTAATTTTCTTTGGAAACATCCATTTTTCTTATTATGTTTTTTAGTTCATCTTGTAGATCGTAAACAATTCTCCAACGTTCATCTCTTTTTTTGAATGAAATATGTTTAGTAAAACCAAACTTGACTTTAATTGCTGAGCTTTCTAAAGCTCCTCTATTGACAAAAGAAAATAATCGACAATAACCACACTTATCAATGAATACCTTTAAGAAGGAGGCTCACCTGCCTCGAGTCCATAAGTAATATAATGTTAACGCAATCAATTCACTATACGGAGAAAATAAATCAAAATGGTACATGCTTCCTTAAACTTAATTGGATATATTGCATGAGCATATGTACATGAAAAAAATCAATCTTTAGAAAAAATACTCTCAATCAGGATCAGTTAGAGGAGGAATTCAATGGATTCCGGCTTAAGCTATCGGATATACAGTTATCGGACCCTTTAATATACAGGATACTGAATTGGTACTCTTGTAAAAACAAACTCCAGCGCATTAGACGACCATTATTATTTTTTAAATTTCGGAGGTAGGATAAAGGTTTATGGTCAGTTTCTATTATGAACTCTTTCCCTACCAAAAACATTAAATTTTTGAATTCCCAAGATTATCGCGAGGCCTCTAGTTCAATCACAGCGTAATTCTTTTCTCGTGGTAGCAATTTCCGACTTGCATATGCGATGGGAAAGCTCTCATCATTTTCCCCGTACTGAACAGAACACAGCATATCCCCTCATTGCTGGCATCTGTTCGTATGCCAAATGGTTCATCGGGATTGGGCAAGCGTAATATGAGTGCAGTCGCAAGTTTCCCCTTGAGTTGATCAAAACTCTTAATCGGCAGCGGTTCCCATACGAGGTGCTCGGGGGCCCTTTTTTTCAAAGTTTCGCGAAAAGGAGTGGATAGTGAGACGAAATTCTGAATAAAGCGCCGGTAAAAGGAGGCGGAACCCATAAAAGATCTTAATTGCTTCTTGGTCGGGGGCAGAGGCATTTCAACAATAGCCCGGATTTTATCCTCCTGGGGAGCTAGCTGGTTATCTCCAAATCGGAAGCCTAAATAGTCAATGGTTTTGTAGGCGAAGTGACACTTACTGGCACCAATAGTTAAATTATGCTCTTGAAGTCTTTGTAAAAGTGCTTGTAGAGCATTCAGGTCCTGATTCCACTCATTCGTAGCCACATAAATATTATCAAACTAGAATGATATATTTGGCAACCTATCTAATATCCTTCTCATCATTCGATTACAATTACTGCATGCAATGACGAGGCCAGAAGGGAGTCGTCGAAATTGAAAATTGGGAAAGCCGTGTATTTCTTGACCTCTTATCGTAGTGGAATTTGATAATAAACCTTGCACAGATCCAGCTCGGTTATTAATTTGGCTTTCTCAAAAAGATGAAGATTCTGGTCGATAAGAGGCATCGCTCTGCATCGAATACGGTTACTGAATTTAATTTCCTAAAATCGATGTACATCCGGCATGATCCATCTTGTTTCTTAACCCTAACAATCGGTGAGCAATAATCTGATTTTGACGGATCTATTATTTTCAAATCTAACAGCTTGTCAACCTCAGCATTAAATGCTTCTCTCAGGTGTATGGGCAGCGTATACGGATTAGATCGGATGGGTTCTTGAGTGGTCAATTGGATGTTGTGTTCAAATTGTGCTGCACAACCAGGAATTTCAGAGACGACGTCACCGAATTGTTTTAGGAAGGATTGCAGTTGAGTTTTCTGAGGAGGCGCCAGCTGGTCGCTCATCTTTAGTTCGGCCGACGAGAGTTTGGGTGAGTCTGGCAAGACATGTAATGGATATTCCCAGTCTTGCTCTATGCAGGCGACTTGTAATACACTTAGGGAGTCCATGGGATAATTTGACTCCATAAGTGATTCTTCATCTATAGCCACAATCCGGTTAGCACATGCGCGTCGGTTATACTTCTTGGGGAGATTTACGTGGAAAAGCGTCCTTCTTGTTGGCGTCTCAATCGAATAATCGACTGGTCTGCGTTTCTCGATCACTTGATAGGGGCCCTTTTATTGTTGTTTTCTGTTGGGAGCAACAACAAGACTAACCCACCTGGCTTAAATTTTCTATCTTCAGATTTGTAATCGAAGTAATTTTTATATTTATCCAGGTTAAGATCCGCATTTTGATACGCTATTTCGGCGCATTTCTCAAACCTCTGTCGTAATTCGAGGAGATACGAGTACGAGGATTGGATTTCCTGATCCAGTTTTTGATTCTCATATAGTTCATTCAATATGCTCAAGGGGCCTCATACATTTCTTCTGTATAGTAATTCAAGCGGACGAAACCCAAGGGGCCATGGGTAATTTCTCTATACGCTCCTGGAAAATATATGTACGATTCTCTTGGCTGCTCGGCACATAATTTCTTCAGAATGGCTTTAAGACTTCCATTTAACCCTTCGCACATCCCACTTCCGGCTTGACGGAACGGAGTCGTAAACAGCGGTTTTATCACAAGCAACTTGCTCACATATTCCATCAATTGGGATGTAAATTGGCAGCCACGATCCGACAATATCTCTTTCGGCAGCCCAACACGGGATAAAATAGTGATGAGTGCTTCGGCACAAGAGATGCTGTCAATCTTTTTAAGTGGCACAGCCTGGGAAAATCTAGTGGGGAAATCGACCAGAGTTAAAACATAACTATAGCACTTACTCGGAGGTAGGTGAATAGGCCTGATTAAATCAATCGCTACTCGGGACAAGGGTTCGGAGATTAAAGGGCTCCTCTGTAACGGTGCAGGCTTGACTCGCACTCTAATTGCGGTCTCCTGGCAGATGTCACACTAACGACAATAATGAAGCATTTCGACTGATGCACCTGGCCATTAGAAGTATTTAAAGGCCCGTTGTGCCGTCTTAGTGTGGGTAAAATGACCCGAGAAGAGACTAGTATGGGCGGTTCGAAGGATGGGTCTGACATGGGAGTAGGGCACACATAATACTTAGGAATCTGTGCTATTTTTTGTTGAGCACACGCGGTAAGAAAGGTCTTTCTTAACAATTAGGCTTATTTTGTTGCCTCTAATGGTCTCTCGCGTCTTGTTTTGCGCTTTTATCCATAAGTGGCGGAGAGATTCGAAATCTTTCTGATTTTTCTGAAAATCCTTGTTCAGGCCATTTGGGCAATCTGAAGCGCCAGGGGTTTCCAGAGGTGTAGGCTCTTCCGATTCTAAATTGCTTGAGCTCGGGTAGTCACGGCTTGAGCCAGGAGGGGGGGGGGTGATACCCGCGGACTCTAACCAATTAAAGCAACACAAAACTTGATGGGCGCGGCGACGACCTCAGCCAAGCCAGTGAAGTACGCGCACTCGATGTAGCATTTCACAATGGGGAATCTGTTAGCGCGCCCTAGATAATCGTCCACTGTTGCAAACTTGTCATGATCCGGGCTAGAGGTGAAAGTAATCTGTTAGATATCATGATGCACGTACACCCTGTGTCGCGCACGAGAGTTGAGATCCGACAACCGTTCACGCTCCAGTTTCGAATTTGAGACCTTCAGGAGTGCTTTTGTCAAACAGAAATGTTCACCTGGTGGCCGTCAGGAGTCGGTTCGCTTCTGGATGCGACAATATTTAAACAGGTGTGGCTCTTATATTGTGCACCTGGTTGGGATAGCTACCTCTAAACTGAGAATTCTGAGGGCGATTAGTTATCACATGACCCTCTACTCCACAGGAGTAACATACGACAGTTCTCCTGTGAACGACGAAGCGGGGGGATTAGAGGAAAAGGGTTTGACCTCACGTTTGTCTGGCAGGGAAAAGGGTTTAGGTTTAGACAGGGGGGAGCGCGAATTTGGTTTTATGGGCCTTTGCTTTGGAAGAGTGTGGTTCCGTCTTCTTTCCTTCGTTTGGATAGAAATCATGACTAGCCCCATATACATCTGCTTCATCGATGCACTCTTTAAATGTCAAGCACTTCTGATCTTTCACAAAGTATCTGATCTTTGAAGGAAGTGATGCCAAGAGTTGGTCTTTGAGGACGAAGCAACCAAAGCATCGTATTCCTGGGGGACTTTGGACGGGTCTAGCCAGAAATTAAAAATACGCTGGAAGGAATATCCAAACTGTCAGAATGTTTGGTTAGGTTGGATGCAACAATGCCGGAACTTTGCACGATAAAGTCCCGAGTCATGTTATAGGCAGCAAGCAATTCGGTTTTTTAACGTGGAATAATCGATGGTTGCATTTGATGGGAGCGAGATAAAAATGTCCCTGAGCTGGGTACTAACTAAGGGCAACAACTTAGTTACGCTGTCTGTTTCAATCTCCCAATGATTCACCTCAAAGATTTTCTCGAAGTGAGTAAGGTATGACCCGAAATCTTCTCCTTCCTTAAAAACAGGCAACTTTATGGACGTAGGTTGTTGCACTTCGGTCATAGAAGTAATTGAAGTCGTTTCGTTTCTGGTCCTGGTCATTTCCAGTTTATGCAAACGAATTTTCTCTTTTTCTTCTCTTTCTTTCACTTTCTCTTCTCTTTCCATTCTTTCCACTCTCACTCCTCTTGGATATACGCCATTAAATCCTTTCTATTAAATCCAAGAGACTCACCTTGTGCTTTGAAAATTTCGAAAGACGATATGCTGTCGTATTCACAAAACCTTTACGCAAAAATAAAAAAAACAACAACAAAAGGACTAGATTAATTTCACACAAAAGCACAAACGGAAGTGCAAAAGGGATTTGCTAAACCCGAAAATAAAATCACAAAAGAATTTTATTCCGTTCGCTCATTCAGAATAATTTCTTCGTCTGAAGTCGAGATTTTAGCAATATCTCATTATTTTAGCCTTACTGCGATTGAGACGATATGGCCTCCCCGTCTTACCTCTTAAAGTACGCAAGAAAAAAAAAGCAATTCTAATGAATCTTTCAAATATGGCAGAGTATATGGGCCCTGAAAGAAACAAAAATCCCGTTGGGGAAAATTAGTGAAGCACAGTCACAAACAAAATGGAAAAAATCTTTAAAACTTATAAATCAATAAATTAAAAAAAGTCCATCAAATAATGTAAACAAAACTTAATTGTAAGTAGCTTATGCAGGTAGATTGTTTCTTCACTTTTTTCTTATAGCCAGAACCTGACGCCAGTTTAATAAGGGTATATATATATATATATATATATATATATATATATATATATATATATATATATTATTCTTTGTCGTAGGTTAGGTTAGATCTCCTGACCTCCATTTGCTTTTCGTGTCCCGGAAAGGATATCGGATAGCACGCAGGGCAACTCTGCAATTGGGCCCTGCCTCGAATTTTGCAATTTAACTATAGGTTGCAATAAATCTCTGAAGAGTGACTAGATTCCTTATGACAACACATACACTTGGCAGAATTAAATTAACTATCTAGGAAGTTATGGATATAAAGCTGGGCGAAACAAAATAATCTTTACTACTGTACAAACAAAAATAATATAATGGACATGAAAGATTCATGCAAAGGAATTATTGGGCGACAAAAAGATATTGCTGCTCGAGAGGAACAGTAGTATGAGCGTCGAGTTCGATTATTTTCCAACGGCACAGGCTGGGTTTGCACTTAGGGTTGATTAGTACTCGGCCTGTTCGAAGTTATGAGGGAAGATACAACCTGTCTTCTAGTAACCCTGAAGGAGTATTTTGTCGGGGAAAGCTGGCAGTGTAGGAGATTTTTCCCTCTATCGGAAGCTTACATCGAAAAATTCTTTTCTTTTCTTCTTTTTTTTTGTCTTCGAACTCGTGAGGTATTGGAGGTCGAGAGAAAGAAGCTTATGCGTCGTCTCCTCTTGGTAAAATACTAATTTTGCTCAGGCTGGTGCTTTACTATTTATACAGAGCCACCGGAAATGAATTTTAGACAGTTCACAACATCTCGCGGAACCTTCAATTATTACAATTAGATTCGCTATGTGGAACTTCTTCAAAATAGTCCGATTTCATTAGGATATTTTTTACTCGAATTTTGCCCGACCGCTGTAACTAAATTATCTAATCTGCTATAATTGATGCGTAGCATAGAATTCGCGTCCTACTTTCTCTGACATATATATATATATATATATGGGTAAAAATCACGAGAGGTAACACGTGATAAGTATAAATATTTGTATATACCACGTAAGGAAAAGGTTCTGTGTTTCGTAACATGTGGTTATAGAATGTTTTTTTTAGCTTTACAAATGCAGTTTTCCCCCAAATATTTCGCTAATATAGATTAAAGACAATCTCTTCAATTTTGGTAAATTCTTAACCTATATAGTCAGGACTAGAGGTTCTGAGCGCCCTAAGATACATGGAAGAAAATACTGATGTTTAATATTTTTAGAATGATTTGAATAAAAATGGACATAGGATAAATTATTTATGGGTTTCCTGAAAATAGAAAACTTAAACCTGTCTGGTTGGCTAATTATTATAACATTTGGTAAGGAAGGCTATTATTTTCTTCTTTTTCTAAAGTACATTTAATTGACGGAACCAATGAAATAATAAATAAACGAAAACCATCGAGGTCAAAATCTTCCTTTAGAATTTCCAGGACACACAAGCAAGACGAAATGTCTCTCCAACACTTCATATGACAAAGGTAGCCCCAATAGTGCTCAAAATCTACAAAATTGTTAAATTTATAATTAATTTTCTACCAAAATATTTTAAAATGGAAATGCATAATTTAAATTTAAAACAAAAATACAATAATCTATAATACATACCTGGTAATTGCTTTCGCCGCTACTCTTCCCATGGACCTACCCCCTCCCCCCCCCATGCCGCGAGGGTTTCAGGTTTCTTTGTGTCGTCTCCGAATTGGATACACTCGCGGGACGCACCGCCATCTGATAGAGCGCTCGTCTGCACCATAGTGTGATGAGTGCGTTGTCCCCCAGACTTTTCGTCACATTCTTGTGGAATGTCCCAGTCTGGGTCACCTCTGTGCACGTTACCTGTCCCGGCATCAGGACAAGCGGGATCGCTACCGCTCTTCCCCTGTACTCGGGACTGGTTCGTGCACACAGAGTTTCAGACTATACAACTTTTTGGAGGAGGTTGGCCTCCTCCATTTTATTTGACTCTGTTGTAGGTCGCATGTTCCTGCGCCGAGGCGAGGTGGCCTACCCCCGACGAAGGAGTGCCCTTTCTTTCTTGTTTATTTTTTGCTTAACTTTTTTTATTGTTGATTTTTACCTCATTTCTTAGCTTTCGTTTCGTTTTTTATTTCTATTTGTTTTTTACGTTTTCACTATTTTTTTTATCTCGCTTAGTATTAGGCTATAGCGTGATTACTGTGACATTTGGCCTACTAGACAGTTGACAGATGTACTTTTAAATTGTAAAAAAGGGTCTTATATTCTCAGTCGTTACTGAAACCAGCTTCTATTCGCTCTTTAACCCCTGAACATCCCCTTGTCAAAATGCATTCCTGGTTGTTCAAGAACTCTCCCAGATATAAAATAGTTTTTCTGGGTTCCTAGCCATGTCGGTGTCCTGGGTAACGAGCGAGCCGATTAGGTAGCTCTAATTGCGGCCACCCAGATATCAACTTGTTGCAGTTTGCCCTATCGTGACATTTATCCTCTTATTAGGGACTATATTCGGTCACTCTGTCCATCAGAATGGGATATATGCATCGATAATAAGCCGCATTCCGTTAAGCGATGGCCCACCATCGCTTTCCTATGTCCCCTTTGTTCGTCATCTTTCGGTCGACTGCCAGTCCCTGTCTGCCTTTCGTCTGAAATGCTTTCAATCTATTTTACGCATTCCATGTGACGATCAACTGCGCCTCCTCTTAGCTAAGGGTCCCTCTTTTAGCACTACTATCTTTTGCAAAAGTTCTCTTACACTCGTTTTTTTATCTTTCGAGAGGTTTACGCGTGTGATAAAAAAGTTCTGTCAAACAAACTTAAAGTTCTACTATTACAGCATATCCTTAAAACGTCTTTTCCATTGTGTGCTGTTGTGGCGAGATGGAAGTGAAGAGAATAGAGATCTTTACTCTCTTGCGCGCGGGCCACAACAAGTCTAACTACGCCAAGCGGCTCAACGTCAGCCAAATGGGCGTCCACAGAGTCGCGGAAATGCTCAAGAACGGGGAAGACCTCAAAGATCGACCTCGTTCAGGCAGATATCAAGTTGTCAACCACTTGGTTGTGAGAAAGTCCTTCTAAAGTGCTGCTCCGATGCTCAAAAGGACTACACTCGCGAAGTAAAACAACATCTCGATGGCCACGGCATCCAAGTCTGTCAAGTGGGAGGAGAGCAAGAGCTTGATCTGCCTGGAATAGCTTCTGCTCACCCACCGTATGCGAAAACAAACTTCAGGAGTGCTGTAGTTGCCCGCTCGACGACCTGAAGAATGATAGCAACCGCATTCTCATTTTCCTGATGAAAAAACCTTCACGGTCCATCCGATCATTAAAAAGCCGAACGCCCGCGTGTTGAGCTTCGTTCAGGACGTCTCCGAGGTCCGCTATGTGTCCATGACCAAGCACCTGGCCTCCGTGAGGATGCTTGGCGTTGTGGCTTCGAATAGCGAGAAGATGCTGCCGATTACAGAGACACATTGGCCACGAGAGTCCTGCCTTGGGTGAGTGAGAGAAATCACAAAGAAGACTGACTACATCTTTCAGCATCACGGGCCCCCGGCCCATACGCACTCACCCAACCTCAATCTCATCAACTAAAACGTTTGGGCGCATGTTGAGGCAAGGTCCGCCACAGCAACGTCGACGAGCAGAAGTCCTCCGTAAACCACGTGTGGGCCAGCATGAGGAAGGACTCCGTCCGCAACGTGCGCACGTCGAGCACATGCTCGCCGCCGAGGGTGGCCAGATTGATTAATATTACAATTTAATCACACACATATTAAAACAATAAAAACGTGATTTACTGTATCAAAACGAATGTAACAGGACTTTTGCAATACCCGGTAATTCCCTCTTGCGATTTCTAATACACTCTTTTTTCTGTTTTATAGCTTGTAATTATACCTTTTTTTTAATTAATTAGAAATACAAATGCTAGTACGTGCGCGTCTTTTTTTTCCTTGATGTGGGGCAATAAGCCCTCCCTTCGCGTCCTTTTCGATTTTAGTTAGGCTATTTCGAGGCATATCATTTGTTTATTGCCCCTGAACCCTCTTTTTTTTTTTTTATCGCTTTTATTTCAACTTTTCGACTTTTTGTAATCTAGATTATCCTAAGTCCTTTTAGATTTTAGTGGCGTATAATACTATGCTCCAAATAAAAAAAAACAACCAGACAAGACCCGCTCACCGGGCACCTTTTATCAATACTACTTTCCTTTTCCATTACTATTTACGCTCCTTTCTCTTCATTACTCAACCCCTTTCCTCTAATTCTATCTTTCTACCATTCATTGATCATTGATGGAATCACTTGCCAAGAGCAGATACTCCTCGCAAGATTAACAATCTGTCTCGACGTCACATGCTTAGAAAGCTAGAGAATAATCCAATGATTACTATGAAAGGTTTTCAAAAACGATCTAGAGTTGACATGAACTAAAATGAGTCAAAGAACTATTAGTAGAGAGCTCCATCGTAATGAGCTGCATTTTTTCACTCCTCGCAAAATTCCCCTTAATAAAAAGCATGGAACGAATCGTCTAAAGTTTGCCAGAAAGCATCTTGAAAAGGGAAGTGAATTTTGTAAAAAATGATATATTGGCAGATGAGAGGAAAAGAGAACTTTTCGGCCAAAATGATGCTCCCAATCATGAAACACTGAAGAGTTAGTTTCATGGGTAGGGCTGCTTTACTGCACTTGACAGACGAAGACCCAATATTATTGATGGGAAAATGGATGGTGCCACGTATCGAAAGATACTGGAGGGAAAAGCTGCTTCGAAGTGCGAAAAAAATTCTACGGCTGACATCGATGAATATTTCAGTTGAACAAGGATCCTAACTAAGCACAGAGTCAAATTAACTCAAAAATGGTATAAACAGAGAAAAATAAACACCCTTCCATGGCCAAGTCAATCGCAGGATCTCATTCATATTGAGCAAATACTAAAGGCTGCAATCGCAAAGAGAAACCCACAGAACTTTGCCTCTTTGAGGTAGATTTGCGTAGAAGAGAGTGAATGGAATAAAATATCAAGATATGATTGCGAAAAGCTAATATCAACAACCTATGAGAATCGTCTTCGTGCTGCAATTGTAAACAAAAGTCACCTGGTAAACTTTGTTATATACAAAGAAAATCTTTCTTATGCGAACATCTTCTGTAAAATATGTATATGTTTATTGAGTTTCGTGTTAGTTTAATAACCAGACAAAAGTACAAAATATTTCAGAAATATTGAAAATTTATGTAGAGAACTACTTGTCACCTTAATATATATATATATATATATATATATATATATATATATATATATATATATATATATATATATATATATATATTTCTATATATATATATATATATATATATATATATATATATATATATATATATATATATATATATATATATATATACATAGCGAGGAGATGTTTCGCAAAATAATATCGTATTAGGATTTATAAACAACCTGGAAGAAGTGAATGTGAATACGGATGGAAAGACTTGTGAATTATATCCACTGCATTGAGGAAGTGAATGGGTGGACTTCAGGTGAGTTAAAAGTCCTTCCTCGGTGGATGGAGCACAAAATCACAACGATAGAAGAGACTTGTGCTCTCTGAAGTGATGCGACGGACTGCAGTATAATGTTACAAGGAGTTACAAGGAAGCTAAGTACTTCAAAAGACCATTCGATCCATTTCATTGGAAGTACTCATGTCATTATCTAAATTAAATATCTACAATCCTAATGATAAGGAATAGGATAGCAAAGATGAAGTTTCTCCCCACCCACCTCTCCCACCCAATGACGGGTTCGATAAAAGGAAAATATGTACCTGGAAGTGTTTGAACAAAAGACACATCCTGGAATTTTTATAGGAAAGCAGAAACAACTTAATATGTACATACTTAATTTTTACATCAATTTTGAATTTTATATTTCGTCTGAGAACTGCCTTTTTAGGGCAATATTTTACATCAAAATCTTAAACTAATAATAACCTATGAGAAAATTATTTGCATATTATACAGGGTCTTTTACACATCTATGCTTACAGCATGCTGTTTTTATCCTAATTTTAGCAACATATAATGTTTTGTCACTCGTTATTTCATCGATGAAATTATTTTGTCAAGCTTATTTTTAAAAGTTTCTAATGAATTGCTGGCCACTACTTCTTCAGGCAACTGATTCCAATAATTGACAATTTTATAGGAAAAAAAATTTCCGCATATATTCATTCTGAAACGCTTTGGGACGATTTTTAAACTGTTATTTCGTGTATTATTTGTGCAAAGTTGAAACCAAGTTGAAGAGTTAACATTATTGACTCCTTTCATTATTTTAAATACTTCTATCAGTTGACCTCTCAGACGTCTTTTCTCTAGGGTAAATAAGTTTAGCATATCTAGTCTTTTCTCATATTTATAATTTCGGAGTTCCGGTATCAATTTAGTGGCTCTAGCTTGCACTCTTTCCAATCTATCAATATCTTTTTGTAGGTATGGTGACCAGACCTGAGCACAGTATTCTAACTGTGGTCTTACTAATGCATTAAATATATTTAGAATTGTAGCTTTATTTTTAAAGCTAAATTGACGTTTAATATATCCGAGAAGCTTCATTGCTTTCTTTTCTACTTCGTTACATTGTTGAGAAAATTTTAGATCATTAGATATGTGAACTCCTAGGTCTCTTTCACCATTGGTTATGCTAATATTTTGATCAAAATTTTGTAATTCGCTTTGGGATTCTTATAGCCTACATGCATTACTTTACATTTTTCTAGATTTAGGGGCAGTTCCCATTTTTTCGTCCATTTCTCTATTTTATCAATATCGTTTTGAAAATTAATAACATCATCCTCAGTTACTATTGCTTTTCCTAGCTTGCAATCGTCTGCGAATTTTGAAATTTTTGACAAGAGCTCATCGTCTAAATCATTGACATATATAATGAATAGCAAGGGACCTAAGACTGAACCTTGTGGTACTCCACTAGTTACCATTGTCCATTCTGACTGTTGGCCGTTAATAACTACTCTCTGCTTGCGATCAGTGAGCCAATTCTCGATCCATTTGGCTACATCTCCTTCTATTCCTAGGGCTCTTACTTTAGTCAACAATTTCTTATGGGGTACTTTATCGAAAGCTTTTTGGAAATCCAAATCCAAAATGTCTGCTGATCTGGTATTATCATATTCTTCATTTACAAAGTGAAAGAAGTCTAATAAATTTGTAAGGCAAGACCTTTTTCTTCTAAATCCGTGCTGTGAATCCTTTAATAATTTATTCTTTTCTAAGTGTTCCACTATTTCAGCTGCAATACGGGTTTCAAGGAGTTTTCCAACTATTGAAGTCAAACTTATTGGGCGATAATTTCTAGCTAGTTCTTTGTGACCTTTTTTAAATATCGGTGTCACATTTGCTAGCTTCCAATCCGTAGGAACAATTCCACTCTCTAATGATCTATTAAAAATCTGTGTCAATTGTCCAGACACTTGGTCTTTAACTTCTTTTAAGACTCGTGGAAGTATATTATCTGGTCCAGGAGATTTAAATTTGTTCATTTTTTCAATAATTTTGTTTGTAGTAATTTCGGTACATCTAATAGATTTGAGTGGTCTAATATCGGTATTATTAATAGTTGGCGTGGGTTTATTACTCGTATTCTAATTCACAAAAACGGATGCAAAGTATTCATTCAAAGTATTTGCTAGGTCAAAATCATTATATTGTAATATATCATTTTTGTCTTTTATTGGACCAATGCTATTTTTTATTGGTTTTCTACTATTTACTAATGCAAAAAACTCCTTCGGATTTTGTTTACATTTTAAAGCTACTCTTATTTCTTCGTTCCGTTTTGCTCTTTTGGTTTCACATTTTACTTTTCTTCTTAGTTCAACATAATGTTTTGTATTATCAATATTCATATTGGACTTCATTATCTTATACGCTTTATCTCTTTCTCTAATGGCTTTTTTAAGCTGAGAGGACAACCATTTGGGTTCATTATTTTTTTTGTCAGCACTAACTTTAGATGGTATGAATTGTCTCTGTTTATTTAGTAAATTGTTTTTAAAATCATGCCACACTTAATTAATGTCTTCAGGTTTTATAGTATAGTTTGTAAGACTTTCCCTCAGACCTTCGAAATTTGCTTTCATAAAATCAAACTTAACAGTGCTTGTTATTCTTCTTATGGATGGAACGTTTATGTTAAAATATATTATATTGTGATCGCTGTTACCAAACTTTTCTCCGACGTTTAAATTTGAAATCAATTCATCGTCGCTTGATAATACTAAATCTAAAATATTAGGGCCTCTTGTGGCTTCTTTCACCCATTGCGTTAGTAAGTTATCATCTATAAAATTTATCAGTCTTGCTACTTCCGCGTCTGAAATTTTAGTAGACCAGTCTATTCGTCCACAGTTAAAGTCGCCAATAATTAAAGATATTTTGTTCTTTATCTCATTTGATAAACATTCGTATAATCTTTGATCAGAATCTACAGCTTGATGAGGACTTCTGTATACTAAATATATAAATAAACTTTTTCGAGATTTAACTTGACTCCTATAACTTCGAAGTCAGAGGATAAATTACATTCTGTTGGATAGAGGTCATCACGCACATACAAAATTACGCCTCCACCTTCCGTTCCAAGTCTATATTTGTGAAACATTTTATACCCTTGTAATTGAAATTCACCTCTGAAATCTCTTGTGTGACAATGTATCCAGCTTTCTGTAATACCTATTACATCGTATTTATCCAGTGCTACTAATGCTTTAAATTCTACCATTTTATTTCTGATAGACCTGGCATTGAACAACACAGCTTTTATTTTTCTACCTGTTTAACTGTCCGATTATTTATGTAAGAATTAAGTAGGCATGACTAGTTTTGATCACCAATTGGGTTTCTTGGCACGAACTTTGTCTGAAGTGATTGTTCGTTGATGTGCGTTCGAGAAAAGAAACTATCAGAATTTGTTATCAAAAGAATTTGTCTGAGAAAAGGATTGACAAAAAGTTGGTAGAAACTTTGGGAAACTGTTTGAGGCTCCTCGTTTAGTTGCTCGGTTTCAAAATAAAAAGATGAGTTTGACAGGAATGCTTAAATGACATCGCGCGATCGAAGCTGTTGATTTGGGAAGATGATGTTTGATCAAAAGGAAAATAGGCAAATATTTCATGGTCAGTCGGAAAATACCGTGGAGTGTAGGTGTTCTTATGTACGAGATATATATATATATATATATATATATATATATATATATATATATATATATATATATATATATATATATATATATATATATATATATATATATATATATATATATATATATATATATATATATATATATGTATAGGGAGAGAGAGAGAGAGAGAAAGCAAAATGCAGAAACCGCTTATTGCAGACTGTGTATACCCGTAAATTACAGTAGGTTTCTTTCTGAAAGGCAGAAAATAAATATGCCGAGAGCCCTGTAGAGAAGTGCCCCCTTTTTCACTAGTGGGAGTAAGCCTTCTATGTATCATATGTCTTCCTTCCAATGAGCGCACGCTCTCCGACCACTGTCGAAATAACCTAACTTTATAAGCAGTCTACAGTTAAGTTCGGGCTCGTGGCCTCTAGCCGGACCCTCTTTTCTGGCTCTCTAACGGGGTCTCGTGGAGGCGTTCACTTCTAAATTGCAGACAGCCCGGAGTGTGGGGTAAAATTTATCGAAGGTTGAGCGCTTCCAATTAAAATCGTTCGTGCGTCGAAATGGGCTTTACCAGTACTCAATGCGCGATAAATTGAGCAGACGTTGAAAAATAGATAAATAGGGCTTAGAGATAGGTACAGGTTATAAAAATGCAGAAAGTGTTGCAGATTAAATTGTTTTGATGAATGTGAAGTGAAAGTTTACCAGGTGACTGTTGGATGTAATGTTGTCTTTAGGTTTTTCATTTCTTTTCCCTGTTTGTTTCCTTTGTGATTCCATTGTTTTTTCATTATTTATTATTACTCTATTTTTTTTCCTCTCCTGGCCGCCTTGTTGACGGGGCTCAGCGTCCCGTCCGGCCCCAACTTAGCCCTTTCTCATTCTTTCTCACACCCAGTCTTCTTACATTGTTTCCTCACTTTCCCTAAAACCTCCCCCACAACCTTTTCTGAGTCGTTAGATTCTCAGGAGGCAACACCCATGAAGTTGCTCGTGAGGCCCTCTTCCGGACTTCCTAAATCTGCCACCCGAAAGGAGGACAGCACCAAAGGAGCTTCGGCTCCTATGCCCGCGTCAAGTGCTAGGCTGGGTGATCCAAAGGCGGTTGATCCTCCAAAGAAGGGACCCCCGCCTGCCTAAGGTTTCCAAGTCTTCGAAGCCGAAAGCTCCTTCAGCACATTGTCCATCAAACAGCGCCCGAGGTTCTGTCTTTGGGAAGTGTACTGCCATTCCCGTGAGGGTCTTATCTTCGAAGAGGGGCCCCGCATCTCCTTCGAAGTAGACCTGGAGGGCATATTCATTTAATAGAATTGCCGCGGACTCCGGTCCAAATGGCAGGAGCTGCGCAGGCTCGTCTCCTGCCGTTTTCCCTTAGCTATGTTTTTGCAGGAGACAATGCTAGGCGCGCGCCCTGCCTACCTTCCCGGGATATAAGGGATGGGGGCCAGGCAGGAGGATGCGACATTTCCACCCGGTATAATGTCTCCGTTCTTCTATATGCTTTGAATACCTGCTTTCAGGCAGTAGCTGTGCAGCTGCACCTGGATAAGGAGTATACTGTTATTTATACGTACATTCCACCGTGAGCCGACTTCGACGCGGGCGACTTTCCCCGCCTCCTGGCACGGTTGCCGAGGCACATTTCTCTTGCTCGGGGATCTGAACGGTAGACACCACCCTGGTGATGCTTAGCGCAGGCGCGGTGGTCCGAATTTCAGGAAATGAATGATTTCTCTGTCTCAGTCGAGTTTAGGTCGGTTGATGAGGCCGCTGAGTTCTTCTCCGGCAACCTCATCGCCGTGGGTCTAATTACTTTTCCTAATAGGTCTGTCCGTTTTGCGTGCTGACCGCTTCCGTTGTGGTCAGTCGAGTGTGAGACTGCGATCAAACAGAAGAGTTATGTCTACATGCACTATAAGCGCTGCCTGAGCGATTTCGTTGTCGGTGAATTTGGTCGAACTAGGGCTAGGTTCCGGGATGTTTCGGAGCACGCATGCCGCTCTCCTTGGCGGGCATACGTGTTTTCCCTTGACGGGAAGACTCCTCTAGCAGAAATCTGGAAATGAGTCAAGAGGATTCGGGGCAAGTTCTCGCAAGACCCCCCCTAACCCTCCCTCTCCTCGCTTTTCGCAAACCGGGGAGAGATCACTCTACCCCGGCCGGTTTTCGCCCAATCTCTCTAACTTCCTGCGTGTGCAAGCTGATAGAGAAATTGGTAAATGTTAGGTTAGCTTTTTTCCTGGACAGCGGAGGCCATCTATAATCTGCACAGTGCGGCTTCCGCAGGTTCCACTCCTCGTCGGATGCTCTGCTCCGACTGGAAAATGCCGTCTACGAGGACTTCCTTCGTAGACAGCACTCCGCCACTGGTTTTTTCGATCTGAAGAAAGCCTATAATACCGCATAGCGATACAGTATCCTGGAGACTCTCCGCACAATGGGGGCGAGGGGAGCCTCCCAATCTTTATATCTGAATTTTTGCGAGATCACCGATTCCGCGTACGGGGGGTGGGGGGCTCTCCGGCCCAATGGAGCAGGTAGAGGGTGTCCCACAGGGAAGTCTCCTTAGTGTCACATTCTTTGCCCTGAGCATCAACGGCATCACCTCGGTGTTGCCAGAGAAAGTTCTCTCTACGCTCTGCGTGAACGACCTTTCGATCTCTTTTTGGCGCGTTCCAGATGCCAACTCTGGACCGTCGGCTCCAACAGGTATTGAAACGTGACTCTCGCTATGCAGGTTAAGTATACAGGCTTCAGTTTTCCTTGGCTAAGACTAAGGTGGTGCAGTTATGCCGCCATCCACTGTTTCACACTGCCCCAAACTTATTTCTAAATTGGATTCGTCTGGAATTGGTAGTCTCGCACCGTTTCTTTGGTCTTGTATATTACAGACACCTCATTTGGGAGGCACATATTCGCAACCTTAGTGTCTCTTGAACCCGCTCCAAGGATATTCTTTGTTCTGTGACGATCATCGCATGGAGCGCTGATAGTGCCACTGCTTTTTATCGATCCATTGTTCGTTCGAAGCTCGACCATGGATGCGAGTTTTATGCATCCGCAGCATAACGTGTATTGGCGAAGGTGGACACGATCCACCACACAGGCCTTTGCCTGCAGTCCCTGTGCCTTCTGCATGCCCCGCATTGTCGATCCTGGGTAGATGTCACTCGTTCTGTGCCGCGCATTGCGCACTTTTCGCTTTCTACGCGTGAGCCCAGCGCCTCCTTCAGTCGCCAACAGCTCTGATTGCATCCGCACCCGATTTCGACAGTGCCTATGCCGCTGAGAGACGCCAGTCATACCCTAGGCCCTTTGGGTTTATGGTTTGGAAACTCATTCGAGAGCTCGGTGTAGCTCTCGAATGAGGCACCCATGGTTCTGCCTCTGGAGTACACTCCGTGTCACGCTGTAAACGTACCAGTGTATTCGGATGGCTCCAAGTCCCAAGAGGGGATCAGTTTCCACACCGTATGCCCCCTGTTTGAAGTCAGCGAGTCTATACCAGGCGCGGCATCTCTCTTCACGGCCGAGCTTATTTCAATAGACCACTCGGTACGGGAGATAACGCGACGTGGCCAGTTCGGAGACTTGATTGTGATTTATAGCGAGTCACAAAGCACCCTGAGTGCTCTCGGGGTATCGGAATCTCCGCATTCCGTGGTTCGCGATTTCCATGATGCTATTGTTTTTGCGAGACGAACCGGGCGGATGTCGAGATAATCTTCTGTTGGGTTCCTGGACATGTATGAATTTCCTGGAATAAGCGCGTCGATTAGGGCACCAAAGAGTCCGCGATTACTGGGCTACTAGACCAGCGTTTCGCTCTTCCTCACACCGATTACATGGCAGGAATACGGGTTGCTTGGAAAGAAGATGGGAGACGGTCAAGGGGACCTTAAAGTTGCGTACCATTGTGCCCCGACTGTTCCCATTGACCTACCTTCCAATTCCGTGACGGCTTCAGGTTGATTTCTGTCGTCTCCGAATTCGACACACTCGCGGAATGCACCGCGAGTGCATTCCTTGCAATCCCATGAAGATTATCATTATCAGAAGTAATAATAATAGCCCGGAGCCACGTCTTCCAGAATCGCCTTCCTGCGCATGCGCGAGCATTGGCTAAACGCATTAAAATTGTCTAGAATGATGGGGGGGGGGACTTTTATTACGGCAATAGGGTTTCTACATTAATTTACTCATCTCACTTGATGCTCCTTGATTCCCACCCTTATCTTAACTGAATAATAAACACTGCTGAATCGTAAAATTTCTTTAATACAGGAAATTGTGAAATTTTTAAAGACTCAAGATGACCGGTTGGTGTTCGAGAAAAAATACTGCTCGCGGAAAACCAACTCTACCAGTCTGAGCCGCTTACGGCCTAAGACTTTCCAATCAATTATTATAGATAGGTAAGTTGTCGAAGTGTCCAAAGGGAGACAAAATTCATACAAATATTGATTAATTATCAAGTTCAATATTATTATAGTAGTAAATAAGAAACGCATGCTTGTATGGAGAGTTTGGCCTAATACTGTATATTTATTTCTTGTTTTAAACACTCCTCCTTTTGTATAAAATAACATAACATAATTTCACACAAGGTCCTATCAAAGGTCATCCACATCTGTCAAAACCCACCCACAAAATACATCCATAGGATTATGTCAGATCATGCATCTACAATATACAATTTGAAGCATCCACAAGAATGTGTCAAATACAAAAAGGATCATCAGCAAGACTCGTCAAAATCCAAATCAATCATAATATACAATAATAAAAAACTGCATCCACAGGAATGAATCCAGCATACCCCCCAAAGTTAACCCTCCCTCCCTATATAATCATCAAATCTGCGTTTGAAAACATTCAAGTTTGGACTGTCTACCGTGTCAGATGGCAAACTATTCCAGTAATCTACCACACTATTGGTGAAAAAATATTTTCTAACATCCAACCTGCACCTCTGTTTTTTAATTTTTAAGTGGTGACCCTTAGTCCTATTACTACCTTCCAACTCATATAACTTGCTAAAATCCAACTTATCCATCCTAGAACAGATTTTAAAAAGCTCAATCATATCTTCCCTTACACATCTTCTCTCAAATGAGAACATATTTAGTACCCTCAGTCTATCTTGATATTCAAGGTGCTTCAGGGAAGGTATTATACATGTTGCCCTCCTTTGTACTGACTAGCAGGTTTATGTCATGTCTAAAATGTGGTAACCATACTTGTATACAGTACTTTAAATTTGGCCTAACATACGAGTTGTAGAGTTTAAGGATAACCTCTTTACCCTTATAGCTAACATTCCTCTTGGTGTATTCTAGCACCCTATTTGCTCTATTTTTTGCCTCAATACACTGCTTTGAAAACTTCAGTGACCTATCTACTACTACGCCTAAGTCCTTCTCATCCTCAACTGAATTCAGACAATGCCCATCCATCTCATAGCTAAATTCCCTGTTATCCCTTCCCATGTTAAGAACTTTGCATTTTTTAAGGTTAAAAGTCATCTGCGACTTTTGAGCCCAAGCTAATAACTTACGAGTATTTAAGCCACTCTGCACTTTAAAGCTACTCTCAACTTCTTTGACTACAGCTGCCAATTTAGTATCATCAGCAAAAATTGACACTGCTATTTACAACCTCCACAAGATCATTTATATAATATATGAACAATTAAGGGCCTATAACGGATCCCTAAATTACGCCACTGTGACCTCACCCAATTTAGCACATTTCTCTGTTTCTTGTCTTTCAGTCATTCAGTTATCCAATTCAAAACTTTACCACATATCCCATGCTTTTTTAATTTGTGAACTAGTATTTAACATAGAGCAACGAGGGAGAGGGAAAAGAGATTCTTTCTTTTTAAGCAATATCTGGCAACTGATACTGTGATAGAATGGTCTGAGGCTGCCATGCCTCAGCCCCTATCACATGTCGAAACTCATGCTTCCCACGTGCATCCTGCGAGAGAGAGTAGAACGGCGTCTTATCATCCACTATTCCCAAGTTTAATCAAGGAGGTCCGATCCCCCGTTTGCCTCCATGCGTCGATCTGGTCAGATTGAATTAGGCTTATGGGAAGATAAGATATTTTCCCAAGCGCTACCGGGACATTCCATCGAAGTCCCCGCATTCTCCCTTACGCCAAGGGGCTTGCTCCGGCTATCTATGCGATAGAATTTCGCGTTTGAACCAGATCCAGATTATCTTCGCGAGGCATCACGCCGATCCGGTCTCCCTTGTGCACCTAGGAACTCTACCCCAGAAGAGGACAATATCCTTGAGTGCCAAGTTTCGTGACCCTCGAGAAGCCAAGTCAACAGGGCGCTCTCCCTGTTGTTCAGAAAGAGAACAACTTTAGAACAGTCATTGTTCTTCGAGCCCGTTTGACAAGAAACGGTTCTCGTTCTTCTGATATCACGTCAGTGATAATTTACAATTGTTCAGAAAGAGAACAACTTTAGAACCGTCATTGTTCTTCGATCCCATTCGACAAGAAACGGTTCTCGTTCCATGATATCACGTCAGTGGTAATTTAATTCCCCCCCTTTAACGTTCTTCAAGAGAACGCTTGGTTACACCAATAACACAAATTGTTCATCCAGAACATCTCCGATATCCTGTCTCAAGGATCGCTCGTACTTCCGAGCCCCACTTCTCTCTTACCCCTCGAAGTTAGTCCTTTCCCCCTGGTTAAGGACACTTTCCCCTAAAAACCCCTTCTCCTGGAAAAGAAATCGCCAGTTGGACAGAAGATTCCTTTAAATCGCCTTCCTCTGCCACGACGACCTTATAAATACGTAAGCTACGCATTACATTTAACTAATTAACCTTGTGCCAACGCAACTCTGTGCTTTATACGGATTTTAGCCAACCATTTCCCTTCTTGTTTGTTTTGTCATTTTAAATCCCTCCAAATCTTAATTCTCAGCTTAGTCAAATATTCCCATGCCCTTTGTCGTTTCATGTGTATCTCCCATTTTAATCTCCGGTCATGTAAATATTTTCCGTGTGTTGTTTTGTTGGATTAATTAATAAAATTCTATTTTATTAATGTTTGCAATATTATTTATCTTTGGGCTCCGTTCCACTTTTTAAGTATATTGAAAATAAATAAGCCCTCTCCAGGCCCATTTTAGAGTCATTCTCGGCCATCTGATCACCCCGCACTCGAATATAGAATAATCCGACAAAGAATATATATATATATATATATATATATATATATATATATATATATATATATATATATAGTATATCGTTGGGAGCCTATTCTACGACAGATACCTAAGGTACAAGTCGTCGAAATAAATCTAGACTTATTAGGCTATGTTAAAAGTACCCGTCCCCCCATAAACAAACAAAAAAAAAGCCGAAACAAGTAACGTGCGCGAAGACTGGGACACTCAACAAGAATGTGCTGAACAGTCTGAAGAACAACGCGGTCATCGCAGTAATGTGCAGGGGACCGCTCCATCAAATGTCGGTGCCTTCCGCAAATGTCTAATTCGAAGACTAAAAAAAGCGACCTGAAACCGCCAGGCAATCGGATGTATGTACAAGGAAACAGTCATGACACGTTGGCACGCAACTTTAAGTTCTCCTCTGCCACCTCCCCTGTTTTTTGCCAGGTTGAGCTAATTTCTGCGATATTGTGAATGTGAAGGAGAGCGAAACGCTGGTCTGGTGCTCAGTCCTCACGGACTCTGGACCCTTAATCGGCGCGCTCATCCCCAGCAATTCCCACATGTTCAAAGACCCAGCTAAAGATAATCTCAACATCCGTCCGGCTCACGACAACCGTGGGGTGCAAAAATGCTCCGAGATCTCTGAGGGCGCTTTGTCAGTCGCTAAAGATCACAATCCGGTTTCTGATCCCGACACGATCTCCCGCAGAGAGCGGTGGGCCGTGAAGACACACGCAACGCCTAGTAGATCTCCACTGAGTTCAAACAGAGGGGATACGGCGTGGAAGCCGACCCTCTATTAGGACTTGGAGCCATCCTTATACAATGACATGGATAAAGCGTGACACTTAAGTGTGCTCCCAAAAGGTCGAACGCAATACTCCCGGCACTATAGAAGATTTGGGAGCAGAGGCATGGCTACAAATAGTCAATGGTGGTATCCTCCAGGGTGGCACTCTGGGCAGAACCAGAGGCGCCACCGGCCCGAGAGCTATACCGAGCTCTCGAAGTAGTTTCCTACCCCTAACCCCAAAGGTCCTAGAGAATGACTGACGTCTCTCGGCGGCATAGGCAGTGTCAAGATCGGCCTTGTATATAGTGAAGACAGTTAGTGACTGAGGGAGACAAGTCCGCGCGTTCAAGCACATAATACTCTGTGTACACGGCGCAGGGCAAGTGGCATCTGCTCGGCATCTACAAGTAGTCTCTCAATGGGGGACGTATGGAAGGTCCCGGTCGCCAGCGGAGACCCTTCCGAAATACACGCTCGGCTGCGAATGCATAAATCTCGCATCTATATTTTAAGCTTTGAATGAACAAAGGATCGATAGAAAACCAAGGCAGTAGACCTATCAGCACCCCAGTTGCTGAACGTCAGGGAACGAAGAATGTCCATGTCGCGGGTACAAGAGACCCTTTGGCTGCGCATATGGGCCTTCCACATGAGGCGTCTGTCGATAACAAGACCAAGGAAACGGTGAGAATCCACCACTTCTAAGCGAATCCCGTTTAGGAACAAGTCCGGGGTGGATCTCTGGATGGCGACCAAAGTGCACTACGTTAGTCTTGGCCAAGGAAAACCGAAACGTGTGCGCTTCAGCATAGCGATAGATGCAGTTCAATGCCTGTTGGAGTCGACGCTCCAGAGTTAGAATCTATATGACACCAAAAGAGATCGGGAGGTTGTCTACGTAAAGCGTACTGAGAACTTCTTCCATCATTACCGATGCCATGCCTTTGATGCTCAGGGCAAATAAGGAGAGGGATTAGGAGCCTATGAGGGATATAAGTGGGCTGGACGGATAGAGAGGTGAAGAAATAGGAATTTACACCAATCGTAAAAGAAATTAGGAAAAACAAATATGAAAAAAAATTGAGTGGCGTCCCACAGACGAGCCCGGGGGTAAGCATTGCTCTTGTAATCTCATACTCGTTTAATTTTTATGCCAATTACCGTTTAAATTTCACTCAATCAATATAAGTTCTTTTATGGCGCTCTTCAAGTACACGGGCCTTCAAGGAGCCCGATTACCAACTAAGAATAGGCTTGAGAGGAGAGGTGGGTCTTAGAGACACGTTTCAAGGCATCGAAGTAAGGGAAGGTTTTAGCCGGATGTAGATCATTCCATAGCCTAGAAGCAAAAATAGACAAAACACGATCACCCCTGTAGTACAGACGACTACGAAAAAATAATGGGGCGGAGCCGAAATTTAAGATCACGGGGGCCTGTATAGGACCAGTAATCATGGTAGGTATAAGATAAAAGGTCAAAGAAAACAAGGGTTGCAAACCATGAGCAATTAGGTGTGCCATTGAGTCTGGGGAATGCTCAATTTGCCACTGCTAAGGATAGCGACATTAACTAAGAGAGTCCTTTCCGAGAAACGGCAGACCCTCGGTTCCATAGAGATGAACGCAGCTAGGCCATTGTGCTAATGTAACATGTGTCCTTAGGACAACTTTATCCTATCAGTAACGTGGATCATGGGAAAGTGCTTGAAACCGGTAGGCTCAGAACACTGATAGCCTCTATGAGCGGCCTCGTGCCTCCTAGGCATTTGAGAAAGCGAATTCAAGGCCACCTCTGCATATACATATAAGGGTCTGCTTGGGGGCAGTTCCCGCTAAAATGATTTTTCGGGCCACCTGGGAAATTATAGGCGACAACCGCCTCCACAGTAGACTGGTCCGCTTGTGGGCGGTTCTCGAGGAAGAGCTAGTAAAGAGAAGTCCTATTTAGGGAAAGGTAGTGAGAAGGGCGCCCTTTCACCAGTTAGAGCTGTGCCGTAGCTCTCTTCGCTTTCATTCCTCGCATCAAGGTGGGACGAGGACTCGCTTGTGCTCTATTTTTAAGTGTTTTCGCGAGTTGAACAACACACTGAACACACTTCAAACTCTCGGATACCTTGTAACCCATAAGAAAAACAGAAAAGTGTGGATCGCTAAATCTCGCATCCAGCCGCTTCCGCCTATACCATCTAAGATTTTCAGACTTTTCAACGGTCACCTACCTGACTGTGTTATGATGTTGTTTATACCAGTCTCTAGGCCAACTAGGCCGTAAGTTACCGAGCGGACGCCCGTCATCAGAGATGCTCGATGAACGGTTCCCCCAAAGCGGCAGCTCACGACTGAACAGCCAAAGACCCAAGCCGTATGAGTGAGGAACTCCTTGCTAAGTCTTACCAGTCGTCGACATGACATCCATGATCATAGGACACCCAGGAGCGGGATATGAGTCTTTTAATTGGTCTGGCAGCCAACAAGCAAATGAAGTCCGACCTCCAATGAGCATTGCAGCCTTATGCAACCGTAAACGGTGACAGGGGGATGTCAGCCCCAACGCCCAGAGCGTCTCAATCATGGTCTCTTGCAGCTTGGTGTTAATTTGTGTTGTTTAAATGTGTTAAAGCCTCTCTCCTGACACGGTATGAGATAGCTTATCAGGTCCTTATTCATAGGTGGGAGAAGAAATCCCGAAGGAGGAAGGGGCTTAGAGAATTATTGTTATTGCATTGCTCCCAAGGAGCAAATGACCTTTGCTCCCTCCGACGACTCAGGAGAGTAAGGGAGAAAGCTTTTGATCCTACAGCCTGGGCTGTCGTGGGGCCGTGCCTTCTGTCAGGCTGTCCTGAAGGACTAGGTCAAATTGGAGGGAAGCTGTTGCATGCTATAGGATTTTTAAAGCGACCTATGCAACAGCTAGGAAATGCAAGTTCGATTGCAGCTTAACCACGCAGATTACATCCAAGTGTGGTGTCATATCCACTTGGAAATGACTGACTACTCTAGAACTCTTATTTTTTCTTACCCTAAAGGGTGGCTCGAGTTGAATGAGAATCAGGGATAGGCCATTTCACTTGGGATTGGTTGTAGAGGTATAGTTACTACCACCAACACCAAGCCTTCCTTTGGGTGTTCTGGTCGGGAGGCATTAAAGCCTCCAAACAGGCAGAGTAGAGTGGTGGAAAGAGAGTAAAATGAAGACGTCTTGGATGAATAAAGACAAAGTTATTATTTACCTTAAAGAGTATTTTTCAGCAGGAAACTCAATTGAGTCATCTTATTTCACATTTAAAGGCGAATGGGAGCTAAGCACTTGGGATTTTCTGGGGATGGGGGCGCACCGGTTTTACCCCGATGACATCTTTCTCAGTGGTGCTACTGTCTTCGCCCTTGGGATTTTGATTTGTCACCTCACCTAAGCACCTTAAACAAATTAATAATTATAGAACTATGGAACAACAAAATCCCTAAGGTCCATTCGAGGCCTGTCTAAAAGAGGAAGGAAGAGAATGAAGAGGATCATAATTGATGAAATACAACCATAAAAACCACTTTAAGCGAGGAAACCGATAAAAGTCGAGCTGAACTTACAGCTGCAACAAAGTTTAGCAAAATCTCGATCCCATCCGGCGACTAAACATACCTAATGCGGCTACTTAACTTTCATTTAACTGTAGCTCACAACGGGACTTGTAGCATCCAATATAATCTTATGTCATTAATGAACTTTAGGTTAATTAATAAGATCTTGCAATAAGTGTCATTTGGTTGTTTCTAATGAGTTATTAAACAGTACCATAAAATGTGATTTAAAATATTTAAATTTAAAAATTATTAGATCATATGCCGTGGTGCAGTTCGACATTTTCTACTTACTCGTACGTGTCCTCTCTACTCAATATTTGAGAAGAATAGTGAATACAGTAGTCTAGAAAAGTGATTTTTTTTTACAGAGAATACAGCATAACCTTTTGCCCCGTCTACAAAGCTGCTAGTTCCTCTTGGCTAGTGAACCTCCTCACCATGAAAGGTGCCTGGAATGACGACATGAAAGGGAAACTTCAGAAACAAGTCAATCGAGTCTTTCATAGAATCTCTACTTTGATGGCTCCTTGGGTAACTTAATGTTTTTGTTTTATTTTTATCTTAAATAAATATGTAATTTGGTAGTGGTTCTACCATTGATCTCTATTATTTTGAGGATTATAATCTCAGTAGAATTCAACCCGAATTAAGAATCCATCCGGGGACTTACTAGACCCACTGTGGACTAACTTCTCACTATGTCGGTCGGTCGGTATCCATTTTGCTTTTTTTTTGTTTTTGTAATAACATTGTAACTATTTCGCCGATTATAACGAAATCTAAAACCCTTATGTTGTTTTACATTCTGTTTTCGAATGATGTAATTGCCAATGTCCTCCCAAGGTTAGCACATGAATTATTTTGTTTTGGCAATAACATCATAACTATTCGGCCCATCCTAACGAAATTTGAAACACTTATGTTGTTTTATATTCTCTTTCGAAAGATATAATTTTCAAAGTCCTCTCAAGGTTGGTCCGGGAATTATTAAAAGTTTTGTAGGTCGTACAGTTATCCATCAGAATAAGTGAGAGCACGCGACTTTTCGGTCAGCAGACCTTGTTTTTTAATCGCGATGGTCATTGAAGTAGAACCTGCAATTTAAACTAGGATCCGAACCATGGGTTGATACTTAGCTGACTTGGAGAAATCAACCCTAACTGATACTCCATCCTGCGATTAGCCACGTCTGATGTGGTTTAATTTTTAGTTAAAATGGAAGCGGTGTTATGACGGCTATGCAGTATCCCGAGTGATAACTCAATAACACGCGTCCATTTTTATTTTAAACCTAAGCCGGTTAGTTCGTATAGAGGTGTGCGGATAAACCACTATATACGGGCTTCCACCTATCCGAATGGAAGAACCAATTTCAATCTGAACAAAATCAAACTACATGTGTGGTTAGTCTACTGACCAGTAGTTCGGGCCCCACGTTAGACTGTAGATCCTACATCAATGACTTTATTAGTGGAGTGGATTAAATACAAACATTCTTACAGACCTCAAGAGGAACAACGAAATTCATGATTGTTCGTCACCCCCTCCATCGTCTGCTTTCATGCTACAGGGATAAGTTTGAAGGAGCCTCCAAATTCTACTATTACGAACGCTACGGAGAAAAGATGATGAGAATGTTCCGACCGAGCGTCAAAGGAATGAGAACAAATGAGGTCAGAAAAAGATTCGCTCCAGTTAATTTCCACTTTGGAAGATCTCAAGGATGAAATAGTTGTTGTTTTTTAAATTAAGCTTAAAGTGAGGGCATCTGCGCTAGAAAGTTGTTGAAAGGAGAATAATGAAGTGAAGTTTTGAAAGCGAAAACAAAGACATTTCCGCCAAGAAGGTTTTTGAAAATATGATGTAAAAATAGTGGATACGAAAGCTACATAACCGTAGTTTAGTACTTTGTGTGCTAGAGACAAAAACGCGCAACTCTCCTTAATTCTTCTTGTTCCTCAAAGCACAGGTATTCGGGAGTGTAATAGAAGGTTTTTGGTACATGCGTATTATTGATAACACCTGATATCCTAATTGCAGGCTTCATTATTGATGACTGCTGTAAAGAAAAAGCTCAAAAGTGAAGCAGCTGATGGCTCATTTTCGCTGGAAGCAAATCCCTTCGCTGACCCAATCGGTCCAACGTTTGAAGAATTTGCTAAATATGTTGTTTTCTATAGTCGGGATGACGAGCATTGGAGACCATTCTATCTTCATTGTTCACTATGTCATATAACATATGATTTTATTTTAAGGTTAGTTCCTTTATGTTTTTGTTTTTTTACTTCTCACAGCGGGTGAAAAGGGATGATTTAAAATTATAAAATAGTGATTTTTTTAATCAGATCAGATTTCCTCTAAACCTATTTGATAATTCGGATCTTCTGTTCTGTTTTGGGGGACAACTAATCCAAGAGGATGGCTAATGGCTGTGATAGGAACATATTTTCCTACTTTATTTTTTATTTAACCAACGAGTCCACCTACGGTAAAATATTTTGAGAGGAAGTCTGTATAGGGCAAAATTTCTTTACGATACTAAAATGTATTTACTAAAAGGTGACTAGTTTTCGTTAGGACATTTTAGTTTCGGATTTACATCTAGGGAAGAAAGAGGCAGGTGAAATGGATGTGATGTATGAGTGGGATAATGAGGGAATGGGTTGGAATTATATTTTCACCTTGTAGATTTCCCTCCGTTCTACTCTCCTTTGTCTCTCTATCCGATTCCTCTGTTATCTGCTGGCCTAATTTCCCTCTCGCTGACTGGCCGTTTTTATGGGGTTGTTTTCGAACTTAAAGCCCGAGAGCGGTTTATTTTACAGCTGTGGTACCGATGTCCCTCAGCTAACCCTTCCCTCTTTTCTCAGCGGCCTTCGACCATTGGAGTAGGTGAGGTTGGGACTTCCCTTGATCTGTGGGTCGTCTTTCCATCCGTTAAACATTTTAAAATCAGAACTCCAGAGAGCCAACGATGGCAAAAGATAAGAGAGCTCCATTGATTGGACTAGTGGACTGCCCCGGGAGAAGAACTTAAAATTTCCCCAATTTTCATCTGCATTTTAAACCTTCCTCTTTACATTTTTAACGTTGACTTGCCAACCGTTTGGGTAATTTTCATCTGTATGTTTGTGTTTACATTAAATAAAATTAAGCTCTTATCTATCAGAAATGTAAGTGGTTACTTTCCTTATTTGTCGCAGTAACTTCAATTATCATCAAACATTCAAACGTTACTTAAGTTGCTCTCTCGTTGGTCAAGTTGAAGGTTCAAAACGTTCAGATTGCAATCGTGCAGACTATTCAAACTCTATTATCTAAACTTTTTTGAATAAGGCAACAATCTTTTTCAAACCGAAATGCATTAACTTCCGAGTGTTTATTCCTTTTCCATTGTCCAACATCAACTTCTTAATTCGTTGGTGACATCCCTCAAATCGGAACTCTCGCACTAACAAATGATGGACTAAAGAATATAATGGTAGTCCTTCTCGATGAAGTGCTTAGCAACTTTTCCGCCAGCACTCGGCAACAAAGGGAGGCAGCGGTTCGTAATTCGCCCCAGCTTTAACGATTTCTTTATTTTCCATCTAGTCTTATCCGATCCTCCAGTTTAGGGTTTTTTTCTACTCCCCTCTTTAGGGCTTTTTTCCATCCCACTCTTTAGGCCTTCTTTCAAAGAGGAAGATCTTTAGCTGACGCTGTTTCGAGACCAGATGAAACTTCAAGAGACAGAGTTGCAAGGCGAGCATTTGTTTGTGATTGCATTATGTGAGAGAAAAGGCCGTTGGTTGAGATGAGAGAACCAGAAAGCCAGGTCTTTGTACATGAAATAGATACAGCAATTTGGATAATCTCAAGTGAGAGGCCAGATAGATTAGTTCTTAACGTAGAATTAGCCGGGCAACCTGCCACCACGCTTGGAAAGGAAAACGAGGAAGCTCTTCCTCTTCTATATTATCTTTTAGGATACAGAACCCTTGAAACTTATTGGCAGAAGTAAAAAAAAAACATAAAAAACTGGGCTTTGTCAGGGCTTATTTTATAGATTAGTCTGAGGTAGCGTCTGAGAGATGGATTTGTTTACTAAGTGGTATTTTTGTGATGACATCCTGATAATAATTAACTATGATAGTTCATTTGAGCAAGAAGAACGTGGGACATTTCAAACCAGATTTCTATAGGGGCAGTCTTGCATTGTTTTGTAAGTGGAATTTTGGCATTGACTTGGGTGGTTAGTACCAGATTTCCTTGAACACAAAGGATGCAAATACTTTTACATGTTATATGCGAAAAAGTTGAGTTCTTTATGCATGATGTATGGCACAGTCTTGCCTTGGAAGACGTCAACGCATTGGCGCTTATTTTTCAGTTTTTAACAAATGTATAAATTTCTTTTTTTCTTTATAGGTTTGAAAATTTATACAGTGACTCGAAGCTCTACGTAGAATACCTCAACATGACCAACGTTATAAAAACAGGCTGGGAAAATCCATCATCTGATGGAACTACGACAGATGCTGTGGTTTGCAATTATTTGAATCAGATTAATAGCGATTTACTTGAAAAGATAATCAGTAAATATAAAGTAGATTTCGAATTGTTTCATTATGACTCAAACGGTTATGAAAAATGCGTTAAAGATTACAAATCATTATGAGATCAGGTGAAAATACTTAGGACTTATATTATGATTGCTCTCAATTTTATTCATATATTGTTATACTTCCTTCGTCAAGAAGGTTACGTTTACTTGCATCAAAGTACGTTAGTGTGTTAAGGCGAAAATATTGACTGATATAATAATACTTTTGTGAGGAGATTGCCATGAGTATTTCGACTCCATATTTAATCAAGATCTGAGTGTCTTCCGATTAAGATAATAATAATTTGTTTGTTTGTCAGCTCAATTATGAAAGACGTTAGTGAAAGTTCATTTTAGAACTACTCGACAAATAAACCAAGATTTAAGGATCTTAGATATTAATGGTAACCATAATTAACCCCATCCCCAAAAGATTATTATGGGGCCAAATGAAGACCACTGATAATAATTGAATGTATGCTTTGGATTAGTGTAGGGCACCCGCCACCCGAACAAACTTAAAGTGAGAGATTTGAGTCACTTGGGTAATTAAGCCCCGCCCCCCCTTCTTATTCAATCGCGAACAAAGAAACCCTTCGTGACACAAGGGTAGCAGGGAGTCGCATTTCCGCGACGGAAGAGTGAATGTTTAGTGTGGGGTGAGGAAGAGACGGCGATGTCGTGATTCACTATATGCATAATGACGTATTTAGGGAGCTAGTGACGCAGTGCGTCCCCCAATAGGCATTCAGCTCCATCTGTGCGAGATTGACTTATGCTTTATTCTACTGAAAGTGAATAGAAAAAAGTTATGGTAGGTACTAACAGAGCGTAGAATGTTTGGTGGAGCATTTGGGGATTAGCATGGAGAAGAGGCAGTGTAGATCAGACGTTTGCTCTATGGAAGTTACTGTAAAGAAAAGGAAATGCATGTTGTATGTTGGTTTATGAAACTAAAATGATTAGTATAAAAAGTATAATAGTATTGAATTACAGTGTACGAGCGAATCGACAGAAAATAATGTACTGATTACGCGAAAGCGAGTGAGAGAAAAAGTTTTAAGGGAAGAGCATGTCTCTTTGGGTGCGTACAACCCGGAATGACCAAAAAGAAACTGTCCACATACCAACCTCGTATACAATATCGCGTACAGGAATCTGTGAAGCAGATTTAGTTTTGGTAAATTTTGTCATTGAGAATAGCGCTTGAGTTATCTGCTCGTAACCAGCCGGGAAAGGACGACGAGCGATCATGGTTTCGTCGCAAATGTAGGTAGGGGCATGGAAGCAATCTGAGAGCGCAAGTATATTATTTCCATCGGAAGTCTTCATTCTCGCGGAAACTCTTCTCCAAGTAAGGGAAGATACTAATCCCCTTAATTTGGAGAAATACAAACTGCGTCTAGAAGAGACTGGTTTTGTATACCAGCCCGATGATTCGCAGCAGCATGAGTCTGAGAGCACCAAAAACAGAAGTTTTCACCAGAGACTCCGCTCGCAACTCCGCCTTAAATTGAACCCATTAATCACACTGTTATGAACGTGTTAAAATAAATTAAAATACGTGTGCCTCACGAAAGTGCTGATCATAATTAGTGATTAATTTATTTCAGTTTAAAATTCAATTCCAGTGATACGAATATGTAGTAGTTATTTTTGCCACTAATTCGTAACCAAAGAGAAATAAATCAATGTGAAAGTAATTGACGCATTCACTCTAATATCCTCATAAGTGTATTAATTCTTTCATCGAATTCATTCAAGCATTCACTTGTACTTCTTGAATGTTGAATTAATTAATTTTGTTCTTGGAAAGATAAATAAAAAAAAACGAAATAAATATTTTACTTCCCCCACCCCCACCCACTAGAGAGGAGCTTCTCATGTGATGCTATCGTTCAAATGGTGGCATAGACCTATAGTGACCTGAGTAAATATGCTGAATCATATATGTCGGTAGGCCTGTTCAAAAATCAACTTTTTTTTATTTTTAGAGGTTTGTCGAGGAATAGGTCACCTCTCCAGACAATACGTCTGTATATACATATATGTATCTATTGGTTGGGAGGAAAGAGATAAAAGCCACTAGAATATGTATATATACAGTTATATATACATATATCCTCTAATGTACGTACAAATACGGTCACTTCGTAAGAGTAATCCGTTGATTACGAGGTATAAGAGTGCGATTTACTACAGGGGTCGATAGCGTTTAATGAGTTTACCGAGTTGCAGTTCAATGATATATTTGAAGAGTGAAAACCAAAAATATAATTTTAATAAGTCACTAGTTAACATATATATACATACGGGAAATATAGGCAATGCAAATAAGGACAATTCCGACAATCGGGTAACAATAATTACTTGTTAGTCAGCTTTTAAATGGGATACTATAAATCAGTTATACAGGCGGACGATGACACCTCTGCTTCAGAGAGGTGCAACCTCCAAAAATCGAGACTCTGACGCGGCTCGGCGCGAAGTCTCACACGGGAAACTAGAGATCCTTGAGGGAGGGGTCCAGATGAGAAGGAGAGGAACCCTGGCCAATCCTTCAGGGATGAAGCGATTCCAGGCTTGCTCTGAACAGAGTAAACCTTCACAAAAGAGATGGATCTGCCTGGTAAGATCCAACCTCGATGGTATAAGCGAATACTAGGGACTTGGGGAAATAGACACACGATCTGAACCGAAGGCGATAGGTTCCCAAACTCAATCTGCCGATATTCGAAAACCCAAGATATTTATATGGCGGCCATATTTTGGTTTCTCCTCGTTGTCAGACTCAGACGACTGGCTAACCACTTCCGGCGGCCAGATGGATTAGCGTCTGTCGCCTGACCCGTTTTAATGGCCTTTACGATGTGGGCGGGAAACTTTCGGCAAGCAGTTTCCCCACTACGGAGATTAGCGCTTCCTCGCCGAGGTAACATTTTTTAGCGCCCAACTTAATTAACTGTACCTGTGAAGCGGCTGACGGATATTCAAATTCTTTTTTCTTTTATTTTTCTCTTCGGATTCAGAGATTACTCCACGTGGAGTTATACTTAGGAGACAGAGAGGGAGGGAATTCATGAAACAACTGAAGGGGGTATTCTTCTTGGCGTACCTTTCTCTTACATGCCTCCCTTCCAAAGATGGCGTTTTTCCCGACACGAAGGGGAAGTTAAAAGGGCATCTCGACCAAAACCCATCAGTATTAAAATTTCAGCCAACACTGCGGCTGTCAAGGTAGATTTGCTCCATTTGATCCCAGACGACGGATAAAACTTACACATACATTTAGGTTAATGGGTAATTAATTACATAATTAAAATATATATAGTTTCATGTAAAAGCAATACCACAATTTAGAATAAGGAATCAATCCAGGAAATAATAAAAAAAGTCAATAATGACAACACGTATATACAAGTAATACACTAAAATACGGGCGTACGCACACATGCACAAAAATAAATTTTACATGGGCGAGCAACGAGGGTCCTCTACTGGATTCCTACTAAGACTGTCTGCTACACAGTTCTCACTACCTTTTAAATACAAGATTCGGAATTGATATATTTTATCAATAGCAGACTTACGTTTTGGCTTTTACAATTTCTTAAGTACACCAGTGGACGGTGATCCGTTTCGATCACGAACTCCTGACCTATCAGATACATTTTAAACTTCCGGACACCAAAAAATATTCAGGGTGTCTTCTTGTTTGGTGATTTTGAATTCAAGGACTTTTCAAGGTTTTCAAGGACTTTTTAAAAAATAATCAAGGAAGGGTTTTAGCCATTGTTTTTTTTAATTAAAAAAGTGCAATAAACATTATGGGACATTGATGAAGGTGAGGTATTTAAGGGGAAAATGGGTTATAAGCAAAGCATAACCAAAATCAACTCACCAGTGCAAAAAACAAGAACAAGGTATCCAAGCGACAGTCACAGAAGTATAGCGAACATCCATCATAAAATAAAATGCATCCAAAGCATACATATGTTTACTCACATTAGTGAGTAGATTAACTTAAATATTACTATTTTCCTAATAGACATTAAAAAGTATATAATTAGTGAATTTGGAAAATCACTTGAACAATCACTCAATGATTTATTTTTGAAATTCAAGGACCATCTACCTTTTTCATAAAATTCAAGGACTTTTCAAGGATTTCAAGAGCAAAAAATAAATTCAAGGGCTTTTCAAGGACTTTAAGGATTTCAAGGGCAGTAGACACCCTGCTATTGCCAGAGCCTCAAGTTCTATTACTGCATAGTTTCTCTCGCGGGGTAACAGCTTCCGGCTCTCATAAGCGATAGGATAGCTATTCTCATCTTCTTCGTACTGCAGCAACACGCAACCGATGCCATCGTTGCTGGCATCCGTACGGATTCCAAACAATTTTGGGGGGTTCAGGAGCCACACTATGGGGGCAGATATTAGCTTATCCTTCATCTGCTGGAAGTGGGAAGTTGCCTTGGGGCTCCAAACAAGGGAAGCTGGGGAGTTTTTCTTTAGGAGAGAGTTCAGGGGGGACGCTAAGGCAGCAAAGTTGGGTACGAAGCGCTGGTAGAAGGAAGTTGAACCCAAGAAGGAACGTAGCTTCTTCTTAGTACACGAAAGGGGCATCTCAGAAATGGTCCTTACCTTTTCTTACTAGGGCGTTATTTGATTTTCCTCAATGTGAAATCCAAAGTACTTGATAGTGTCGTAGGCAAAATAATACTTGAAATGACCCATGGTCAGACCATGCTCTCGGAGCCTATTACAGAGGGAACGAAGGTAAATTAGATGTTCATCCCATGTGCGTGTAGCTACGTACACATTATCAAAATAGAATGACACACTATTCAGACCATCTAAGATGCGACGCATCATTCTGTTGTAATTACTAGAAGCAGTGACTAAACCGAATGGGAGGCGCTTAAATTGCATAAACCCTTTTTCTGTAGGGAAGGAAGTGTATTTCCGAACACTATCCTTGAGGGAAATTTGATAGTACTCATTGCATAAATCTATCTCAGAAATAAATTTGGCGTTCTCTGGTCTATCAACGGGATCGGTTCGGCATCGAAAACCGTCACGGCGTTAAGTTTTCGAAAGTCAACACACATTCAAAAGGAGTGGTCAGGCTTCCGAACCATAACAATAGGGGAACAGTAATCTGAAGAGGAGGGTTCGATTATTTCTAATTTTAGTAAGTTTTCGACCTCCGCATTGAACGCTGATCTCAAATAAATGGGCAACGTGTACAGCTTGGATCGGATCGGTTCTTGCGTGATCTATACTATGTCATGCTCGAATTGGTTCGAGCAACCAGGCTTCTCGAAATGACGTCTGGGTAGGCCTTTAACAACCGGGATAACTGAGCTTTCTCAGCGGGCTCCAGGTGGAGATTTAGATCGATATTCTAGGGTGGAGGGTCTTTATACGTTCCGGGGAGCAAAGGGAGTGGGTAGTCATTATCAGCTTCTACACAAACTGTCTGGACTAAGTTAAGAGGTTCGGGGAGATAAGAGGCTTCCATCACGGCCTCTTCGGCTAGGGAAGCAATATTGTTGATGCAGGCGCGGCGGTGTTAACGTTTAAGCATGTTGACGTGAAACAATTTGTTACTAGAGAGCGTTTGGATGAGGTAGTCCACGGGGCCATGGGATTCGGGACTGAAAAGGGGCCTTTTCATTGGGAAAGAAGTTTATTTGTCTCCGTGGGCAGGAGAAGCAGGACCTCGTCACCGGGATTGAACCGTCTTTCTTTTGACTTAATGTCAAAATGGGTCCTGTCATAGGAACGGGGGATACATAGCAAGCGCGTAGGGGAGTGGTTAAGAACGGAGGTAGAACGGAACAACAGTTAACCCTCAACGAGGGAGGAGACCTCCTTGTGAGCACGAACGGATTCGCACTCGCTGGTCCTCGACTTTGCCCACAATGGCTGTAGGGAAGGAGACTGATTCTGGGCCTCTACAAAAGACTCGTTGTTCAATCTCGTACTCGGGGGGAAAAGGGGGTTCTAAAGTCACCGGGGGTGCCTCGTTCTTTATGGCGTGGGCCCTCGTGATGGCGGGCTGAGCAACGGGACTAGGAGATAGTTGCGGGCTCTGGCCGACTAATATGGCGCAAAATTTAATAGGGGCTGCTACGAGGTCAGCCCAACCGTTGAAATATTGGCATTCGATGAAACAACGGACCACTGGGAAGCGGTTGGCTTGTCCCAAATAGTCCTGGACTGCTGCAAATTTATCGTAATAAGGGCTCAATGGGGGCAGCAACTTTTCCAATACGACGATGCACGTGCATCTCGTATCTCTGACCAGGGTTGAAACCCGGCAACCATTAACCGATCCGGTTTCAAATTCGAGCCCACCGGGGGAGCTCTCATCAATTAAAAAATAACTTGAGGTCCCGTGGGGCTATTCGCTGGTGGGGAAGCAGGCGTTTCGGATCGAGCAGTCGGAGGAGAAAGAGAGGCACTTACTTGGTGGACTTGGTGGCTGGGAGCAGAACGGAATTGAGAATTTTTGGGACAGTTCGTCCTCACATGCCCGGGGGTTCTGCAAGAAAAACAGACGATGGGTCGTCTGGGGGTAATCCGACGCAGGGGGATTAAAGACGGGTGGATTAACATCCCTAGGTGTAGACGGGGGATGATATTACGGTTTGGAGTGACCTGGGACCTTTACGAATTTGGGAGCGTTCTTCGGGGGAAATTTATAGAAGTGGCCTTTACTCTTGGGGAAGGGAGGATGACTCTTCTTGAGATCTTTGGGGTAAAGATTATGATTGGCTGCGTGTAAATCCGCTTCTTCGATGCATTCTTTGAAGGAAGCAACTCTTCGGTCCTTCACGAATGCACGGATTTCAGGATTTCAGAGGGCAGCGTAGCCATCAATTGATCCCGCAAAATGAAGTCGAACAGAGACTCATAGTCGCCGTTTACCTGAGGGGGGGAGGGGGAAGTCCAGCCAAAACTGCAGATTTTTCTGAGCGTGAATCCGAACTGGCGGTAAGTCAGGCCAGGTGATGAAACTTGCCCTGTAGAAGTCCGGATTCATGTTGATCGTAGCCAAAAGTTCGGACTTAAGGGTCGAATAGTCGAGGGTAGCCTCGGCGGGTAACGAATTGAAAATATCTTGCAGATGCGTATTAAGGAGATGCAAAAGTCGGGCGACTCCATTAGTTTGGATATCCCAGTGATTTACCTCAAAAAACTTTTCGAAATGCGGGAGGAGAGCACTGAAATCCTCACCGTCCTTAAATGCTGGGAGCTTTAAAGCGGGGATCTGGGGGGAGGGGGCTTCATTCCTGGAACTAACTGAGAGGGTTTCTAAGTTATTCCTATTTAATTAACTTTCATGGTGCCTCACCCTTTCTTTTTCTTCAGCTTCAGCTTCTCTGCTCAGCTTCAGCTTCTTTTCTTCTCTCCTCAGTTTCCCGACTACGGAGATTAGCGCTTCCTTGGCGAGGTAAAAGCTTTTAGCGCCTAACTTAATTAACTGCTCCTGTGAAGCGGCTGACGGATATTCAAATTCTTTCTTCTTTTATTTTTCTCTTCGGATTCAGAGATTACTCCACGTGGAGTTATACTTAGGAGACATAGAGAGAAAAGGAATTCATGAAACAAATGAAGGGGGTATTCTTCTTGGCGTCCCTTTCTCCTACATGCCTCCCTTCCAAAGGTTTGTCCCTTTCCCTTACAAGGTTTGTGTACATTTTCGAATGCTTTTTGAACTGAAAAAGCCAAAATCACAACTATTTTGACCTAAGATGTTGGGAAGCATTGCTGCATGTAGTACTAACCCTGAGTTGCCTCAGAAGATTGCTTGTTGAGTCGAGGGCAGCAGGTAGAATTGTAGTTTTCTTCGTACACTGCATATAAATAACCTTCATACTGTTTTCGGAGTTTTTTTCGACAATTTGAAAATATTTTCCGTTCAATAGCAGAGATTGATCCTTATTATCAACAGTAGTAAATAACACTTATATTATATTACTATTTTTGTGAAAGAAAAATCTACGGCTTCGGGTATGTGACATTATCACCTGCAAAAAATATTAGCAGTCGGTTTTGAACAAAGTTGCCACTAGATGTCATGTCACTTGGACAACAAACAAATGACATTTACATAGCGACATATTTAGGAATCCAAAATTAAAAATGATCTTTAGGTCTAAAGTGATCATCAAGATCGCAAGGAATATAGTGAGCTTTGATCAACATCACCATAATAAAAGTGAGCTTCAAGATAAAGATCGTGCACGTCTTTGTCCATACATGAATGTAGAGCAGACGAGGAAGGTGTTGAGTCTTTCCAGCTTTGATAGAATGTCTTTGTCGTACTAAGGTTGGTCTACAAATACCAGTATTTTCATGAAGTGCAGGTCTCTGACCGGATGAATGTCGCCTGGTCGATTGCAGTTTCTTTGGTATTTTATTTCTAACCTTCAGATAAGTGTAAGCAAGTAGTTTAAAAGATTCACTTGTATAAGTCTTTTTAAGAATCAGAGTGCCGCAGTCGATTCGCCGCGCCTCAACGGTATTTCCTCGACGCAGGGAGTCGTTTGCAACTAGCCTTACGCTACTATCATTATTTTTTCAGCGCCCCTTTTCCTACACCCCTCTTATCTAGAATAATGAAGAGGCGGCAGTTGACGTCGACCCTAGAGTCACACGCCTTTTTAGTTTAAATTAATAGAAGTTGAAGAAATTCAGGATAAGCCTATTAAACACAAATATAGCGCACAAGTCGTAAAATGCTTGCAGCCCTGCTTCTGCATACAACCAGTACCCCCTTCACCTTACTAATCGACCATTTTCATCTCCACAACAATCAAATTCATTATCTTCTCATTCTAATGATCCTTAAATTTCTTCAATTTCAACTAATTCAAATTAAAAAGGCATGTGGCTCAAGGGTATACCTCCTCTGCCGCCTTTTATGGTAGATAGAGGGATGTTGAATAGGAGGCGATAAAAATAAAGATTGAAAGTAGCGTGAGGCGAGTTGGGAACAGCTTCCTGCGTCGCCGAAGCATAGTTGGCGAGCGGCGAATCGACTGCAGCATCATGCGTCTCAAAAAGGCTCGCTTACGCTTCTAGGCACGCTACACAGCCCCCTCCTAGAATCGGAGCTTATTCTGAAGAAATGGATGACGAACGCCGCTTGGAAACGTTATCTAAGGCGTAACGCTCCAATTCCGGGTCTGAGCACCGTTGTAGATAGAGGGGTGTAAGAAAAGGGGCGATGAAAAATAAAGAATTAAAGAATCGAGTTGCGAACGGTTTCTTGCGTCACCGGGGCACCATTGGCGGGCAGCAAACCGACTATGCCACACATGTCATACCAAGATTAAAAAAGATTCATTCAAGCGAAACTTTGACCCGCTGGCGTGCTCTTCTCAGCACCTTATACATTTAAAGGTAACACTTCAGTTTAGGGGCGCACGGTAGGTGGCGCTGTTTATAGGCTACAATAAGTCTTATGACGTCAGACGGTAGCGTCAGATGTGACTAATCACGGCGTTATATTTTTTTGTATATGAGTATATACTGGGTGGCTGTGCCCCCCCCCCAAAAAAAAAAATAATAATTCTGGATTGAAAATCAGGATCATCGTAGGGTGGTCCCTCCGCAGTGATATCTCTCCCACGAGCAGTCCCATTGAATTTACTGTTTTTTTCCCTATTCTTTGTTTCGCTGTGAAGGACAACAGCTTTTTACTGGCAGAAAAAAACCTGGTAACCTAAGAACAAACAATACTTACCTACTTACGTAAAACGATTAATTACGAAAAAATATAAAATTTGAACAATGTCTTTTAAACTTAAATGGGAACCCGCGAAAAATGTACCATACGCACTGATTGTTTGAAACGTCACCGCTGTCGTTTACTGTTTTCGTTTACATATATTTTATCGCAATGAAACATTAAATTTTCTGAAAAATTTAAATTCGCACTTCATTTCGGTCATTTTATAGTTTTCTCGATTAGTTTATGCGCCTCTAAAAAATCTCAAAGTTTTTGGCGGTCCTGCAAAATAAACCAGAATTCGAATACCGAAGAAGAATAACTAGAGCACGAAGAACCTATGACGAAACAGAAACATTTGCGCAGCGGGTCCTATTTATAGCAACGACGTTGCCAGTAAAAAGCTGTTATCGTTCGCAGCGAAACAAAAAATACGAAAACAAAAAAATAGGAAAAAAAACATTAAAAGACATCAAGAAACCTTACCTAACTTAGACAAAAACTATAAACGAGTAGAGGCGCAGATAAATATTTAGTAAATAATACAGAATAAAGGTTACAAACCCACAAAACAAAAATATATAACGCCGTGATTGGTCACATCTGAAGCTACCGTCTGACGTCATAAGACATATATTGTAGCCTACTAACTGCACCACCTATCGTGCGCACCTAATCTGAAGTAATACCCATTTAAATTCCAACTTAGTCTATCCCAATTCAATGTAATAAATTTAATCCTTCAGCTCAATGCCTTGTCATACATACAAATGAACGAGGGCTAAATAAATTAAATAAGTTACTCACTAAAGGTAATATTTGTCTCTTAATTATCGTAACAAAATTATGAGTTTTTAATGTTAAATTATAATTTAATTTTATCCCATGTAAATATAATATGATCTTGTATATATATTAAGTATCTTTGAAAATAAACAGTTTTGAAATGGGGGACATGCAAATTCCAAAACACAGGGCTAACCACATAAATAATTTGAGAAGGCGTCATCCAACAAAAATTGCCTTCAGCTCAGCCAATTTCTTGGAAGCCAACTACTGTAAATCCATTGATGCCTCAGCCTGGGCTATTCCAGAAGAATTTTCGATGGCTGCATAAATATCGCAGCAGAGTAAAACTCAAAACCTTTGATGTACAAAGTAATTAGATTTACCTTGTTCTTGTCGATGTTAGTCTTTCATTCCGCGCAGCTTGCTGCATTGATCTTGTGCCTAAAATCCAATCCTTGTCATGATTAGACACGACTTTTCCTCTGTCTTTTGGTCTTCAAAGATACCTGCTATCCTCATCTTTCTTCTATCTGATTAACAGTCTGTTATTCCTGGATTGCATCTGGAGCGCCTATATCTAACAGACTGTCTTATTCCAGCAAGAATTCTCTTTTTTTTCAGAGTTATTTGTTCGTCCTTTGCCTTTCACCGGAGTACTATTTTTTATCAAAAAGAGCATTGGAGCGTTTGGAAGGGTTTAAGTGTTCCAATGATTCAAAGAGCGATGCCGCGGGAGTTTCAAACTCCTGGCAGCATAACCCAAGGCGGTAAGTGGTGGATGAGGTTCCAGACTAAACGCAACTAACAGCAAGACCACAACAGTGAACCAAGCAGACATGGGCCATATAAGATTACTATGTCTGGCTCCGGCGGAGGAGGGCAGCGCCCAGCGAGTAGGCGCGACAAAGGCGGGCCTTGATAGACCAAAAACCTGGTAGCCCGATGTAACCAGCCCCGCATGTCTCAATATTTTGAGCCGCAGTGGAGGCGTTACTGGCCAAATGCGCGTGCGTGGCCGTCGCACAGCCACGATTGCCTAAAAGAAATTCCTCAGCAACTGGCATTCGTCTCTGTTTTCTTTCCGGCCTTCTTTCTTACCTCGAGGAGACCGGATAACTGACGACGAAACCGATGCTCGGACACGAGCTAGAGCCGACAACAATTTTTTCTCATATTTTCATGAAGGGGGTTCATTGCGTTGTACTTTGTTAGTGTCTTGATCCTAACCTTCTGCCAGAATGAGATGAAAGATTAAACTGTTTCAGATGCAAGGTTTTTAACCTTGGGTTTCTCTGCATTTTCCGGTATATTTTGATGATTTAGGAAATACTGTAACGCCTGTTTGTTGGTGGTAAGCTGGGAACGGCTGATAAAAGTTGGAAGGTATTCAACAAGCAAGGTATCAGTAATAAATGTGGTAGATGGCCCAGTTAATACCTATGTATCGAATTTACTTGGAGGTTCTGAGATAACTGTGCGCCCATGGAGCTCCCTCAGTTCCTTGCTTATTGCCATCGCGAAGTTGTAACTTGTAGATCATTTTCTAGATTCTAATTGAGCTTCTGTTATTTCCTGAGAAAAAGAGACATTATTATTATTAATAATAGATATTTATTTATTATTATCACTTATTTATTTTTTATGTATTAATTTTATGCTCTTTCATTTTATATCTAATTTTTTGCTCTATCTTGTTTATATCAAAAGTTAAGATCCAACATAAGATTCAAGGGACCCAGGAACTGATGCTTTTCACCAATTTCAAGGCAGAAACTTTAAAGATCCATCCGGCAATGCTTTCCAATATTAAAAGTCGAATTGGTTGTGATTTTCGGCTATTTCAGGTTAAAAAGCACGGAAAAATGTACAGAAACCTATGGAAATAGGAAATAGTTGATTTTTGAACAAACCTTCAGCCACGCCTTCTCTCGTCTTTATCGACTTAATTTATCCAGGAGTAGCCCCTGTATCAGAGCTTAGCTGGAAAATTAACATATAGGCCACCTGGAGCACCCCTCAGAGGATTAACGCGGGTTTAACCCGTTTAACGTCTTACCCAGTCGCCAACTGTCCTCATTCCCTCACTGCAGAGCTCGATATTCCCTATACTGACGGAGGTCACCCTGAGGCTTAGCAATCTTAGGTTAAGAAACTCCCTTGAAAGTTCAACGTAACCTTTGTGCCACTGGCACCTACGAGCGTGTCCAAGATCCTTCCCTGGATGATAATAACCTGTAATAGCTTGTCTTAAGGCTCTTCTCCAAAAGCTTCCACAGCAGATCCCTGAACCTTTCTGCGAGGAATGATTGGTCCTCCAGACACTCCGGCATCATATAGTTGAATGTTCTAATCTACTCGTAGGGACCTTCGGCGATGCACTTGTTCCTCTAGCGCAGGGGTGGGGAAACCCTCGTCCCCGAGCCCAATTTTCATCTCCCCCTGAGTGATATATTTGTATGTACAAATATTCAGCACTGAAATTTAAATCATATTTGTATGTCCAATTTCCGTGGTGGTAGTCAATAAAAATGTTGCGTATTAATTTTGTTTAGATATTAATGCATGAGTATATTCCACCGTTTAATAAATTTAAACAACATTTACAAAGATACAAGAGTCCAATTTTATTTATCACCCGCCCACTTCTTTCATTAGAAATTTTCGCCCACAGCTCAAAAAACGTTTCTCCGCCCCTGCTGAGGGTAGCGGGTTTAGCGAGGTCGCTGCCTGTTGCCTCCGTGCTTGACGGTATCATGTGCTCTTGATTGTGCTCTATTCGATTTTTTGGAGGAGCCGGGCCTCCTCGTTTTAAATTTAAAATGCTTACTACCACTCCCCAGCCCCCTCACCTTGAGAAGGTAAGAGCTCGTCTGCAGCTCGAGAAAGACTGCAGACTAGAAGGGGAAGGGGAATGAGTGGTATAGTAGTAATTATGACTAATTTCATATTTAAAATGACCAAGAAAGTTATCAGTTTCCAATTTGTTGATTAAGGTAACGAACGTACATAGATCACTTAGATTAATTGCATAGTCAAAGACTCGATAAAATGTGGATAATCGCAGTTATTTGATTAATATGCTTATCACTGACAAATGTCTTAATTAATCAAATTGATGATGGGCGTTACCAATATAATTAGTTAAATTGATTAACATGTAAGTCAAAAAGGGTAAAATAGTCACCGATATTATTTTGACAAAGTGACTGATAAATATTTAAGTTGTTCATTTGACTACTTACCTAATCAAATTGACTCATGCCTTTTCCCTTCATATGATTGGGGCTGATACATCTCGCCCAGGGATGTAAGGATCATCCTCAGGCATCTCGCCCAGTTAGGTAGGGATCATCCCTAGTCATCTCGCATCCAGTAAGGTAGGGATCATCCTTAGGCAGAGGTCCCCAAGCAGGAGGCCACAGTGCATAAATATCCTATACAATATAATTCCCTTCTCCCTCCCCTTCCCTTAAGTATTCTTTACCATACCCCTACAATGTTCCACGGAAGTATTCCCCTAGAATTGCTTCATTCACCCCTTTCCCTCTCCCTCAATATAGTAGTAACAGTAGTAGGCTTCACCAGAGCAAGCAAATGACATTTGTTTCTTTTCCCATCAAAATTACATTTCACGTCATTAATCAATGCTTCGTGCCGAGTATGTGCTAAATCTGAACATGTCTGCTAGGTCTGAACATGTGCAATCTTTACTTTTTAATAAAAAAAAAAAATGGCGATTCATTAGTTTACGGCACCCCTACTCCTTATAGTTTTACAATTACTCCATGGTAGTGAAACGCCACCCTTCCCAACCATGTCCTAAGAGACCGTTCAGCTTTGAGTGGATAATATACCTGGTAATAATTTACTAGGAATTTAGAATGGGCGACAAAGTAGAGAGACCAATGACAAACATAAGAAAAGAAGGAGAATGCAAATAGCCTGTACGAGTCAGCTCCTGTTCCTATTACCCAGTTCGGTCCCAACTACATCCTTATTCATACGAGGGGCGGTTAATAAGTTTTGCAATTCGGATATAAGGAAACGAGATATGAGGAAAAGTGTTTTATTATTTTTCAATATAACTACCCTCGACTTCAATGCACTTGCGCCATTGTCCCTGAGACTTCGAATTCCCGACAACCAGAAATTTCCCGACTGCTGTTCAATCCACTCCTGGACCGCGAGCTGGACATCTTCATCGTCCCCAAACCGGCATCCACGCAGTGCAGCCTTGAGCTGGCGGAATAAAAAGTAGTCGCTAGGGGCCAGATCTGGACTGTAGGGGCGATGGTTGAGCTCCTCGAATCCGCACTCGCGCAGGGCAGCTTGTGCAACTCTGGCCTTGTGGACTTTGCACGACGTTGAAGTCGATCATGGGGCGTGAGGTTTCTAGGGACCCAACAGGCAGAGACCTTGGTCATGGTCAAATTGTCGTGGATGATGTTGATATCACTTCCATGTGATATTCCAAGTTCTCGCTCGAATTCTTCGACCTTCACTCTTTGATTTTCGAGGATAATCCTCTCCACACGGGCCACATGGTCCTCGTTGGTCACGTCTGACGGGCGTCCTGGACGGGGGTCATCTTCAAGGGACTCACGACCATGGCGGAACTCCCTATTCCAGCGAGCAATGGTTGCATAGGAAGGGGGAGTGTCGGTGTACACTGCAACCATGCGTTCATGGATCTCTTTTGCATTCTTGCCTTCCTTGCTCAAAAATTTGATCACTGCGCGGTGCTCAACCTTCTCCATTGTTGAAAAATTTGTGACTGACGATCTGCGATCAGCTACTGCTTCTTAAATAGACGAGGCAGGAGCGTGCGGCTGCAGGGCTGACTTGTCATATCTTGTCCTAACACCCCCACAAACAGCCATCCCCCTTCCTCTGTTTTGCCCTACCGATTCGCAAAACTTATTGACCGCCCCTCGTATATCTATCCAATCTGTTCTTAAAACTGCGCAGTGAGAAAGATTCTATTATATTACTAGTGAGCCTATTCCATTCATTTGTAAACCAATTTCTGCCAATCTCTTTCATAAACCTAAACTTATCCAGTTTAAGCTCATCGCTACCTCTTCTACCCTGTTCACTAAAAATATGATCCTTACCTATATCTCCCCTATTATAACCTTTTACCCACTTGAAGACTTCTATCAAATACATTTGGACGCTTCATTTTTTAGTGAAGTCTTCCATCTTGTTGGCGTAAGGCCAACATCACTCCCATTTCTAAGGGAGTTTCAGCTTCAACTTCTCCTTCTGAGTACCGCCCAATATCTATTACACCTATTGTATTCAAGTTCTTTGAGCGTGTTTTGGCTAAGCGGATATCTAAATACTGTGAAAATTTTAATTTATTACCTGATTCTCAATTGGGATTCCGTAAGGTTTTGGGAACTTGTGATGCACTGTTGACTCTGTCTCATGATCTGCGGTCTTTTCTGGAACGTGGGTTTGAATCTCGAGTTGTTACTATTGATCTGAGTTCTGCTTTTGATATGGTAAATTTATAAGTTGAAACTTCTTGGTATTGGTGTAAATCTTCTTAAAATCTTTACGGACTTCTTAAATAATAGATCTCATCTCTGTGTGTAATTCTTGATGGTATTTCTTCTGCTTCAGCGCCTATTGTTTCTGGTGTTCCACAGGGCAGTGTCCTTGGTCCTGTTTTTTTTATTATTTTTACTTCCGATATTGGCACTCATCTCGAAAATAACCTTCCATCTTATGCCGATGACACTACACTTTACTCCTCTGTTAACTTTCCTAGTAACAGAGGTGAAGTTGCTGCGTCCTTGAACAGAGATTTGGCTAGGATCACTTATTGGTGTCAACCTGGGGGCATGCGACCTAATGCTAGTAAAACGTATTCTATTACTATCAGCAGATCCCGTGTATTGGATCCACCTCATCCCTGTTTGCGTATTTCTGGTGAACAGGTTGAGGAAGTTTCTAGTTTGCGTTTGTTGGTGTCATTTTTTGACTCTAAGCTGACTTTTGAGAAGCACATCCGTTTTTTATCTTCTTCAATTGTTCAGAAGACGAGCTTACTTCGAAAATGCTTGAAAGCATTTGGTCGTGACCCTACAGTAATAAAATATTTTTTGCTTTCTTTCATCTTGCCTCATTTTGAGTACTGTGCTCCTGTTTGGATGTCTGCGGCCAACTCACATTTGACATTGCTGGATAGAGCTTTGAATTCTATTAAGTTCATCTCTCCTAAGCTTTCCCTTGATTTGTATAATCGGCGGCAAGTTGGTGCAGTTAGTGTTTTATTTCAAGTTTTTAAAAACAATCGGCATCCGTTACATAGTGTCTTGCCTGGACCTTTCAATCCTGTCCGTGTGACAAGGTATACTCTTAGTTTTAATGATTTTCTCGGTGTTTTGTTCCTTCATTGGTCAAAATTTGGAATTAATTACCCAATAATATTGTCTTTCTCTTAACATCTCTACCTTTAAATATCGATTAAATGTTTATTTATTACAATAACTCTTCGTTCATTATTTAGGCTTACTAGGGGCCTATTTCCTTTTGTTGCCTCTGCCTTTCTCCAGTACCCCTGGTATTTTGTGCGAATTCACTTCTGTTGTATCTGCATCCTGGGGGAAGGTTTTGATAGTTTGATGATAATAATAATAATAATTTAGTCTCCCATCCTTTTCACTATAAGGTAAGTTTCTCAACCCACGAATCATCTTAGTCATCCTTCTTTGCACAGACTCAAGCAAAGCAATATACATCCTATAATCTGGTGACCAAAATTGTACTGCACAGTCAACATGAGACCAAACTAATGTCAGGTATTCAGAATGACAACTCTAGCACTTATGTACTGCTTTCCAGGCTGAAAGTCAGGACTAACCAAGAAACCTAAGTCTCTTTCACAATCTGACCTTTCTAAATCTCTCCCATTCAGTTTATAATGATTCAAACAAATAGCCAATACTACACTGCTAAATCAAACTATCCCTGCAAACTTATGATGAATATGAAATTTGTTGGAGTTTCTTCAAATGCAACCTCCTTCTAGGGCAGGGGTGGGCAACTTGCGGCCAGCGAAGGCTTTTCATGTGCCCCGCGTGTTTCATTTCGGAATTCGACAAAATATTGAAAATTTATTATCGAAAATTTTGCCAAAATCTCATCTCATTATTTTTTTATGTAAGTGCTAGATTGTAAAATCAATCATTTCTAAATATATTCCATTCGTAGATAAAATTTTCTAAAAAAACACGATACTTTATAAATACTTATTCTCATTACCCTTATCTACACCCTCTCTTTTGCTCGCGGAAGTTAAGCTTGGATGACTGTGGTTAGTATTCAGATGGGGGACGCATGGACGCTGGATAATGATCGTACTTCGGATTCCACGTTATACTGGAAACAGTATATAAGAGGTGGCAAAACAATGCAAAAATATTACCTTTAGTTATTAATAAATATATATATATATATATATATATATATATATATATATATATATATATATATATATATATATATATATATGAATCCATTAAACCACATTGAAAGAGAAAACGGAATAATTTTTCCTTGCAGTAATATTTTTATTACCTTTTCTCGAAAAAATCCCTGCAGGAAAACGATTCGAACCAGGCACACTAAGGCAGCGAGCACCGCTTTGATCACAGTTAAAAGAACGCCGTAGCATATTATACTAACGGCGTTCTTTTAACTGTGATCAAAGCGGTGCTCGCTGCCTCAGTGTGCCTGGTTCGAATCGCTTCCCTTCACGGACTTTTTCGAAAAAGGGTGATAAAAATATTACTGCAAGGAAAAATAAAAATGATTCCGCTTTCTCTTTCAATGTGGTTTAATGGATTAATTTTCACCATTCTTTCGTGCTACTTTGATATATATATATATATATATATATATATATATATATATATATATATATATATATATATATATATATATATATATATATATATATATATATATATATATATATATATATATATATATATATATATATATACGATTAGGTAGAAAATACAAACAAATGCACAAAAGTAATTGGAATTATCTTCTATGTATACTAAATTTGTTTAAGTGGGGCCCGCAAAGCTCAACATAAGCTTCAATGGGGCCAGCTGCTTAAAATTATTGCCCATCCTTGTTCTAGGAGAAAGTCAAGCAGTCCGTCCATCTTTTGACAACTCGAATCTTCCATATATTTTAACTTCCCCAAACTTCACTAATTTATCATCCATTTTTCAAAAAATGATTTTCGACCTATTTTTTTAAAAAAGAAAATAATTGGGCAAATTTGATTACTTTCTAATTTCACTTAATCACACGTTAATTAACTATTATATAAATCAATACAACAGATTCACTATTTTTTTCATTAAAACGAAAACTAACGAGGGCATCCCTCGTTGAAAGCTTGTAAGGAGAGAACTGTAAAGAAAGTGGTGAAAGATAGAGGAAGTAAAAATGTGTGTAAGATATATAGATCCTTTCATAAATGTCAACTGCAACATTCTGGCTGATGCTACACCTGACAACCCCTTGTGTCGTACACACTTGCCATTCCTCATGTTTCAGGGATAGTTGTGGCTTAACCTCTGCTACGCTATCCACTCCTTTGTGGGTAACGGACTCAATATATCACACTCTTAAATGTCGCAAGAAGACTCGAGTACGGGCGGACTTGGCTCCCGGGGCTTCCAGCGCACCCTCTTACCCTTCCAATTTGTTTCTCGTTTCGTCTGCTTTCTCCCATGCATTCCCACCCCCATTCCTATGTACTTTCCATCCATTATCCACCCTGCATTTACCACCAAAGCATAGGGTGTTAAACACTCAAAACCTATTTTAGTTTGTATTGGTCACTTGTATATTGAAGTGAGGGAGAGTATTTTGAGTCGCCTTCCTGACCATTTGGAATATGACATGGGATAGCTAGCGGTCTCTTGGCAGGCCTAGTAGGAAGATTGCTCCTTATGCTACAGCAGTAGTGAACTTTTCGTGCTGCTCAATGGCTTTTTTTACTAATAAAGGATCAATCAAAACGTGGAAAATGGAAGAAGAACAGAAAAGGCAAATGACTTACATTAATCAAATAGATCAGAGAAGCAAGGAACTGCTATAACAAACCTGTTCATTGGAAGCCTAATTACACCAACCATAAAAAAAGGACAAGATAAGACTAAACTAGTAAGCAAATATATTAATTATTCCAGGCATTTATAGGTCAAGGGATGCTAAGCCGCATTTTTATTTTTCATCTGCACAAAGCGAAGATTGTCGTATACCAAGACTCTTTTGGTACAATTGAATCTAATATATTTTCTTCCATAAGTTAATTTTGTAGCACAAACTGAATTAAATCTGCAATAAATATGGCAAATAATTGTTTTTTTTTTTAATTTAAGCTTTGATAAAAAATATGAGGATGTTTTTAATTTTATTTTTTAGTATTTACATATTTTATGGAATATAATCGTATGCCTGGCAAAATCAGCGTTCCCGCACTTATCTCCTCAGTTCATTTGTTGACAGTTCTTAGTTCATTTTACGAGTCTGTTTAGTCTGTTTGTGCCATAGTACTTGTTACTTTTATCTTAAGTTAAATTGATAATTAGTGAACTTAATCGCTTAAAATTTCTTTTAGACTGGTACATAAAGCTATTTTACTCATCGTCGTCTACTGATGGATCAGGTATAATATAAATTGTATTTTTCATATATATTTTATGGCAAAGTTAGCGGTGCGATTTGATTGCATAAATAAAAACCAAGCCATAATGGGCATAAGAAATATTAATCATTGATAATTTAGTCAAGAAATGATTTGTTAGCACTATTATGCATTCATCCTTTTGTTTGAGCCTGTGCCAAACTATTTCTCTTGTTCATGTGAGTGAATGAATCCACATACCAACTCGTCTGCATTATCTTGTACATTCATGATGCAAATTAATAGAACTCGACTTACACACACACACACACACACACACATATATATATATATATATATATATATATATATATATATATATATATATATATATATATATATGTGTGTGTGTGTGTGGAAAACTCACAAAGTCTCTCGTGAGTAAGCAATAAATGCAACAAAGTCCACAGGGAAAATTAATACGAGGATTCCAAGTACTTTCGAACTTTATTTCGAGTTCTTTATCAAGGAATAACAGAAGTATTGAAAATTGTAATATAAAGATGATACAGAGGAGAGGGAACGCCCGCAAAAAAGCAATCAACAAAATGAAATAATATGAAATGGAAACCTTAGGAGGAGCGAAGATAAATACAAAATAAGATCATTAAATCAGGTAAATTCAAAAGACTAAAGGTTGACAAGAGGATTAAAATACCGCTTAAGTAATTAGGGATAGAGAAATCTTAACGAGAGATTAACCTCAGAGGTCAGGATCTAAAAACCAAGGTAGAATGAGTACAAATGTTCTAAAGACTTGACTCATATGGAAATAAATACAGACAAAAACATAAGTCTACATAGATCCACACAAAATAAAATAAAATTGTTTATTAAGATTAATATAAATATTTAGTCTCAAATTAAAAGTTTCGACAGTACATTGCGAATATAATTTAAAAAATAACCATTGAATTTATATAATCCAGGACTTAAATTAAAATTTGGGAATTTACTAATAAAGGTTGATTCAATGATATTTCGGGAAATTGTATCGTTATTATAACATGATTTAGCAGAATTCCAATCCTTTTAATTCATCTTTTGCTTCCCTCCCTCATATTTCAAAATCCCTAGGCATTTGTGTAGTATTTAACTATAATAATACTATCTCTAAACTATTAGTCAAGAACGCCCCTTCCCCTATTGGTAATGTATATTGCGTAAAATGTATCGATTGCTCTAAATATTACTTTGGCCAATCAGGTAAATGTTTAAAGAAACGAATATCTCAACATAAATATAATGTCCGTCGTGGCGAAGAAAGCAGCTCATTTTATGTTCATATGTCATATCTTAATCACAATATTGATTGGAATTCTGCTAAAATCATCTGTCATAATAACGATACAATTTCCCGAAATGCTTTCGTATTTAATTAGCATTTGGCAAAATCAAGAGTGGAAAACAGCATCCCTCATGTGGTTGGTGTCCGTTTTCATTGTTGCATTTGGTCGACTTCCACGAGAATAGCTTCCTTCAAACCATCCAATATACGGGTCTTATGCTCATACCCGCGTGCCTTGAGGCTTCCCCACAAGAAATAATCACACATGGACAAATCAAAGGACTGACGGAGTCAAAAGTGTGTGCAAACCTGGAAATGAGGCGGTCATCGAAGAGAACATCCATTGATTCTAAGACTGTGGGTCTTCGCCCCATCTTGCTGAAACCACACGCGTCGGATAGGAATGCGATTTCGTCGTAATTCAGGCACAGAGTTGTTTATCTTCTCGATGTAACGCTCGGAGTCCACAGTAAAAGCATTCACGTTATGTCTTCAAAAAGGTAAGGACCAATAACGCACGCATTTCCAACAGCACACCAAACTGTCACTTTTGGGCTGTTCAGTGGTCTTTTCGTGCAGTTATCTCGCATTTTCAAGAGCCTAATAACGAAAATTCTGTCCATTCACCATGCCATTGAGATGAAAATGAGTTTCATCGCTCATTAACAAAATGAGGTTGTCATTTGCCTCAAAAATTGCTTCCATCTTGCCGTTGAAACTAAATTTACATTTTTTAATACATAAACAAATAAGCTCAATGATCGTATTGGTTGGTAAAGGGAGGTCATAAGTATTTAGAATAGAGGCTAGGAAGTCTAATAAGTCATCAATAGGCACTTTGGTGAATAATGAGGTAACATCAAAACTGACTAGTCTCAGATCTGATGTTACTCTCATATTGTTTAATTTATTGCAAAGGTCAAAGGAATTTTTTATATGCCAAGGGGATATAGTTCCTAAGATAGGGGGAAGTAAATTTACTAAGTATTAAGTTGAAGAATAAGTTATTGCGTTTTTTTTAATGTTGTGTTGATTTAAGTTTTGTTGACGTGATTTGTGCACATATTAAGAAACAATAATAAATAATGAGAACAAAATTTGCTCTCATTAGGCTTTTGCTTAGGCTACGTCTCGAAGTTGAGTAATAAGTCATTGCGGTTTATTTACAAGCCGTGTTAATTTAACTTTTGTTATGTATCCTCAAAATGGAATGTCAAGTTGAAAGAAAGGCGCATGTTCGACAATTATTGTTATTCATTTTCAATCAAGACGGGAACAATGCAAACGCAGCCAAAGCTCATCGCGATATTTGTGTTGTGTATGGAGAAAATGCTTTATCAGAAAGGACAGCTCAATGGTGGTTTTCACGTTTCAAAAACGGTCATTTCAATCTTAATGACGAAGAACGTTCGGTTCACCCCATTAACTTGGATGAAGATCGATTGAACGACCTTCTTCATGAAAATCCTCGTCAATTGACTAGGGAATTGGCTGTACAATTGGCGTGTGATCAGAAAACTGTAGTGAATCACCTTCATTAGATGGGGAAAGTTAAAAAAACTCGGTGCATGGGTTCCGCACGCTTTGAGCGAAAGCAACAAACTTCAACGCTCCACGATTGCCGCAGGTTTGGTGTGTTCATGTCAACATGAACCATCGAAAACAATGGCTTAGCCCCAATAAAAACCACTTCCGCGATTAAAGCAAGGACTTCATCCACGAAAGACGATGCTGTATATGTGGTGGGATTATGAAGGCATCATTCTTTATGAGCTCCTTGCGAGCAATGAGATTGTCAATGCGGAACTCTACGTTCAACAAATGTATCGACTGGCCGAAGCTATTCGTGAAAAGCGACCTCATTCACGTTATGGAGTCCTTCTGCAACACGATAATGCTCGTCCTCACATTACCAATATGACAAAAGACGCCATCTAAACGTTTAATTGGGAAATCTTGCCACATTCCTCCATATTCGCCAGATTTGGCTCCATCGGATTTCCATATGTTCCGATCGCTCTCCAACAATTTGCGCGGCGTTTCGTTCAATACTGATGTGGAATTAAGAACCTGGTTAGACGAATTCTTCGAGTCAAAATCTAGAGATTTTGATTGCCGAAGCATCGAAAAACTAGTTGAACGTTGGGAATAAGTCGTAAATAACAACGGAGAATACATTATTGAATAAATTGCATATTGTTATCAATTAAAAATCAAGTTTTTTAAAATTGTTAATGGTAATGAAAGAATTTGATAAAACCGCAAGAACTTATTCTCTCAACCCAATATTTTGAAAGTTTATATTGGATTATGTATTAAAAAAAATGTAAATTTAGTTTCAACGGCAAATTCTATCAACAAGTGTTTGGTATGGCTATGGGTAATCCCTTATCTCCCTTATTGTCAAATTTATATATGGAATTTTTCGAAACTAGGTTGATCCCCCCTCTTTGGTCTACTCAAATTGTTTGTTTCCGGTATGTTGACGACATCTTGGTAATTTTAAACAACAGTTTTGACATCGATAGTTTTCTTTTAATTATCAACTCATTGGTTCCGTCAATTAAATTCACCGTAGAAAAGGAAGTAAATAAGAGCCTTCCATTTTTGGATGCCCTAATAATTAGAGAACCACATAGATTTAAATTTATTTTATTCAAGTCATGCCCCAAATATAAAATCTGTTGTTTTTTCCTCCATGTATCTTAGGGCTCTTCGAATATGTAGTCCCGACTATATAGATAAAGAATACACAAAAATTGAAGATATTGCTACCAATTTATGCTACCCAAAGTACTTTCTAGAAAAATGTACTGTCGTAGAATGCCCCTCTTTTTGTTTCTAAGGGTGCTAAGTGTCTAATATATTGATATTATAATAATATCTTAAAGAATAGAGCCGTTGGAAACACGTAAGGATATAGAGAAACGCACAATAATTCCCAAAACAAACTTATATTTTTAACTCTAACAAATGAATCCACAAAATTTAAACATTAACCACAGCAATACTCCGAATATTATAATAAACAAAAATTAATTAAATTAGTTTGACCCTCTAAAAGTGGTTAATTTCTCTACACACAGCAATATATAAGATTTAGGCTTACGGACTCTACTGGAATTTAAAGGCCTCAGAAATGTTATTGACTCACGACGCGTGCCGTCTGGCCAGATGTAGATGGGCGAGATCACGGATGTCCTTTTGGCGAGGGTAGCAGCTGGGGGGTCCACACGGTATTCAGGGGGGGGGGGGGTTCTTCAAGGACGAGAACAATTACGGTGCTTTATGCGGCACCAAGGTAGTCGTGGTCTCTGTGGCGAGAGTGAGTCGAACTTGGTTCTTAAACCAAGTTAACTTGGAGTGCGGTGTGACCACCGAGTAACGAGCTCGAGGGGGAGCTTTTCTCCTTCGTTACTTAATTCCTTATGGGCGAGGACTGAACTCGGGGAGGGTCTTCTTCAAGGGCGAGGATCGATGAGGCTGGGGGGGGGGGGGTTCTCTGACGAGAATAAGTTACTTAAAGTTCGGTTTGGTAACCAGGAACTAGCTCGAGGATGAGCGTCTTCTTAGTTCCAGTCTTCTTCAAGGGCGAGTATAACGGAGGGGGATTTCTCTGACGAGAATAAGTTGAACTTGGTTCCTCAACCAAGTTAACTTATGAGTTCGGTGTGGCCACAGAGTAACTGGCTCGAGGGGAAGTCTTTTCCTTCTTTTCTTAATTCTTCAAGGACGAGGAATACCCCTGGTTTTTAAGATGCACCAGGATATGAGGAGTCTCTCTGACGAGAGTAAGTTGAACTTAACAAAGTTAACTTAACGTTTGGTTTGATAACCAGGGACTAGCTCGAGGATGAACTGCTTCTTAGCCCCTTAAGGTAGTTAGCCCTGCCTCTCTTGCAGGGTACTTCTTGGTCTGGCGAGCCAAGTAATCTACCTCTCCAGTCTCGGTAGCCTGATCTTAATTCGTGGACTTCGTCACCTAGAGACTGACGTATACTACCTCGATTTTCCTCACTGTTCCTTATTTATAAGTTGTCACCCCACTGGGGGAGTGGTAAGAGGGGGAGGGGCTTGAGGACGGCCACAGGAGGGTTCTTATGCCAAACGGTTTTTCCCACCAAGTCTTACATCGGCTCCTCGTTAGCCTTTGACGGGAAATTGAATCTCACTCTCCTGGGGCAGATGTTGCATTTTAACCTTTAGGTCTTTCATAGCGCCGAGTGGTGCGGCGCTGCGGTTACGCGCTTGACACGCCTGTGTCCGGGGCCGGATGTCCTTGCGGTAACCGCCTCGTGACTCCATCACGAGAGAACAGGGAAGGGGGAGTGACGATTCCCCTACATGTATGAATATAGGCAAAAAAACATTTTATAATTGTAAGTTAGAGGCAATAGAACCTCGTAAAAACCTATTAATTTTACCCGATCATGATAATTTTATGTCTGTAGTGCCCATTCTAAAACAACTTAATATTAAGGTAGCCTTTAAATACAATCATACATTAAAAAATCTCTTAATAAAGCATAGCCCCAATAATGATAATAATGTAATTTAGCCTATTCCATGTTTAGATTGTAATTTATTCTATGTAGGCCAAACTTCCAAAAATGCTTCCATAAAGACCCAACAACACAAAAATGCAGTAATTAAGGGTCATCTGAATAATGCCTTCGCTGTCTACAATTCCAAGATGGGACACGGAATTAACTGGTCAAAAACTGATACTATAATCGATAGTAATGATTTTATAAAGAGAAATATCCTGGAATCATTTTTAATCTCCCACACAAAGGAGAGTAATCTCAACATTAGCCCAGGGCTGTTTTCGCTAGATCCAATTTTATCACTTTTTCTAAAATCCGACTTATCTGATAGCATTAAAATGTTGACCTCATAGGGAAAAGTGCTTTGTATAAATACTGGGTGTCTTATTTTTCTTACCATTGAGTTTGAAAATGTCGAATAGACGAAAATACTAACTCCAATCCGTTTTTTATTCAGTTTCCTTCCGTGGTACATATATATATATATATATAAATATATATATATATATATATATATATATATATATATATATATATATATATATATATATGTCGAAGTATGGCCAAATGTACGGGAATATACGCACACAGGCTCTAAGGTAGGCTAAGCAAGGCAACATCTGTTATTGTTCTAAGAGTGCGATTTGAATAGTTAGCTGCAGCTGCGTGACTAAGGAATATTCCAAACACAACGACAAAAATATATTTTAAAACACACTAAATAAAAGGTACACAATAAATATGGATATATATATATATATATATATATATATATATATATATATATATATATATATATATATATATATATATATATATATATATATATATATATATATATATATATATATATATATATATATATATATATATATATAGGTACATGAATAAGACGGAATTAGGTTCTGAATACTAATTGGATAACCCGGGTTATTAAATGGTTATAATGGGAGATTTAGAGTAGTGAGTGATTTAGTTCCTTTGAACCTCGAGAGTAAAGCGGGGCGAACTTGAAGGGGGGGGATCTTGGTGACCTTGGTTACTCACGGGTGTAGCTAGGAACCCGAAGAGGGTGGTGCTACTTTCTCCAAACTCGGATTTAGCGAGATGCGGGCCTCGTCCTCAAGAGGTCACCGGACGAACTTCGTAGGGATGAGGTGACTTCTCCAAACTCGGATCGATCGAGCTATCAGGCCTCTTGTCCTCAAGAGGTCACGAAAAGAACTTCGGAGGACGGCTTCTCCAATCCTTGATCCGAAGGCGGTTGAGAAAGGCTGACCTTGCCTCAAGAGACTCTTATCCCTTACCCGAACATACGAGTGTGATGTCCAGCTCTTTCATGGCTTGCGAGCGTCACTAAACACTTTTCGGGAGAGAGCGTCGTTGAATCGAACTCCTTTCGGGGAAGCGTTGTCTAACCGAATCTGTCGGTAATCCTTGGGGTGGGGTGCATATATACCCGGATTTCTCCAAAACAGGGAGAGAGAGAGAGAGAGAGAGAGGGGCCTTCTCGAACCCTCATTATCGGCCGGGACAACCGAGCGTGTCCTTACGGGAAAGTGTAAGAGGCCGGGATCAGTGGGTCTGACGGAACGGCCAACAGCTGGAGCCATCAAAGGGAGGGGGGGGGGAGATTAAGACGGCGGAGAGGTAGCCTACAATTTCAGCGTCATGCCTCGGTGTGAATTTCTCAGTGACTTGGTGGCAAGTCCAAAAAGGGTGAAGTCTGAGGGAAGGGGGGATAATGGCTCGCTTTCTCTCCCGAAGTAATACGAGTATCTTAGGAGGTGGGGAAATACTACTATTTTAGTGGATCCCTCTACAATATATATATATATATATATATATATATATATATATATATATATATATATATATATATATATATATATTTAGAATACACTGTAACATTGTCAATTTCCATTGCATCATATTGATTGTAGTAAATATCGTTTTGAAGGGGGTTTTCTGAATTAAAATATGATATGGGCATTTTATATTACTCAATATTAAAAATAATCTATGATTGATTTGTACTTTGAGACGACGATAGCGCCGTCATTCCCAGGTCTCTAGAGCCTTCTAATCAACAAAAGATATAGAATAAATGTTATTGAGCTCATTAAATTATATAGCAACACCTATTTTTTTATGTAATTCTGATGAAATTAAGTTTATCGATACTTTGTTACTTTTTCTAAGTTCCTTATCCGACTTGGTGAACCGCCAGCGATGCATGCCCAACCTCGGCGACCTGGTATGACATCATTTTTGACCAATCACAAGGCAGATAGGTTTAGACCCACAATCCATTTTATACGGGCGATTGTGTTCAAATTAATTATATTCGACCTCATTTGTTCAATATGGCCTGTGAAGGAGAGTGCGATCTCAATCTCGAATGTTTATTTACAAAGGTTTTGCGCAAACGCGAGTCTACTGTGGTATTTTTAGTTGCTCACGGTGTTATAAAAGGCACATATAACTGTCCAAATATGACAATATTCTGAAATTAAATAATTCAGGTAAATTTCTGTACGACAAACGTCTTTACTGTGGCAAGGTAAGGAAACGAAACGGCTTTAGTTATATTTTGTGGTAAGTTATAGGGCTAGGAAACACAGCTTATCTGGGGGTCCGGGGGTGAAAGGAAGGTTAGATAAGGTTTATGTCTGTAGTCAAAGAGCACACTATAAAAACTAGAGGCCTAAAGACATCTGGCAATCGTCTTTGAATTCGAATCTAATGCTAGGGTTTCGAATTATGAATACTACGAATTTGTTTAAAAATAACGGGGAGTGTCGGGTGCAGCCCCCATAAAGGAAAGTATTTCACCCCCATTCAGAAATTACTGTTAAAAATCATCATTTGTAGCCTAAAGTAGGCGGCGCGATCGTCGTCTCAATTTACCCCATCCTTTAATGGTGAGTGGTTGCACCCCCACAACCCCCGCAGTAAATTGAAACGACGATAGCGCCGCCTACTCTAGGATATTTTCCCCTAAAATGATCATTTCTAAAGTAATTTCGAAATGGGGGGTTGCACACCTCGCGCAATTTTTTAATTAACTAGTAATATTTCTATTTCAAAAGCCTAACATTAGATTAAATTCAAAAGGCAATTGCTAAATGTCGTTAGGCCTCTAGTTTTTCTACCGCGTTCCTTGACATCAGGCATTGAAGCCTAACCCCGAATGATATTTAAATATATATATATATATATATATATATAAAGGGTGTTCCAATAACTTGGACCGATTTTAAATGTGAGTTAAGTTTAAGTGCCTAATGATTTTTTTTCTTTTTCTTTCAGCTTTAACAACTTCAGCCTTTGGCAATTTCAACCATGGAAAGATTAACAATCGAGCAACGTGTTAAAGTTATCGAAGCCTATTACGAAAATGGACGTTCAAACAGAAACGCATTTCGTGCACTTCGCGATTTTTTCGCAAAAAATCATCTTTAGTGATGAAGCCAATTTTCATCTTGGTGGATTCGTTAATAAGCAGAATTGTCGCATTTGGGCTGATGAAAATCCCAGGAAGATTGTTGAAAAGCAACTGCATCCACAAAAGGTCACTGTTTTGTGTGCATTTTTTGCTAGCGGAATCATTGGGCCGAATTTCTTCGAAAATGATGCCGGGAATTCTGTTACGGTGACAGGCGAGCGATACCGTGCCATGATAACCAACTTTTTATGGCCTGAATTGAATTCTATGGATGTCGAAGATTTGTGGTTTCAACAGGACGGCGCCACATGCCACACAGCCAATGCAACAATGGCTTTATTGAATGAGAAGTTCCCAGGTCGCATCGTCTCTCAAAACAGCGAGGTCAATTGGCCACCACGATCGTGTGACTTGACGCCTTTAGATTTCTTCATTTGGGGTCATCTAAAAAATAAGGTCTATGCCAAAAGGCCAACAACAATTCAAAAGCTGAAGGATGAGATAATAAGGCATAGTGGTGAGATCGAGGAGCAACTATGCAGAGACGTCATCAAAAGTTTTGACCATCGAGTGGAGGTGTGCCGCCGAAGCCTTGGCGGACATTTAGGCGATATTATTTTTCACACATAATTGCCATGACTCAAATAACATGATCTAATAGTGAAATCAATAAATTTTCACCAATAACACTATTTTATTTACTGCTAACTTCGATCCGTCTTTATATATATATATATATATATATATATATATATATATATATATATATATATATATATATATATATATATATATATATATATATATATATATATATCTCAAAGTAGCGCGAGAGAATGATGAAAATTAATCCATTAAACCACATCGAAAGAAAAAACGGATTCGTTTTTCCTTGCAGTAATATTTTTATTACCTTTTTACGAAAAAATCCGTGCAGAGAAGCGATTCGAACCAGGCACACTGAAGCAGCGAGCACCGTTTTGATCACAATTAAAAGTATGCCTTTAGTGCACTATGATACACGTTTTACTATTCCTAATTAATTTTCTATTTCTTTCATAGCCGGTTCGAGCTTGCAAAAGTGTTCCTTAAAAGCTATTCTATTCAGAGAATTTTTTTTGTTCTCTGCGTAGCATAGTGTACTAGAGGTATACTTTTAATTGTGATCAAAACGGTGCTCGCTGCCTCAGTGTGCCTGGTTCGAATCGCTTTCCTGCACGGATATTTTCGTAAAAAGGCAATCAAAATATTACTGCAAGGAAAGAGGATTACGTTTTTTCTTTCGATGTGGTTCAATGGATTCATTTTCATCATTCTCTCGTGCTACTTTGATATATATATATATATATATATATATATATATATATATATATATATATATATATATATATATATATATATATCTATATATATATATATATACATATATATATATATATATATATACATATATATATATATATATATATATATATATATATATATATATATATATATATATATATATATATATATATATATATATATATATATATATATATATATATTTCCACCATGCTCTAACGTTTTCCTCCATACTCTAACTATTTCCTCAAACTCTAACTATTTTCCCCAAACTCTAACTATTTCCTCAAACTCTAACTATTTCCCCCAGACTCTAACTATTTTCCCTATACTATAACTATTCCCCCCAAACTCTAACTATTTCCACCATACTCTCACTATTTCCCGCATTTTTTAGTATTTCCCCCAAACTCTAACGTTTTCCCCCAAGCTCTAACATTTTCCCCCAAACTAACGTTTTCCCCCAAACTCTAACGTTTTCCTCCATACTCTAACTATTTTTCCCAAACTCTAACTATTTCCCCCACATTAAAACTATTTCCCGCCACACTCTAAATATTTCCCCATACTCTCACTATTTCTCACAACTCTAACTATTTCCCCGAAACGTTAACTATTTCCCCTGTACTTATTATTTCTCCCATACTCAACATTTTCCCCTATACTTCCACTATTTTCCTTAATTCTCACTATTTTCCCCAGCTCTTTACTATTTCTCCCATACTTTCACTTTTTTCTCTAAATCTTTCTCCATATTTCCCGAAAAGTGTCTCCGTGGTTACAACTTTTCCTCCAAAGCCATCATTACCTCCCCCCTAACATTTCACCATTTCCCCCAACCTGTCTCCATTTCTCCATATACCGGTGATCATTTTCCTCCATACCTCTGACCCCCTTCCCCAATATATTGACATTTCCCCAACAACTTTTCGTCTTCAACGAACGCATGCCTCCCTATGGCCAATTATCATTACAAAAGATTTCTTTTGACAGCTGCGCTTATGAGGCTGCAATGTAGCGCACTGTTTTCAACCACCAAAAAGGAACGCAATAATTAATACTTAAGGCGGAAATTCCAACGAGGGCAACTCCAGTGGAAACTTTCTCAAGAGATGCAAATAACAACTGACCAAAAATAAATCTATTGTCTTGCATTTAACGTTCGCATTCGACCCCCGAGTCCCTGACGCTTGTCCGTTCCCACACGTGTAAGGGGCCTTAACAAGTGGTGCAAAAATCACACAATGGTGTTAGGTGTGGGAGATTACAATGCCCACATAGCTAGGATCTTGATTTCCCACTTGCTCACATCGTTCAAAATAACAGTAACAATGTTGTGAAATAGTAATAATGTTGTGAAATAACAGTAAAAATGACAAATAACTAACAATGCTAAATAAAAGTAATAATATGAAATAACGGTTATTGACTGACCAGTATGGAAAGTCTGTTTATTAATCATCCCCGATAAATGGAAGTGCGTTTCATCACTGCAGTTCAGAACAGCTGTTGAAAGGATGTTCTGGAGAATGTCCCGACCCAAAGTTGTGCGGGTTTCATAATCCCTCTCGCCTAGCTTCTGTACAACCATCATCTTGTAGCGATGCATGTGGAGAGACCTGTGTAAGATTCTGCGAACATTTCGAATGGGCATGTGTAAGGCAGATGCGTGTTTTCGTGCGGAACGTCTGGGAGACTGCTGTATTGAAGCTGTCACAGCTGCAACATTTACTGGCCCTGTAGCGGTCCTAGGACGGCCAGGACTTTTCTTGTTTAAAGCCGATGATGTTTGTCTAAAGTTGGAAACCCACTGACGAATTGTTTTTCCATCATGTTCTGGATCATGACGACGAAGCGCAAAGTGTCTTCGTAAGGAACGTTGTGTCGTTATGACGGACTCACCGTTCTTAAGAAACTCTTCCACAACAAATGCACGATGCTCTCCACTCCAGGCCATGGTGGGTACTACCTGAAACAAAAAAATAAATGACATTTAATATACTTCATAGAGATACGAAGCTTTTCTTGTATCTTCATATGTTTGCTTTATATTAACTTTTGAAATCAAGGCAACCTTTCTGCCCCACCCTGTATATATCGTATATTTTTTGCAGATAAACCACTGGATTGTGAAGAGTTTCTTCAAAAGCTAGATGAATCTCGATCAGATGAAGGCCTATCTGATCTTGTGTTCTGATGAAGATGAAGATCGTGAAAATATTCTACAAGAAAATGAAATTGAAAGTAAACAGGAAATTGAGGAATCAGTTACAAAGAAATGTAGGAATTCGAAAGCATGGAGGGAAAAGGTTTTACAGGTTGGCGATGGATAAGGGAGGATTTTAGCCCTGACAAAAAGGCTGTTGCTTATCTTTCGAAACCATATGATTTATTCAAATAATATATTTCGGATCAAATGATAGAACTATTTGTCGAGAAAAGTAATCAATATGCAGTGCATAAAGATGTTGAAAATATTTGTACTAATTCCTAAGAAATTGAATCACTGATTGGCATCCATTTGAAAATGAATACATTGGGCTTTCCTCGTGTAAAAATGTACTGGTCTTCTACTTCAGGGACTAGAATATCAGCAATTGCTGAGGTCATGTCTGTCAACCGTTTTTTCAAGTTGCGTTCTTATCTGCACTTGGTTGATGTGAATGATAATCCTGAAACGAATGGTAGAATATGGAAAGTTAGGCCTGTATTAGAATGTGTGAATGAAAGATAAAGTAGAGAAATAAGAATATTATAGCATTGAGGAGAAGCTAATTCCATTTAAGTGCTAATTGAACATCAAACAATACATCAAATGAAAACCAAATCCTTGGGCGTGAAGTTATTTGTCTTATGTACTTCGGATGGAATTGTAACTAATTTTCTTGATTATCAAGGAAAAACAACAAAGTAAATTTGATGAAGAATTCAAGGAATTTGGTTTGGAAGGTAGTTCAGGGCTTCAACTTGGCAAAATACTTTCTTCAGAATGCAATTTCAAGGTAGCATTTGATAATTTCTTTACATCCTTTTCTTTAGTTGGCTATCTAAAAAACAGGTTCATTTTTAGTGTTGGAACGATCAGCACTAACCGAAGTGAGCACTGTCCCTTGGAAAGTGAAAGAGAGCTCAAAAGAAGAGGTCGTGGAACCAACGATCATAGGGTAGATGAAACGGTTGTAGTTGCTGTTCGTTGGCAGTTATTGTTAGTGATGGGACAAGTACTCAGTATCGGTATCGAATATCGGTAGTATCGGCTGTTTTTAGTGTTATCGGAACTCGTATCGTTATCGGGACTTTTATGTATCATTTCGGATATCAAAATCCGATACTTACCCATTAATTCCCAAGACACTGTATGTGATCATTTTACAACATATATTCATTTTATTTAATGATTACATTCTTGTGTCCCGTACGTGAAAAAATTCACATAATCTGCACCTAATTTATTTACACAAAATTTAACATTTTATAACCCTTTCAAACCCTTAGTTTTCCAGGGAGCCAAAAGAAAAAAAGCACAGGCCAAACTACTAGTTGAAAAATTCACATAATTGCAATCAATCAAATGACTGCAGTTAGTTTGGTATAAACAATATCATTTTATTTAAATGTTAAACTCAATATTCGTAAATTTCGATAATTTTATCCCGTTCAAAAATATTTTGAAAATAGTGTACACGTGACGTCATAAATGAGGGAAAATTTTACACTATTTTCATCTCTATTATTATTGGGTAAATCTTCAACAAAATATTAGAATTTCTAAATTCACATCCGTCACAATGAAAATTGTTATTACACAAAAAATAGATGCAATTAGCTTGAAATCAAAGCCGTTCCATATAGTCATATTTTATGTATGCTACCAAACCAATTAATTTCTATTTTTGTTCCATCGTTTTTTCCAACAAATTTTATTTCGTTTAAAACAGTGGAAAGTTAAGTTTTAAATAGACTCTTTAATTTTTATGTACAACTTTTATCTATAAATGTTATTTGTTTTATATTCCTTCGATATTCATATTCAATTTTCACCCATTGCAGAATGAATATGAACAGTTACATGAAATAAAAGGTAGTGCTAGAGAGTAACCATATCAAACATGTTCAAGCATCGTTCATTCAAACGAACAAACACGAAACATATGACTCAAAATTTGTTATTGTATTACTATTCTTTCAATCTATAATCAAATGCGTAGAAATTTCTTTTTAAGGAAAATTATTTAGAATATTGGCTTTGAAGTACGACTAATATTTAAGTTTTCACCTATCTGTCTGTTGTTTTTATTTGGTTGCTAAAGGAATTAGTTGTATAATTGGATGCCTAAGTATTCTATTTTGTAATAGCTTAAATAATTAAATAAAGCCCCATTTTTTAGTATATTATTCTTCAAACAAATGAATAGAAACCTATATAAGTATTTATACACAAACAAACAAACAAGTACGTATATATATATATATATATATATATATATATATATATATATATATATATATATATATATACGATGGGCGGTCAATAAGTTTTGCAATTCGGCTATAAGGAAACGAGATATGAGGAAAAGTGTTTTATTATTTTTCAATATAACTACCCTCGACTTCAATGCACTTGCGCCACTTGTCCCTCAGGCTTCGAATTCCCGACAACCAGAAATCGCCCGACTGCTGTTCAATCCACTCCTGGACGGCGAGCTGGACATCATCGTCCCCAAACCGGCATCCACGCAGTGCAGCCTTGAGCTGGCAGAATAAAAAGTAGTCGCTAGGGGCCAGATCTGGACTGTAAGGGGGATGGTTGAGCTCCTCGAATCTGCACTCATGCAGGGCAGCTTGTGCAACTCTGGCCTTGTGGACTTTGACGACGTTGAAGTCGATCATGGGGCGTAAGGTTTCTAGGGACCCAACAGGCAGAGACCTTGGTCATGGCTAAATTATCGTGGATGATGTTGATATCACTTCCATGTGATATTCCAAGTTCTCGCTCGATTTCTTCGACCTTCACCCGTCGATTTTCGAGGATCATCCTCTCCCCCCGTTCACATTGTCCTCGTTGGTCACGTCTGACGGGCGTCCTGGACGGGGGTCATCTTCAAGGGACTCAAGACCATGACAGAACTCCCTATTCCAGCGAGCACCATGCGTTCATGGATCTCTTTTGCATTCTTGCCTTCCTTGGTAAAAAATTTGATCACTGCGCGGTGCTCAACCTTCTCTATTGTTGAAAGATTTGTGACTGACGATCTGCGATCAGCTATTGCTTCTTAAATAGACGAGGCAGGAGCGTGCGGCTGCAGGTCCTGACTTGTCATAACTTGTCCTAACACCACCACAAACAGCCATCCCCCTTCCTCTGTTTTGCCCTACCGATTCGCAAAACTTATTGACCGCCCCTCGTATATATAAGTACTCGGTTTTCGTATCGGATCGGGAGTATACAGTGGTTCCTACTCGGTATCGTTGTTCGCTTGAAAATCTGGTATCGTCCTATCACTAGTTGTTGTGGCAAGCTCATTTGTAGGTGTTGGTGACGGGGATATAGTAGGACGATGGGAAAAGGAGACAAAACAACATGCAGAAGTTTCAATACCAGATAGTGTCAAACCATATACATAATATGAAAATGGGGGGCGTGGACCAAATGGATCAATACCTTGCTTTGAATAGTATCTTTGTGCGTTCAAAATAGTGGAGACTGGGAGTAGTCTTTCATATGATTGTTCTTGTGTGCAACAACTGGTTAGAGGTACAGAAAACAGTCACTGAAGTTAAGAGTCCAATCTAACCTCTTAGGGAAAGTTGCTCTGTATAAATACGGTGTATCTCTATCTTGTAAACCATTGTGAATTTGAAAATGTCAAGACGACGAAAGTACTAACTCCAACCACTCTTTCATTTTTCTTTACGTGATATACACATATATATATATATATATATATATATATATATATATATATATATATATATATATATAATATATATTTATATATTTATATATAATATATATTTATATATATATATATATATATATATATATATATATATATATATATATATATATATAAATATGGCTGGGAACTGAAATGAATATCGATTCGAGTTCTCTATATTTTTTTTCCGATTCAAATTTTTCGGCTTTTCGATTTTTTATATGGATTTGGATTCGAATTCGAATTCGATTCCAGTTCGAGTTCATCCTGCATTTCAAATGCTTATTATATGCTGTTTCCTCGTCAAATATAATTTATAACAAAGTAACATAAAACTTTTTCCCACATTATTACACATTTTCCTTGAGTTAGGGTAAATTCGTTATTTAATGTGTTATTTCTTATTTTACTATTTTGTGTGTGTAAGGGCTTGGAAAACCGCACACAAGGTGTACTGATTATGTGCGAAATTATCTAAGAGGAAGAGGAGTGAAACAGAGAGAAGTGGATGATATCACGCATGGTAGTTGCTAATGGATGGCGTTTTTGCTACCTAACACTCCGTCGCTTGGAGTAGATGGTGTAGGAGCGGAGAGGTGTTGCCCTTGCTACAGCTGAAGAAACCTGGAGGGGCGGTACGCCCTCCCTCTCTTCCTCTTTTGTACCTCTTAAATCTCCCCAAATCTTTTTCGCGCCTGTTTAGACCCAACAAAATGGGAAAGAAGGCATTAACACCTTCTTCTTTAAGGGGTTTTAAGGACAACGGGCAATTCTATGCTTGACAGACTGAACGGATCGGTATTTTTTATCCTGCTGTTGCCCAACAACTCCACAGTTTAGTTTTCTCCACAACACTCCATCACCATAGTTTTTTAGACGCATTCATTTTCCTTGCGTGTCTGGTGGCAAATGCTCCAGGTAACATTTCAGAATCCATTTCACTCGGTCATTACCACCAGCCAATTGGCATTTATCAACGAAGACACCAGCCAGTCCCCCACGATTTTTACACCTCTGTCCCTTCTCCCCCCACCTGTTTCCTTTTGGTGTGTCTACCTTTAAGCAGAGTATGACATCGGCTATTGGATATCAATAACTATCTATGCTCCCCCCCCCCACGCGCAATTCCCCCAGCTGAACATGAATAACACATATACATTCATTATGATCTTCCAACGCACTTTCACTTTTCCTGGATTATTAATTCAATCGCCATAGCAGCGTCTTTGCGATCGTTGCCCCTCCACCTGTCCCCGGATTTTCACCTTTTTGGGCTCTTCGCTCTATCTTTATCTAAGCCCTGAATTCATCATTTTCTTTCTTCATATTTAACTGTGATTTTCGCCACTTTTAAAGTAAGTAAAAAGTAAACCAAACTCTTCCTCTAATTGGTACTTTTTGAGAGATAAGGAAGAAGTTTACTTATAAATAGATTTTTAATAGATCGATACATTCAAGGATGATGAACACGGCGGACGAACGCAAAGATTAGCGAATTGATTAAGTGAAAAGCGGCGCTTCACTATTTCCCCCAAACTCTAACTATTTTCCCTATACTATAATTATTTCCCCCAAACTCTAACTATTTCCCCTATACTATAATTATTTCCCCCAAACTCTAACTATTTCCACCATACTCTCACTATTTCCCGCATTTCCTGAGTATTTCCGCCAAACTCTAACGTTTTTCCCCAAGCTCTAACATTTTCCCCCAAACTAACGTTTTCCCCCAAACTCTAACGTTTTCCATCATACTCTAACTATTTCCTCAAACTCTAACTATTTTCCCCAAACTCTAACTATTTCCTCAAACTCTAACTATTTCCTCAAACTCTAACTATTTTCCCCAAACTCTAACTATTTCCTCAAACTCTAACTATTTCCCCCAAACTCTAACTATTTCCCCTATACTATAACTATTTCCCCCAAACTCTAACTATTTCCACCATACTCTCACTATTTCCCGCATTTCTGAGTATTTCCCCCAAACCCTAACGTTTTCCCCCAAGCTCTAACATTTTCCCCCAAATTAACGTTTTCCCCCAAACTCTAACGTTTTCCTCCATACTCTAACTATTTTCCCCAAACTCTAACTATTTCCACCATACTCATTATTTCTCTCAAACTCTACCTATTTCCCCCCCACTCAAACTATTTCCCCCCACACTCTAAATATTTCCCCATACTCTCACTATTTCTCCCAACTCTAACTATTTCCCTGAAACGTTAACTATTTCCCCTGTACTTATTATTTCTCCCATACTCAACATTTTCCCCTATACTTCCACTATTTTCCTTAGTTCCCACTATTTTCCCCAGCTCTCACTATTTCTCCCATACTTTCACTTTTTTCTCTAAATCTTTCTCCATATTTCCCGAAAAGTGTCTCCGTGGTTACAACTTTTCCCCCAAAGCCATCATTACCTCCCCCCTAACATTTCACCATTTCCCCCAACCTGTCTCCATTTCTCCATATACCGGTGATCATTTTCCTCCATACTTCTGACCCCCTCCCCCAATATATTGACATTTCCCCAACAACTTTTCGTCTTCAACGAACGCATGCCTCCCTATGGCCAATTATCATTACAAAAGATTTCTTTTGACAGCTGCGCTTATGAGGCTGCAATGTAGCGCACTGTTCTCAACCACCAAAAAGGAACGCAATAATTAATACTTAAGGCGGAAATTCCAACGAGGGCAACTCCAGTGGAAACTTTCTCAAGAGATGCAAACAACAACTGACCAAAAATAAATCTATTGTCTTGCATTTAACGTCCGCATTCGACCCCCGAGTCCCTGACGCTTGTCCGTTCCCACACGTGTAAGGGGCCTTAACAAGTGGTGCAAAAATCACACATTGGTGTTAGGTGTGGGAGATTACAATGCCCACATAGCTAGGATCTTGATTTCCCACTTGCTCACATCGTTCAAAAATAAGTGCTTATGTTGTAAAATAACAGTAACAATGTTGTGAAATAACAGTAAAAATGACAAATAACTAATAATGCCAAATAACAGTAATAATATGAAATAACGGTAATTATTTTGTGAAATAACGGTAATTATATATGAAATAACAGTAATTATGTTGTGAAATAATGGTAATAATGTTCCGAAATAACAGCAATGTTGCAACATAACAGTAATAACGTTGTTAAATAACAGTAATGTTGAGAAATAACATCATTAATAATTTTGCAAAATAACAATAATATTGCTGTGAAATACACAAATAATGTTATGAAATAACGGTAATCATGTTTTGAAATAACAGTAATTATGTTAAATAACAGTTATTGTGTTGTGGAATATAAGTTATTTTGTTGTCGAATAATAGTTATCACGTTGTGAAATAACTACATAATATCATAACATTTTCCCCCACTCGCTTTGGTAATAATAGCATCATAAATATTCGGTCGATTCTAACGAATTTGAAACCCTTATGTTGTTTTACATTCTCTTTCGAATGATATAATTGCCTTGGTCCTCCCAAGGTTAGTCCGGGAATTATTGAAAGTTTTGAAAGACGTAAGGTCATAAATCAGAATAAGTGAGAGCAGGCTACTTTGGTTAGCAGACCTTGTTTCTTCCAAAGAAGTCTCACTCTCATGCATTAATCATCACTTGATCTTCATCATCATCATCATTAACTCTATAATTTAAGAAGGGGATTTTTTTTTTACTATTTGAATAATAATTTCATCTTAGTTTGGTTATGACTTATGTTTTTTTATCAAAGTTATTTCTAATAATTCTTTTATAATAGCAAAAACAAAATGATGAAGTTCAGAAATAAATATAAGTATCGAAATTTTGTGAATCTTTTAAAACCCAAAGAATTACAAATGGTGAAGTTCAGAAAATTTATTTTTATATATTTTCTATCCTATAACTATATTCTAGCAACGTGATATTTTGAAAGGGGGAAAACTTAGTTTAGAGTTCCTTTATAAAATTATTATAATTGGCGAAGTTCAGAAAATTTATAAAAATTTAACCATGGCTGCTTTTTTTCAGATTTTAAATTTTAATCTTAGTAGCAAGCTACGGGGGGAGTGGCGAAGCCATTGCCTGGTGTTGGTATAAAATACTCCCATACATTTCTCTACATTGCAACTAATATTTCTATTCCCACAAAAATCTGATAGTTTAATTGTTTCCACACCTGTACAACAGCTGCACAATGGTGGAGTAATATTTTCGCAATTTGCCATGCACTCACATATGTTTAACTTATGCAGATTGAGATACAAACACAAATATTTTCAGTGCACTCAAAGCCACCAATTTTTTTGCATACTTCTTTCACCACACCAACCATAAAGGCAAAAATCATCGATAGACGCCACAATTTATTCCAAATTATTCACTTAACGTCATCCTCTTTCATACAATTACTACTTTCTACATATAAATTCCTAACTGGTCTCAATAAAGTACTTTCAGCACCATACATTTCACATCAAGTTATCAACCTTATCCTACACTTTGTCAGCATCCATGTAAGCGAAATAATAATACTGATAATAATAGCATATATGTACATATATTGGTTTTATGGGTCTTGACAAAGGAGATGATAGGGTTGGATGACAAGCTGGAGATGTATTGTAGATGTATGGTGGCTAGTGTTCCTCAAGGAGTAATGCTAATTTGCGATCAGATCTTGGATAGACAGGTTATATTATATCACTTCTCTTTTACTCCTATTCATTTCCCCATTCTCTTTCTTGTCATAATCAGAGGGGGGGGGGGGAGCGGTTGCAGAGGGTCGTATGCACGTTTTCATTTATGTCAGGAAATGTTTAGGGCTTCTACTTGTTTGTGTTGTGGCAGTATTTTTCACTCGTGTGTAGTGTATGTGTGAATAAAGACATTATACTTGAAGCTGTCTAACGCCATTATCCCCGTTGCTCTGATCTAACCAGGTGTGGGGAAGAATAAAGTAAAAGAGAACAAGAAGAAAGAGAATGATCCGGAAAATAAGAATGAAATGAATTTCGGATGAAATGGTCTGTGCAAGCATAGTTTATTGAATATCCATGCTGAGGCAAGTAGGGCGTATTTCAAACCGCCAGGAACCAACTTTACAGAATTTAAAAGCAGGAGTTTCTGAGATCAGCGGGCCGGGCCGGGCTGGGCAGCCACTTATCTGTTATTCCCTGTTTAAAAGGATTTATTTTTTAAAGATCAAAATCTATGCGTTGATTTTCACTTTTCGTTTTAAAAAATTATAATTCGGTAACTAAACTGTGCGAGCAAATTGACCTCTTTCTTCTCTTTTCTTCACTGAGCCTTTCTCGATCCCAAAGAGACTTACATTGCGACTCTTCATTAAAGTGTATTCAAATGTTCAGCCTTCTCCTGTGAGGCAAAATATTGGGCCTTTGAAGTCAAGAGATTTGAGGAAACTGGGAAAAATAAGGACAAGGCTCGATCAGGGTGCCCCAGGAACACTTCCAAGTCTCAAGATAAGTTATCCGAGTCACCACTGTTAAAAAGACCTTCATGACCGCACCTGTAAACGATGTCCAATTGATTTAAGCAAATATATTGACTCTTTCGACGGTAAGAAGAGGCGCTTGAAAGTGGGCTCTAAAGGAAAATGTGTGGCAGCGAAACTTTGTTACACGCAATAAATTAGAGAAAGTGAATGTTATGAGTTAAAGAACATGAAAATTGGTCAATTGATCAGTGGGAACCTTTGGTCTGGACTGATTAGTCGAAGTTTGAAATATTTGGTTCATGATGAAGAGATTCTGTAAGGAGAAGAACTGGTAAAAAGATGGAGTCTGGTTGCATTATGCCAATTTTAAAACATGGCTGTGGTAGAATATTATTTTAGGTGGTGTTACGCAGGATATACAGTCGGAGACCACTACCGAATCTGTGTAATTCTGAACAAAAATGGATATCACTCCATTTTATGCATTTCAATCTTGAAGACCTCTGAATGAGCAAACTTTCATCATGCAGCAAGATAATGATACCAAACATATTTCTAAACTGTGCAAAAAAGATTTATTGAGAAAAGGCAAAAATTCAACTGACTTAATTGAATGGCCACCACCTCAGTCGCAATCTAATACAGCTCCTGTGGGATAAATTAGATCCTCGGGTAAAATCCAGACAATCAAGTGTAGAAACCCTTTGGGTGTCCTTGCAAGAAGAATGTCAAAAAAACCTAACCTGATCCTTTGCATTCTTTGGTGAAAAGATTGCAGGAATTTGCTTTGCTCTAAATAAAGCTAAGGATTGATATTTCGAAGAATCGAAAATTTAGGTTGCTTTCATTTTCTGATAATTTTAAAATATCAATTCTAGTGTATTTCTGTGATTTTATACATATTTGTGTACTTTCAATGAAAAATACTGCCAAATTTCAGCTTTATTCCCATTTCCTCGTGTTTCATTCACTTATCGAGGTTGATCACAAACATTTGAATACTAATGTACATCGCAGTTGTCTGTGCCCCACGGTTAACCGTGGCTTCTCAATTTGTGCACGTAAGACGTGGAATGTGCTGCCGGACACTATTCGTTCTTCTCTCTCTTTTGGTGCCTTCATGAAAGCCCCCAACCCCCACCCTTTCCTTCAAGGTTTCTGTGGGAGCCACGGGGCATAAGCGTGTCATATAACTGCATAATTGTTGTTGTCGTCATTGTTGTTGAGTAGGGGATGCGGTATCTAGCGCGAGTCTGTGAACCCCTTAAGGCAACCTGAAATTGACTGTTCGACCCTTGCTTTGGCGACCTTGACGATCCACCTGTAACACCGCCTTCATACACCACTACTACTTGGTAACCCCACTCCCCACTTCTTTCTACCCTGGCAAATCACCCTCGTCACTCGAGATCTTCCTCCTCGAAGGCGTTCTTCGGTCTTCTTGGTGGCCTGATTCGATTCTCTGATGTCCCAAAAATCCATCCTCAATTAGCCAAACTATAAATCTGCCTTTAACTTTATTTATCCTTATCAAGAGATCAGATATTGGTTCATGTATATATGACAAGTTCTCTCATTATAATTATTATTATTATGATTTCTAATTATTTTTGTATTATTATTTTTATTTTATTATTATTTTATTATTGTTATATTTTGTAATAATATTATTAGTATTATTTTTGGATTAAGTTATTATTATTTATTATATTCTACCTTAATATGGCATAAAGTTAGTAGGGTATTTTTTATTTGCGTTGATGCTCATCGCCTCAGCCATGGGATAAACCAATCTACCTTTACTTATTGGTAGCAATAACCGTGTTATTGAAACCTTGAGTAACCCCTTTGATAATTGAAGTCGCAATGAAATCCTTTTTAACGTCGACGCGACCAATTTCACTTTTCGCCGGCGATTGGACAAAAGTCTAAAGGTCAATCAAATGTGCATCCATACTTGAGGTCCGCCTCCCGCGGGATTCCTTACTCGTCGACACCACGCAACTCGAAAGTTAATTTATTACCAATTACGCTTCTTTATTAAATACATGTGTGTAGGGTTTTTCAAGATTTAATGGATTTATTTTATTGGGCGACATCGAATTTTCGTTTCTATTTTAGCATGAAGAACGTCATGAGGGCATTTTTAAACGGGTGTTCAGAAGGGCGAAGTTTGTTCAAGTTTAATGATTAGATGCGTAAAAGAAGGGAAGGAAACTGTTGAGTTACAGGTCCTTATTTCATCCTCGCTAAGTTGTCGGGTTTTTTACTCCCACATATTTTCACTCACACTAACTTTCCCACTTTTTCAGAAATTCCTTTGAAAAACTTTATGAGGGAGTTGCTTTGGTTTGTTTGCATCAACTAGTTTAGTCGTTAAGATGATTAGTGAAAGATTTCGTTAAAGTTTATTCTGAGTTAACTCATAAAACGTATCATTAGGCCATTCATCCTTCATCAATCTGTACAATTTCGTAAGTGGAAATGGCTGTGCTCTTTTGTCGATGCCTCTTAATACATCTGCCAAGACCCAACTTCCTTTACAACTCACCTCCCATACTGCTCAGTGGCGGAACCTCACACTCTGAAGGCGGTTGCCACACTAAATTGCCATTTACCCCACATTCTAAAGGCTGTTGCCACACTAAATTAGCACTTATCTCACACTCTAAAGACGGTTGCTATACTAAAATGCCACATATCATAGTCTGAAGACTGTTGTGACACTAAATTGCCACTCACCTGACACTATGAAGACTTGCCGCACTAAACTTTCACTTATATATACTCTGGAGACGCTTTCCACACTAGATTTCCACTTACCTCACACTCTTAATGCTATTGCCACACTAAATTGCCACTTATATCAGTCTGGAGACTGTTATTATACTAAATTGCTACTTACCTGCCACGCTGAAGACTGTTGCAACATTAAATTGCTACTCTTAATGATATTGCCGCACTAAATTGCTACTCTTAATGCTATTGCTACACTAAATTGCCACTTACTCCACACTCTTAAGCCTGTTGCCACACTAAATTGATACTTATCATGAAAACAATGTTTGAACACAAAATTGTCCTAAACGTACGCTGTCGGAGCTCAGCCATGAGGCCGTCTACCAAAGATCGGCCAAACTCCTTCCATATTTATACCAACACTTCATACGCCAAGTCCTTCCTCACTTCCTACTTCGCTTCTTCTTGTAAAGATAATTCTCTATCCTAGTACGAGTGCTTGACTGGTCTTTTAAGTGTTACTTTGAGTAGTTATTTGTAACTCTTCGAATTTATTCTTGGAGGTTTCAAATGCTTCTTATCCGCGCCTGTTTAGTTATGAGGTTAAAAGGGACGCTAATCTCTTAATTTTCCAAATACCGCCCTCTATTTACTTTCATAGCGAACGTTTATCCAGTGTGTATGTATGTGTAGTGTACATACAAGGGCGTGGTCGAACAGATAATGACAGACATACGTGACGTCGCGATGCGAAAACACACTATGCCTAAGTGGAAAAGCTGGAGTTATTCTGGTGCAAACTCGTGCCTTTCTCCAACACCCCGTTACTTAAGGGGTACGGAGGGCTACAAATCCAGGCCTCCCTACTTGAAAGTCAAAGGGTGTAGTAGTTGACCCCTCGACCCGGAGACAGGTCGGGAGGAGGATTAGACAGATGAGAGAAAAGCCAGAAGAAGAAATGGGGAAAGTAAATAGGTAAAAGTAGTGTAAAAGGTTGGAGGGCGAAGAAGACTCGTAGAAGAACGCTAACTTGAGCTTTCAAAGACGCCGGTTCGACTCCATTCCTTAGAGTGGGGGTGGTAGGTGCAAACAATTGGTATTTCTACGGTTCTGACCATTTTTTTTCGGCCTGTCTCACCACTCCTTTTTCTCAATTGAGTGAAGTTGTCTCCGTCGGATTACACAGTTTTTACCAAATAATAATGCTAGCCCATCCTTTATCACCTACTAATCCTATTACTACAACTACTAATAATGATTTAAGCGCTTAAATAATTGCTACTGCTTTCACCAGTGTCGAGAGCGCAATTAGCGGCCTTTCCCTGTCCTGCTCAACGCAGGCCGGAACTCTCCAATCTTTGCCTTGGGTCCTTTCGCTCTTCTCGTTGACCTTCTTTCACCTTTCGCTCTTCTCGTTGACCTTCTTACACCTTTCGCTGCAAAGAGCGCGAACAAAGCAAAATTGGGAGGCAGGGGGGAGGAGGTAAGGAAAATATATTTAAAGGAAATGGGGTTAAGGTATTTTGTAAAGGTCATTTTTTGATAATTTAAAGCGAACTACCAACGAGGGCGAATCCCGAACAAAGTGTGCAAAGATAGATCTGCGAAGAAAGCGGTGAAGTTAGAGGAAGTGAAAGTGTGTGGGAATCGTGCAGCCACAAGTCCTCCAGTTATTCAGAGCAAACTGCGGGTGTTGTGATCCTATAGATGTCGCCCGCAGCACGGGCGTTTAAAGAAAAATGGGCTTAAAAAAAGGGTTATAAAGTTTTCCTTTAAAGTTTTCGCGGAAATGTCTTTAAAGAAAAAGATTTTTAAATGAATTTGGTCTCTAAATAAAAGATTTTACAGAAAATGGATTGAATGAAAAGGATTTTTACTGAAAATAGTCTTTATAGAGAGTTTTTTTTAAAGAGAGTGTCCTAGAAAAAGAGTCCATGGAGAAGAATCCGAGAGAAGAGTCCTAGAGTAGATTGTTTATAACCTTTCTCTTTCGCCCTATCGCAAAATGGACGTAAGCCGCATTTGCTAAGATTCTAGAAAATATTCACCGCCAATTCGCGAGAGGAGTTTCGCAAACTGGTAATATTAGGCGATGTGAAATGTATAGAATTTACAGTTGCCCAAATATGTTATGTCACATTTTTCAAAATGTTTCGGTCAAAGGTAAATTAATTACGACATAATTATTTTTATGTTGTATAAACCCTTGGAAGGTTTTGGATAACTGTCACTCGGCTTTGCTGTGCTCTGTTACCAAGTAAAGTATTGTTCATAATAGATTAGGTTGAAAAATTAATTATAGGTTTAAAAATTTTAAAAATAGACAAATATTAATGCAAATACTTTTATGATGTCGATTATTAAACATTAAATAAATATATAACGTTAATTAAGCTGGAAAATGAAAAAAATGTGGGAAATTTGGCAACTCTGTTTTGAAACAAAACCGTTTCAAAATACTTCGCCATTAATGCTTGAAATAACTCAATAAGTTAAAAAATCGACTAAATTTTATTTATTTTATTGGTAAATATACTATTTTATTTTATAACTAACTTATTTCCCTGCCCCATCCCCTACATTTCGTTTGAGAGGTGGGTGCTCCCTAAGAAGGCTACCACGCTTCCTGGGTGGGTCTTAGGGTCCCTAAGAGAACAGATATTGTGGGCATAGTCATGGCCAAAGTTTTGAGACTAATATTTTTTTTGTTTTTTTCAATCGCTAGAAATTATTATTTTAATATTTAAATTATTTGAGGTTTATTAAAAAATAATAAGAAATCACGCTCTCGTCTTGTTCCTGTAGGAGGTGAGTTTCAGTCCCTCGAGTTTTGCTATTCGATCAAAAGGGTAAAATGATGACAAATTGGGGTTAAGCGGATGATTCTTTTGTAATTATAATCTATTTCATTATATCTTTTTGTAAAAACAACTGTTTGAGTCTCTTTTTTTCAAGTTCAGAAATGGCTCTTTCAAAAGAAAAGCGTTCAACCATTGTTGCTCTGCACCAAAGTAACCTGAAATGCAAGGAGATAGTTGCTAAGGGTATTGCATCAAGTAATATCATCCTTAGAATCATTATTGACTTTAAAAAGACTGGTTACACTCCTCAAAAGAAGTCTTTTGGCCGCCCAAGTCCGTCAAATGAAAGCCAAGATCGCCTCCTGGTACGATCCTAGTCTAAGGATCGGGTTGACTTCAGTGCCAAGCTTGCTCATGATTGGAATGGAGCAGGTGTGAATGCTTCAGCACGCACGGTGAGGTAGAAACTTTTCGATAAATGTCCCAAGTTGAGAAAGGATACGAAGAAGCTTCATCTCACACAAAAGAACCTTACGGATCGGCTCCACTTTTGTAGGAAATATAAAGAATGGACTGTTGTAGACTGGAGCAAAGTGATATTCTTTTATGAACCTCTCTTCGACTTGGGCAAAGGGAGGGGTAGCCTTGTCACTGTGTTGCGAGCGCAATTATGGTCGAAAGTAAAGCTCGAGGCTCCAAGCGAAGAGTTGCTGTTTCTGCGCTAAGGAGCTTCGACCCGAAGTCAGGCACTGTCTCAATGGAACACTGAGATGGTTCGCGGGCCATCCAAAAAACCCTGTTCTCTAAGAGTCCTCGATCTCATCCCTTGTTGGATGAGATCTACCCAACATAACCAACCGACATTCATGTCCGAGTTCCTTAGCCATGCAACTACTCACGCTCAGACCACAGATGGCTCTCGATTCTTACACAGCTCGTCCGCTGCCATCGTGTTTGAGACGGTGCTTGATTACTCCTTTTCCTTCCGCCTTCCTTCTGCCATACTGAGCAGAGTTGTCCGCCATCCGGAAGGACCTCCGTATTTTCTACCTCCTCCCTTCCACCGAATTCGTTTTATTCAAGGATTTCCTAAGTGCGATTTCTGCCCTATCTCACTACTCTCATCCCCACCTTATTATCCCTGGAATCTGACAGCTCTTGGTCTCTTTCGATTAAGTTTTGAACTTCTGCTGGGAGCCCTCCCACATTGGGGTGCCTGGCAACGAAGCAGCTGACCTAGCTGACCCGTCAAACCCCCGCTCCACAAGCACACAGATGAAGATCTTTAATTCACAAAGGCTCGCTGCATGGCAAACTCCTCGGCTACTGGGCCTCATCCTTCCACCACTCCCGTCATAAAGAGGTGGCGCTGGTCCGCCTCGATCTGAGTCATACCAGGCTAACTCACGGTTACCTTATTCTGTCCCGTGATCCCCCCCTCTCCCCACCTGTAACCCCTGTCCTACGAGACTCACTGTATCCCCTGTACTCTATCCCCGTCGCCACTTCTTTCCTTTCTTTATAGTGTACCCCCCCTATGAACATTTACTCTGATCCTGGCCGAAGGGCCCCCGATTCTCCGCAAATAACCTTTTTTTTCTTCCTCACTGGCGCCAGTCTCGCCCCTCTGATGTAGTCTCACTCATGTCCTCATCCCACTCTCCTGCCCCATTTTCCTTCCCTTTCCTTAATTCGAGCCAGTTTCGCTGAGTGGAACGCATTTGCGTTAATTGGCGATCAAACCCCCTCCCATTAAAAAAAAATCATGAACGAAGGAGGAAATTAAAGCATCTTTCGATGAAATTACAGTTGTAATGAAATAAGAAAAACACTTATAAAATCAATTAAATTTAATATAAATAATCCATGTTGTGTCCTTCGACCCTGACTTCCACATTTTCCCTTCTGTCTTGATTAACCTCGAGTAGATCTTAAGGTCTTTGCTAATTGCTAAAACTACCCATCATCCACTGAAATGTAGGGGCACTCCTTCGTCCCTATTTCCTCCCTGTAACTACTCTTAGTTGTCAGGTGTTTCAGACCGGAAGTAAAACCACAATCAAATTATTATTTTTCATGTGTTTCGAGACTATAGTATAATTTATATCGATTATATAAAATTATTCTCATGCATTCGACAAATACAGGTGGGATTTTTAACCATGACGGACTAAATAACCTGCAATCTTTTTTATTTTAAAACAAACCAAATCAAATTTAGACAAAACACAGGTAGGTACTTACATTAAGATATCCTCTCGTGACTATAAGAAGAGTTTCTTCCGGGGGCTTGATGAAGAGCCTAGTTAGCTACAACATAGTCATTTTAACTACATAATTATAATTGCACCAATGCAATTAACTCTCGTTATATATATATATATATATATATATATATATATATATATATATATATATATATATATATATAATTGTAGCAATACAACAATCACCTTTCGTAAAAATTGCACTGTATACACCAAATTAGGGTTTAAAACACTATTATAAGGAAAGAATAATATATTTTGATTTAAATGCAAAACATCTCGGTAGGAAATCCTCGAACCTTAATCACCTTTTGTGAGGTTACAGTGAATTGTTTAGAAAATTATATACTATTAAAAATAATAAGGGTCCTGAGGAAAGAGGTTAGTGAACATGATCAACTATTTCCATTGAGATTAACTCTGCTTATGGCTTTCCGTCAAATCTTCAATCAATTTTAGTACGTTGTCCCCTTTTCTGTCCTTTAAACTTCATCAAAAGTCTGTAATGACGTTGGGATAATTTCGTAGAAAAAAAATCTAGTACATTAGTTACACTTGAGCATTAGCCTTAAAATATTTGCTGTGAATAATTCATTAAGTTATTTAGCTCAAGATGATCCACGATCCTATATCTAACATTGAACCTCAAGAGTTAACCAACGAGCCGAAAGGTTCCAGGATCAGTTTTTATACATTTTTAGTCGCGTGCGACTCTACATCTCACTATGTCGGTCGGTCCTATGTTTTGCTTATAATTTTTTTGTAATAACATTTAACTATTCGGCCGATTCTAACGGAATTTGAAATTCTTATGTTGTTTTACATTCTCTTTCGAATAATATAATCGCCAAAGTCCTCCCAAGGTTAGTTGGGGAATTATTTGCCAATAACTTCATAACTATTCGGCCGATTATAACCAAATTTGAAACTCTTATTTTTTTTACATTCTCTTTAGAATGATATAATTTCCAATGTCCTCCCAAGATTAGTCCGGGAATTATTGAAATTTTTGAAAGTCCTAAGGACGTAAATCAGAATAAGTGAGAGCACCTGACTTTTTGCTCAGCAGACCTTGTTTAATAATTGACTTTACATTTACCTTTTCGGACTCCATAGGAACTATTCCCATGCTAATAGATTTTTTGAAGAGTTAACAAAGGGGTTTGAAAAATATCTCGCCTCTTAATCCTTAAAGGTGGATTGGCTAGATTTTATTAGGACCCAATGCTTTTGTAAATTTTAATTTTCTTAATATAATATTAATTTCATTTTCTGTTAGATCATTAATTGAAATTGAAGTATCTTCATCAAGATTAATTACGCTAAGCAATCGTAAGTTATTTGTTTCTTGGATGGTAAAAACAGTTGCGTTAAACCATTGAAGCCGTTGCCTCTTCCGCTTCGACGTGTCTCTCGCGCAACTGCCCCGCTGAGCGAAGAACTGCACTGGCTGACCATTCGATACAGAATCACTTTTGAGGTCTTTCTTCTTACATATGAGACCTTCAATACCGCATTCCTTCTTACCTGTCCTCCTCACTGGCCCTATCTCAGCTCTTGAGAATCCTACCTTCTCGCTGCTGTCCCCATAATGATTGTTCCTCGTAGCCGTCTCCCTGAATGGTGAGTGATCTGTCTTATCGGATATACTCACCACCCTCCTCGGGGAACCTGGAGGAGCTGGACCTTCCCCCGGCCTGACTGCAAATTAGGGAAGCCCCGTCACTGGATTGAGTTGAACTTTCTAATGGGGGCTGGGAGAGTTGTTGGGGCGCTTTTTTCCCATCCCTCTCAGCACTACTTTACCTTTTTATTATTAGCATTATTATTGTTATAATTCTTCTTATTATTATGTATTAGTATTATTTATTTATTATTTAGTACTATTTTTACTATTATTAGAATTAATTATAATTATTATTTATCATTATTTATTATGTATTATAATTATTGTGTATTACTATTACTGTGTATTAACATTATTGTGTATTATTATTGCTTATTATTAGGATATTCCCTCAGCATTTTATACCCGCACTTAGTACTAGGTGGACTGTTCCCACCTGGACAGAGTTTGGTTCGGTAGTCCATGGTTCCTTGGTGGAGTGCTGTCCACCCTGGGATCACCTAGTACCGGAGTATGATAATAATAAGTGATCACTCACCCTACTCGTTAGTGGACCAGCCTATCTTTACTTCATACCCTCCTGCCCTTTTCTTGTATCCACAGAGGTCATGGCTGCCCGGCACAGTTTCTTCCTCATATGAGGCTTAGTCGAGTGACGGGGTACACCGCGAAGTCCATACCTGCTGCGAGGGCCGAAAGCCCCCCGCTGGCTAGGGAAAATATTAAGGAACTGAGTCTGCTGAACCATCCACTTTGCTCAGCTTTCTCCATTACACATATTAAGTGGCTACACCAGCATCATCCTTTATGGTAGAGACTTCAAGACTATGTCGCCTGAATGGCTAGCCGGATTGGCAAAGCCTATCAACCCTTGAATTTCTGATCCTATGGAGACTTCTTTTAACCTCCAAAGTCATTAGGACTATAGTAACTTCATTCCATGAGTTCTCCTTTTATTTCTCAACTATGGTGACAAGTAATAAGAATATTGGGAATGTGCATGGTGATCTGCCTCAAAGCGCGGCCTCACCCTCCCTAGGTGTCGGGAGAACGAGGTAACATAAGAAACCCCTTTACCGTTGGAGGGGCTTCCCTCACACCATTCCTACGCGGCAAATGTGCTTTCTCTTTTTCCATCTTTGGAGCCGTTTTAAGGAACTCCACGTCTGAAAAGGAGGTGCCCCACCTGTGCTTTCTCAGGGGCCCCCACTAACACTCTTCTACCGGAGAGGAGGTTACTCCTCTCCTAGGTCTACGAGTGAGGTGGATTCCCCCATTCTCTGCAGGCGCTCACGGGTGACTGCATCTCCTTACCAGCGGCAGAATCTCCCTTACTATTACAGGGGACTGCCCAGAAAGCAGGCAGGCGGCCCAAAATTGATCGCTCCTAGTGGGAGCTGGTCTATAGGGTCAACCCCTTAGGGTGGCAAGGAATAGCAGGGCCCACCGGTCCGTTCCTCCTGCAGTCCCGCATTGCTGCATTTATAGTTTGCTTGGGGTGGACGTGCCGCCTCCCCATTCTCTTCCACGATGGATGTCTATTTGCCGGTCAGAGACGACACGACAAAAAGTTCCTCGAATGAGATCTGTGATGCTTTGAGGTGGGGATTGCCACATGGAGGCAATCCCCTCGTCTTACGTCCTTTATAAATAGCGGTAGGTTTCGATAACGAGAACCTAAGAATGGGGCAAAAGATGAAAAGAAATATTCCAAATACCTGTCAAGGAAGTAGTGAAGCAATACACGGATGGCGGTTGTCCTGGGAACGGGGAGTGTCGTACGAGCCCAAGCGTATTCCGACTTCCCACTTAAAGCGAGAAGAGACGAGTAAATCGGGAGCTTGCAATCGCTGCAGCAGCAGGTTCTCGCTGTATGAACTCCTGATCGGCTCTACTTTTTAGAGTCAGGGGGTCCCTATTCATACCCGTCACCACTGAGCGCCTACGTGACGAAATTCAACCGGATTTCAGTTCGTCTACCCGCGCCCCAGTCGCGGGTTTCTGTTTTTCTTGGTCAAGACTAAGGTGGTGCACTTCTGCCGTCACCTAAGGCTCCACCCGGACTCGGACTTGTTCCTAAACGAGATTCGCACACTTTTCTTGCTTATTGTATGTTTTCCCCATCCCATGAACATTCTTCGTTCCGTGACATTCAACACCTGGGGTACTGATAGGGTTACTGCCTTGCTTTTCTACCCATCCTTTGTTCATTCAAAGCTTTACTACGGAAGCGAGTTTTATGCATCCACAGCTGAGCGTGTATCGGCTCCAACAGCATTGAGCCGCATCTCTTGCTATGCCAAAGTGCACCGTTTCCTTGGTCTTGTTTTCGACCGACGGCTCACCTGGGAAGCTCATATTCGTAGCCTTGGAGTCTCTTGTAACCAAACCATGGAGATTCTTTGTTCCATGACGTTGATCACTTGGGGGTGCTGATAAGGCTACGACTTTACTTTTCTACAGATCTTTTGTTCGTTCGAAGTTTGACTATGGATTCAAGTTTTATGCATCCGCAGCCCAGCATGTATTGCAGATGGTGAAGTCGATCCACCACACCGGTCTCCGGATGGCGATTGGTGCTTTCCGCCCGTCCCCTATTGAGAGACTACTTGTCGATGCCGGGGAGATGTGACTCGCTCTGCGCCTTGCAAAGTACAATATTCGCCTCCACGCGCGATGCCAGTGCCTCCTTCAGTCGCCAGCGGCGCTCACTGCATCCGTAGCCGATATTGAAGGTGCCTATGCCGCCGACAAAGGCCAGTTATTCGAGTGCTCGGTGTAGCTCTTGGACCGTGAGCTCGTCTGGTCTGCCCAGGACGCCACCTTGGCGGGGTACCGCCTTTAACTATTTGTCGCCACACCTCTCATCCCAAAGCTTCAACCTTTTTGGAGCACACATCGTGTCACGCTGTTTCCGTGCCAGTGTGCACATATGGCTCCATATCCCAGGATGGGGTCGGTTTCCACCTCATGTCCTCTCTGTTTAAAGTCAGCGAGTCTATACCAGGCGCTGCATCTGTCTTCACGGGCGAGCTGATTTCAATAGACCACTGGGTACGGGAGATAACGCGTCGTTCCCAGTTCGGAGATCGGAGTGTGATTTATAGCGACTCACAAAGCGCCCTGAGTGCCATCGGGGCATTGGAATCTCCACACATCCTGGTTTGCGGTTTCCGTGAGGCCACCGTTGCCGCAAGCCGGGTCGATGTCGAGATTATCTTCTGCTGTGTTCCTGGACTTGTGGGAATTGCGTGGAATGAGCGGGCCAATGAGTCTACCAGGACTGGGCAACCAGAACAGCGTTTGGCTCATACTCACATCGACTACATGGCAGAAATAAGGGCAGCCCTCCGCACTGCTTAACAAAGATGAAGGGTGACGGTCGAGGGGAACTTAAAGCTGCATGCGAATGCTTAGGAGGGTGATTTTCAATAGAAAACACTTAGTGAGTTATTCAATAGCTAACGCAGAGGGAAAGGATGTTCAATAGCTAGCGAATACGTAGGGGGGAGGATGTTCGCTAGAAAACATTGGGGGATGATGTTCATTAGCGAACACAGAAGAAGAGGATGTTAAATAGCGAACACGTAGGGATGATCTTCTCTGGTGAACACTGAGATAGAGGATGTTCGAATCATGTCAAGTATAAGGAACCGAAACCCGCTGGATTCACTCTTCATGACAGGGAAATTTTGGGGGGCGCTATTCTTGAGATGGTAAGTCCTCAAGGGCGTTTTCATAAACTTAGACGCTAGGTCTAGGTTGTTAACCCATGTTAACCTAACCGAACCCAAACACGATCGAGATCTAGGCCTTAGAATTCAAGTTTCACTGTTTAGCCTAGTAGATGCTAGTTAGTTATCAACAGTTGGAGAAATGGGAGTAGTTGAACACAGATACAAAAAAAACACTTGCAAATAATCGAAAAGGTGGAGAGAAATGGATCAATTAATTAATTAACATTAGTGATTAATGGTGAGCCCACAGAAATCTGACCAATTATAATCCATATTACCAGCTCAGAACCATCAACCACTCATTGAACTCCGTTAATCCACAGACAGGCGTTCAGACACAACATATTAAATCGCATTGGGCACGACATAAGGCAAAAGTAACAACATACGAGGATGCAAACGCGAATTTCTTCCATGTTATTTAAAACGACTCATGTGTGGAAAGAAATAACGTAAATAGGTTAGTTAATATCTGTAATGCAATTGCCACTCAATTTCCTCTTTAATATACGCTTCATTTATATTAAAGTGATGATCACGTATGCTTATTTTTTCCTTTACATGATATTTCCTATTGGAGTTGCTATTTATAGGAACCTTTGGGGTTGCTATTCTTGATAAGGTAAAATTGGAGTCCCTACTCTTGATATGATCTGGATGTTCACTAGGGAACACGGCAAGGGATAATGTTCAATAGCAAACGCGGAGGTGGATGATGTTCAAAAGCGAACACGTTGGGCAATGATGTCCACCTTGGGAGGAGTTTCAAGTGTCCGGAAATTGAATTATTCTTGACCAATTCAAGCAAAAAACTCTGTCTAATCCAGGATTTATTTGCTGGTAACTTAATAGAAATTTCTTCGAATTGATTTTTGAGTAGAAATTGTACTGCCGAAAGCACGAAAAGTGTCCTTATTTCTTTCTCGCCATCTAAATTCCTGAAGATATGACTTAAAAAATCCCTTTTACATCCTCGCCCACTCTTTATATTCACTTTATATTTGCCCAATGCCGCAAATTAATTTAAACCTGGCAAAGAAACTTGGCCTAAAGGTTTTGGGTTCCTATAACCACTACAATGTAAATTATTTTAAGTCCCTTTGTAAAGAAAATGTTAAAAATAATCTATTAAAGTCGCCATTAAGTATTCATGGACGTCCTGTTTTACTTTAGATTTCAGGTCAAATTTAACTGAGATAAACCAGTTTAGGGTATTTAGGTAAGGTACGATTTTGGACATTATTTTTCATATTCCTAAAGAGATTATTTTATACGAATTTATTTCCTGGGGCATTTTTATCATATGACTAATTCCTGTGACATTTATTGTGTGACTTTATTTTGCAGCCCGGAAAAGTCTACTTTCTGCTGTTTCGGACTTCTTATTTCGCTTTAATCGTGAAGACTATCTTAAGACTACATCGCAGGGATACAAATACTCTCATAAGTACTCGTCTTAAGCTCTCCACTTAGTTTGGTTATGAGCCTCCCACCCATTTTCACTTTCCGTAAACTGGCAATTCTTTTTAAGGAACCTTTTTCTCATTCCCCGAGTTATGGTCAATCACACATCTGAAACCACATGCTTAATCTGGGCGCTCGTCTCCATGTTAACAAACACATTATGACATTTTTTGTCCCAACTCATTCCTTTCCACTTTCATTCAGAGTTTGTTTATTTTTTTGCTTCCCTCCCTTTTTTCTATATTAGACTTTCGTGCTCCGTCTGCGCCATCTTTTGTTTACATTACAGGGCTTTTACATCTCAAGGATCACCCTGCGCGAAAGCCTCTTTAAGAGAGGCTATTTTGGACGTGTTTGCAGATATTGATAAACTTATGAAGATTATCCGCATCTTCCCGAAGATTCCCTCCATTGGAGAGTTGGGATAGAGCTTCTTAGTCACGTTCCTACATTTAGGTTAATCGGGGCAATCTGCCGTGTATGTGAGAGTATGCAGGTGAGGGGATAGAAAGGGTGTGTGAATAGATAGCGGAAAGTAGACCAGTGGTGAAAAGAGAAAGAAGTGTAGTAGGGTGCAAACCGATGCTAGAGCCTGGTGATCAGGCTTATCGCTTTCAATTTTTTTTTATTTGTGGTTCCGTTGTTGTTGTTTTTTTTGTTTATACATATATATATATATATATATATATATATATATATATATATATATATATATATATATACAGGTAAATATATTACATATAATTTGGCGTTCAAGCCATTTGTCTTTATTGCTAATATTTTTGGTTATGCTGTGCGCGTTAGCTGTTGTTTTTGTAAGTCGTTAATAAAACTTACTGTGTTTGTATTAGTATCTTTATTTCTTGGTACTTTTGTCGTGTGTGTATTTCGTGTTTGTTGTTTCTTCCTGTTGTCTTGTTTGATGAATATCATCTTCTTGAGTGTGTATCCTTCTTCGGTATTTTTTCCATAGTTGGTAGGGTTTGTCAATATCGGTGAGTTTTGTCGAATTCGGTTGATTTCACAGTTGGTATTTCTTGTCGTGTTCTGGGGTAAATTGACTCATCTAGCGTAGAACGGTACTTCTGCTCCGCCAGCTAAAATCCTAGCGGAGCTTGGAAATCTGGCGCGACATACTTCTCTTCTGTTTCGGTCAATCATTTGTACGATATCTTCGTCCAATAAACGATTGACCTTTTCCAGCATATTCCTTGTCCGTTCTTCGATGACAACGTTAATGGGGGTTAACCCCGCCTCCCGGTGCAGCTCTTCTTGGGATCTTCTTTCCATTCTGCGTGTACCTGTGATTAGGTACACGCATTTATTCTGCACCACTTGAAGTCTCCTCTTCTGTGTCTTTGAGACACATGAGAGGGCGGAAGCGGGGTAGAGCAACGTTGATCTAACTAGTGCAGTATAGATCTTCTTTTTGTTGCTTTGACGAAGATTTCTGAACCTGTACAGAGTCTTGACTGCAGCAGTGGCCTTGGTGATTCGTTCTTGGACGTGCTTTGCGTACCCAGGTGAGGTGAACTTCATGCCGAGTACGTTGCATTAATTGGTGTAGGGATATCGTCTATCCCCCACCCTGACGTCATCAAGTAGTCTCCTGCCTATGGGGACTACTTTGAACTTATCCTGGTTGGTACGGATTTTCCACCGGGCCTCGTAGGTGTTCAGGTTTTCGATTTCTGCTGCTATCATGCGAGCTCGCATAGGCGCATTCCTCCATGGACAAGTGATTATCTGGGTGAAATCATCGGCGAATTGTAAGTTGAGGCAAGTGGGGTTTACAGGGACTGGGACATCCGCGGTGTAAATCAAGTAGAGAGTGGGAGACAGGCACCCCCCTTGCGGGAGGCCCGCATTGAGCGAAAACTTTGGCCCGTCCGTGCACCCTAAACTGATGTACGCCGCTCTCTCCATGACATAGTCACAGAGAGTTCTTTTTAAGCTTTCACTTAGTCCTAGTCGTAAGATCTTGTACTGCATTCCCCGTTGCCACACCTACTTGAACGCCTTTGATACATCCCGACAAACAATGTCCACGTAACTCTTTTCCCGTTTTGCTTGGGCTAGCTTTTCCGTAATGACGTTAATCGCCATTTCCGTACTTCGCTTACTCCTAAACCCGAATTGGTGTGGGTTGTAGAGCGAGTTTTCTTCCAGGTGAGACACCAGTCTTTTGTTGAGGATCTTCTCGAAGAGCTTCCCACCAAATTCCAGTAGTGAAATTGGTCGGAAGCTCTCCTTCAACTTGGGGTTCTTTCCAGGCTTAGGCAAGAAAATCATTTTCGCCGTTTTATAAGCGTCTGGAAAGTACCCTGTATTTAGGCAGGCGTTGAATATTCTTCTCATTCCTTCGATGACACAGGCTGGTGCCTTTTCAAAGTTAAGCTTTGTAAGCCCCGATTGTCCTGGGGCTTTTTGTTGGAATGAGCGAAGCGCGCCGAGTAGTTCTTCTTCTGTAATCTCGGCGACTCCGTCGCGCTGCCTATCCACCTGGTGATGAGGGTGCGTCTTTATTATTTCTTCGTTAAGCTCGTCGATGATGTTGTTTTCGAACTCTAGGTCATAGTCTTCGTTTTCTTCTTCAGTTATACTGAAGATCTTTTCCCAATAACTTCGGAATATCTCCTCAACTTTTTCTTCCTCTTCTTCGATGTTTCCATTTTCTTTCTGTAGCTCGATCTTGTGCTTCTTCCCAGTTGATCCTTTAAGAATTCGGATCTTCTTCCAAAATCTTTTGGAAGTTGCTTCGTGATCGATGCTCTCGATCGCGTCCTCCCATCTTCTGTTTTGTTGTTCGAGGATCAACTGGTTCAATTCTTCTTTGATTTCTTTACTTCTTTGCATCGAGTGAACTGATGCATTCACGATGTTGTGTTTAGACATTATCTTCAGTTCACGGTATAGTTCCTTCATATATTCGGTCCACTCGTAGGTTGAGATGGTCATATATGAGGAACGAGGGATACAAGCCCTATCTGCGTCGATGATTTGGTTATTGAGGTCATCGAGTGCCTCGTCAATCTCCTCGAGAATTGCCTCGTCCAGGTTGGGCGGATCGTAGGCCTCGAGAAGGTGTGCGTACCGTGCCCAGTCTGCTCGTCTGTAGTTCTTCCTGACTACTGCTGGGACTTGTATAGGGTTCCTATTGATTGTGAGTAGGATCCCTATATGATCACTACATGGCACCTGGACTGGTTCCATGTAGTAATTGAACGGTAGCTGACGATTCACCAGACAGATGTCTAGCTTTGTAGCACATCGTTCTTTGACATAGGTGGGGAAGTCGGGGCCTATCCGCTGGGCAATATTTCTGTCCAGCAACAGGTTCAGGCTTCTCCCTATTCCGTTGAAGGCCCTGTAACCGGATTCTCGGCATCTGGCGTTTAGGTCATCCATTAGTATGGTGGGGGCTCTTCTGCCAAATAGGCCAGTGAGAGTGTGAATAGGCAACACATCTCTCCTTGGCGGTTAATATCCGGTTGCAATGACCAACTTTCCTAAGTCGAGCTCGACCTCAATCGCGAGGTAGGCTTCTTTTAAGTTTCTTATCTGCTTGTATTTGATCCCTTTCTTTATTGCAATAGCGGCGCCATCGTACCGCTCTTGCGAAAAGTTCGTGATCAACACATCGTAGTTCCAGATTTTCATTTCTGTATTACGCGTGTCGATCCCGTGCTCTGAGATCAGTATGATGTCTGCATCAATTTCTCTGAATACATTTCCGTAAAGAATTCTTTTCGTCGTCCAGCCGTTGGTGTTGATTTCCATTATTTTCAGTCCGTTACGTAGCATAATGAGTTGCTTTACCTATGCTTTTTCTTCCCCTTTTTTGGTCTAGGGGCTGGTTGGGCGATTTTGTTCGGCCCAGGGTTTTCTTTTTTCGGGGGGGGGGGGGGCTCGGGGTCTTTGACCTGCTTTTGGTTGCTCGCGTGCGAGTGCAGGGGCCCTCTTCGCTGTCAGATGAGGATGATCCATCCTCACTTCCAGCCTTTTTCTCTTCTTCTTCGGTTTCTTCTTCTGATGGTGCTCCAATCATCTCCTCCAAACCGGGTTGGTGCTTTTGTTTTGGATGATTGAGTTCTTGAAGGCCTGTGAGCACTCGGGGTCTTCTGGCATGATTACTGCCGGGAGGTTATTGCTTTCAGGAGCGCATTGAGCACCTGGTTATAACAACCAGGCTTCACTGCATTTGCCACATTTGCATGGGTTATGCAGATCAATATTTTAGCGCTCAGATCTCCTGATACGCTGAAAGGTGCAGGTCCTGGTGCAGTGTTCGTCACTGTACTCTTTTTAGCGGCACTCGCGTACGTCGTCTCCTTTGCTTTTCTGTCTTCTTCTTCTTTTCTTCTAATGATTTCTCTGCGCTTGGGGCAATTAAGAGCCATCGTCCGATGCTCCCCTTTGCAGTTTAGGCACTTCTTTGAGTTACTTTCGCATTTGTCGAATCGGTGCCCTTCCGTGGTGCACTCACTGCACCACAGCTTATTCTTGTCTGCGCAGGTGGTAGAAGTATGGGTTTCGAGTTTGTAGCACACAAAGCACATCTGTATGCTACTGAATTTTTCTTGCTGTATGTTCTCGCCCGGTATTCTCATATTAAATACGAGAATACCATTTTGGGTAGCCTTTCTTGCCATGTCCGTGGATGCAAACGTTATTTTAAAAACGTGGGTATGTTCGCGGAATTTGATGATTTCGCGAACTTGTGCCCATTGGTTGCTTTTCATAATCTCCTCTTTGAGCTCTTCCGTATTGTGCTCGCCTACCCAACTTTCAACTTTGCGGCAGATGACGCTTCTATTTGCGGCCACCTGTGGAGAGGTTTTGGCTTCCAGACCGGTCTCCTTTAATACCCTCGCTCCCTCTTCTGAAAGGAGCTGATCCACATATCTGGTCTCGGCACACATGGCGATGAAGCCTGACGAAACTTCAATGAGTTTCACCAGTGCCACCTTGAGTTCAATGTAGAGGGTTTCGCATAGGTTCTTCTTCGTTGGTGCTTGTCTTCCTGCTATGGTCCTTAAGGGGACCCTCTTAGTGAGGGCCTCCATGGTCTTGCTGTTCTTCTTATTCCTTCTTTCCCTGTAACAAAGTGTAATTAATTTTGTTTTTTATGTGTGAAAAAAGTTAGGGTGTGGTAAAGGAGGTATAGGATGGTGTGAGTGGGGCTGGTAATGGGTTTCAAGTAACTTGAGAGGAACGCCCCCGTCTATTTCTCCTGTTGCTCTCCCGCTCGTATGCTGCCAGTATGAGGGATGATAGGGTGATGGGGTGGGTCTCGGGTGGGGACCTCAGAGGGTTGAGCTTGGTGGACTTAATGCATAGCGGCCGAATCAACGACCGCTAAGTTTTTGCCACCCCCTCACGGGTACATACGCCATAACTGCATCCAACTACATAGAGACGGGTGTAACTCCCTCTATGATTCTGGCCGGGTCCCCCGGGCGATGAGGATTTCTCCTCCGTCCGGGACTCGCAGTTATGCTGTGGGCTAGGCCTCAAACCAGTGTTCACATAAGCCCTTAATTATGCCAAACTAAGTGGCTGACATAGTTAAGACGAAATCAATGAATGGCAGACATCCGAGTGGGTTCACACGCAGAGCGATGGACGGGAGCAGTGAGGTGCTTAAGCCCTCATTGAATTATGAATCTTCGACGTAAAAAAATATGGCTCTCTTTTGAACGATGAATCTGGGTTCACCTTAAGACTTCCAGAATAGGCTCGTTTCTGTAGCAGCGCTCAAAAGTCAATCAGACACTAAAACAAGTAAAAAGTGCTGTATCCAAAGTTCTTCAGCTGTACGCAGTAAAACGGATTTTCGGCCGTCGGCAATCTGACGATCCTTCGAAGGAGTTTACCGTATACCCTCGAGTAGAGTGAGTTTGGATTTATTTGATCAAATATTTACGCCAAAAATGGAGAAATCGCGCTAAAGAGATACGCAAGAAAATCTTCATTTGTAAATAAAAAAAGAAATACATTCTGAACAATGAATGTACGTTATTAATACTCTGTGGCCTTTCCTTTAGCAGCCGTTACAACGTTAACTTGCTAAGGCATATAATTATTAAGTTCTTATATTATAGCTTGTGGTATTTCTACCCATGTTGGCGATGTCATTCCTCAATTCTGAACCTGTTACTAGTTTCGGAGACTTTTTCCGTAGGCTTGTCTAGTATTCCCCACACATGTTCTATTGGGTTGATGTCAGAGGACTGACTCGGCCAAGAAACTCGCTTGATGCCGTTTTGGTGCTCATTTTTTGACCCTTTATGCAGTATGGGAGGGAGCCTCATCTTCCATATATAAACAGCTTTATTTTTCAAGCTCTTCATTTGAAAACACTGCTAGAACTCTTCTTTAAGAATGCAAATGTTGTTTTTTTTTCTGAGTTGATATTGCCTACATACTCAACCAGCTCTGACCCTCCATCATTCCAAATTACTCCCCACATCACGACAGAAAAGACACAATGTTTCCCCGTTGGTGTAACCTATTGATCTTAAACGCCTGGTAGGAGGAGGGGGGGGGGTTAATATCCAAACTTATACATGTCTACTGTCTGAAAATTGAACAAACCATGATTCGTCAGAACAAAATTATGGTGTGTCAAGAATCCCAAAGCCTTGTCGCTCATTTCTTCAATCCATTGATTCCTCTTCTTTATATTGGTCATATTTAAAAAGAGGCTTCCTCCACTCTGCATGTCCATAATATCCAAGAGAGTGCAGGCAATTTAGTGCTGTTCTTGGGCTAATTTGGAATCTTTCTCTAATTTAGCAGCTTTTAAATGAGGGTTGTTCTCACTAGATCTTCGAACAACATGAATGCATCTTTCAGAAGAACCAGGGTGACCAGGTTGTGACTTCAGTGATGTTTTACCACTTTATTTAAATTGAACTATATTTTTGTTAACGAAGATCGACCAACAATCCGTCTTCTTTGAAAATATGAAATTTCCTTGGAATCTTGTTGAATAATTACAATATTAAATTTCGAAAATATGAGAATAAATACTACTCATAATAATAGCAAGAAATCGGAATGAAAACATAAAACTGAGTCGATACTTCTCGCTTCTGTCTCTACGCAGGTAATGAACGAAAGCCAAGTTATCTGAATACATTCATTTCCTTAGATCATTTTAAGTAATTTTTCTCAATATTTTAGAATGGGGCGGCTATATGTACGAAATTATGGAAACTAATCTTTAATTACCAATATTAATTTGCTAAAACATGCGTCGAAGATTTTACCCATTACCGAAATTTTCCACCCTGACAGGCCTACAAGTATTGCTCAAAAACCAGGATAGTTATTATATATGAACTCTAAGGAGAAAAAAAAAATATCGGTATCCCCTACAAAAAAAATCGGTTCACTGCACAAAAAGGAAGCTCATACGAGATCATATATATACATTATTAGGAAACTAGTTTCTGAAAGGCATCGACTTCATTCGGAGTTGAGTAGCAATCCTTCGAATGCATTAATTAAGAAAGTACTTTCAGAAATGTATCGCCTTTCATCTTTGTCTTAGTGCTTATGACCTTATGGGTTCACGCGCATCAAACAGAAAAGACACAGACAAATCTTAGTCAATGCTTTTCCAAAAAACTCTCTTCGTCTCCGAGAATATTATGTTAGTATTCTTCCTATTAATCTGTAATTAAGATTTGTTTAAAGTATTAGATTAATCGTTCACGAATATGAGATTCGAAGATGTCCGCCAGGTACTCATTATTCTCATTAATTTTGCATAGTATTTGCAAGTGAGTGAAAGTGGGGGGTTCTCGAGTACTTATATTCTTTGTACTTATATACTTATTACTTATATTCTTGTTTAGATGAGATGTGGTTCGCTATTGTTGTCTTTCCTTATCTTTAATTCAAAAGAGGGAAAATATTTGAGGGAATCTTCGGCGAAGAAAGTGAAGTTAGAGAGGGAAAGCTGCATATCCTGATAAGACAAACCAGAAAGCTACTTGGGAAGTTAGCGATTGACAGACTTTGTTATACTTATTATTTCTATTTATCTGTCTTTTCCATTTATTTGTCGTTCTTTCTTCTTTTACCGTCTAAAATGACTTCTTTAGATACAGCAGTTTTCTTTCGTTTCTAAAAAATCGAGCCTACTCTCATTTATGAATATTAAAGTCCACCTGGTCTTCGGTGGACCATCGCCATCTATGTAGTATTACTTTTTCATCAATCTATAATAGTAGCGAGTGTTATTTCATCCATAAAACGGACTAAAGTTAGGGGTAAACTACCAAATGGTTGGAGAACTACTGTTACCACTTTCTCCTGAGTGAGGGCGAACGAAATTTCTGAATTTAAGTGGATTAATGGAAAAAAAAATGTGAATCGATTGATAAAAAGAAATTTCCGATAACACCTGCCAACAACTTATTTTTCATCACCAATGTTTGGTTGTATGTTTGGAGTTTTTTGGTCGTTGATTCCAAGATTATAATTCGTTTTCTTGTACAGGGTGACCTCCCCCCCCCCTCCAAAAAAAAAAAAAACCCGGGCCCAATTCTCGATAGGCTTCATTTCTTAATTCGACAAAACATTAAGAAATGAAGGCTATCCAAAGTTGGGGTCCGTTTTGGGGGCCACCCTGTATCACGTCTTCTTTCCATAACGAGATGAAATGTAGAATGAAAGCTATTTTTTACTCTTTTGGCTCTCAGTACTAACAGAAATCTCCGGGTTGGCATACGTGTTTAAGCACGTGCCTCTCAAAACCATTCCAGAATTTTGTACAAGGTGGAAAGCAAGAAAGACCAAGACTTCAGCACACATCTTGACTTGGAGGCTCCGAAATATTTCTGTTGGCTCTGTGAACATATTTTGGGGAACAAAAAGTCTCCGGATTTTTAAAGCGAGGTAGGAAAACTTGTAAAAATTCTATGTTCCTTTGGGATGTAGGATTTCTCTCAAAGTGCATTTACTTCATTCACATTCTGACTTCCACCAGGACATTAACAAGATAGAGCATCGACACCAGGCTTTCTGCAATAAATGTATCCTTGCAGAGTACTGCGGCATGTTATACAGTGACGAACCTGTGATAGACATCGTAGGACGCCCAAAGCTCAACGCTTTTAGCCTGTGAAAAGGTCAAAAAGGATCCTGCGTTATAGCTCGTCTTTATGGTTAGTATTTTCTTTGTTTATATTCTACTTAGGAATCAATATTTTTTGCCTTGTGCAATTTTATTCAGTTTAATTATTATAATAAAGAGTTATTGTACAAATCTTATCATTTGACCTTTGCCCACACATTATGTACCTAAAAAAACTGTAACTGTAAAAAAGAATGAGGTGTTGTGTTCAAACCGACTAAACATTCGTATCTACATAAAAATAGGTTTGGAAAATTGACGAATCTTTGATGAGAGCAATTGGTGTCGTTTTATGACGATGACCAAAATATTTCAACATATCCAACATTTCTCAGTATGTGGCTGGCATAAACTGGGCAGTCTCTTTTACACTGCATCGGCCATGCGTGGGGTACTCTCCTTATTCACACCAAGCAAGTGACTGTATCCAACGGACCACTCTAACACCCCTAAAAATAATTGACCTTCACTTTTGCCCTACAGCACACGGGAGGGTTGTTCCCCCTCTCGAAGGGGGCACATTATGTTACAATCTCCTGGTAAACTGCAATGTTTACCTTTAGTATTCGGTTACCATCGCATTGGTGGTCAACCATCCCGCTGAAACTGACAGACCTCGCTCGGTATGATGATCGATCTCCACAGGCGGCGTTATCTGAAGCTTCGACACGTGTCAAACTGCAGCAAGACTCTCGAATAGGCTGCAGCAAGTAGAGTGTGAAAACGCTTTGGCATTGCTATGTCAATTATTTACTACAGCTGCGTACACTGTAGTTTGACACCTATCGAAGCTTCAGATAACGCTACCTGTGGAGAGAACTTCAATAGGATTGCTTCAAAATCTCTTTAACAAGGGTGCGCCACCTCTTGTTGGTTTTCGTTATTTTTTATCGTGTAATAAATACTAGTTTTTTGCTATTACCTACGTCCTTGTAACTTGGGTGAATGGAGGGGGGTTTAATTTGCATTCACTCAGGTGTTTACACTAAATGCCACGAATCATTTCTTCCTTTTTTAGGTATCTAAGCTTTTAATATAACTCTCCCTGGCTCTTCATTGACATTTCCATCTCATTTTCCTTCATAGCCCCGGTTTAGTTGTTAGGAGAGAGGTGAACTGAGGATTAGGATAGCGGGATAAGGACACACTTGATTCCACCAATCCTTGTTCCTCTCTTTTGTTGCTAGAAGCTCCTCCCTCCGCTCGTTTGAAGATGCCTCGGTGTTGTTCGATGTCACCGAGGTGACACCAAGAGGGCTTTGAAGGTCGTTCGCGATGCGAGGCTCGGTTGCCTTGATCAGGCAACGATACCCCGAGATTCAGCTCGTTGAGGCCAGTTCGATATTTGGTCTCATTCGTTTTAATCTTCAATTCAGGATCTTAACGAAGTTTCATCGTGAAATTATAACCAATTTATTGAACTATAAAGGGTTAAGCAAATAGTTTACATTAAAAAAAAACAGGCTATAAAGTAATTACCATTGTATAGAGAACTATGTTTTGACCTTTATATTTTTGGATTATTTAGTCGTAATTCCGAGAATCAAAGATTTCGTCTTAGGGGCAGCTAACGAGGGCATCTCGTCTTTTGAGAGTCCGAATTTTTATAGTTGTGGTCAATGTGGTTCCTCCATTTCGCCACAACCAATCGAATTTTTTTCAATAAAGAATTAAAGCTAAACCAACGAGGGCATCTCCCACTGAAAGTGATGAAGATGGAGAAGTGAAAATGTGCGGAAGATATCCAGCGGCTGATCTTTGTGCAGTCATTCGACCGAGAGGGCACGCAATTCTCCAGAAGTCCGCGGCATCATGGTTACCATTATACACTCCCTTCTGGGGATAAGAAAAGATAAGGCCATAAAAAGGGAACAAGGTCATAAGACCTAAGTCGAGTGCTCTCAATTATTCTGACTTATGACTTTACGACCTCAAAAACTTTCAATAATTCCTGGACTAACCTTAGGAGGACCTTGACAATTGTATCATTCGAAAAAATGTAAAACTACATAAGGGTTTCAAATTTCGTGAGAATCGGCCGAGTAGTTACGATGTTATTGCCAAAAAAACTAATTGAAAAGTAAAATGGTTACCATCCGACTGATCGACCTACGAACCGACATAGTAACTTATAGAATCGCGAGCACGCGACTATAAAGGTCGTGAGAAAGCAGTTATGTTACAAATCAACGGTCTCACCGGACTTTCCCTCTAAGTCCCCGACCAGGGGTGAGTGGACGAAAGCTGGTCGGCAACTACCCTGCAAAATTAGCCGGGGCCACAAAAATAGCTGAGAAGAGGCTCGTAAAGAAAGTGGGGTACTAGATGCGGGACGGCGTGTCGTTCCTCCAGCTGCCGTGTGTAATTGTCACAACAGTGCAGCCTATCATAAATTCGACGCCTATTTCGTTTCTGCCACTAAGAAATTCGACCAGTTGACCGGAGGGTCATTTGCAGCGTCAGTGTTGAATTCAAAGTATTTAAATGAGTGAGTCGGGGGTCGTTCATTAAAGGGAGGCATTCGAACTTTTTGCGGCGTTCGTCTCCCTACCTGCCATTCTGATGAGCTCTCCTTTAGAGTTATGTATGTCCCTGGTTCACATTGTAATTGGAAGCAGTGTTAATTGTATTTTCGATAGTGACTGTAATTGTAATTACTTAAGTTTACCTGAGGCGAAAATGTAATTGCTTAACTTCCTGATGCGAAAATGTAATTACTTAATCTTCGCTGAGGTGGAAATGTAATTATTTAATCTCCCCCGAGGTGAAATCTAACTACTTAATCATCCCTCAGGCGGAAATCTAATTACTTAATGTTACTTGAGGCGAAAATGTAAACACTCAAACTTCCCTGAGGTGAAAATGTCATTACTTAATCTTCTATGAGGCGAAAATGTTTCGTTCGGAGAAAAGGCATTTACATACGACCTTCTGCGCTTTTCTGCAATCTAGGAGAACCGAAACCGTGGTCAAACTTATACCAAACTCCATTCTCACCATCCAACAGAACCCGAAATCGTTTTCTACTATCTCAACGGAGACTGTTTTACAACCGTACATTTATTCCTTTACGACTTGAGGCGGATCTCCTGCTAACAATGAGCGAGGTTAAGCTACATTGAGTCTGATTGATTGTTGGATGCGATTTCTCAACTCAGATCCCGCGTTAAATTGTAGGTCTTCAATTGGGTGGACATCCACTCTGTGTATTTGGTAGTTTGGTCTTAATTGTGCAAGCGTCGGGCATGTTGCGAATATGTGTTGAACTGTCCCTGGCTCCTGGTAGAAGTGGGAGGAGATGTATGTGTCACTCAAGACGGTGCGGTATTTGTTCGTTTAATTTCGGGGGATGACAGCACCGGAGCTTTGCCAGGGCAACCCGGTTGTGACGTGGGGCAGAGGAGTCGTTTCTTTGGGAGCGATGGGATGGCATGGAAGAGGAAATTTGGGAACAGAGGTGGGATATATTGTGTGTTTGGATTGTTTTGTGGTGAGTGGGAGGGGGCCTGGTTGTGGGGTGGCATTATTATATGTCTCTTACATCCATTCTACATCTTGCATTCATTGTCTGTGCCCCACATCCCTCAATATATTAGGCACTCCCATATCCCCATTCAACCTTATTTGTGTCCTCTCTCACACTCCTCCCAAATTCGCCATGCCGCAACGGCTTCAGGTTGCTTTCTGTCGTCTTCGAATTGGGCGCAGTCACGGGATACATTCCCCTTTGATGGAGCACTCACCTGCGCCTTACTGTGACGACTGCGTTGTCCCCCAGACTGTTCGGCACATTCTTGTTGAATGTCCCAATCTGGGTGATCTTCGCGCACGTTACCTGTCCCGGTACCGGGACGAGCAGGGTTGCTACCGCTTGTACCTTGTACTCGGGACGGGTTCGTGTACACCGACCAGTGGACTTAACGACTTTTTGGAGGAAGCTGGCCTCCTCCACTTTATTTGACCTTTTTGTGTGTTTCTTTTTGTAGGTCCCATGTTCCTGCGCCTGCGGGAGGCGGGCCTACCCCCGACGCCGGAGCGCTCTTCTTCCTTGCTCTTTTGCTTTTTCTTGTTATTTTTTTAGCGTTCTTCATTTTTTTATCGTTGTTATTCATTATTTATATATTGTTATTATTATTTTTTTTAATATAGCCTAGTAGTAGGGTGTGATGTGGAGGGCGACTTATGCCCAAGCAGGGAGTCGCCAGATGGGCCACCACAATGAAAACAAAAATTCAGCCCAAATTCGGGAGAAAACCACAAATCCTTCTACCCATTTTACACTTCATATTACAGTCCCCCTTCCACCCCACCCTCCCTGGCAACCCTGAATTCGTTCGTATCTCTGAAGACCTGTTGGTTATGCAAATTGCTTTTGTGATGAATTGAGTTCTCTCTCTCGACCTCAAGCTTACTCCTTCACCGTCCTCACTCTTAATGCTATTATTCAGTTCTAATTTTTACATTTTTGCATCTGCCTTTTCTCCTTTTATTTTATCGTGCGCAGATAACCCCGAGTCAACCGAGATAAACACGTCCCAAAAAGTCTGGGGCTAACAACTCCCATCTCCGGTACTTGAAGAATTATCCCTCTTCAAGTTTGTCCACACAGATCCATTTAAATAACCATGTGGTGATCTTATTGTAGAAATATGGCTTACTATTCTGCAAAACCATTCAGTTCGGGCCCTTCTCCTCCACCCCATAATTTATTGCACAAACACCGCAGTCATTGAGTCTAGGGCGAGGCTCGCGTCATCTCTCAAATATGCGCGGTTGAATTTTAATCGCCTCAGAGGCGAAACGGAGCTTAATCCAAGAACGCGTCCAACGGAGAGCGCCAAATTTAATCGACGACCTCAGAAATGAATCACATGACAAAGGGAGCTTGATTTACGTTCGCTTTAAAATCCTCGTTTGGGCGGTTAATTCATCGAAGTTTCAAAATAATAATGTTATCTCTTATTATGAATTAATTTACAGAAAAAACCCCAACGAAGGCATCTCCTTAGAATTTTTATAAGAAGAGATCTGTAAAAAAAGTGACGAAGATGAGGAAATGAAAATATATGCAAGATATACTGTATAGCCGTAGTTCCTCCTGCAGGATTGGGGACGGGAGGGCATGCAAACCTCCAATGTCATCTGCAGCATGGGTGCCCGTACGATAGCCAGATAGCCTAAAAAAAAAAATGCCCGTAGGATACCTGGTCCAACGTTGGGGTCTCGTTCTATAGAATTGGGTCGCTATTTGAGTTAGATAATTGAGCGGCTATTATAACGGCTTTATAAAGCTTATGAACATAAGATGTAAGACGATACATCATTTTGTTTCACATAGAATTATTCAAATGTGAAATAACAACAGATTTGAGACAATACAAGAGCATGTAATGTTTTTTCTCATTTAAAATTAATCTAATATGAAATAACAACAGATTTAAGACGATATAAAAGCTTCCGAGAAAACTTATTAAAATTGGATTATGTTTTTTTGCGGGGGAGGGGGGGGGGCAGAGGTGACGAATAAAACACACAGTCTAAATTAATATAATCTATATTTAATCCTATAATAGGAATGAAAGCAATACTAAATTTAAACTAGCATGGGTTTCGGGAGATCGATTTTTACCTTCCTTCCCACTTTTCGTGGGCTCTCGGAACCACTTCGGTAACCGGTCGTGAGAAACCTGAAATAAGGTTTCCTAATTTAATACATAGACCTCTTTTCCCTTTTATAATGTAAAGGGTACCCTCAAAGTTTCCTGACGTTGTGTAAGAGTTATATATTTCCTATAATGAGTTCGGTAATACTTTTATATGCAGATCCCGAGTAATTATTCAAATTCTTCATTTCCTTACGTTAAGAGCAAAGGCCATTTGCATGTCGAGCCGCCTACGAATGAGGGATATAAATTGGAGGATTGGTTATAATTAGTTCGGGACTATAGTGAAACTCCTGAGTTATGAACATCCCGAGTAATAGGTATCCTGAGTTATGAACCTCCTCAACTCCGAATTAATGTGAATCTTTTTCTTTACAGGTTTTTAAGTAGTTCGGTTAATAAATTTATAAAAAGTTAAGAAAACGCCCTTACTCTGGATTCAAATATAAAAAAAAGAGAACATCTTTGAAGATGAGTGAAAAACGTGAAATCCTCAATAGTCTGAACAAAGGAAATAATGCTAAAAAATATTGCATTGAGAAATTCATCAATTTATTTGAAAGTGGAAACATTCAAAGAAATTCTAATGTTATCACTAAAGGCAACCCAAAATACCAGCTGGATGAAGCCCTTGCTAAATGGTTTAAAGACAAACGATCCCAAGGAATAGCCATCTCAGGACCTATGCTAATTGCAAAAGTTAGATGCCTCTACGAAGAAATGAACATGAAAACTGAATTAACGTTCAGCCAAGGGTGGTTATGGAATTTTAAATCTCTCCACGGAATAAGAGAGCTAAACATTTCTGCTCTTTGCATATAATAACGCAGCAAAGAATTACCGCCTGACATATAGAAATCTGATGGAACAGCATAATCTGACATCAGATCAAATCTATAACGCTGACGAGACTGGTATTTCCTTGTAATGTTTACCTACAAAAACACTTCCTGGGAAATGAATTTCATAACTGAGTTCATAACTCAGGAGTTCTACTGGAATTCTATACAGATCCTGAATTGAGGTAACGATATACTTAGATTAGGTTAAAATACTGTTTAACAAAAAGGAACCAACGGCGAAAGGAAATCTGGCTACAGAGGCTTAATTAATATGAGGTCCTAGAAATTTGCCCTATTTCGTAATGGTTCTCTAATTTCCCCAACATCACAAATATAAGGGACGTACCATTGCTGCAAGGGTCAGCTGGGTTGAAGGATTGGTTTTCAGAGAGTAGTTGCCTCTTGGTCGTACGGTTGAATGATCCAGGTTTGCAGATCCATGGTCCTTCGAAGTAAATTGGAGAAAGAGTGAAGTTATCTCTTCTCCGATTGTTGGCCCTCAGGAGTTGGACGAACTTCGTTCTGCTCCTTGGAGAATAAACACCTTTTGGGAGGTGTTCTTGCTTTTTAAAATTATTCCTATTGAGGAAACAGCAGAAAAAAAGAACAGCAAAGACCCTCTCTTAAGCATAATAAAGGACTACATAGATTAATGTCCTTATTTGCAACGCCTAGGGAAGGATTAGAAAAGAACACCATTTGATCCGTTCTTTTACGAAATTAAATGATCCTAAATTATTATAGGAGAGCATCCAAAACAATACCATAATATTATATGGTAGGTTATCTGAGCTAAAATCTCCTAATGTATTTTTGGGGGATAAGTGAGTGTAGGAGAATAGCATAATGCTCCCAAGTTTTGCCCACCTCCCTTCCGGGCGGGCCGCTTATCAACCCTTTCCTTTCCGGCCCAAGATCTGATGGTCTTCAGCCGGAAGACACCGCCGGCCATTTCAGCTAACCACGGTGTTCCTTCCCGGACTGTTTATCGATAAATGGGAGCCCATCCTTGCTTCCCATAGTTGCCGGAAGTTTATAAAGGACGAAATGGAGTAGCTTGACATCTAATCTACTTCCGGCGCCCTGCGAACCTCTCCCGAGTTTCGAATATAAAAGACGAATTCTTTTAACCCTCAGTAGTAGAGCTTGCACAGCGTCTGGCGGGGCAGGAATTGCCATCTATCGGTGTAATAGTAATTCGTCGAAGCATCAAGTCTTCAGAGAGGTGATCGGTCCTGGTTAGGGAGGCTCCTTATCCCGTTGGTCTGCAAGGCAGTGTGGACCCAAGCTCGTACTCACGTGTAAGAGCCGAAGCTACAAACAGCCTCACTCTGGTTCCCTAAGCGAGAAAACTACATCTCAGCTTTTCTCCGTGACTCTACGCGTCGATAGGTCACTTCGCTCCCCCCTCCCCCTCACAGAGGCACCCAAGATTCCTCGGAGTTCACGAGCGTGGGGCCCTCTGTAACAAGAAGCTCCCGTCATCGCCTTCTTCCAGCAAGAATCGTGACGGAATTGTGGGATCAGGTCGGTCCCTGAAGAACCTACCTCATCGTCTCCACCCCTTACCTCACCACCTTCACTCACCAGCGCCACCCGAACATCAAGTTCCAAGGTAACCCTTCCCTTTTACATTCCCCGACTTCACCGCGAAGCTTACCAGCATTACAAGTGTATAGGGATTTTTATGGTGAATAGTAATTTTCAAGCCAAGTGAGATATCCGAGATTCACTTATTAATTTATCTCTCAAAGCACATTATTTGTATATATATATATATATATATATATATATATATATATATATATATATATATATATATATATATATATATATATTTTCTTGTTTAGTGTTCATTAAAACTTTATTTTCATAATGTTGTGTATCTAATTTCCTTCGGGTCGCTTGCTGGCACAGTTCATTCCAATCCCTCCGTAGCCAACCTCAAAGCACTCTGAGTCAATAAACCCATTCAGGACACGGGCTGAACGAAGTATAAGGAGTAGTACGACGACTACGCATTCGAGATAATAGGATATATATATATATATATATATATATATATATATATATATATATATATATATATATATATATATATATATATATATATATAAAAGAGTCGGGGAAAACTCCAACCACCCCTCGGCCTATTCCTCGACAGTGAGAAAGGAAATCATAATGCCCAAATGGTCAACTTTTAAGTTTACAAGTGGGTCGTTCCATTGCCGCGTGTGTTTATATGCAATAGACCTTTAAGCTTATTTTTTTCCACAATGCCACATCATTTATTCTCGTAGAAAATTTATACAATATGAAATAACAAAAGATATAAAACGATACAATAGAACGCCATTTTCATCTGGCGTAAAATTATTCTAATATCAAATAACAAAAGATTCAAGACAATACAATAGCACATCATTATTTTCTAACATAAAATTAGGCAAATTCTAGGATATGTCGAGGATTCACATGAGATATACTTATAAAATTAACTACCCGCAGGAAATAGAGAAATTACCGTTAATCGCTAACATTCCAGAACACTTTAGTTCCGATTAATACCTTAGCAAATAATGATGTCAAAGAAGATTCATGTAAGAAAACAAGTGAGAGGAAAAAAAAATCCTATTTATGTGTAAACAGAAAGAAGTACCTAAATAGGATTAAGCCACTGCGACGGTTGGCTGAAACTTCATTTCTATTTTGAGATAAAAAACACCTGACATAAATTGAGATAGGGCCGTGTTTTTATCGGCCGTTGGGATGGCCACACGACTCTGGCTAATTGCATACTGTGTGTTTGGAAGATGAAGCGAACGCGAATATGGATGTGTAAACAGGGTGCTGTATATGGGTATGGAAGCGCAGTGGCAGATCCAAGATAAAAATTTGGCGGGGTCTAACCTGAATTCCTCCCTCTGAGTACTCTGAGAAAAGGCCATTGATGATAAATAATGGTTATTTACATGGCATTGATTATAAATAACAGTACTCACACAGGAGTGAGCACTAACTCTCTCAGATCCGAATTTTTTCCACTCATCAGAAAATTATGAACTGTGTTTTTATTAAGTTTTTGGACGTCAGCTAAGGTATAATACTGAATTTAATAATTATTTTTCAGATTTATCTCCATTATAGATATGCATCATATAAGATACATTCGATGGCAACGGGTTTAAAAAGCTGTTTTATATATATTATATATTATTAAATAAATTTTGAATAGCAGGATACAAGTAGGACTCAGCTCAGCTCCCACGTGGATTCGGGCATGTGGAAGCGATAAGCAAGCAAGAGGGTGTTAATGTTGAGATGAGAAGTATGAAAAGCGGGGAGGCAGCTTGGATAGCGAGGTGGCGCTATCCGTCCCTCGCATCGCGGACGAAATACCAACAATAGCATCCTATTGTGGGTATTTGTTTGTGGCGGTGGAACTCTTTGTCGCTCCAGAGGGGCACACGTTCCTCCAGGGGTATGTGGATATGAGTTTCACAATAGGGGCAATAGTACCCCAATCGATAGAGTTCCGGAACAGAGGAAAAAGTGGGTAGAATGTGCTGTAGAGATAGGAAGAGAAAGAGGGCGGTCTTGTGCTTGTCTATGTGTACGATGATGGGTAAAGAGCTATTTGTCGCACCCGGGTGAGTATCAGCGTATCCACCCAATGGGCGTCCAACTCGTGACGCCCCTGGAAATTTTGTGTTCGCACTCGCTGGGATCGAACCCTTGTCTCGACGCCAGAAATCCAAAGCCGTATCCACTGGAGGTGTTACAGTGACTAGAGGACTAACTAGGTGTTTAATAGGGGTTGGACAGAGTCGCTGGGATGCTAAAACGTGGTGGAATTGTGTCATGTAATGGGTTTGGCACTTGTGTTAATAAGGGTAAAAGGGAGATTAAAAAAAGGAAAACTGACGAGGGCATTTCTCGCAGAATTTTAAATAGAGATGCGGAAAAAAGTGTTGAAGATGGAGGATGTCTCTGATGACATCGGCGCTGTGAGGACACTCAATCTTACAGATGTCAGCTACAGCATACCGGCACATGCCTATACCCGACATCCCCTTGCAGGATAAACAATGGGACAGGTAGGGTGTGCCATTGGTCCAGGTGTCAGGTGCAGCAAGGTTTTACCTTCCACCCCCTTGGGGGCGTAGAGGGGAGACTGGCGAATACAAGAACCTCGGGGGTCCTAAGTCTGTAGAGTGTTGAGAAGTGTATTTGAAACTTCTGATCGGGTGGATGAGAAGGATGACTGAGGCATTGTAGGGGATGGACAGGGGAGGGGGGTATTACTGAGAGTTCGATAGGGGATTGAGAAGGGATGTTATAGCGGGCAGGGGATAACTAGGTTTTGATAGATAATGAACAGGGTAGTTAGAGCTGGGAAGGGAATAACTGAGAGTTTGATAGGCGATGTACAGGGGTGGGGGGTAGAGAGAATACTGAGGTTTTGGTCGGGGATGGACAGGGAGGTTACTGCGGGTAGGGAAATTACTCGGGTTTTGATCGGGTATTTACCTGGGGGTGTTACAGTGAGTAGGGGACTAACTAGGTGTTTAATAGGGGTTGGACAGAGAGGGTGGGGGGCTAGAGCTAGGACGGTCAGAAGTGTTTATTAGGGAATGACAGGGAGGCTACAGTTGGGAGGGGGGTATTTGAGGGTTTGAAACGGGATGGACAAGGGGAGTTTAAGAGAGGTTGTGAAAGTGTGGATCGAGGATTTGCACAGACATCTAAAAAAAGACAAAAGGTGATGAACGAACGAGGTAAAGCTTATGCCACGTTCATTGATCTGGATCGTAAACATATGTAGAGACTCGTCATGATAGGCGCTAAGAATTTACAGAGTGGGTGGTAAGATATTGGGTGAGAAAGGGAGGACGGGGAGACAGAGGGAGATTCAAGAGCGTGTATATATATATATATATATATATATATATATATATATATATATATATATATATATATATATGGGAATTTTGTTTTGGATTTAACCAATCCATGATTCGCACTCAAGGATAATATTACCGACATTCATATTTCAATGTCAGTGAATCACCATCGGATTTCATGATTCGTCAGTTGATTCAACGTTTTAAGAAATATGGTTCAGTAAGTGACTTGCCACTATGTCCATTCGCAGACGAATCTTGAATGTGTCCGAGGCAGTGTTGTAAAAAAAAACCAGGGACATCGATTCACAGACGCTCTGACCAGATGACGATGTCTCGAACGTCTTTATATCGTACTACGAGACGATTTGCACCCGTACCTATACAAAGTGCAATCGGCACAAAAGTTGCAACCGACACATCATCCATCCACAACGCTTAAATTACTCTGTACGGATTCAGAGGCTGGCTCCTGAGGATAACGAATATGTTCATAAGCTGATTATGAGTTACGAAGCTTAATTCGAGTTGAAAGGTTTTGTTCATAACTATAACTGCTGGATCTGGGGGATTAGAGAATCCTAGAAATATTCATCAACACACGAGTTGCCTCCTCTCATATGCAGAGTCTGGGTTCGTGTAACGCCAGAGAAGATCATTGGGCCTTATTATTTTGAAAATGGAAATGACAATGCAACAATGGCAATCATTAGAAGGCAGTATTGAGTCATAATCGAGATTTGTTTGCGCCCAGTATTGCAGAACAAACCTGAGATTTGGCTTAACAAGATGGAGCCAGTGCTCTCACGACCCGAGCTTCCAGTTCTCTTGATCTGACACTTCCTGATTATATTCTTTGGGGGATACTTTAAAGAGCGTGTATATACAAATAAGGCCCAGACAATTCAACAACTCAAGGATCTGTGCAGAAATTCGAGTGGGGCAGCAAGAGTTATTACCCACTTTTATGGAGAATGCTATCGAAAGAGGGCGTCTGTATGAAGTCGAAAATAAAGAACATTTACGTTGTATGATTTTATTTAATTGATTAAATGTGAATATATTTCCAATGTTTGAATTTTCATTTTGTATAAAACTATTTTTGAATAATCAAAAATGTACAAATTATAATATTTTTTAATCCCTAGGTGACTTTTGGGACACCCTATATATATCTGTAAAGAAAGTGGTGACCCTAGAGAAGGTCACAATGTGTGGAAGAGATATAGCCGGAGATCCTCTTGCAAGGATTGGGGCCGGGAGGGCAAACAAGTTTCCAGATGTCAGTTGACATCCCTTTGCTGATACCTCAAATATAGAAAGATCAGCTTGGCATCTTGTCGTAGGTTGCCAGTTGATATTTTTAAGTTTTTTTTTACCGACTCTATTCGCCTTATTTTGGTATTTGGGGGATTACGCTTAAAATCTATTTAGTTATCAAATAGTTTTTTTCAGTCCGCAGGTTAAAATCTTAACTTTTAGGGTAGTTCATTTAATCTAGGGTAATTATTTCTTACTTTGATATCTTACATAGAAAACTACTTTCTCGTACATAAGAACATTGTACTCTTTAACTCAAAATATCAGATCGTTGCAAATTCATTGACTCCAAACTAGTTTACGCTATCTTTATATTAAGATTACTTACATTTTCGTTTGTTATTTAAATAAGGATCCTCTCCTTATTCTTCCGCGAACATTAATTCGGTCTTCCTCTACGAACTTCCCTCATTTCCTTCAACCCTTTGTCCAGGCTTAAGGACCTGACAGCTATCTTATGCCGTCTCAGAAGAGAGGCTTTGGAACCTCTATAAACAACGCCTTTTAACGCATGCAGGTCTCAAGAGACCAGGACTTGAGGGGTTCTGGGCATTGGTGCGTCATTGATGTGAAGCTCGGTTTTTTTCATATCAGGGCTGCGATAAATACTCGTAGTAGTCAGTACAAGACAAAATTTGGGCCCCCTCCCCAGGTTTCAAAAAACAAAAGGCACATATATGCTTTATTTTACAGGGTGGACAATATTAATTTCTTTTTTCTTCCTTAAAAAAAATCATATAAAATGCATAACAAAAAATATCATTAGTAGCATTTTTTTTTAATATTAGCGCGACTTCTGGGCCATCCTGTACAATGGTCAATAAAATATATTAAAAAATAATCATATACTTAATAATGCTTTTCGAGGTTTCCTGGCAGTAAATATTTTGATGACACCATCAAATTAGATTTTTCGTGCTAAATCCACAAGCCGGTCTTGTGCCATAGTACTACGCAGATAGTTTTTGAAAATTTTCAGTTTACCGAAAGATCGCTCAGTTGAAGCGACAATTGCAGGGATGGACAGCAAACTGCGAAGCGCAATGCAAATATTCGGGAATATGTTCTCAAACTTTAATTCTGTAATTTTGTTCAATCTAAAGGTTTCAATGGAATGTTTCCAAAGTTGCCTTGGTGCACCATTTTGAGCTGATCCAGTTCATGAATGAGCTCACTGTTGATGTCATCCTTATATTTCTCGAGGAAATCAGAGGCTCTTTGCCCCCATCTTTTTAATTCTTCCGGTTCAGAAGGTAGCATGTAGTTCCCCATAAACGAATAGGTTTCGGACAGGTTACTTGAACTGTCAAACCGATGACGTCGAGGATTTTGCAAAACACATTTCCTTAATATTGCCTCTTCTATAGAATAATCATCTTCATTCCTTTCTGTGAAATCAGCATCCGGGCTTTGTTCGTCATGTAATCGCATTCTCTTTCTCTATCGCTTCACACTCAGATTCATTTTAATCCCCATGCTCGATGAAACATGTTTTGCTTCATTCCAGATTTTCTTCCAGTTCCCACGAACATCTTTTAAACTTGCTATCAACTCGTTGACATTTGTCACTTCAACATCAACTCTAGCATGGCTTGCTTGCAGAATCTTGTTGCAGATGCCAATTGGTGTCAAAATCTTGAACCAAATTGCTGACATAATCACACAAGTAAACGATGACATATATTTAATAGCACCATGTATTTCAGTCATTGTTTTAGGTGTCAGATTCAATGTTAATAGTTCTTCAAATGCAGCCTGAATGCTGGTAAGGTTTTATGCAAATGATTTTACAGAATTTATTCTCGAAAACCATCTTGTATCGGATTTGCTGTGAAGCAACTAATTTTCTGCCTTCTTTAGAAGAATCTTCCAACGTCGTAGACTGGAGCTGAAGAGAGTGTATGTTGTCTGATTTTTTTCGAAACAGGTGATAGCTTCAAGGCAACATTTAGCAGAGTATGTTCCACATAAGCCTAAAGTATGGCATCTACAGGGTGAAAAGAGTGTCAAAATCATTTTCAAACAGAAGACGTGCCTGTACCCCTTTGTATTTTCCCGCCATATTGGGTCCATCGTCGTAGCTTTCTTTACCCCCTGCAATCTGAGAAAAGAATGTTCTCTTTCATCGTTTCAAGTACCATTTTCGCAATAACGTTTCCAGTTTTGTTGCTGAGAGATACTGTATCTGTAGTCTCCCTCCTTTCTGCTGCAATTGCTCCGCCTTTAGCACATTTTATTTCAGAACAGGATCACACTGAGACACCAGTTCTATCAAGCGCCAAAATGTTCATTTCTTTCATCTCTAATTCTTTGTGAAGATCTCCTAAATGCTATGCCTCTACCCCCCCCCCCCCAAAAGAACAATGTCTATGATCCGCCTCAAAAGATTGTGCCATCTTACTGCTTCAGATTCAATGGAAGTTTCTAAAAGATTTTCAATGCAGTTGTCTGATTTCAATCGTCTTTCAAAATCACGCCAGAAAAAATAACACACTGTATGGGCATTACATCTTTCGTGCTCAGGAATTCTGTTAGCTTGTTTTCTCCATTTTCTGCTTGCAGCGTAGCCCTGTGATGTTGGTGGATGCGAATGCGATTTTGAAGTTTCGGTTTCTCTTTGAGAGACGGCACGGAAAACAATAGAGGGCCTGTTGTGATGGACTCCAATACAGGGCCTGTTGTGATGGACTCCAATACAGATAATCTCGTCTTGAAATTTGACCATTTTGATTTCGTACTGATAGTATATTATCAGGGAATGCTTGTTGATTAATGCGACGTGGAAATGAAGTTGGAAAATTGAGATGGCACTTTCTGACACATTCTTCAACTCTCTCCGCAGTTAATTTCTCATGAATACCAATATCAACAGCACATTGTTGCTCAGCACTTTGTTCGCGATCTGTATTGATGTCAACAAGCTTTCTTACACCTACTTGAAAGTTTGTACTCCTCTTCATGTAGTTTTCTTTCTTTTCTTTTTTGAGCCCCAGACTTCAGACTTGACATGGCTCGCACGCAAAATCTAAAAACAAAAATATATGTGAACTTACTAAAGCAACTGACTTATATATATTATTTTTAGAATGAATGTCTGTTATCCACGGACCACAGATTAATGATGTTATTACCCTTAATACCACTGTATTAAGGGTAACTAATGCTCCCGGCTATAATTTAGCTTAAGGATCTTCTCACTTTGGAATGTATTCAAGATAAAGAATTACAATTCATTAATTTATTTTCTGTACTATATGCACACAAAATTATTGTCTGACTCGGTTACATTATAGTGTAAGGATGAATGGTACATTAACTTGTCTTTAATTGTGGAATTAAAACCTACAATGTAGATTAAACATAAAAGATATTACTAATTATAGAAATAATAAATAAAATTATTTCAATCATAAGTAATTGTATCATCTTTCTTTTTAAACTTAAAACATTTTAAAGTTATGAATTAGATAAATTTTAGGATTAATTGCTGATAATTCTTTATTAATACTATAACTATTATAGACTCGAGGTATAGTTTTATTTATATAGAAGAATAATAATTTAACTGAATATAAAATATTTTTTTTACTTTACTAAAATACCTTAAAAGTCATTCATTATTGACCTATTGTAATTATTTTGTCTCTAATTTATAGTTATTTGCTCAAATTATTCAATTATAGTGGAATAAATGAAATAAATTTTTAATACAATTTAATTGAAGAATTTAAATATATAAAGATAGCAAAATTTCATTGTAAACTAAGTTTAAACATAAACAAGGTCTGCTGACCAAAATGTTACATAATCTCACTTATTCTGATTTATGACCTTACGACTTTCCAAACTTCCAATAATTCCCGGACTAACTTTGGGAGGACCTTGGTAATTCTATCATTTGACAGAGAGTGTAAAAAAATAAGGGCTTCAAAATTCGTTAGAATCGGCCGAATAGTTATGATGTTATTACCAAAAACAAAATAATTCCCAGGCTAACCTTAGAGAGACTGACAATTATATCATTCGAAAAAGAATGCAAAACAACATAAGCGTTTCAAATTTCGTTAGAATCAGCCCAAGAGTTATGATGTTATTGCCAAAACAAAATAATTCCCGGGCTAACCTTGAGAGGACTTTGACAATTATATCATTCGAAAGAAAATGTAAAACAACATAAGGGTTTCAAATTTTATTAGAATCGGCTGAATAGTTGCAATGTTATTACAAAAACAACAAAGAAAAACAGGGACCGACCAAGCGACATAGTGAGATGTAGAGTCGCCCGCGACTAGACACGCACGCGACTAAAAATAATAATAATGATAATATTAATGTTAGAACTGGTGTGGAAGATTACGCCAGTTTACGGCTGGTAACGCCATCTTATACGACTGGAGGAGGCACGATGCTCGGAACGTCGTCTGATACGACTAGTGAGGAAGATTACGTCAGTTTACGGCTGGTAACGTCGTCTTATGCGACTAGAGGAGGCACGATGCTCGACGGAGAAGGAGACTACCAGTCGCTTGAAGATATGAATCGGTTATGTCGAATTACACAGGACAGAAAGACGTAATGAGACAACTTCAAGGTGGTGGATTTATGTCTGAGAGTCTCTTCTCTCTCACAAAAGTTTTTTCAATTTTTTTTACATACTCATTTCAAGTGAGTGTGGTTACATAAAGTATTAAACATAGGAGGGGTTTCATAATAACGGTTCAGTTATATTTGATTTAGTTACCAAGTTTTTTAGATTTTTACAATTGAGCCAATGGTTATAATATAGAGCATTGAACACAGTGGGATAGTTTTTACAATAACTCCCTAGTTAACTTTATCATAAGGTTAATTGGGCGGAAATTTCTTACAACTGAGCCAATGTGAAGACATTTTGAAGATAGGGAATACTCCTAACTTATTATTAACCAATAGTATATAATTCAAGGTGATAAGAGGTGGAGCAGCCAGACAGCCTAAGAAAGTCTTTTGCAAAAACAAAACAAAACAGTGAAACCACAGGAAATTAGTCTTCCGTATTAAAGAATTTTGATACTTAAGAGGGAAAATTACTTGTTGTTGCCATAGGGGTTAGCTGAATCAGGGAGGTTGGGTCAGCAAGAAAGGGGGTTGGAAAAAGAAATGCCTGCGTCAGATTTTACACTTTTAGCTTCGGAAGATAATGTACATTTGTGCGAATTTCTGAGCTCTTATTTCATGTCTATCTGATATAATCATTTCATTATAATTATTATCATTACTGTTATTATTATTATAATTATTGTTATCATCCATATTATTATAATCATCATTATTATTATTATCATAATTATTATTATTATCATTATTATTATCGTCATCATTATTATTATTCGTATAACCGTACAGTTGGAATTTGATCATATGTAATGATGTACTCCTAACATTAATAACAATAATATTAGTATAAATAATAATGACATTAATAAATTATAATCATAAATGATAATAATTCTAAATAAAATTGACATGATAATTGATGCTACTTTTGAAATTATTTGTCTAAACAGTTCTTAAAATTATTAAGTGACCTACAATTCACTACCTCTGTAGGCAAACTGTTCCACAAGTTTACTACTCTGCCTGATTTTTTTTTTACACCTTTGATATTTTTTTAAAACTATATCCCCTTATGGCAGTGCTCGCTGTCTATTTCCAAGAATCTATTTATATCTACTCTGTCTATTCCATTAAACATCTGATAAATAAGTCAGTAACTCTGCTTTGGTAATCTTTTCATTAAGTTGCATACTATTGATGTTAAGCTGATAGGCCTATAGTTACTAACATCCGTTCTCACTCCATTTTTAAATATAGGTGCTATACGAGCATTCTTCCAATCACTTGGCACCTCCACAAATTCAAGTGAACGAGTAAAAGATTTATTCAAACAAAGGCTACACTCCTTATTTTTTTAATTAAGGGCCTAGGGTTAATTCCATTCTGTCCTGCTCCTTTATGCTTATTTAAACTTAGAGTCATTTCAGCACTCTGTTCCACAGAAAAAGAGACTGTATTAACAACTTGTTACTACTAACAGCATGAAAATTAACAACTTAATAACAACCAGTATGCACTCACCCTTATTTTGTTCCGTAATTTCGGGTTTTGTTGCTCCACTTCTCATATTATATAGCAATCATATATCTTATACATAATTTATATATTACAATTTAGTTTAGTTTAATGCCTAAAAAAAAGAAAAAAATATTTTGGAATGGAGAAAACTAATGGGAAGGCCCCCCCAAAAAGAAGAAATCACTAAAATTATGTCATAAGAAAATAACACTCACCACAATGCCAATTTTCGCAGCGTCAATCACTCTCCTTCTTCGGCCTCTTCTTCTTTTGCATATTGACGAAATATTATTATCAACATCGCGAGATCAAATGCGAGTTTTAGTTGCACTCTCGTTCCGAGGTAAATTAGAGAATAATATTTCTACTAGAAGTTACACTCCCTAAATTTGTTCTGTGCTCTGTATACATACGGAACCAAGGGCCCCTCTCGGCACATGAGGCCCGGTACGATGTACCGGCTGTACCCCTCTCTCGGCGGGCCTGGCCCCAATCGCCCCTTCCCAGCGTGTAATGGGTTAACCAGCTGCTTGCCGCCGTGCGTATGGCTGTACTGCTCGCTCAGGCAGAGCGTTCAACAGACAAGGGCGTGTTTTATAAACTCTAGCCACCCCGAAGGGCGTGGCCTCACTCGGGTAGTGCGTTCAACAGACAAGGGCGTGTTTTATAAACTCTAGCCACCCCGAAGGGCGTGGCCTCACTCGGGTAGTGCGTTCAACAGACAAGGGCGTGTTTTATAAACTCTAGCCACCCCGAAGGGCGTGGCCTCACTCGGGTAGCGCGTTCAACAGACAAGGGCGTGTTTTATAAACTCTAGCCACCCCGAAGGGCGTGGCCTCACTCGGGTAGTGCGTTCAACAGACAAGGGCGTGTTTTATAAACTCTAGCCACCCCAAAGGGCGTGGCCTCACTCGGGTACTGCGTTCAACAGACAAGGGCGTGTTTTATAAACTCTAGCCACCCCGAAGGGCGTGGCCTCACTCGGGTAGTGCGTTCAACAGACAAGGGCGTGTTTTATAAACTCTAGCCACCCCGAAGGGGTTAGCCTCACTTGGGCAGGGCGTTCAACAGACAAGGGCGTGTTTTATAAACTCTAGCCACCCCGAAGGGCGTGTTTTATAAACTCTAGCTACCCCAATGGGCGTGGCCTCACTAGGGTAGTGCGTTCAACAGACAAGGGCGTGATTTATAAACTCTAGCCACCCCGAAGGGGTTAGCCTCACTTGGGCAGGGCGTTCAACAGACAAGGGCGTGTTTTATAAACTCTAGCCACCCCGAAGGGCGTGACCTCACTCGGATGTATCCCGCGGGAGGTTAAGTTGCAATTGAACTTCCACTTCCTAGCTGTTGCATGGGCGCTAGCACAAGGAGGAGGGGAGTGCTGTAAAATTTCCGCAGCATGCAACAGCCTCCCTCTACTGTAGCCTGGTCCTCTCAGGACAGCCTCACATAAAGCGCGAGCCTACTTAATATGTGATAACGTTGGTGGGGCCTACAACACAGGGCTGTAGGATTTAAGGCTTTCTCCCTTAATCTCCCAAGCGGTCGGAGGGAGCAGAGATGTTATATGCTCCCAGGGAGCTTTAAACAACAACAACGACAACAATATCGAACATTTATTTGCTAAGGCATTATTTAATTTCCGTTGGGTAAGCCAACGGGGGCTGATTTGATCGATGGTTTGGGAGGGTATGGTTTCAGAAACAATTCTTATCCCCACCTTAGTGGTGTATGGTCAGGCCCCGGAGGGACTGAGCCTCCTTCCGGCCCCTAAGCTTGCATTTGTAGTTTTCTTGGTGTTAGTTTTTTGTTTTTGCTATTGTTTTTTTTTAAATATAAATTATCATAAAAATAGGCTAGATAATAATTTCGGCGTTTAAGGTGTTCATTAAAAGTGAAAAAAAAAAACACAACTTATAAATATGGGAATATGTTATCCTAAACCTAACCTCCATTGCTTTCTAGAACCTCATTCCATCTGGCAACGAGCTTATAAATACCACGCTTGTAAAATTCTTTAGGTTTTGATACAAATTATGAATCCAACTCGTTTTCCGCCTCTTCTCTTGATGTGAACCTAAGACCATGGAAATGGTTTTGTAATCCCGTAACCGGGTGATAATCGGAAGGAGCAAGGTCAGGGGAGTATGATAGAAGAAGCAATCTTTCCCAACCGAGCTCCTCCCAGAGATCTTTGGTGATTCGAGCTGTGTGAGGATGAGCATTTATCGTGATGGAGGATGACATCCTTTCTCTTGACTAAAAAGGGTCGTCTTTGGCCCAAAGCGGCTTTCACACGACGAAGTTTAATGCAGTAGAGATTAGCATTATTTTTTTTATTCTTGTCTAACAGTTCGTAATTGACAATTCCTTCAATATCCCACCATACACTCGCAGATATTTTTTGGATGAAATCCTTCTCTCGGTTGTTCAGAAATTCTGCTTTCTCTAATGATCCATGAACAGCGACGTTTAATGTTATGACAAAGGATCCACTTCTCATCACCAGTAAAAACCTGCCTGAAAATGTTGCTTGAAGGTGTCGTGAAAGCAATGACTCAGAACAAGCAACGCGCTGTTGCCGATTCCCGGGACCCATTTATCAACACTTGGAACCTTTTTAATCCTTTTTAGTTGGCGTAGGACAGTCGTATAGATTAGGATAAATTGCTCTGCGATTTCCCTAGAAGTTGTAGCAGGATTTGCTGTGACAACAGTTTCCAACTCTTTGGAATAAAGTTCTTTTGCACGACCTTCTTTTGGTCCGTCTTTTAGACTGAAATCCCCAATTCGGAAACGGAAAAACCACGTCTTGCAACTTCTTTCGTTTACTGCATCATCCCCATAATTGGTATGAATGGATTTTGTCACTCTACTTGCATTGACTCTTTATGAAACTCATAGAGTAAAAAATGTCCATTGTTATCTTTAGATGGGAGGATATAGGGGTGATTATCAAAGAAGATTATGAACAATATTTTTATTATCTAAAAGAAAAAGGTATAAATTACTAATTGTACCACTCCTAAACGATAACAAGAGACACTTCTTTAATAAATATCTAAAACGTTATTATAAAAAATCGGACATTACTTTCGTAGCAACCTTATACATACTCTCGCCTCCCCCGACCCCATAGCCTCCTCGTCCTTCTTCTTCTTGCTTTTCTTTTGACTTATTTGCTTGTTTGTTGTTTGGCTTTGCTTTTTCGTTTGTCTATTTTTAGTGTATTGCTTTGTGTTGCTTTTTTAATATACTAGAAATTGAAAAATTGATGTTACACTCATTATGATGCTCTTAACAGAGGACACAATGATAGTTTTGATGTAGTTAGATACGTTCTGATTGTTTTAAAATATAAATATATGTTTAAATTATAATATTAATTAATATGGCCGCGCAAGTACGCGCTGCAGGCGAGATCTGAAGGCCGCGCACACATTACGGACAAAGTCCTTCCTTATGCTTGCCCAAACGCCTTTGACGAAGGACTTCAGCTTGTCGACGTTGCTGTGGCGGACCTTGCAGGCCTTGGCCTCGACATGCTTCCACACGCTGTAGTCGAGGGGTTTGAGGTCGGGCGACTGCAGCGGCCAAAATTCCTTCTCCTGGAAGTTCATGTTCGACCCCAACCTCTCCTGCACAGTCTTGGACATGTGGGCCGAGGTACCGTCCTGCTGAAAGACATAGTTCTCCTTCTTCGGGATCTTCTCGCCATTCGAAGCCCAAGGAGGCCGGTAGCGTGGTCGTCCTGGCTAAAGCTTACCACGCGTTCTTTTTGCTTGTTGATGGCCGGATCGACTGTGATGGTTTTTTTTATATAAGCAATGAGAATTCGATTGCCATGACTCTTTAAGTCGTTGATAAAGCGACGACAGCGCTCCCGACGTTGTTCTTGAATACGGTCGGTGAACAGAGGCCTTTCAACACACCTTAAGCTCTTGCCGCCCTCCTCTTTGAAAGCCGTGCACACCGTGGCCACCGCGATGTTCTTCGCGAAAGCAGTCATGACGCTTGGCCTTTCTCACAGCCAAATAGTTGACAACTTGAAGTCTGCCTGAACGAGGTCGATCTTTGAGGTCTTCCTCGTTCTTGAGCCTCTCTGCGACTCAGTGGACGGTCATCCAGCTGACGTTGAGACGCTTTGCGATGTCTGACTTGTAGCCCTCCCGAGGAAAGAAGATATCGATTCTTTTCACTTCAACATCGACAAACACCTTCACACAATCGAAAAGACGTTTTAATGACACGTGTTGGTAAAGTAAGACTTTAGGTATGTTTAACGGAACTTTTTCTATCACACACGTAAATCTTTCAAAGGATAAAAAAAGAAGAGTGTAACAAAACTTTTGCAAAACCAGTTAGCCGAATAATAGGCTAATATTGGTTAGGGCGTCTTATGCCTTTGGTGGCAGTCGCCACCAAGTAGTCATCATAACAAAATTATACATTCATGTACGAGTCCGCAGATACACACATTTTTCAGGGGTACCCATTCTGGGGGATATTTGATTGCTAGTAATATTTACTTAGTTATTTATTGATATTTATATGTTTGGGTGCAAGCCTGATTTCGTCTTCCATTTAATTTTTCTTTGTTTGTTTCTTTCGTTCTTTAATCTGAATTTTAGAAATTTGTTCTCAATTACACAGGCCTGCGTTTTAAATTTTTTTTTATGTTCCCCAGGATTTCTTTGTGGTTTCTTAATGAATCCAACCTCCTGAGCTCAAAAATGAATGTATATTTGTTCAATCAGGTCAGATTTTCTCAGTACAGCATACACCATTTTCATTGAGATTACCTCATTTTTTCTGAATTTAAAAAAAAACAAAACTTTTTCTATCTAATAATGCATTATTACTGTTATATCATATAAACAGGAATACACGTATGTAAACTATAATTCTTTTAATAAACAAAAAATAAAAGAATGCAACATAATAAAGAAAATAATTATAATTTCGAAGAACAGACGCCCTTGACGATTTTCGTTTGTGCCTGTCATCTGGTGCATCACGCTTCAAACACCAACAGTAGTCAGCAAGTATGTTTCCGTTCCATTTACACTGGTACCTGGATTCCATTGTTTTTATGTCCTGGTGGAATCTTTGCCCCTGTTCTTTACTGTAATCCCCGCAGTTGTCGGGAAAATAATCCAGATGGGACTGTAAAAAGTGTATCTTTATAGACATTCGAGCTCCCAAATGTTTGAGACTTGTTAAGAGCTGATTGACCAGGGCAACATATTCTTCTAGGCTTCTTTTATTGCCTAGAAAATTGTTAACTAAAGCTTTGAAAGCTTTACATGCATCTTTTTCTATGTCCTTCATTGATGCATCAAATTGCTGATCAAGTTCCTGATTTGAAGTCCATCAAAAATTTCCCCATGGAGCTTAGCGTCACTGATTTGTGGAAATTTTTGAAGAAGAAATTTAAAAGCTTGGCCTACTTTATTAAGGGTTTTGACATAATTTTTCATTATGCCAAGCTTTATATGCAGTGGAGGGAGGAGTATTTTTTGATTTAATTCTAAATGCTTCTCGTGGAGACCAAACCTTCTTCTCATAGTGCATACTATCTGCACGACTGTCCCATAAACATAGGAAACAGGGATGCTTCGTGTAGCCTGTTTGCGTTCCAAGCGTAAGAGACACTACCTGAAAAAAATTTAGCACGGTAAGTAAATTCAGTGTAATATTTCTAAAAACAAATTCAAAGTAATATTTCTTAAAACAATAAGAATATGAATATGTACTGAAAAATCCTGTATGCCGATGCATTAAATCATCGTATTTGAACTAATTGGATATATGTACATCTTATTTTTAGTTTATTGAGTTATGTTGTATACCTTCTCAATTAGGATAAGTTCCCCATTAACCCAATAGGATGCATTAACCTATAGGGACACACTTCAACAAAAAATATAACTCAAAAATGACTCATGATTTCCAGATTTGCATTCTTGTAAAATTTAAGTTGACCAAAAGGTGTATACAAGTATTAACAATTAAAAATGAAAATGTCAATATCAAAAAGCTTAGAAATGCCAAGTGTAAAATGATCTTACCTTTAAGTCACCACATATCCTCCACTTATAGCTAGAGTAATTTATTGCATCCAGCAATTTTTTCATATTTTCATAACTTTCAGTAAGTTGGATTGAATGGCCTATAGGAACGGAAGCTATCTTGTTACCAATATTCAGTAAAACAGCTTTTAAACTTCTTCTGGAGGAATCTATGAACAGTCTCCATTCTAATGGGTTGTAGGGAATTCCAAGGGCCTCAACAAGTCCTTTAATATTGGCGCAGTATACTAAAGAGCTGGAAGAATGCTGTAAAAAATAGCTTCGAAACTCTTGTTCTATATTTCTATACCCCCCTAAATGTTGTTTCTTAAGCGAGAAGATTACTTTCACGAAGTCGAGAGCCAAGAAGTTGTGTATTCGCCTTTGAAACCCCCAGATCCCTGGTCAGGTCATTTAACTGAACTTGAGTAAATGGTCTTGCGACCATATCATGTGTGGAAACCTGATAAGACTCAGATGTGTCATAATCTTGGTCAACTTCCATATTAATCTCTTCATGTACCTCTATATGTTCAGGGGGAGAAGGTATAGGAATTCCTGGGCCATGGGGCAGGGGTTTGATGGCAGAAGGAACATCCGGATATGCCACACTATGTTTATTCTTCTTATTTATACCTGTAGAAAATATAATTGCATATTACATAAAGGAATTGATTTGGAGTTGCAGATAGTACATAAATGTTTAGTAAAGGATATGTTCATGCTGAAGTGAACAATGTTAGTTTTTAATTTTATGCTAAGTCTTTGCATAATAAGGACATTTTCAGGAGGCAGTATAATACAGAAAGCTTAAATATTTGATACAATGCTCACCTTTAAGATTTGTCATGCAAAAATAGCAGTCCGTAGTGTGGTCCTTGCCATCTCTCCACACCATGGGAACACCAAAAGAGAGGGACTTCTGTTCGCCCTGACTCCAGCGTCTTAAACTTATGTAGCATTCCTTGCAGCAGATATGTGGTGCAAAACTTTTATCTTGTTCTCTTAGCCTTACTCCAAAATATGCATGATACAAAGATTTAATTACAGGAGGGATTGTACTTTGCTGCTCGGGAAAAGTCACTTTGCCGCAAACATAGCAAAATCTGTCGGAGCTATTCTTACATTTTCTGTTCATTTTTAACTCAACCACTATTATTATTATTCTTATTATTATAATGCTAAGCAATTTTTAACCTGCAAAATATAAACCTATTTGCATAATTACTTAAAATGTACACAAAATTTACTGCGAATAGAGGAGTGCAAAAACTATTGAAATTTGATGTAATATAGGAGATGTATAAACTATAAAATTATTATAACCCCCTGTATCGCAAAAACTGGAGGTGATAGAGAAAAACGGATGACAGATTCAGATTTAGGAGGTCAATTTTATTAAGAAACACTATAGAAAACCTAAGGTACATTTTTGACGCAGACCAGTGTTATCGATGTTGACTTGAAGTGAGAAGATTGAGAGAGCGGAATCAATGGGGTCGGGATTTGTGAGTTAATTTGGGAGAACCTAATTCATGATTCCGATTTTCCATAGCATTTTTAGACCCTGGGATTCCAAAATATCGTCCTTTTTTCATTAGTTCTCTAAGGTTAATTTCCTATTATTGATAGGTAATTTATTGTATTAAATTATTTTTTATTTGTGTTGTTTTTACTGACAAATTAGGTCAGGTTAAATTATTGGTTTTGTGATAGAAGTAGTTTGTTTGCTAGTTTTTGTTAACTTTATCCTAACCCAATTCTTTAATATAGAAATGTATAAAAACCTTTAGTAAAAAAATAGCTAAAAACTCTTTTAGTAAAGAAATGGATGCTTTAGTAAAAACAATTGGCGGTTGATAATCGGAATTACCTCTATAATTATATACATATGTATACACATATACACTTCGGTTTCATTGCGATACTGCACAGTGACTTGGCTGAAGGTAGAACAAGGTATGCTGATCCAAGTCGCGTGATCTCACTTATTCTGATTTATTACCTTCCAACCTTCATACCTTTAAATAATTCCCGGGCTAACCTTCGAAGGACCTTGGTAATTATATCATTCGGGAGACAATATAAAACAAAACAACATAAGGGTTTAAAATTTAGTTAGAATCAGTTGAATAGTTATATGTTATTGCGAAATAATTCCCAGACTAGTCTTGGGAGGACCTTAGCAATTATAATATAATTGGAAAGAGAATGTAAAACAACATAAGGGTTTCAAATTTCGTTAGAATCGGCCGAATTGTTACAATGTTATTACTAGAGTTGTGCTGATTCCAAAACTTTTGCCGATACTGATTCCGATGCCGATGCCGATACCGATGCCGATGCCGATCCTGCCTAATATTTATTTTTAGTTTATTATGCTTAATTTATTAGATACTTTATAATTAGTTTCCATAACTATATTACTCAACTGTTAGGCTGTTGAAAGCTTGCAACTTTGAAGCCAATAGACAAAGCAATGGAGTATTTTTTAGTTGTTTTTTTTACTTTTCAATAGCCATTGAGTTTATGGAATTTTCTAGCTTTTGATGGAAGGTTTTAGGATACAAAATGAATATGGATCTTTACAGAATTTTTTTCATTTCCTTTCATATTAGGAATAGCCTATATACCAAACAGCATCAAAAATATATATTTCTGTGATTCATCCAAATTTCACAATTTGAAAGTTAAAGCCTACATCCAGTTTATACTTTTCTAAACTGAAAAAACATGTTTCCAATTATCATTATTTAGTATTTACTTAACATTTTTGAAGTTAAAAATATGATTTCAAATAGAATAATTCTGTGGTTTTTGATTTGGTGCTAATTAAAAAATGAAAATATTCTAAGTAATAACAAAGGAACTGTCGTACCTAAACTGCTAAACGAATTGATATTTTGTTTAGCACTCTAGTTATTCACTTCCTTTCTTACAAGGTAGAACACTTTCATTTTTCAACTTGCCACAAAAAAATATAAATACAGTATTTTGAGTATTCATTTTTCAACTAGCTACAGAAAAAAATACAAAATATTTAGTATTCAAAATTAAAAACACGTAAATTGAAATTTAATAACATTAATTTGTCTCCAGTTTCTGGAGTAAGACAGTTACGATATGTCATGAAGATGTTGCCACCAATACTAAAAAGTCTCTCACTCTCAATTGATGATGGTGGAGATGAAAGCATTTTATTGGCAACTTTCCCAAGCCAAGGAAATAGTTCCAATTGTAGTGAACAGTATTTCTCGAGTTCATTTCTAACAGCATGCGAAGATGAAGATTGCCGGCGAAGTTTCTTCTTGTTTTCCTTTTCAACATTTGTGGTGGTATTTGACTCTGCTGATGCTATCAAATCATTCAAACACGAGTCAAAGTCAAAAAGATCGGCACTTGCTCCAGCTTCCTCGTTTTGATTCTCATTTGTAGGTTCTATGTCATTGGAGGCAGAGATTACATTATCTTAAAGTTTTCATAATTCTCTTTATCATTATGCATTTTCTTATGAGTGTCAGTCAAATAATTCTGGATTGAAATGAAATGGGTCTTTGAACATTCTTCAAAACTTTTGAAAAGACTATTTTTATATCTTGGATCAAACGTGGTAACTGCTATTAGATCTTCGTTTGCTTCATACTTAGCAAATCTGCTCTTCATTAATCGTGAGATTGCACTGACCGTGCTACCCAATCCACTGAACCTTGAATCTCATATAGTTTTGGTTATGGCATGTTTCAAGACTCTCACTTGTGGAATAATTTCTGAAGCATTATTGTCTGTCATTCCAGTCAGCCTGAAAAAAATAAATTAAAAGAATTGCATTGATATTTTGTAATTTGTAGGTTGTGAACAAAGGCAATAATAAATAATTAATATCTGAGACAAATGTGCGTTCAGTACCGTAGATAAAGAACTACAGAACTACAGAATCTAGGACCAGCAAAGACCCTAAGGTCCGCTCGAGGCTAGCCGCTACACTAAATCAAAAACTACGATACACCCTTATCTACGAGTGTATCTCTAACATGCTATTTTTTTTTTTTTTTTTAATACTATCTACTGTACACACTTATCTACATGTGTACATTATCGTGCAATTTTAACTAATCAAACTAGGGGTCGGGGGAGATAGAAAGTTTTTCTTCTCATCTTCCGCAGCCACTCGACTGCTAGTGGTGAAAAACTAATTTAGGGATAGAGACTACTTATAGGATAGGCGGAAAAGAAATGGGACATCTAAGCTACACATGCAGAGAATCGCCGGCATCATTTTTAGTCATCATAATTTCATATCCTTAAACCTCCGCTCCAAACTCTCTCTCTCTGCAAGGACGTCCAAATTCACAGTGCTCAACTACGTTATATTTAAACTATTCAAATGCACGTCGAGACGATTTTTGAACATATTAACCGAAGTGCTATCTACTACGTGGGTGGGCAGCCGATTCCAATTTTGAGTAACTTTAAATGTAAAATAGTTTTGGGCTATACTAGTGTTAAAACGCTTGTTCACTAATTTTAACCCGTGCTGACGAGTATTTCCCCTATGATCCAGTTCGAACAGATTGCGAAAGTCCACGTTTGAGAAACCCTTTAGTATTTTAAATACTTCTATTAGCTGGCCACGTAATCTTCTGCTTTCTAGCGATGGCAAATCTAAAGCCCTGAGCCTTTCCTCGTATGATCTATTCCTCAGCTCTGGAATTAATTTCGTAGCCCTACGCTGCACTCTTTCTAATTGCGCGATATCTTTCATTAAATATGGAGCCCAAAATTGAACAGCGTATTCGAGAAGTGGCCGCACAAGGGATTTATATAAAGGTAAAATTACATCCTTAGATTTGAAGATGAAATTGCGCGCGATATAACCCAAAACGCGATTTGCTTTTTTACACGCATCCGCGCATTGCTTCGAGAATTTAAAATCGTCTGAGACTAATACTCCCAAGTCTTTTTCTAATTTAACCGCGTCGAGGACTTGGCCTTTCATGGTATAATCTACTCTTAAATTATGGCAACCCAAGTGCATTACCTTGCATTTGCTTAAATTAAATTCCATTTGCCACTTGTCCGCCCAATTGGCAATCGAGCTTAGGTCCCCCTGCAATTTATCGACATCCGATCTTACATAGGCACGATTACCCAGCTTCGTGTCGTCCGCAAATTTCGAAATCCGACTAAGTATGCCTTTATCTAAATCGTTAATATAAATTAAAAACAATAAAGGGCCTAAAACAGAGCCCTGCGGTACCCCACTACTAACGCTGGCCCAATCTGAACATTCCCCATTTATTACTACCCGCTGCGAGCGATCTTTCAGCCAATTTCTAATCCAGTTTAAAATCTTACCAGTCACCCCAATCGCTTTAACTTTCATTAATAACCTTTGGTGGGGGACGGTGTCGAACGCCTTTTTAAAGTCTAAATATATTACGTCTACAGCTTTGCTTTCATCGTACACGCAAATCATTTTGTGGAAGAATTCGAGCAAGTTAGTCAAGCACGATCTCGCACGCCTAAATCCATGCTGGGTATCGTTAATCAGCTTATTTGCCTCGAGGTGGCTCACTATTCTATCTTTAATTACAGATTCTAAAAGCGATGAATAACTTTACCTATTGAATATTTATTGACTGGCTACATGGTAAAATATTAAACTATAAATCATAATCGTAATAAATAATTAATTTATAATATAATATAATTTAATAAATAATTAATTAAAAATAAATAATATATTAAATAATTAACATTTATTATCTGACAGAGTTAACCCGTCACAGATTAACAAATGATAATTGAACTATCAATTATAATTGTATTGTTAACGAACTCCTCACACCATTTATCTATTTGCTTGGTATTAAAGAGACTGCAGCTTCCGTGGAAGATATTTTTTTTTTATTTATTTCCATATTCTTACTTTACTACCAATTTCAGGTCACGCACCAGGCCGAAGATGAAGGTGTATCCCCTTCGTAACCACTATCCGGAAATAAAAAAAGAAAAATATATAAATTTTTTTTAAGAGATAAAATATCTTCCAGTGAATCTCTTCATAAAAGAAAGCTTATTAATTGCTAGTAAATTTTAGCAATATATATATATATATGTATATATATATATATATATATATATATATATATATATATATATATATATATATATATATATATATATATATATATATATAGCAGGAAAATGAAAAGATGAATCCAAGCACTTTCGAACTACATATATTGGCAAGTTCATTTTCAAGGAATAGCATGAAAATGGAGAAGACAACCTTATATAGGGTACAAAGATACGAAGGGAACGCCCATCACATAGTACAAACCAATGGAAAAACACAATATCAAGACAGAGAAATACCAATAAAAAGATCATTAGGCAACTAATAACGGACATATGCGTCCCCAAAACGATATACACACAACAACGCCGTGTATATGAATGGAAATGGTGGGTGAAAAAACAAAAACATTTTAAAGGATTATCATTAGAACGAAAACATTTAGTGCTAAGAGTTAATCCATGATCCTAGCAGAGACGCATGGTGGGGGAGGCAATGCGAATGATATTACACTAATATAAAGAGTGACAACAGGCTGCATTATGAAGTTATTTCATTTACTACAAGTTTTCTTAAAACAGGGTCTAGTTTAAATAGGCCAGGGGAAATGTTTATATTAGGCAAGATGCCAATTAATGAACACTCGACAATATTTCTTTTTGTCAAATCAGCGGAATGATATAGGAATTTTGCAGAGTTCCATTCAATGGGGTGGTTATTTTCGGATAAATGTAAAAATAAAGCGCTGTTTAGTTCACCTCTTCTAATATTATACTTATGTTGGTAAATTCTAGTAGATAAAGATTTACCAGTTTGCCCAAAGCAAGGTAAATTACAAATGGAACATTCTATAGAATATACTCCACCTTTTTTCCTTGTATTATTGTGGACTAACATTTGATATAAAGTGGATTCATATCTAAAATTTACAGAGATATTAAATTGCCTAAAAATACGGGTGAGACCAAAAAATGGTTCAAAGTATGGCAAGATAAGACAATTTTTTTATAACTTAAAACCGGTGGGTTATCATTTCTCTAAAAAAATTCTCTTAGCAAAGTTTAATGAAGTGTGCAAAAAATGACGAAGGTAACAAAGTTTTTTACCTATTTCAAAGATATTGGACAATTCCTTATCCCCAAATTCCGGACTGACAAGTCGTAATGCACGCGAAAACATAAAAGTGAATACATATATTTTAATTTTAACACTGTGATAAGAATAAAAGTGAATATATGAACTGGAGTCGGACGGTTTGCGATAGAGAATTAAGATTACATAGAAAATTGTCTTTGGCCTTCCTCAAAAGATATTTACAATTTTCTATGTAATTTTAATTCTCTAGTTCCTTCTATTAAATTTACCCTTGAAATTAAGGAAAATGGGACTCTTCCTTTTCTTGACCTTTTAATACATAGGACGCCGTCAGGTTTTAAATTCTCTGTTTATCGCAAACCGTCTGACTCCATTTCATATATTCACTTTTATTCTTATCACAGTGTTAAAATTAAAAGATCTGTATTCACTTCTATGTTTCTGCGTGCTTTACGTCTTGTTAGCTTTTCAAGCTTAGTGTATGCTACCGACGAGTGATTAAAATGCCCTGTTATTTGGCGGCAATTTGCAATTTTGTCCTTGATCATTCGCTGTTCGAATATTGCATCATGTATGACCAAATGGTTGGTGTGAAGAAAACAGCTAAGACTGTTAAAGCCAGTACTTGAAGTTCCCGTCACCATATTTGCTGCATTGTCATGAACGATCATGTGGACTTCGTAAGGGGGATTTTGTAATCATCGACTACATCTTGTAGAGTGTCACATATGTTAGTTGCAGTATGTGAGTCTGGGAATAGATTCACTCGTAAGACAACTAATGACTGGTTGAAATATTAATAGTATGAAATAATTTAAAAATCTAATTTGTTGAACTTGAAATAACTCATGGTTTAACATTACTTAACATAGTTATTAAATAACAACTCTGTACATTATTTGAGTAAGCAATCTTGATGGCCATTAAAATTTGAAACTTAGAAGCTTGTTGATTATTACCTGATAAATGACGCATCAGCATTGTTCGTCCAGATGTCTGTGGTGAAGTTCATGTTGTTTGCTTCATTAATCCTGCCATTGTATTTGGTCATTACTTTGGTGGGCGAACTGGGAATAATATTGGGAGTAAAATATTTTCTGGAGGGCAGTTGATACGAGGGGCGGTCAATAAGTTTTGCGAATCAGGTGGGCAAAACAGAGGAAGGGGGATGGCTGTTTGTGGGGGTGTTAGGACAAGTTATGACAAGTCAGGACCTGCAGCCGCACGCTCCTGCCTCGTCTATTTAAGAAGCAGTAGCTGATCGCAGATCGTCAGTCACAAATCTTTCAACAATGGAGAAGGTTGAGCACCGCGCAGTGATCAAATTTTTGAGCAAGGAAGGCAAGAATGCAAAAGAGATCTATGAACGCATGGTTGCAGTGTACACCGACACTCCCCCTTCCTATGCAACCATTGCTCGCTGGAATAGGGAGTTCCGCCATGGTCGTGAGTCCCTTGAAGATGACCCCCGTCCAGGACGCCCGTCAGACGTGACCAATGAGGACAATGTGGCCCGTGTGGAGAAGATGATTCTCGAAAATCGACGGGTGAAGGTCGAAGAAATCGAGCGAGAACTTGGAATATCACATGGAAGTGTTATCAACATCATGTACGACAATTTGGCCATGAAACCCTAGAAACCTCACGTCCCATGATCGACTTCATCGTCGTCAAAGTCAACAAGGACAGAGTTGCATAAGCTGCCCTGCGCGAGGGCGGATTCGAGGAGCTCAACCATCCCCCCTACAGTCCAGATCTGGCCCCTAGCGACTACGTTTATTCCGCCAGCTCAAGGCTGCACTGCGTGGACGCCGGTTTGGGGACGATGAAGATGTCCAGCTCGACGTCCAGGAGTGGATTGAACAGCAGTCGGGAGATTTCTGGTTTTCGGGAATTCGAAGCCTCAGGGACAAGTGGCGCAAGTGCATTGAAGTTGAGCGTAGTTATATTGAAAAATAATAAAACACTTTTCCTCATATCTCGTTTCCTTATATCCGAATTGCAAAACTTATTGACCGCCTATCGTAAATATATATATATATATATATATATATATATATATATATATATATATATATATATATATATATATATATATATATATATATATAATGTAACTATTGCAATAACAACAACAATGTTTTCGATAAATAAAGACATACATACCCTTTAAATGCACGTTGTTCAAGGTCACTAAACATTTCTGCACCTATATTGCTTTTTACATCCTTATTTCGTTACTAAACCTAAGGTTTTTATATTCACTGACAAAAATTCTGATTGAAAATCACTCTGAAGAGACGTTTGTGTCATCATGTTAGGTGTGTTAGTTTACTTTTTATAGTTTAGTTGAGTGTTGAAGTATAACCTTTCCAACGGCACCTCCCGAACGCCATTTGTTTCAATTCTAATTTTTGACCCCACTTATTATTATTATTATTATTTCTTTTTTTGACATTTCTTATATACTAGATACTTGATATGGCTATTGGTCAAAGTTCTTTTATTTTAGTGGGGTTTTTTTAACTTTCTTTAGTATTTTTGTTTTTATTTTTTCTCAACTCACTCCTTTCCTTTTACTTCTTACTTCGTTTTTTTAAACATTTTGTTAGTATATTTACACTTTTCTTTTTATTAGTTAGTACTTTATCTCGTTTCGAATTGAAGCCATTCGGAGCCACTGTTTTCATCTCTTTTAGTTTCTTTATACATTTTGACACGGGGCCAGTATATCATGATAAATGGACAGTGTCCATGGATAAGGAACCCCATAAAACGTCCCTGAGTAGGTGAACCGCTATATAGGACTTAAAATCCCAAAGACAAAATACTAATCATTGAAACCACATTTATTAGAAAAATCATATGGTTGAGTATTTTTTTTCACTTTTTAGTAATTATATCACTGTAGCTTGCTACTTTCGTTCAAGCAACCCTGAAAGCATATACTATAATCTGACCAGAATTAAACAATAAAGGTGTTACTTAATAAAGCTGCAGTAACTAGTAACACAAAGTATGTTGGCTGGCACAATTCAGTCACCAAAACTGTATAAAAAGCTAAAGTTTTGACGAAAAATCGGCAAAATTTTGCCGATGCCGAGTCTGATGTCGATTCTCACGAATTTGGCCGATTCTAGTCGATGCCGAGTACTCGGTACATCTCTAGTGATTCCCCCCCCCCTCCTCACACACTCAAAAAGAGCAAAACGAGGACCGACCGACGGACATAGTGAAATAGGGAGTCGCACGCGACTAAAATTAGAATTGATGGTAAAATTTGAGATCATATAAATGAATACAATAACTTAAGGAACCTAACTCCTGATGGTAGCCAGGAAAAGGGATAATATTGGAACAAAATTAATTTGATGGTGGTAAAAATCTGAAATACAACCCTGAAAGCAAATATCAATACGATTAAAACCAATTAAAATGTAAAAACAAGCAAAACACAGACATTGAGGACTAAGAGAAACACAACGAAACACGTTAGAAATAATATACATATAAAGGGTTTAAAAGAAATACTTCGATAAGAGCACAAGCCTGAGTGAGATATAGTCAAGAATGAATATATATATATATATATATATATATATATATATATATATATATATATATATATATATATATATATATATATATATATATATATTGAGTCAAACTATAATTCTCACTTACTCATTAATCTTTTCTTCACTTTTCTTCTCGTTCGGTAATGGCTGGTTCCTTTCGCTTGCTAGATCACTCCAGTTCCCTTTGTGTTTTCAATAATTAAAATTCCTTTGTCCTTTGTCCTTTGTCCTCTCCAATAATTTTCCAAACGGAAATGAAACCTCTACATACCATCGAATATGTCATCTGCCATTTAGACAGAGCAAGAAAGAACATAACAGGAACTCTATAAAAAGGTTTGCGAACGACCAGACAAACGTGTATTCCAAGTCTATAAACGGGCCCTTGAAAAGCAGCGGAACGCAATTTCCCCGCCCTCTTTTACTAAACAATTTGGAAGTGACAATTGGCGAGAATCGTGAGGTCCTTGCGTTTATATCAATGAGAACAAAAGCGAAATTCAATGGGAATCTCAGTAATCTCTTTGAAAAGGTTTCACAAATAAGTGAATGAATTATGAGAAGTGAAAATATGGAAGGTATATTAACTCGGTGTATATTATAGAAAATGACCTTATTAATTGCATTAGGGGTAGGTAGGGCACTCGATTCTCTCAACTACATCACTCCCTCCTCTCGTTTAGGGAGAAGGCATGCGAAAGCCCGGTAGGAATCAAAATTTACCGTGGGTAATAAGACTATTCGGAGTCACATCATAACCCCACTTCCGTCGCCTACTGATTCCGCGGTGGGAGTAATAATTACCCTTGACCCCGCACGACGGAGGGGTGTTTACCGCAAGTGCATGCAATGACAAAACGCGGTTTTTTTAACCCTTAATTAAAGCTTTATTATCGCATGTTCTCACTCCAACACTAATTCACACAATTTCGTAATGTTATATATATATATATATATATATATATATATATATATATATATATATATATATATATATAGATATATATATAGATATATATATAGATATATATATATATATATATATATATATATATATATATATATATATATATATATATATATATATATTTATATATATATATATATATATATATATATATATATATATATATATATATATATATATATATATATATATATATATATATATATATATATATATATATATATATATATATATATATATATATATATATATATATATATATATATATATATATATATATATATATGCAAATTTTGTTGAAAACCATTGTGTATTTTTCCTTAAAAATTTCCTTTGGTAACTCTCTCTTCTTTTAACTATCTTTTTTATTCCATCTTGTAGATGGTGGATTACTTGCCCTGTATTCATCTCTCTTTTAAATGAATGTGTTTGCTAAAAACCAAACTAAATTGCTAAGCTTTCGATCTTTTTCGATCATCTTCGGAGCGTTTTGAAATGTTCTTGCCTCCTTTACCGATGTAATGAGTAGAGTGAGGATCTGGCAGAAAGTAAAGTGAAAGTTTAAGATATACTCAGATTTAGTAGAATTTGGGATAGTGGAAGATATAGTAGGTGAAAATTAAAGAGGGGGGGATTATTTTGCCCTAGTAGGGAGGGCATCGCTTTATTTTTATTTTTTATTTATTTTTACCTTTGCTTTTGTTGTTTGTTTATACTTTTTATCCTATTTTGTGTAATTTCATGAGTTTTAGTGTTTTCTTATTGTTTGTTCTCTATTGATTAGTTTACTTATTTTTGTTGGAATGCTTCAGCTTTCAAGCATTTATTAGCTCTAATTGCCGATAATTTACCTTGTATTTCTTGTGTTGTAATAATTGTATTGTTCGTTGTTTTCATTTATGTATGTATTGATGCAATGTTCTTATATGTTGTATTGTGTTTTGTCTATGTATATATTAGTGTAATTACTTTTTGTGTGCATAATTTTGTGCTCAGGAACCGACTTTGGCGTGAGACTTTCGACCGAAGCCTTGCAGGTATATTAAGCCTGCCTCCTGTGCAAATCTCTTTGCCTAAGTTGATCACGCCTTCTAACTTTGTTGATAAGCAGAGAGGCAGTGTTCTGGGCACGTTGGAGCCTTTTCATCGAAGTTTTATTGGCCACTTGAGAAACCACTGCGGGGTAGATGATCTTATCCCAAACATATATCAGATATATTTTCCTGATGTTGGCCGAGCTAAGATCTCTAAACCTGTATAGCTTGGAGATTTCTTTCCTTGCCAGGTTCCGCCTCTCCGTGTGGTGTCTCGAGTATCCATGGTCGGTGATTTTAAGGCCCAGGACGATGCCTTCGGCGGAGTAGCAGTATCTATGTTGATGGGCCATGTCAACTCGCGGCTCAGTGGGACGATCTTGAATTTGTTTCTGTTGGACCTGATCTTCCATCATCTCTCGTACTGGCTGCTATTGTTGATTTCCGCTATTGTGTAAACCGCCTGCGCCCTTGCTTTCCTCTCCAGGCATGGGACAATTTGAGTGACGTCATCTGCGAATTGCAGATACATCGTGTCCCTGTGCACCGGAGTTGGGAGGTCGATCGTGAAGACCAAGTAAAGCAGAGGGCTCAGGCAGCTTTCCTGAGGAACACCCGCCTTTTGTTCGAATTCAGGACCTCTGTACCCTTCTATCATGAGACAGGCCCTTCTGTCCATGACGAAGTTATAGAGGATCCTTTCCAGGATTAGGTCTAGCTGGAGGTTCAGGATCTTGTATTGAAGTCCTTCCAGCCAGACTTTATCGAAGGCCTTTTGCACGTCCCTCAACCCAATGTCTACATAGAACGTGTTCGCTTGGGAGTATGCTACTTTTTCTGTTAGGAGCGCCAGGGCGGTATCTGGCGCCCTTTTTTCCGAACCCATGTTGTTGGGCGTATTCTCTCCTAACTCGCTCAGTTGAGCTTGTAGCCTATCTGCTAAAATATTTTCGAAGATTTTTCCCTGTATCTCAAGAAGAGAGATCGGGCGATAGTTAACTACCTGCTCTGGGGGCTTGTTTCCCTTCAAAATAAAGATGATTTTGGCCATCTTGTACCCGTAACGGAGGTAGCTTGTATTCAGGGCAGCATTCATTGTGTTCGCCAAACCCTGAATAATTTGCCTTAGGGCATTTACGAGGTTATTCTTCGTAATCACAGACCAGCCTGGAGCCCTCTGCTTGAAGGACCTTATGGTATTCAAGGTCTCCTTGACAGTTATTGGGCATCCGTGGTCAACCATCACTCTTTACTGAGATACTTGCGGGTGTGGGTTGGTTCTATGTATCACTGTGCTGAGGTCATCGAGCAATTGGTCTTCAAAGTCATGGTCGAAGTTGTCGTTCTCCTCAGGTGATATAGCGAAAATCTCTTACCAGTGAGCTCTGAATTTTCTCTCGAGAGACTCTGGGTCCTCAATGATGTCTCGATCTTTGATTTGGGTTCTGGATCTGGGAGGCAATCCCCTAATTCTTCGGATGTTCCAAAAATTTACAGGATTGCTCTCCCTGTCTAGCCTCAATGATGTCATTCCAGATTATTCTTTGTTTTTCAATGATTATGTTTTTCACTTCCTCTCCTAGATGCCTCAGTTTGGCTGACCTTTCCCTATTGGTTCCTGACCTGCTGATCTCTTCATAGATTTCTCTATGTTCCCGGGCGATTTCTCCCATCTCGTCGGTCCATCTAGGTTGTGGGAGCATTTTATAGGAGATTCTAAGGACGCATCTCTCGTTGGCTTGTATGAGGAGATTGGTTATCTTGTTTATCTCCTCATCAATCTCTTCGAGATTAGCGTCTCCCAGGTCAGTTGGATGGTATGAACTGAGTATCTCTCTATATAGCTCCCATTTAGCTTCAGCGTAACTTTTCCTAAGTGCAACGGGCTTGAGTAATGGAGCAAGTGAGATCGTGGTGAGAATCGGGATACAGTCGCTCGGTCCCAATGGTCCGTGCTCATTGACGATGTTGAAGGGGAAGTTTTTGCTCGTTAACACAATGTCCGGTTTTGTTGCCGAACGTTGTGTTAAGAAGGTCGGGTAATCTGGTCCGGCCCTCTGGAGTCTGTCTCTTTCGAGTAGCAGTTCCAGGTTTCTTCTCCTTTCGACGGTTCTGCCGTAGCCTGATGCACCGCATTTGGCATTTAGATCACCGCCAAGCAATGCTAGTTTCCCGCGCCCGAAGAGGTTGTAAAAGTTAGGGATCGGCAGGTATTTACGTCGTGGGGGTTGATAGGCAGCCGCCACGGTCAGTTTTCCAACCAGGATAGGTATTACTAACGCCACAAATGATTCATCTAGGTTTGGGAGGGTTCTGTATGTAATGTTGTTTCGGAATGCGATGGCAGCGCCATCGTATCGTTCTTGTGTGTAATTTTTGTTTATAACGGTGTAGTTTGTTATCTTTATCCTGTTTGTGTTTGTGTTTGTGTTAACGCCGTGTTCAGTGATGAGGATTAGGTCGTGATCCAATTTACGAAATATGTTTGCGTAAGGAATGTGTTTCCCTTCCCATCCATTGACGTTAACTATGAGAATTCTTAATGTATTGTTAGTGTTTTCCATGTTTTGTGTTGTCTTGTGCTTGTGTGTTTGTGTGTGTGTTTCTTCTTCTAGTGGTTTTTTTTGCGTGTGTTTTTTCCGTTCCTAATTCTGTTGAATTCTGCCTCGCTTACAGCGAGCTAGGAGTCCCTATAGAGTTTTACTTTGGCCTCCATGAGCGCTTTGTCGATTAGCGCTTCCTGGTCTGGTGGTTTATAAGACCATATTAATATGCCAGTTTTTACTCCTTCGATGATTTCCCCTACCTTGGGGTCTTCTGGGAAGGCGGTTTCAGCATTTCTAAATAATTTGATATTGATTTCATCGCCATCGTATTCCTTGTTCTGCCTTGAGTTCTTCCTTCTGCTCTTGCTCCTCGCTCTCTCATGGATCTTAGGAGGCAGGGAGCTCTTTTATTCATCCTTAGATGAAGAATCTAAGCTTAAGATGCTCCCCTCAGCCAGCTTTATTCTTCTTGCTGTTCTTTTTGCACTTTCCTCCATTTTCTTCCTCGTCTCAATTTTGGGGTCCCTGTTTGGGGACCTTTGAAGAGCTGGGGTTGATTCCGGGTTCTTGTTCTTTTCCTCACCTTTTTCTTCGTCTCTTGGGAAAGCGGTCGCTTGTGCTTCTTACTCTGGGCTGAATTGCATCTGAAGGACTTCCCCTGATGGCGGGTTCTCCGGGAACCACATCTCTGCCAAGCCATTATTTTTGTGCATGATGTTCAGCTCTTTAGCGAAGCAGCCACGGCTTGTTAAGTTGCGGACATGGGCATATAGAATGCAAGTGAGGATTTTTTTTAGTTTTTATCCTCCTTGCTTACCTTTATATATGTCCTCTGCGCAGGGATGTTTTGTTCATTTCCTGAGGGGGTGGCTTTTGCCGCCTGGGCGTAGGAGGTGTTCGCCCTCCTAACCCCTTCTGCCTTCTTCTCTTCCGCCTTTCTTTTTAAGATCTTCTTCTTTTCTGGGGAAGGACATCGCCATTGCCCCATGTCTCTGTCCGCAGTTTGGGCACATCTGTCCTTTGGCTGGGCATTCGCGCCAGCCGTGGCCTTTTTGACTGCATCTGGAACAGGTTCATTCCTACTCCTTGCACTTCTTCGTGGTGTAGTGCTCCAGGCAATAGCATCTGAAGTAGATCTGCACAGGGTGAACTCTTCAAAAGTGAAAGAAAAGGATTTTTAAGGGGTATTTATTTCGCTTTAGTTAAACGTAACGTTAGAGGAATTGAGCCACTCCTGTGCATGAACTTTTTAAAATAGTTTTAATGTGCGATTCCAGCTTGTCGCTTGACTGTTGATGGCTGGCTTATCTTCATTTATTAATATGGCTTCTAAGATGTTAAGCCTCGCTTTATTAACCTCTTTTCTTTTAATAATGGTGTTATCAACGAGCATATCTCTCGTTAGGTTAATATTATGTACACTCTCCATATGGTTTTTATAAAGCTTACAGTCTTTATTGGGGCAGGTGAACTCGTAAACTATGTTGGTTGACTTAAGATTCGAGGAGATGAGTAGATGTTATTTTTCATCATAAGATTGCTGGCTTTTGTTATTTTATAATAGATGATGAGTTGGATTTTATCCGTTTAATTTTTAACCTTGATGTTACGGTTAATTTGATGTTTTTTTCATCTATTTTATAGGCCGTGGACATCTGGTTTCTGTAATAAACTTTGATGTTATTGACTTCTCCATGATTACTTTCAGTTTTATCCGCATGTTCGTAATGGTTATTCAAAAATGATTGGAGTTGTTTGTCAATCATGCTGTTTGAGAAACCATTATTCACGAGTATTTGCTTTACTCGTGCAATCTCTTGGTGGAAAAGTTCCCACGTAGAGCAGCATTTATAAGCTCGGCCGATGTATGAGCAGATTACGTTTATTTTGTACCTTTCAGGGCATTCACTATCTGCATTGAGGCATCTTTCCATGTCCGTACTTTTCCTATGTACTTTAGTGATGTAGTTGCCATTGATGTTATGAACCTCAACATCCAGGAAAGGGAGTTTATTGCCCGTGCTCAATTCATAAGTGAATTTTAACACGGAGTTCTCCTCAAATTGCTGTTTGATGTTTATCAGGTGTTCTTCGTGTTGGACGTTGATATAGATGTCTACGTATCGGCAATATATGTGTGACATATTTTAAATGATGTCCAATAATCTCTCTTCAAGTTGATCTATATAATAGTTGGCGAACGTCGGCCCTAAGGGTGACCCCATAGCCACTCCATCCACTTGCGTGTATAGATTACCGTCCCGTGTCCTGAACGGAGCCTCTGATGTGCATGAACGTAACACGCTCCTTAAGATGTTTGGGTCAGGATTTGGTACACGTTTTTGATAATGATGTCGATGGTCTGAGCGATAGGCACGTTCGTAAACAAGCTTTCCACGTCAAGGAAAGATATTATTCTTGCAGGCCTTGTAGATTGGAGAATATCGATGAATTCTTCCGTGGATTTTATGCTATATTTCGAAGAGATGTACGGTTTTATTACTTCATTTAGGGTTTTAGCTAAACGGTACGTAGGTGTCGTAACTTGAGAGATTATAGGCCTCAATGGGTTGTTCAGCTTATGAATTTTTACATTTCCATACAGATACTCGTATCCTGGTGTGTAATCACATGATCTTTTGGAAGTTAAGCCCTCCGATGAGTGCATTAGCTTTAGTTATTTGTCCATTTATTTTCTTTTTTAAGTCGTCTGTTGGATATTTTTTCATACGTTTAAATTTAGTGGTGTCACTTAGGGTGGTATTCAATTTGTTGTTATATTCTTCTTTGTTTAGAATGACTTATATGTTGGATTTGTTAGCTTTCCTTATGACTATTTCGTTGTTGCTTTATAGAGAGCTGATGTCCTTTGCATGTGGAATTTCGAATTGTTCAAGTTAGATAAAGTTTCCTCAACATCGCGTTCAAGTTTGGGGGTGGTTTTCTTTAAAAGTTCTATTTTCCTTTCTAACGTTACGCTCAATCTAGGCGGAATAAATATCCCCTTAAAAATCGTTTTCTTTCATTCTGTCAGATCCTCACTCCACTCATTACATCGGTAAAGGAGGCAAGAACATATCAAAACGCTCCGAAGATTATCGAATAAGATAAAAAGCTTAGCAATTTAGATTGTTTTTTACCAAACACATTCATTTAAAAGAGAGATAAATACTGGACAAGTAATCCACCATCTACAAGAGGGAATAAAAAAGATAGTTAGAAGAAGAGAAAGTTGCCAAAGGAAATTAATTAAGGCCAAATAAACAATGATCTTCAACAAAATTTGCATATATATATATATATATATATATATACAGGGTGTCCACAAAGTCGGTACATAGGGGATAAATACATACCTTTAGAACAAAACAATTTTATTTAATTATAATGTTAAGAAATTATATTTTCAATATGATTTCCATTATTTCTAATGCATAATTCGATGCGCCTTGCTAAATTCTGGTGAACTTGATTGAATAGGTGTACATTGCCGTCGATTTCAGCACACTGACTGATAATGCGTTCTCTCAAGTGGTTTAGATTTGCAATCTTCATTGAGTAAACTTTCTCTTTTAACATACCCCAGAAAAAGAAATCAAGGGGAGAAAGGTCTGGTAAACGAGGAGACCACTCCACATGACCTCTTCTTCCAATCCAGTGAGGAAAAGTGCCATTCAACCAATCTCTAACATTTGTAGCAAAATGGGCAGGGGCTCCATCCTGATGAAACCAGTCCGGAAGTCCCTCGCCTAGGCGCTCAATTTGAGGCATTAATTTGTCTCTCAACATGTTCAGATAAGTCTCACCGGTTACATGTTTATCAAAGAAGAAGGGTCCTAGCACATGAGCTTTCCACAAACCACACCACACCATCACCTTTTGGCAGCCTTGCTGTTTGGATGGATCCATCCAATGTAGATTGTCTTGAGACCAGTATCGAAGATTCTGTTTGTTGACTTCACCATTAACATAAAACAAATCTTCATCACTGAACAACAAAAGGTCTTTAGTAAAATTGATATTTTCATCCAATTTATCGTAAAACCATTCGCACATCTGCATTCGTCTATCGGGGTCATCTTCATTTAAGTGATGCAATATCTGTAATTTGTACGGTTGGAACTTCTGCTCTACCAGGATTTTGTGGATAGTTGACCTTGGAACACCCAACTCCATGGATGTCCGACGAAGTGATTTCTTTGGGCAAGCAGCAATCTTGGCCATGAAAACCTCTTTCGTTTCGTCTGAAGTCTTTGGTCGCCCGGAACGGCGTTCGTCCAAGACACTGCCTGTTTCTTTAAAATTCGTGACCAATTTCCCGACGGCAGTAAAATAAATAGGTTGCAGATCAAGGTGTCGAAGGTTAAATTCATCGGCGATTTTGCGATAAGACCATCCTTCTCGTCCACTTAAGAGTACCAACTCGATTCTTTCTTCTTTAGACAGAGCCATCATTCGATCTGGGGAGGAAAAATAACATAAATAAATAAAATATTAAAATTCCTATGTACCCAGACTTTGTGGACTCCCTGTATATATATATATATATATATATATATATATATATATATATATATATATATATATATATATATATATATATATATATATATATATATATATTTACGAAACTATTTAATTATTATTATAAAAATAGAGATAGCTATTCTTTTTCTATGCTATTATACTAATGCTTGTAGCATTTGTTTTTTGAAAAAACCCAAGAATTTAAAACCCCAAGAATAAAACCCGGGTTTGTTTTTTTTTTCAAAATTATACTTTTTTTTCAAGAAATAAATGCTAGTTATCATTATTTGATTCAAAATGCATATTTATGTTTATAATTTCAACAAATATGTATCAAATTAATGTTATTTCTCTGATACTGACTCATAATAATTCATCTCTCCTTCTACAGGTTATGGCTATCATGGGTACCCATAATTCTCAATCAGTGATCTGTTCATATTTAATATAATTATTAAACTAATATTTTTTATTTTTATCTCATCTGGCGACTGCCTTCTAGGGCATAAGTCGCCGTCCTCAAACTAGCATAAATCAAGGCTATATTAAAAGCTCAATTAAAAAAAAACAACAACAAAAAAACAAAAAACAAAAGAAAAACAAACAAATTGAAAAAATATAAAGCGAGCTCCGTCGGCGATGCATAGTCAAATATTAAATAACGGGGAGAAAGCCGGCCTCGTCAAAAAAGTCTAAAGGTTCACAGGTAGGTGTGCACGAATCCGTCCCGAGTACAAGGGACAGGGGGTAGCCACCCCGCCCATCCCGGTACTGGGACAGGTAACGTGCGCGAAAATCACCCAGACTGGGACATTCGACAAGAATATGCCGAACAGTCTGGGGGACGACGCAGTCGTCACAATAGGGCGCAGGCGAGCGCTCCATAAAATGGCGATGCGTCACACGAGTGTGCACGATTCGGAAACGACAGAAAGTGACCTGAAGCCGTCGCGGCATTGGGTGATAGGTCCATGGAAACAGTGGAGGCGCAATGGCACGCAAATTTAAGTTCCCCTGGACCACCTCCCATCTTCTTTGCTAAGCAGCTCGAAGAGCTGCCCGTATTCCTGCCATGTAGTCGGTGTGAGGAAGAGCGAAACGCAGCTCTGGTCGCAGAGTCCTCGCGGACTCTTTGGCACCCTCACCGGCGCGCTGATTCCCCGCAATTCCTACATGTCCAGGAACCCAGCAGAAGATAATTTCGACATCCGCCCGGCTCGCCAAAACCGTGGCGTCACGGATATCGCGAACCAGGGGATGCGGAGATTCCAATGCCCCGAGAGCACTCAGGAAGCGTTGCGAGTCGATATAGATCACAATCCTGTCTCCGAACCGGGCACTTCGCGTAATCTCCCGTACCGAGTGGTGTATTGCCACCAGCTCGGCCGTGAAGACAGACGCAGCGCCTGGAAGAGCCCCGCTGACTTCAAACAGAGGGGATACGCTGTGAAAGCAGCCTCCCTTTTGGGACTTGGAGCCATCCGTATATTCTGGCACGGTTCCAGCGTGACTCTAGGTGTGCTCCAAAAAGGTCGAACGCAATACTCCTGGCGCTGTACAAGCTTTGAGATCAAAGGCATGGCGACAAATAGCCAAATGTGGTACCCTCCAGGGTGGCGTCCTGGGCAGAACCAGGGGCGCCACCGGCTCGAGAGCTTTACCTAGCTCTCGAAGGAGTTTCCTGGTCCTAAACCCAAAGGGCTTAGGGTATGACTGGCGTTTTTCGGCGTCATAGGCACCGTCGAAATCAGCTGCAGATGCAGTGAGAGCTGTTGGCGACTGAGGGAGGTGCCTGGCTCGCGCGTACAGGCGAATGATTCACTGTATACGGCGTAGAGCGAGTGGCATCTCCCCAGCATCGACTAGTAGGCTCTCAATGGGGAAAGTGCAGGAGGCACCGGTCTCCAGGCGAAGGCCTTTGTGGTGGATCGAGTCCACCTTCCGCAATACACGCTCGGCTGCAGATGCATAAAACTCGCATCCGTAGTCGAGCTTCGAACGAATAAAGGATCGATAAAAGAGTAAGGCAGTAGCCCTATCAGCGCCCCAAGCGCTGAACGTCACGGAACGGAGAATATCCATGGCGCGGGTACAAGAAACCCTAAGGCTGCGAATATGAGCCTCCCCCGTACGGTGTCGGTCAAATACAAGACCAAGAAAACGGTACGATTCAACCACTTCCAGGCGTACCCGATTAATAAACAAGTCTGGGTCAGGGTGGAGCCGTCAATGGCGGCAGAAGTGCACCACCTTATTCTTGGCCAAGGAAAACCGAAACCTGTGCGCTTTGGCATAGCGAGATACGCGGTTCAATGCCTGTTGGAGTCGACGCTCCAGAGTTGGCCTCTGGGCCGCGCCAAAAGAGATCGAAAAGTCTTTTGCGTTGAACGTAGCGAGAAGATCTTCCGGCAGCACTGAGGTGATGCCGTTGATGCTCAGGGCAAAGAGAGTGACACTGAGGACATTTCCCTGCGGGACACCTACTTCCTGCTCTATTGTCCCGGAGAGGGCTTCTCCCCCCCGTACGCAGAATCGACGATCTTGCAAAAAATCAGATATAAAGATTGGGAGATGCCCCCTCGCCCCTATCTCGCGGAGAGTCTCCATAATACCGTATCGTCCTGTGGTATCATAGGCCTTCTCCAGATCGAAAAAGACTGTGGCGTAGTGCTGTCTACGAAGGAAGGCCTCGCAGACGGCATTTTCAAGTCGGAGCAGAGCATCCGACGTGGAGTGGAACTTGCGGAAGCCGCACTGTGCAGAAGACAGATGGCCTCAGCTGCCCAGAAAAAAGGCTAATCTAACATTTACCAATTTTTCCATCAACTTGCATACGCAAGAGGTTAGAGAGATTGGGCGGAAACCGGCCGGAGTAGAGTGATCTCTCCCCGATTTGCGAAAAGCGAACACAGTAGCGATTCGCCAGGAATCTGGGAGGAGACCCTCCATCAGATCCTGTTGAACAAATCTAAGAGAAAGGCCATGCCTCGATCACCCAGGTGTCGAAGCAAGGCGTACGGGACATCGTCCGAACCATAAGCGGTGTCCGCGCACGAAGCAAGAGCGGAACGAAACTCACTCACAGTAAATCTGTGGTTGAAGGGTTCTCCGCCTCTGGAGGTAAAGTCCAGTCGGCGGCCTTCGGCGACATCACAACGTGCATTGAATGCTGGTGGTGCAGCATGCCGGCTAGAGAATACGGAAAAAGCGGTCGCGATTGATTCCGCCACGGATGCGGGGTCCGAGATTGCGGTCCCGTTTTCCCGCTGAACCGGAGGCGGGTCCTGCGAGAACTTGCCCCGTATCATTTTGATTCGCTTCCACACCTTTGCTAGAGGAGTCTTCCCGTTAAGTGAAGACACATATGCCCGCCAAGAAGAGCGGCGGGCGTGCTTCGAAATATACCGAAACCTAGCCCTAGCCCGACGAAATTCAACGACAATGAAATTGTTCGGGCGGCGCTTATAGCGCATGTAGGCATAACGCTTCTGTTTGAGTGCTGCCTCACATTCGGCTGACCACCACCGGAGTGTTTGGCGTGCAAAACGGCCAGACGTTCTGGGAATAGTAGTCAGGCCCGCGGCGATGAGGTTGCCGGAGAAGAACTCAACGGCCTCATCTACCGACCTAAACTACTCGACTGAGATAGAGAATTCAGTCATTTCCTGAAATGCAGGCCACCGCGCCCGCGCTAAGCACCACCGAGGTGGGCTCTCAGGCGGCAGCTGCTCTGAAAATGATATTTGAATGATAAAGTCATTACTACCATGAAGGTCATCGACCACCCCCCAATCAAAATCAGGCTATGCATCCGGAGAGCACAGAGATATATCAAGGCAAGAAAATGAAGCGGTTCTCGGTCAGTGATGCGTAAACTCATCCACATTAAGGACATCTATCTCAAGCTCTTCGATCAGATCGCCAAGTACTTGTCCCCTGGGATTTATTGAGTAGTCTCCCCAGAGAGGATGTCTGCCGTTTAGATCTCAAGGCAAGAGAAAGGGCCTCGCCAACAGTGCCATCACGCGGCAGAGGCAGATGACGGTAGAATGTACGCAGAAATAACGGTATACCTCCTATCCAGGTGAAGCTACACAGTTACTGCCTGAAAGGAATTATCTAAAGTGAAAAGAAGAACGGAGACATCATGCCGGGTGTAAACCACGCATCTCCGAGCCCGGCCCCCATCTTGTGGTGGTAGGGTCGCAAAACCCTTATAACCCGGGATGGTGGGCAGGGGGCACGCGCCTAGCATGGTCTCCTGCAAAAAGATAGCTAACGCGGAACGGTACGAGACGAGCCTCCGCAGCCCCTCCCAGTTTGCCCTGAGTCCACTGCAATTCCATTGAAGGAATATGACCTCCATGCCTAGCTTGGAGGAGACGCGGGGGCCCTCCTCGAACAGAAGACCCTCATGGGAATGGCCGTACGCTTCCCGTAGGCAGAACCCCGGGCGCTGTTATTCTGACAATGCGCTGAAGGCGCTGTCGCCTTCGAGGACTTATTGGGGGAGGTTTGGCTCGCCAAGCGAGTCTTTTCCTCCCTCCGCCTCAAAACCTTAGGCAAGCGTTGCGACTTCGGAGGCGGGAGGCCCTCTTTTCGAGGATCGACCGTCTCCGAGTCACTCAGCCTACCACTAGGCGTGGGCGAACGAGCCGAAGCTTCTTTGTTGCTGTCTTCCTTTCGAGGGACAGCTTTAGGAACCCCGGAAGATGGCCTGGCGACCAACTTCAAGTGTGTTGCCTCCTGTGAGTCTAACGATTCGGTGGAGGCGCGTGGCCGTTTCGCCTTGCGGGAAACGGTTACGCTGGGTTTAGGGGAGGAGCCCTGTGTGTGAACCCTTTGTGCCGCCAGCTTTACCAGGGGAGCGCCTGGGTTGAGTAGAACCCCCAGAAGGGCTCCGAATGGGCGCGGAAACAACCGTGCTCGTTGGCCTGGATGGGCCACGAGCAGAGGGTGTCTTTCTAACCAATGAGGCGTAAGACGTCCCGGGCAGAGCCGGGGGCGCTAGGACCAAGTCCTTAGCCTCGCGGAATGAGAGGCGATTTTGGGCCTGAACGGCCAGGATTTCTTTCTTAAGAAGATATGCACCACATTGCTTCGAAGAAGCGGGGTGCGGCTTTCCGCAATTGACACACTTGGCCACACACGATTTGGACTTATCGTGTGCTGCCATGGAGCAATTTATACATAGTTCGGGTGACCCCGACTTTGCACGTCTACATGATCGATTCGTATGGCCGAAGCGGTGTCAGTAATAACACCTCGGCGGCAATGTTACTATTGCCTTCATGCGCTAGCGGTACCAACCGTCACAGTCGAACATGCCGAAGAGTTTAGGGGTGGGTCTCGAGACCCCTCCCTGTTTTCTCATCACACGCTTGACCTTGACCGCCCCGTGGTCGGCCAGCTCTAGAATGATATCTTCTATGGAGTAGTCCACGAGTTTCCTCGCATAAACTACTCCTTTCACAAAGTTCATCGTAGAGTGCGGCGTCACACTCACCGGGGTGTCATCAAGTGTCCGAAGAGCACTTATCTTGGCCTCCTCGAAGGGATCCGCCTCATTCGCCAGAAGGCTCCCGTCCGAGAAACGGGTCGCCTTCGGCTCTGTATCAATTACACTAGCTAATGCTCTTCTCTGAAGGATCAGGTTGCCCTTGACCAACATGCTGCCATCAGTAGAGCGAATAACTAAAAAGCGTTTGAAGCCAGCGGGCTCGAAAACGCCAGGCAATTTCTGAATGAGGTGCCCGGACGTAATCGAGGCTCCGCTCTGCGCACTTTTGGTCTTTTGGGGGGATTTCCTGCCCAGGCGAGCACTGGGGCCGGACGTGCCAATCTGGGTTTAGTCTCGTTCAAGGATGTTAGTGGCCTTGTCCCTCCTCGCGGCTCCCGTGGAGGGAGAAGAGCCACGAATCTTTTTAGTCTTTTTTATATTTGCCCTTTTCTTTTTAGGAGAGGAGGGCGGGGAATGAACCCGCTTCTCCCCTCCGCCGGCAGAAGCCCCTAGGCCAGATCTACCGGCCTCAGCAAGGTCCTTCTCCGAGATGGAGAAGGTCCTGGCAGTCGCAAGAGCACCTGTCGAAGGAGATATCTCCCCTCCTTGTACTGCCTCGGAAACCCTAACCGTTTGAGGAGGACCTTGCATAGGGGTGGGCTCGAATTCGGTGATTGGCGCCGAGCTCGGATTCGCTCCCATGGAAGGCCCTACCGTCTGAGGCTGGGTTGCCTCAAGGACCATGTATATCTCAGGGAGGGGGGGGGGGGGCTCCAGTTAGCCATCCCTCCCCAGGACATCACAGGTCCTATTGGCAGCGCTGTCACAAGTCAAGTCTAGGGCGGCACAGGCCTTGACCCCGGCAAGGTTCAATATTCTTGCCAGCAGCTCTTTTGAGGGAAGCGACTGAAGGAGCCTGGCTTCCTTCTCCCCCCTAAGGGGGTTTTCCCTACTGAACCGCTTCAATGGGGAGCGGTCGGCTATTGGCTGACTCCTGACTTTCTTGGCAGTCCCCTTAGAGAGTAAAGGAGGCACTGCCGCTGGAAAGAGGGGGTGAGGGGAATCCCCCTACCCGTAGACGAAGGAGAGGAGTAAGCTTCCTCTCCGGTTAAAGAAATTTGGAGGGTCCCCTGCTCAAGCACGGGGGGGACGGAACCTCCATTTTTTATGTGGAGCTGCCAGAAGGCGGCTCCTTTGAATGTGAGAGGGAAAGGTGAAGGTTTTTTTTCAAAATTTCCATCATTGGGCATGGTAACCCTAGATTTTTCACAGGATCCACACGCTCATCACGCCTCGCAGTAGCCCTCCCTGCAGGGGGTGCGTACATGTCTAGCAGTCCCTCGGCATGATGGCTCCACCTTGGACACGGCGAAAAGTTGATAGTGTGAAGAGAAAAGGAAAAGGGATGTGAGGAAGGTATGGGTGGGGCTGAAGCAGGTTGTTAAAAACCCATTATCCTAAACCGGAGCTCAGGGGTTAGGGAACATTATCCCCTCCCCCCTCAGCCCCGATCCGGGATAGTTGGCTGTGAAGAAGGTCGACATCTACCCTGTGAAAATAGAGGCAGTTCAGAGAAAGTTGTAGGAGAGGTTGTAGGTGAAGTAACGAAGTAGGGGAGAAATACAGGCTGTCTGAAGGAAGGTAAAGAGGCTAAGCTGGGGCCGGACGGGGCGCTGACTCCTGTCAGCACGGCGGCCAGGTAGGAAAATCGCCCCGCCCCTAACGGGTTATTAAACTAATAAATTATTATTATAAAAATAGAGATAGCTATTATTTTTCTATGTTATTCTAATGCTTGTAACATTTGTTTTTGAAAACCCCCAGAATAAAACCCGGGTTTTATTGGGCTTTTTCAAAACTTGGGCTTTTTTGCCAACCCTGACTGTGATCTGTTCTTACTATAATATAATTAAACTACGCAATTATTAATATTATATAAAAATATATATAGCTATTCTTTTTCTATGTTATTCTAGTGCTTGTAACATTTGTTTTTTGAAAAAAACAAGAATTAAAAACCCAGAATAAAACCCGAGTTTTTTTTTCAAAATTACACTATTCTTTTCAAGAAATGAATGCTAATTATCATTATTTTATTCAAAATTCATATTTATGTTTATAATTTAAACAAATATGTATCAAATTAAGGTTATTTCTCTGATACTGACTCATAATTCATCTCTCCTTCTACAGGTTATGGCTATCATGGGACATGGATACCCCAAATTCTCGATTAGTGATCTTTTACTGTGATCTATTCTTACTATAATATAATTATTAAACTATGTAATTATTGATATTATTTAAAAATAGATATAGCTGTTCTTTTTTTATGTTATTCTAATGCTTGTAGCATTTTTTTTTTAAACCCAGAATAAAACCCGGGTTTTATTGGGCTTTTTCAAAATTCTGGGTTTTTGCCACTCTGACTTCTACACTACATGGACAAATGAATCCCATGCTACCACCTCAAGTGGTGTTAGTTTATTTCTGAACTCCCTATTGCGTATCAATTCTCTGATCTCCGGCCCTACAAAAATGCCAGCTTTAAGTTTAGCATCGGTTTTCTTTGCACCGAATCTCTCTGAGTACTGGAATCCATCAGAATCATGTGCCATTGCTTTAACAAAATTCGTGATAAGGCCAAGTTTGATATGGAGTGGTGGAAGGTAGATCTTCTGTAGATATACCAAAGGCACGTGCTTCACATTCTATCAGCCAACTATGTGTTCTCTTTCGGGCCACTTTTTGACAATATAATGATTCCTGTCATCACGGCTGTTTCATAGGCATAATAAGCACATATTCTTTGTATATCCTAGCTACAGTCCACGAAGTAAAGAAATTACCTTTAGATCACCGCAGATATTTCACTTATGATGCGAGTAATGAACACCTTCCAAAATAAATTTCATTGAGTCATGTCTCTATCATCCCAAAAATAAGTACGACAGGAATTAAAGGTTTTTTGTTACCATTGTGTAGCAACACAGCTTTGAAGCTAGCAGTGCTTGCATCAATGAATAGTCTCCATTCATCAGAGGAGAGCTCTAGCTAGTGAGATTGATAGAGAGCCGAAGGTAACCAGTTTCTCAGACGGGAGCCTTTTGGCGAATGCGTCGAATCCCTTCGAGGCGGCCATAATTAGGGCATTTCGGACACTTGATGGCACGCCTGTGAGTGCCACGCCGCACTCAACCATGAACTTCGTGAGAGGAGTATTTTACTCCAGGAAACTCGTGGAATACTCCATAGTTGATATCACCTTAGAGCTGGCCGACTATGAGGCGGTCAAGGTCGAACGTTTGATGAGAAAATAGGGAGGGACCACGAGACGTACACCTACACTCTTCGTTACGTGTGACTGTGACAAGCTCCTTGACTCACAGAAAGTAATACCCCTGCAGTTGGTCATGAGGCCATCTTTCGGGGTTCCTAAAGTTGCCCCCCGAAAGGAGGACAGCACTAAAGGAGCTTCGGCTCCTTCGCCCTCACCCAGTGGTAGGCTAGGTGTCTCGGAGACGGTGGATCCTCCAAAGGAGGGACCCCCGTCTCCAAAGCCGCCTCACTCGCCTAAGGTTTCGAGGAGGAGGAAGGAAAAAACCTGCATGGCGAACACCACCACCCAAAATCCCACCTCGGTAGTGCTTGACGAGTGCACGGTGGACCGGATTTCAGGAAATGACTAATTACTGTCTCAGCCGATGAGTTTAGGTCGGTAGATGAGGTCGTTGAGTTCTTCTCCGGCAACCTCATCGCCGTGGAACTAACTACTATTCCTAGAACGTCTGGTCGTTTTGCATGCCGACCACTCGGGTGGTGGTCAGGCGAGTGTGAGATGGCCCTCAAACAGAAGCGTTATGCTTACATGCGCTATAAGCGCCGCTCGAACGACTTCACTGTCCGTGAATTGCTTCGAGCTAGGGCTAGGTTCTGGTATATTTCGAAGCACGCCCGCCGCTCTTCTTGTCTGGCATACGTGTCTTCACTTAACGAGAAGCGCCTTATAGCAGATGCGTGGAAGCGAATCAAAATGATAGGGGACAAGTTCTCGCAGAACCGCCCTCCCGTTCTCGAGGAGAATGGGACCGCAATATCGGAGGCGGGGCCGTGGGAAGTCCTTTGCGACAGCATTCTCTAGCCGGGATCCTGCTCCGCCAGCATTTAATGCACATCGTGATGTCGCGGACGCAGCCGACTAGACTAATTCCAGAGGCAGAAAATCCTTCAACGACAGTTTACATTAGCTGAATTGTGTTTCGCTCTCGTTTCTTGCGCGGGCACCGGCCCTGTTCCAGACGATGTCTCGTACGCCATGCTTCGACACCTGGGTGAGCGAGGCATGGCCTTTCTCTTAGATTTGTTCAACAGGATATGGGTAGTAGGTACCCTTCCAGGCTCCTAGCGAATCGCTACTGTGCTCGCTTTCCGCAAACCGGGGAGTGATCACTCTACCCCAGCCGATTTCCGCCCAATCTTTCTAATCTCCTGCGTGTGCAAGTTGATGGAGAAATTGGTAAATGTTAGATTAGCCTTATTTCTAGACAGCGGAGGCCATCTGTCTTATACACAATGCGGTTTCAGCAAGTTCCTCTCCACGTCGGATTCTCTGCTCCGACTGGAAAAATGCCGTCTGCGAGGCCTTCGTAGACATCACTGCCCTACGGTGTTCTTCAACCTGGAGAAGGCCTAGGATACCGCATGGTGATACGGTATCATGGAGACTCCACACACGATTGGGGCGAGGGGCCGCCTTCCAATCTTTATATCTGAATTTTTGCGAGATCATCGATTCCGGGTACGGGTGGGGGGGAACCCTCTCCGATCCAATGGAGCAGGAAGAAGGTGTCCCGCAGCGAAGTGTCTTCAGTGTCACTCTCTTTGCCCTGGGCATTAATGGCATCACCTTAGTGCTGCCGGAAGATGTTCTCGCTAAGTTCTACGCAGACGACTTTTCGATCTCTTTTGGCGCGGCCCAGATGCCAATTCTGGAGCGTCGACTCCAACATGCATTGAACTGTGTCTCTCGCTATGCCGAAGCGCACAATCTTCGGTTTTCCTTAGCCAAGACTAAGGTGGTGCACTTCTTCCGCCATTCGCTGCTCCTCCCTAAGCCAGATTTGTTTCTAAATGTGGTTCGCCTAGAAGTGGTAGACTCGCACAGTTCCCTTGGTTTTGTATTTGACCGACGCCTTACCTGGGAGGCTCATATTCGCAGCCTTAGGGTTACTTAATGGGGCTCTGTAAGGTGCTGCGTCTGTCTTCACCGCCGAGCTGGTGGCAATACACCGCCGCGTAAGGGAGATAACGCGACATGCTAGGTTCAGAGACCGGATTATGATTTATAGCAACTCATAAAGCGCACTGAGTACTCTCAAGACATTGGAATCTCCGCATCCCCTGATCGCAATATCCGTGACGTCACGGTTTTGGCGAGCCGGGAGGATGTCGATATTATCTTATGCTAGGTTCCTGGACGTATAGGAATTGCGGGGAATGAGCGCGCCGATGAGGACAACAAAGAGTCCGCTAGGACTGGGCGACTGTTCCCATGGACCTACCCCCTAATGCCGCGACGGCTTCAGGTTGCTTTCTGTCCTCTCCGAATTGGGCACACGCGCCATTTGATGGAGCTTTCGCCTCGCCATACTGTGAAGACTGCATTGTCCCCGAGACTGTTCGGCACATTCTTGTTAAATGTCATTGTCTGGGTGATCTCCGCGCACGTTACCTGTCCCTGTACCAGGACGGGACGAGCGGGATCGCTACCGCTTGCCCCTTGTACTCGGGACGGATTCGTGCACACCGACTTGTGGACTTTACGACTTTTTGAAGGATACTGGCCTCCTCTACTCTATTTGTTTGTTTTTGTAGGTCGCATGTTCCTGCGCCTGGGGAATACGGACCTACCCCCGACGCCGGAGCCCGCTTCCATGTTGCCTTTTTGCTTTGTTTACCTTTTTTGTCGTTTTTTTTAGCCTTTGTTGTTTATCGTTATTTATTTTTTTATATGGCTTAGTAGTAGGCTCTGGTGATTACGGCTACTTATGCCCCAAGTAGGCATTCGCCAGATGGGCTCCTACTAAGAAAAGAAAAACAAAGTCGGGAAAGAGCCCAGTCTTCCCGGCAGAGTATCGCCTATTCTCCCCTCTCAAATTTGGTGTAAATCTTTTTTTGAAAAAATCATTGCCAACAGAGTGCAGTCCTATCTGGAGGCCAATAATCTGCATAACTTCCAACAACACGGATTTAGAAGGCAGAGAGGTATGGATATGGAACTAGCAATGATCACGTAGAAATTAGCCAAAATAGAAGAGAAGAAGCATGCGGACCTAGTATTGAGGGACGTGAAGAAAGCGTTTCACAAAGTGTGGCGACAAGGAGTACAGTTCGAGATCCTCTAACTTGGACTCAATCCCAGATTGGAAAAAATAATCTGTGACTAAATTATTGATCGAAGATCCTTCATCGCGATCTGCGAACACCAGGGGCCAGAATTTCCAATGGAAGAGGGCGTCCTTCAAGGTGGGTGTCTGAGCCCACTGCTTTACTCGATATTTACCAGAGACCTCCCAACCCCTAGGCTCGAAGAATCTATGTATATCCAGTTCGCCGACAATGTGACACATATTGTAGTTTCCCCATACAATAACGAAAGAGCGATGGCAAGAATTACGGCATGGGAAATTAAATAAAAAAAATAAATGAATACGAACGCCGCTGGAAGATAGCGACAAAGGCAAACAAGTTCACCATCATTCCCATAAAAAGAAATAAAACAGCGCCAATTTTCGTAGAGGAAGAAAGATACCCATACAAGAGAGCAGGCTCAGTGCTAGGTCTAAAAATAAACAGCAAATGATATACGGTCCAGCTAACCAGCATAATTGCACGCACGAACAAAGATATTAAAGAACTATATTCCTTCAAAGACATGAAAAGAAGCAACAAAAAGAAGATATACTCTGCCTAAATTCGGCCAAAGATTTTGTATCTCCCCATGCTACTGGCGGCGATACCAAACTCTTGGCTAATTAAACTACAAAGAATCCAGAATAAGGCACTCTTACTAATTACATACACAAGAAGAAGAGACAGAAAACGCCAACATACGCCACACGAAGAAATTGAGATAAGTGAAATCAACAGAGAACTAGTGGCTAGAGCCCTTAACATTTGGAGGAAAGTGGAAAGGAGCGCGGCTCCGACTTCACTAGAAATCATTTCGAGATTCCCGACCCTGCACTAAACCAAACAAGACGAAGGTTCTCCAGCAGCAGAATTGCTGCACGGTACAACCAAGACACAATGTATACATCATATAACCGAATACAGGCTACCGAACAAACCATATAAATCAAAGTTGCTGCAACAATACATAAGTCACAAACAAAACGCCCAAAAAAGGCTTGAAAGATAACGTACAAGAATTGTACAAAATATTTTCACCCAGAATTTAACCCAACATTAATTTAGTTTAAACCATATTTACTAGGCTACAGCCATTTATCTGGACATATGGATGGAAATGCATATGTCAAAAAAATAAATAAATAAATAACATATACAATTTAGGAAAATCAATCTACTACCAGTAGTAGCGCAACTTTAAATGCTTCGAACCAACACATGGAGGGAAAAAAGGAAAATAAGGAATCCACAAGAAAATCCACACAAAAATACCGTTTCACCAAGGACCTAGCTACTTTCTCTATCCTCATTTCATAATTTTCACTCTCAACTCTCCTACTATGTATTATATACATACATATATATATACTCAAAGTTTTCTTCACTTTTTTATGTCCATGTTCCATGTCCCTGTCAATGTCCATCATTCCATTTCTTTTCATTCCCTGAAGATGACCTACCACGGTCGAAAGCGTCTTGGAATAAAATATATCTTTTGCGAATGTTATTTCTCGCATCAAAGACCCAGTCAAAAAACTTGTAAGAGAAATAAAGAGAATACAAGTTAAAATTAATAACGCTGCCATTGCTGTAGACTTCAATAGTGCATGCATACAACATGGCCTCTTACGTATATATATATATATATATATATATATATATATATATATATATATATATATATATATATATATACATAATGTGCTTATATACATCCAATTTAGAATTTAAGTAAATTCATTTTTCCATCCTTTAATCTAACACATTATTGGAGATTTTCTACGTAAGTTGTGTATTTGTAGTGGGAGTGTAAAACTAACATACGCATTCCGCCTTTCAATTGACACATTTTTTATTGTTATGTTGACATGACACTATCCGATGTAACCATTTTTAATTTTGAGTTATTAAACCGCATGACTTCAATCTCCCACATCGCATTTTTTTTTGGGGGGGAGGGGGTAGTTACCAAAGGCAAGACATTTCCTTTTTAGAGTTTGTTGAAAGGATGAGTGCGTTTATTTACAGCTACATAACCTCTGAAACCCATTCTCTTTTAGCTGTCTTCAGGATAACCAAGATGATGTAGGGGTTTCTCGCCATTACACGTCTTAGTTAGGACTTTAGAAGCTCTTTTAAATCATTCAGAATAAAATAATTTAAATTCTCCGGTCAGAACATTCGCTATTCCTCCTTGACTGGCCACAGCGTTTTTTTATTCTGCGCAAGATCGGTTGCAGGAGGCTTTCTTATACTCTTGTCGACAGTGGGATTATACAAATCCTCTCAGAGGAGCGATGTCTGAAGACGATCACCCAGATTTAGCCATCTTGATAATATCCTCCTTTGTTGCAATGAGAATTTGTCCCCCCAAACCAGAGCTTAGTCGACTAGAAAAACCTGCTCACAATTTAGTAATATTTATCCATTTTTTTCTTGATCATATTCACTCACGTGCTTTCAACGACTTTCCTAGGCAAGTTATTTTAAGTTTCTGTTTAAGAGCTTGAAATGGTTATTTCTAGCGTCCGCTCGGTTATTACTCAAAAAGTGGATCATAATTTATGTTAGTAAATCCTTTTAGTATTTTAAGACTTAAATAAGTTCGGCGCCTATATAAATGCGGATCTTTCAATGAAATTAGTGTGCCATAGCCTTTAAAACCACGATCTCTTCATAAGTTCGCCTTTTGTGAAGCTTCAGTGAACTATTTTGAAAATTTGCTAATAGTACTTAATTTTGCGTGATCGTCAAATTCCTTAATTTTACGTAATGTATTTATATGTCAAGGTCGTTTATATGTATCTTTAAAAAAGCAAGGATCGAGAACAGAGCCTTGAGATACGCTGCTATTGAGCGAAGCCTTTGAATATTATTTCCATTGACAACCAATCTGCCTACGGTTTTCCATCCAATCTCTAATCAATTATAGTACACCGAATCCTATTACGTGTACTTTTAGCTTTAAGTCTTTTACGAGGAACCGCGCCAAAACCTTTTTGCTGTGGACTAAGTAATCCTTGCTTGCTCCCTGTAACTATGTAACTATGAAATTGCTGAAAAAACGAGCAAATTACTCAGATCGGCCGCGTCGAAAGCCGTGTTGCGAGTCATTTATTAAGCTATTTGCCCCCGTTCCTCGAACGTAGTGCGCTGAGTCTCGATTCGTGTTTTACTCGAAAGTAAGATCTAAGTTCACCCCATTAATAGTCATTGTCAAGAGTCTATTATTTGAACTTTGCGCCAAGGCAAGGATTACTCCCTCGGACCAAATCTTCGAGGTAACAGCAACGCGCATCTCCTGTGCAAGTGCTCCCCCCCTCCCCAGTATAAGCCTTCATCGTCGGCTTTGTATACGCTCAAGGTCATTCAAGCGACCCTCGGTCATTATTGTTCGTTTGTTGTACAGTGATCGTTCCCACCAAGTCTTCCCCCTTTTTAGCTGCTGAGACTCATGTCCCTCTAATGTGTATATAGCTGGTTTTAAAACTCCTTTTAACCTTGTAAAATAATAATAATTTGCATATTAGTAAAGTTACTTTTGTACCTGTTTTTCTGTTATCCCGGAAGCTCCAAGATAGTCGACTGTTCGCCAAACCACATTTTGTTAATTTGCACTCTGCTTATATTATAAAACTCAAACGTGCTCGAAAGGGTTAACTTGACCATATTCTACGACAATAAATGTGGCCTTATTTCTATTCCTTGGATTCGTTTAAAAAAAAATATATATATATATATATATATATATATATATATATATATATATATATATATATATATATATATTCAGAGAAAGGATTGATGTTTTTAGCGAGATGAGAGGTCGAAGGATTGTGGTGGTGGTCACCAGTTCCAAGTTAGAACATATATTTCTTGTCTGCTACATGAATCCTAGTTCGGGATTGATTCAAGTGTGTTTGAGGGTGTCCACCAAATAGGTTCATATTTGGATTTACAAATCAGTTGATAAAATACTTTATTTTGAACTTGAGGTTTAATAAGATGAATGGCTAGACCTTGTGAATCCTATCCATCGAGGTAGATGGAGCACAACGAAGACGAAGTGGTTTGATCGACTGTGTGGATAATGTGGATCTGACTGTGAATAATCTGTGGTTGTTTTATATGTGTAGAAAAGGTGGGCGAATTGTTTATTCCAGTTACCTATAATTTTTGATACTCAAGTCAGTTTATGTTAAAACTTCACTTCCTCTTATTTTTTCAAAATTACACTGGATAGTATTAAGTAATGCTATATATTGTTATTTTTGTTTTTACTTTCCTCTCAATATTTGTAAATTTTATTGATTTATCTTGTCTTCTCCGCTTTTTTTAGCCTTTATATAATCCATGTCTTTTACTCTTTAACTGTTATTGTTAATATTTCTTCCCCCTCTCAATAGTCGATACCGTTGCTGATGATGGTGCGAAGGTCCGAAACGTCCGGCCAATAAATGATTAATCTTTTTGGTCTTCATATTCCTAATATGTATCAGATTCCAAAGGAACAAATCAATTACAGGTGTATATATATATATATATATATATATATATATATATATATATATATATATATATATATATATATATATATATATATATAAGGCTTATTTCTCCCTATATTCATCTTTAATTTATTAAATAGTGTGTTTACTAAAATCAGAGTTAATCAATATTTCTTTGGATTCAGATAAAATTTCTAATTAGGTGATATGTCTATGGGGAACATAAACAAGAGTTATCACAAAAGGAAATTGTTAAAAAAAGAAGAGAATGTTCAAGATAAATTACGATAATCAATTTATCATCCCAAATACAACACATAGACATAAGGTCGTCGAGCATCAACACCCAACACTATAGGTTTCTCCAAAAAACAAATACAATAATAATAATAATAGTGATAAGTTTCCGCTCTTCCCAATGCCCTCATTCATTGGGAAAGGCTCTGTCTTCCAGACAAGATAGAACTGATAGACTGCGTGACCTCTAAAGGCATACTTTATCCTCTAGAATGTCGTACTTAACCTTCTTCAAGGTCATTCTAGATCCTCTCCAAGCTCCTAATTGATCCTCTTCTAGGTCATAATTGTCCTCTGCTCCCAAGATTAGACTTTATTCCACCCAAGAACCTCCTTGACTTCCTCTACAGTCGTATTTTACACCATCCATGGTCTGTTTTTACCTTCTCCAAGGTCGTACTTGAACCCCTTATATTGTCATACTTAAATCCTCCAGAAATTTTGGAGTAACAAAGTGTAAGAACAGAACTGGACACCCTATACATATGTTGAGGTCACTGTGTGTGTGTTAACTAAAACGAAAGGAAAATTGGGTGAGTCAATAATCCAATGAAGGAAGCTTCACCTTGTGGAGAAGGAGTAGTGACGAGAAGCGCCTTTCCCACCGCCTTTGTATTCTTAGCCATGTTTTGCTTCTATGGCCTTGTTGGGTTATTGCTATGATATGTATTTCTATGTTTCTCCTATGATGTATCAAACCATGTTTCTCTTAGTTATACTTATTCCTAACGTGTATCATTCTAGTAAGGTAAGGATAGCGCTACATCCCACTTGTTTGCTTAGCGTGGACGAAGAGTATTTCTCAGGTGTACCCGATGAGATGTGAAGGTAGCTACTCATTGCTACAATAACCGCATGTATCGTTCTGGGGGGAGGGGGCTCGGTGCCAGAGTTTCACTTCCATAAGACGGGAAAGATGTATCAATTAAATATAGAGGAATGAAGCTTCTAGATATGTAGCTAAGCTTTCCTACTCATTCCCATGCTCCTACATGAGTCACGAGCTGCCCGACATATACGTACATATTCTTAACTTCGCCGTGGCCGGTCCCAAGCCTGGCTGAGAAAGCGGGAGGGTTGGCTGAGTGGTGCAGATACGTCAGCAATAGAACCAAACACGCCTCGAAGACCTCAACGGCGGATCAGGCGGATTAAGTTGCTTCAAACTCAACGGCTGTGAAGGAGGAGTAAGGCTGCGGCGGATCAATCAGCTTCATTCGTCTTGGTTTCATTGCCGTTGCAATCAGTTATTTGATATATCAAGGATCGTGTGCTTCTTGAAGTGCAAAATAGGACCACGTGCTTCTTGAAGTACAATATAAGCAAATTTTGAAATTTTGCATGATACTCGTATATTCGTGCCAATATCATTTATATACATATATTAAAACAGTAAAGGTCTGATAATCGATCAATGAGGAACGCTGCTCTTGACCAATCCCCATAGTTAATTATTCTCTTTGACAACATCTCTCTGCCTCCGACCTTCCAGGGGTGGGTGGGTTCAATGTTTAAAATATCATCCCAATTTAAAAGTTATAAGCAAGAATAGAAAATATCAAAATTACAAGATTTGAAGTTCGGAATCAGACAGAGCTATCGTGACCATTTTTAGAAATATTTAGATTGAATCAAATTATATTGTGATCGCTGTTTTTAATTGTTAGGTCGCTTTATATAATTTCAACTAATTTTTCCTTATTATTTTTTCAAAAGTAACTCTAGAATATTCTGTTTCTGTTCCAGTTCATCGATTTATGATGCCTGAAGTTTTCATTTAGAAATTCTATAAGTCGGTTTCCTGCATTGTCCACCGTTTCATCTATAAAATTTCATTCAGAAAATCGAATACAACTTGTTTCTCCATTCTTTTTCCTCTAAATAAGATCATAAGCATTAAAAAAATAAGAAAATTATACCCTTCCCTTTAGCTCGGTGGTCTATAGTCTACTAAAAAAAAATATTTTATTACTATTTATCACGAAATTGACAGCTAAAATCTTATACCAAATATTTATATTGATGACTTTCATTATCGCGACTACTCCGTTTTTTTTTATGTATAAAACAACACCGCGATATTTTCCTCTTTACTTATCCCTATTAAAATTTTTGCTTTCCTAGGTACCAAATGTCCTAGGCATGAGTTGCCCTTTCCCAAGCCGGTAGGAGGGTTTGAAGTTCTCGCTATCTCTTCCACACATTTTCACTGGTTCGATCTTCACCAGTTTCCTTTAAAGATCTTTTACAATCTTTTCGCCGGAACGAGTAAGAGCCGGGCCTCATTTAATTAACTGTTATGGCAAGTTTTATTTTATGATGTTTTATTTGGGAGTCATTTACTTTCTTTTGCTTCTCTTTATTTTTTTTTGGTTGACATGGATTTATTTTTTTAACTTAATTGACTCCCATGGCATGATTTATTTTTTAGTTTGCTGTTTGGGGGAGGGGGTATTTTCTTTTGTTTCTTTCTTTTCGGTTGACATTTGATTTATTTTTAATTTAGTTGACTGCCATGGCATGATTTAGTTTTTAGTTTTTTTGAGGGGGGGGATTTATTTTCTTTTGTTTTTCTTTTTAACTTTTTGCGTGACATTTGATTTATTTCATGGATATATGTAGATTGATATTTAGGTATTCCGATGGCTGTGCCTTTGCCGCTATGGTGGCATCTTCGAAAAATTAGCCCCTCCCCCCTTAGCGTGTCTTGAACTGTCGCACGCCCCGAACTGTCGAGGTTGATAAGGAAACAGCGTTTAATTGACTTGAATTGTGGCAAAATTGATTTTGATGTCAGCTGATGTGGCTCCAATCGTTAAATCGTTTTGGAAATTTGTTAATTGCGTTCAATTTATCAAGATTTGTAATGAATTGATTTATTTCCTTACTGAGGAATGTCAGGGAAAGATTTGAAGTTAATTTAAGACCCCTGAAACGAGGTCAAATCCGTACGCTCGGATATTCCCGTAACTCTTCCCTATTTCTTAAGGTTGTAAAAGTGTACTTTTTGCACTTGAAAGCTGATGAAGCTTTAAATAGGTATCTTCATAATTCAAGATCAAACTTCCCTTAGAAAGGGTAATTGGCCCCACAGTTTAGCAGACATATGGTTTATAAGGTATATGCCCCTCCCCTCCTAAAGTTGCGACCCACGGTCCTCGATTGTTTTTACTTTCACTTTCTTTTCACTCTCCACAAATTTTCCACACATTTTCACTCCGCACTTCACCAATCTCTAGATTAAACCTTTCACAAATGATCCGGCGTACCCGTTACTTTTCTCTTAAAAACCTCGCTGTAGCTGACATCTGGAAAATTGCGTTCTCTTCCTGTCCTAAACCCGGGAAGAACCTGCAGCTATGTCTTCCACACATTTTCACTTCCTGCATCTTCACTAATTTATTTGCAGATGTCTCCTATAAACTTTCTGACGGGCTTTAGAGAAAGGCACCGATTTATATTGATTGCTTTGGTAAAGTTAAATGCCTTCCCCGAGATACTTCGAGGCGAGTTGGGTCCCAAATTTTCTCATTAGTTGGTAGTTAGTTGTAGAAAGTGATGGTTTTGAAATTTGATAAGAAGAATGAATTTGACAAGAGGCTGCACAATGCCACCTAAAAGGTATATGACGGATTTGTAAGTACGTGCAAGAGAACCAAAGTTACCTGCAACGCAAAATATTTGACAATAAATGGCTACATCACTCCACAAAAAATGAAACTAAGCACTCACCTTATTCCCGTAATGAGCTTAGATTAACTTGTCGTTAATATATACTGAGATTATAAACTATATATACTTAAGAGTTGAGAAATTAAATGTAAAAAGTAAGACGAGTTTGCCAAAGAAAATGGAGCACCACTGTTCCTTTCCTCTCTCAGTGAAAGAGGGAGCACGCCAAACAAGAGTGCGTGCTCCCATTGGTGTCTCCTGGTTCTCTGCGTTGAACTCTTTGTCTGGAAAAGAGACCCCATACAACCCCACCAGGTGGAATAGAGGGAAGATCGAGGGAACACCCCTACTGATATCACGCTTCTAAAGTGTGCATCGACCCTCCCACAACCCCAAGTAGGGGCGAGAGTCGTAAACGCTTCCATAGAATGCCAAATTCGCTCAGCCTCTCAAACGGTCCAAGAAAATCGGAGATAAAACGGGGCGTCATGACCACTTTCTTATCAACTTTCGACAATAAAAGTCCAAAACACTCACCTCAGATCCAAAACGGGGAAAAAAATCATATAGTCACGGAATAAATAGACAAACGAAAGAATGACAGCGAGACGTCTGAGAGAAGGGGAAACCACAGGTCGAAAATATTTTTCTTACAATGCCATGGTTGGAATTCACTCTTTAATTTTAATAATAATAATAGTGAAAATAAATATTGAGTCTGTATTTTTAATATTTGGTCTTCATTGGGCTTGTTTGCTAATCTTTTCGATTATGCAGTTGCTTCTAGTTCCCTCTGACTTATTGAAGCGTTAGGCCTTATTGAACGACCAGGATTAGCGTTCATATGAACTCAGCTGTCGCAGCAATTGACCCCCTCCCCCTATAATATCCATGCGTTAAATACGTGCTTGTTTTTTTTTTGTAATTAATTTGGAGAAGAAAATAAATTGATATAACTCATGATGGCATTTTAACTTACTGGTGAAGGAATTAGTGAATGGACAAGAGCAACAAAAAGTGGACAAAAAGGAAGAAGAGGTGGTAAACATGCAAGAATTTGTTCGTACGACCGTAAACACCTTTGAGTTAGTTGCGACGGCTCTCTTTTCATTTGATTTTCCTCTGAGGGGAAAACTTAAGAGATTCTGTTGTATCTGACTGGACCCTTGAAAAGTTCGTCATAGCAACGGTCAGCCGCTTTGATACTGCATCTCGCATGCGCGAGAGAGAGGGTGTGGGTGGGGCTCAATCACGCAAAACAAGTGACTCTCCAATAGACAGATCTAAGAACAGCATTGGTCATTTTAACTACTTTTCCCCACCACTGAACACAAGGGTTGTTCCCTTATACACCAGGCGTCATTTGAGTCTGTTGTGTTGGTTTATTTGATGTAGTCACTGGTATGGCGTGAATGAGAAGAATCCTTCAACCACAACGGATGCAATGTGAAAGTGCTTGCTTCAAAGGGATTCAGATAGGGGGCGGATAAGAACAGGACGTTGCTGAATTAATGGCATAGCCGAGTGGAAACACCCGCTCCTGATGGCAGCTAGGTTGAGCCACATCTGGTGTGGTAAGTCAAAGGATGGAGTTGCGATTTGGGTCGACTTCTCTCTACCGTTGCCATACATCATTCTTATTTTTCTCCTTATTATCATCATCATCATCATCATCATCATCACTAACTCTATAATTTAACAAGGAGATTTTCTTTGAGTATTTGAATAATAATTTCATCTTAGTTTAGTTATGACTTATGTTTCTGTTATCAAAGTTATTTCTAATAATTCTTTTATAATATCAAAAAACAAAATGGTGAAGTTCATAATTAAATATAATTATCAAAATTTTGTGAAATTTTTAAAACCTAAAGGATTACAAATGGTAAGTTCAGAAAATTTATTTTTATATATTTTCTATTCTATAACTAAATTTTAGCAACGTGATATTTTAAAGGGGGGAAATTAAGTTTAGAGTTCCTTTTTAAAATTATTATGATTAGCGAAGTTCAGAAAATTTATAAAAATTTAACCATGGATGCTCCTTACCTACGGGGAAGTGGCGAATTCATTGCCTGCTTATTACATATTGTTGCTACTTGGAAATGGTAATTCTAAAACGTCTGGTTTAACTGAATTTCCGAATTTTCTTCCTTGAAATGAAAGTTAACTTTGCCGAGGAAGCGAAGAAAAGAAAACCTCGCTAATCTAAAGGATAAAGCCTTGGACTTCCAACACCTAGGTGCCCAAGGTCAATCCCAGCTAGAACGGACACAAAACTGCAGCGTACGGTCGTAGCTGGTCGCTTATTGGATGGTGGATGCGGTGAGCTTGTCCACAGGGGAAAATATCTCCTTACACGCGTCATCACGCACATATTCAATCACAACACCGCTGTCTTTCGTTCCCTGTTTTGACACATAATAAATCCCACACTTCTACCCCGCAATCTGCTGAGGAAGTATCTATACCCATGCACCCGTGACGTGGACGAATCTCCCCCCCCCTCCCTCTCGTGTGTCTCGAAGGGTTATCTGGTTGATAGTAAAACACACTTCTACCCTTCACCTAGTGCCCTCGGGTTTGCCAGCGATTTTCCTTCTGATCTTTATGCGAATTTCATCATCTTGTAGGAAGGGGGGGGGGGTATTTCATCCACGAACAACGAAGCAAAGCGAACCTGCTCATTATTATATTATGCAGATTTCGAGTCATAAAACCATGGAATAAGAGAAATTGAAAGGGGGGAAGGGGGCAGGGGATCACTGGCATAAGCGATGAACAGTGGGGCCGAAATTCGGACCTGATTGTAGTTGGTCAGTCGCCAATTCCATGGCCCCTGCCCCTTTGGTCTACAACCTTAATAGCTCATGGCCACTCTCTGGCTGGTAAAACGGTATCTAAGGGATACCTTTTCTGATTCCCGAAAGTGGTTAATCCACAAGAGAAGTTTAATTCTCACTCTCGCTTCGAGGCGTGGGCTAGATTCGCCCCCACCCCCACCGGAGACCCCAAAGGCATCAGGGGCAAGGCACTTTTGAGGTGGGGGTGGAGGCTCCGGGTCAGGAGTATGTGGTTATAAGTACTACTATGGGCACAATAGTACTTTATCAGCAGGATTCCGGAGCAGAGGGGTGGGGGGTATGTTGTGCCATGGAGACGGGAAAGGAAGTATAGCGGAGTTGGGATTGGCTCTGTGCGTGATGATGCATGTGGGGCTAGTTACTCCTGCAAGTGTATCAGCGTATCCGACCAATGGGCGTGCAGTTCGTGACGTCACTGAAAGGAAAGTTTTGTGTCTACTCCTGCTGGGATCGAACTCCTGCCTCGACGTCAGAAATCCAACGTCGCGTCCTCTAGGCTGACGAGAGTTCCTCTTTCTGATGTTGCTCTGGGATGATCTTATTCCAACTGTCTTGGGCTTATCTCAGTGGGGATCTACTCTTGTTACATGCGTCGAAGCGCCAGGTCTAGGCGTCGGTTTTTTTCAAGAGGAGTAAAGTTCAATTGTACCCATTTAGAGCATTGAAATGACCCATATGACTATAGGGCATCATCCCTGGTGATTTAAAATCTGCCATCGGAGTTATCGCAATGCATGTTTTTAATAATCTTTTATTATTTATCTACGTCGTTTATTCACCTTTTCTCATTCATTCAGGTCATTTATTCACCTTTTTTCTGATTTATTCCCCCATTATAACAAGGAGCACTGTTTAAAAATTAAAAGTTCTAGATGCAAAGCTTGACTTGAGGAAATATTCTTTCAGTGGTAGATTAATGGATCTTGGGAATGCATTGCCTGGGAATGTTGTAAATAGCTCTAGTTTGACATCATTCAAAGGAAAGCATTCGGGATATAGCATATATAAAGAACATGATTTTGCAACTTTACAATTATATATATTATAGCCAAATTGTTATTAGTACTCTTATGTTTGAGGTCTTGTATTAAAAAATACAAAATATAGCAACCCTTCTGGTGTATGAGAGAGAGGGAGAGTTAGAGAGTGTGTGTGTGTAAGAGTGCAAGTGAGATAGTGTTGTGGTGGAGTGAATGTGAGAGCGATTGTAGGGCCATTCTCCAACTCCCTTTTCCCAATACCCTCTCCCTCCCTCTGTAAGAATGTGTGTGTGAATGGATATATATATATATATATATATATATATATATATATATATATATATATATATATATATATATATATATATATATATATATATATGATTTTATGTTGTATTATAAAAAAAAATTCTCTTCCTCAGCTAATTACTTTATTTTGCGAAAGGCCACTCTATAATTTTACTAAAATTCAACAGGATAATCCTTCAATTTGTAAAGAGTGGCGGAGATTGTAGGATTTGAAATAATTTAACTAAAGTTATTGTACGCCCCATTTGGAAGGAGGAGGGTTTCTATATAGCCTCAATACGCGACCGGATTGCAATATAATATTATACCGAGCTCGTAGGCGCCAGTGTTTCTTGATAAGTCCTAGGCAACATTGTGAACACTCGAGTGGCAGCCGGCAGGACTTTCCCCCGGGGGTACCACGTGAGGCCTTTTTGTTTGCATCAAGTGTGGTTGTTAGGCCTCCTTGATACGATTTTGTATTTTGTTGTACATTCATCTCGTCTATTGCATTTGTTGTTTTTTCATTTATCTCTTGTTGGTTTGGTGAGAGGATTGATTTATATTTAATTGTGGATATTCCGCCAATAAGTAGGATTGTTTTTGTTTTTTTTCGAGATCTCAAATTTATTTACCCCTATCTCTTGTAAATATTTACTCCCGTATTTTTTGGTAAATAAAGGACTGTATATACAATCTGTTTCATTTCTCCCTCGATTTCTCACGTCCGTATTAGTGTAGGAAGCGGGTTGGAACGAGTGGGGTTAGAGCGTAGGTTCGTGGCCCGCTACAGTCTGTCTGTGTGCGAGAATGTGAGTGAGAGTGTGTGTCCGTGTGTATGAATGAGAGAGAATGTATGGCTTTGTGTATGGAAGAGAAAGTATATATATATATGTGTGTGTGTGTGTGTGAGGGGAGAGAGTGACGTAGGTTGCAGACTTGACCCTGAGTCCCTGTCACAAAAGATTGAGGAAAGTAGAAGGACCTTTTGGCGCAGTTGGTAAATATCGAGTGAAAACTGATTACATCTCCACTGGCCTCTCTTGTCTCTTTTGACTTGGTTTGCCACAAATCACATGTACCGAAGTGCTTGGTATCGCTTATCGGCGCGCAGATCTTTATTCCCTTTTTTCGCAAGCTCATTAAGCCATTTTAATTGAGATCACTAATGATATCATCAAATGATAAACTGCGTAGTTTGTCACTTTCTATGAACTTAAGACTAAAGGAACGTAATTTATCATTGTTGTTCTAAATTCATTTTTTATCCTCTTCAACTCAGAAAAGGATCTTTCTCCAGAGCAATTTGCAATCATCATACTAAGAAACATTCTCAAAATTGCTTCTACATTAGGGAATGCTGATTGGACATGATCGTTAAATATTACTTGATACAGATCCTGATATGTCAGATTATCATGTTCATGTAAACTATGGCTTTGACTATGTCTAACATATTGCTGAAAATGCTTGGGTTCTCCAACAAGGTTCATGTCCACATCTTCAGGATATGTTTGGCATAAAGCACTAACTCTTTCATGAATCTCTTCTTCTGTAGCATCTAATTTTGTTAAGAATTAAAACTTTTTTGCATCATCATTGTATACTGATTCCCTTTGTGCCCGATTTGACTCTAATGCATCCATTACAGGTATAAATGTTTTGATTCTGAACTTTTCTCTTGGCTTAAGGTTCTCTAAAGCATCATCTTCATCTTCACCTATATCATCTATATGCCTTATTCTAGATCTGTTTTACTTGTAATCAACATCAGGCAATTTTTCCTTTGCCTGTTTTTCAAAATGATCAAAAAGATCTCTGCAACCTTTAACAAAATCCGAAAGTGAAGCATACAATTTCCTACATACAGCTAGTCTAATTTGGGGGTCTTGCAGTGATTGACTAGTCTTGTGAAATTCATCCAGCAAATAACCCCACAAATATAACATTACCATAAATTCAAACTCCTCCATTTTATTTCAAATGTTTATGGCTTGATTTCTTGTTTCGCCCTTCTCTGTAGTATCAATATGCAGCTGATGCAATGCAAAAATTATTCCATCATAACTATCAAGTATTGCACTTGTGGCCATTGAATGTGCTTCCCATCTAGTCTTTGAAAAAGACTTTGAAACTTTTGAATCATCTTTGAAGAATGACAACAGTACTGCCCATCTATGTATAGATGATGAAAAGAAATTATATATTTCTTGAACAATTCCCAAAAAAGTTTACTTCATCTAAGCAACGGTCAACTGCTGCTCTACCAACAAGATTCAAGGAATGACCGGCACATGGAATTTACATAGTATACTTATTAATCTTTAATATTATTTCTTGCATACCCTTTTATTTGCCAGACATATTGGCAGCATTATCATATGACTGGCCTCAACACTTACTAACATCTATTTTGCATTCATTTGTAAGATAGTCAGGCACCATCTCAGCCATACTTTCCCCTGTGTGGCTACCCATCTCGAGGAAGGTTAGAAAACGTTCAATAGAGAGCCCATCATCTGGTGAAACATCCTTACAATAACAGTGAGCTGATCAATATGGGACCGGTCTGGAATGGAATCTACGGATAAACTGAAGTACCCTGCAGTTTTTATATCATCCAAGATTGATTCTCTTACTCTATATGCCATCCTTTGGATAAATTCATCACATGTTGTTTTAGAAAGATAAGATGTGACACCTGATCCTTTATTCCCAAATTCTTTAAATATGGTTTGCTAGAAAAGGATCAAACTTTGTAATAAGATCAAGTAATCCAAGGTAATTGCCATTGTGAAGAGAACCAAATATTTCCTCATCTCCTCTAAAAGGTAAACCACGCTCTGCCAGAGTAATTATGACTGCCACAACTCGTTCAAGAACATGTTTCCAGTAATGCTGTTTATTATTTATCTGTTCTGCTAGTTGGCAGTCAATTGTTGAGCCACGTTTTTTTTAAGATATGTTACTGAAGCTGTTCTATGGCCTACAGAGTTTTCATGACTTTGAACTAAATAGGTGTTGCGCCAATCACAAAATCCATCTTATGATAATGGCGCAGAAGAATTTGGAAAAGTTTGCACGCAAAACAGTATACACGACCAGTTTCTGTTTAATATACTATCCATTCCTCGCAGTATTTTTCACCATTAACCCGTTTGGGATAGAATAAGCTCTTTGAACAATATCTATCTTGGTTTCCAAAAAATTTCTTTGACTTTTCAAATGAACCATTTGAATGCTGACACTCTGACGGACCTTTTTCTACCCGTTATAGAATGTCATATTTGCTTAAATCCCTCCATAGCCCAACATCATTAGACTTTCTTTTTTGATATTGACTCTTCTGTGCTTGTAATACTCTCTGGTTTGTAAATTTGAATATTTATTGCCTCATTCGTTGAAGCAGATTCTATAGAACTAGATGTACCAGGTTCTGTATCAGGAATGGGATGACTTACTCCCTCAATATGCTCAAATAAACATGTGATTGATCTTTACCCCCTCTCCCTTCAATGAATATGAGAGGGGTTTTGTGGCCTGCCCACACCATCACAGAAGCTAGATTCTGTCTGGTGAAAAATGCACAAACACGATCATTTTGTGTATTGTGGGTGACCTGTCCAGTGAACAACTCTTCCATCCACAGGACTGGAGAGGCTCCGAGTCATCCAGGTGCCGTTGAAACAGCCGCTTTGCTCTTTCGACTCTCGTCTTTTTGATGAGGTTGAAAAGCAGGTGTTCTTTAGTTATCTTGAATGGATGAAGTTTCAGATCATCTTTCAGGAATTTTTGCATGATCATGGGGCTCACTTTGTCCTCTAGGGAAAAATGTGTGGCACTCCTTCTTGGATTTCGCTTCATCTTGTTCACAGTGTTCTTGGTGAGGGTTGGGGTCCTCACTGATCGTGACGGGGTGGTTCTCACTCTCGGAAGACAACTGCCTGTCTCCTTATGCGGTTTGATAGCTTTAAAACATCCGGATCTCTTCACATTGGAGTTAAGTACTTGATTGTTTCACATTTGTCAGTCATATTTGTAAACGGGTGTTGTTTTTTTATTAATTTCCACTTTGATTTACAGAATTCAATAATTCCTGAAAGGACCTGCAAGAAATTAATTAATTAATACTATGTAAATATAATTAAAATGACTTGTAAAAAACAGTCTACACTTCGTGTTTCCACCCAATACAATATAAGGATTTTGTTAAAATTGTAAAGTATTATTAAATGATATGATTAAGAATTACACAGGGTGACCACTAAAAATATTTCTGATTTTGAACGGTGATATATTATTAACTTTTGCAGTTAGAAGGATGAAAGAGAGAATATTTAACTTTGGGAAGAAAACTTAAAGTAGTTCAAACCTTAAGAACTTTCCTCGCACGGACATTATTAGATGTGCGCCAGCCTCATAGGTCAATTTAATGTTAACTAACGAATCCTGGTTTCATAAAAAGACCATAAATTCTTTACCAGTTTAATGCGCGAAATTTGAGCGTAACAACAATCCTAAGTACTCTTAGAAAATGGCAATAATTCCGAACGATTATAGACATAAATAAAGGCAATTCCGGGGGCAATGTTATCTACTGAGTCTAACATTGAATTAGGGATAGTCCTGATCAATGATCAGCAAAAATATGATTGCTGGAAAAAATATGAAAGGAGAATCAAAATAAAATTTATGATATTTGAACTCAATCTTAAGTCGCTTCAAATTCTCCAGTAACTATCAAAAGTTAATCGCACCAAAGATTTGAGGGTCAACAAAATACAAAGAATGTGCTGTCAAAATCTATTCAAGTTAGAATTTTGAGCACAAATATCAGAAATTTTCTTACGGTTTTCTTTTCATACTTGTCTCACAAACCATATTTTAGTGATCGCTGATCAGGACTCACTAATTAGATCCTGGAACTCATCAGGTAATTTTCTTTGACATCGGCACTCACCTTTACTCATGTTCTTAATCGTTCTGAGTTTTTGCCATTTTCTAAGAGTCCTTTAGATTGTTGGTACGTTCACTTTTCACGTATGCTGTATGAAGCTAATAGATAATGTATGGTCTTTGGTAGGAATCCTGCTGATCAGGATTCATTGGTTAACATTTAATCGACTCGTATTGGATGAGGCAGGCGCACGCGTAGCCGAGTGGTTTAAAGGGCGGTTTAATTGAGATCCAAACGGTTGCTCGCTGCCTCAATGTGCACTGTTCGAATTCTACCCCAGCTCGGATTTTTTCGAAGTAAGAAATAACTATTTCCGAAGAAAAATTATTCCGTTTTCTCTTTCCTGCGGTGAAGTTGGATATATATATATATATATATATATATATATATATATATATATATATATATATATATATATATATATATATATATATATATATATATATATATATATATATATATATATACGGGGGGAGCTTGTGCTTGGCTACTAAGATTAAAATTTAAAATCTATAAAAAAGCAGCCATGGTTAAATTTTATGAACTTCACCATTTGTAATTTTTTGGGTTTTAAAAAATTCACAAAATTTCGATACTTATATTTATTTCTGAACTTCACCATTTTGTTTTTTGATATTATAAAAGAGTTATTAGAAATAACTTTGATAATAAACATAAGTCATAACCAAACTAAGATGAAATTATTATTCAAATAATCAAAGAAATCTCCTTCTTAAAAAGTTACTGCTGATATATATATATATATATATATATATATATATATATATATATATATATATATATATATATATATATATATATATATATGTAGGCCAAACAAGTCTACAATTAAGATGTAGGATCGCTAAGTATATCGGAGTATCATATAGAACAAACATTCCTATCTCCAAACCCGAATACTCCTCTATACGAGAACATTCACTAAAACATAACTACCCGCTTGACCCTGATTCCTTTAGTATATTCTCTTCTGCCTCCTCTTCCCTGGATTTAAAAATTCTTGAATCACTTTACATTAAACAAATAAACCCGGAACTCAATGATTATTCATCATCCCTCAAATTATTCACTATATAGTCAAACGTACAACCAACCACATCCCCCTTAATAGTTTTCCTTCTCCCTAGTTCTGTTCGCAATATCAGTTGATACTCATACTCCCAGCTACGAGGAAATAAGGTTAGTACTCGTGCAGAGAATTTTTTATTTTTATTTTAGTTTGTCCCGTTTATATCCAAATGATCTAGTTTACAAATGACTTTTCCTTAATTTAATGTTTTAGTTGTCTTCTTCTGCCCCTCCATTATTGCTTATTTAATATTTAAACTTTCGTGCGTTAGTTTACTCCTATTTATTGAACGTTCAATCACTTAAATTTTAACTTTATTGAGTTACTTGCTTTGCTCCATCTATTAATACCCGCTTTGATTACATAGCCCCTGATCTAACTTATTTTGGATTGTTCGCTTTACCCTTATAATTCTTTCTTGCTATAGTTTATATTGAATTTCTTGTATTCCGCTTAAAATTTAATTCATGTTTATTATTCAAATTTGCTGCTCATGGGATTATTTAATCATTTTTTGTCACTCTTATTAATCGATTTCTTCATCCCTTGCTTTCGACTTTATTGCTATAGTTTATAATTTTTGTATTCCAATAAGAATTTAATTCATGTTTATTATGCATATTTTATACTCGGGATTATTATTTAATTTAGTTATTTTTACGATATTAATCAAATTCTTATCAATAGATTTTTTCCCCTTTGCTTTCAACGGTTTAGGATTATATATTTCATTTTAACTTCTTGCTTTCGGTTATCATTTTCGATTCCTGTCCTGTTTTGTTTTTTTTTTTGTTTTTATTGCTGTGTTTAGTTATTCTTATAAAAATAATTCTTTATATTCAGAATTCGCTGATGATGATAATCGTTAATAATCGAAACGTTCGGAAAATTAAATGTTCGTAACGATCGCATATGTCTTCATATTCCTACTACTAATAAGGTTCCCAAGGAACGACTCCATCACGAATATATATATATATATATATATATATATATATATATATATATATATATATATATATATATATATATATATATATATATATATATATATATATATATATAAGCTCACAAAGTGCACGTGAGTAAAAGTTATGCAGATACACCCACAAAGGAAAAGTGAAAAACGATTCCGAGCGCTTTCGTCTTTATTCTTAAAGACCTTTGTGGGTGTATCTGCATATATATATATATATATATATATATATATATATATATATATATATATATATATATATATATATATATATATATATATATATATATATATATATATATATATATATATATATATATATATATATATATATATATATATATATATATTCTAATGCAAAGAAAGCTCTTTCTTGTTTGATCTTATGTTTTCCTCTAAAACTTAAGAATTGCTTATTTCATATATTTTCCCTTCCATCCTTGTAGCTCTAATGATAATAATATTTTACCATTCTAAATCAGACATATTTAGTGGTCAACCTGTATCAGGCTTCGTGCTCGAATGAAGTTACAACTGCATATTCTCTCCATATGTTCAGGATAAATAGTTTGTCCTGCCTTCATGCTGAGAAGACTTGTAGACTGAGAGTTAGCGCAAACTTCTATCTTAGCTTTTTTTAATAAGGAGTGGGAGTTGTGGCATGTTTATACTTTCGTTTCTTCTATTAAAATATAAATTGATTCAAGGACTTTTGGGGATGGTTTTTTAACAGAATCTCTCTGCGAAGTATTTAATTGACGGCTTAGACTTACATTGGTGGGTATCAATCCCTATTAAGGAGGGTTTTTTTTTTTTTTTATTTCAGGCTTTTGTATTATGGAGAATAAGTAAATGCAAGTTCTTATGAAGATTTATTTTTCGATCTAGGGCTTAAGTCCTGCTGTTTATATATGGATTACAGAGGATCCATCTTTTTATACATTTATTTTCTTGTTTGAGAGAAATTGTAGATTTCCTTAAAATCTCCATTAGTTAACTCGATCCTTTGTCGAGACCAATGAAGGTGATGTCTGATCCTATCATATTAATCACTTTCAATCTTCGGCCCTCAAAAAAAGAAGAAATCCTATGTTCATGTTTTATAATAATGACGCGTTTTTTTTCTTCTAAGCGTCGGTTTTTGTGATTCAATGGATAAAATTACTACGAATAACCCTGAAAGGTAAATAAATATCAAGGTCAACTAAGTTTTCCTATTACAAAACAAAACACAATTAATTATACATCATTCGAAAGCTAATTCCATAGAAAATATTTTTATATCGCGCGAATTACCCTAAATATAATGAAAGAAATCTACAATCCTTATGACGTTGTAGTGCATCGCATTCTCAAACCCAAACCTTATTTAATATGTATATATTTCCGAATGTATATATATATATATATATATATATATATATATATATATATATATATATATATATATATATATATATATATATATATATATATATATATATATATATATATATAAAGGGTGTTCCATTAAGACGGATCGAAGTTATTAGTAAATAAAACAGTGTTATTGGTGAAAATTTATTGATTTCACTATTGGATCATGTTATTTGAGTCATGGCAATTATGTGTGAAAAATAATATCGCCTAAATGTCCGCCAAGGCTTCGGCGGCACACCTCCACTCGATGGTCAAAACTTTTGATGACGTCTCTTCATAGTTGCTCCTCGATCTCACCACTATGCCTGATTATCTCATCCTTCAGCTGTTGAATTGTTGTTGGCTTGTTGGCATAGACCTTACTTTTGAGATGACCCCAAAGGAAGAAATATAAAGGCGTCAAGTCACACGATCGTGAGGCCAATTGACCTCGCTGTTTCGAGAGATGATGCGACCTGGGAACTTCTCATTCAATAAAGCCATTGTTGCGATTGCTGTGTGGCATGTGGCGCCGTCCTGTTGAAACTACAAATCTTCGACATCCATAGAATTCAATTTAGGCCATATAAAGTTGGTTATCATGGCACGGTATCGCTCGCCTGTCACCGTAACAGAATTCCCGGCATCATTTTCGAAGAAATACGGACCAATGATTCTACTAGCAAAAAATGCACACGAAACAGTGACCTTTTGTGGATGCAGTGGCTTTTCAACAATATTCCTGGGATTTTCATCCCCCAAATGTGACAATTCTGCTTATTAAAGAATCCACCAAGATGAAAATTGGCTTCATCACTAAAGACGATTTTTTGCGAAAAATCATCATCAGCTTGTCTTTGCTCGTACACCCAATTGACGAATGTACGGCGCTTCAAATGGTCAGCAGTCTTCAGGTCTTGTATCAATTAAATTTTGTAAGCGTGTAGAGACAATTTTTTTTTCAAAATTCGATGTAACGTTGTTGTGGAGAGATTCAATTCCTGCGCGCGATGACGAATAGAGGTGTCTGGATCTTTGGCCAGATTCTCGCGCACTGCAGCAATGTTTTCAGCTGACCGGCGTAAACGAGCATGGGATGGCGCTTTCATATCTGCCACTGACCCCTTTTGTTTGAATTTACGAACAATTTTCCCAATTTTACTCTCGGTTGGTCGATTATGTTGACCCAAAAAATCGCGAAGTGCCCGAAATGCGTTTCTGTTTGAACGTCCATTTTCGTAATAGGCTTCGATGACTTTAACACGTTGTTTGATTGTTAATCTTTCCATGGTTGAAATTGCCACAGACTAAAGTTGTTAAATCTGAAAGAAAAAGAAAAAAATCATTAGACGCTTAAACTTAACTCACATTTAAAATCGGTCCAAGTTATTGGAACACCCATTATATACGACTAACTCACAAAGTATCACGTGAGTAAGCAAAAAGGAAACAAAGCCCACAAGGAAAATAATGCGAAGATTCCGAGTATTTTCAAACTTTATTTCGAGTTCATTATCAAAGAATAACAGAATAACAAAAGCAAAGAGAAATGCAATATATTTAATTAAGCCAGAAAATAAACCAATCCTACAAAATAAGATCATTAAAACACGTAAACTCAAAAGACTGAAAAGGTTCACAGAGGATTAATATATCACCTAAACAAATCAAGAGTAAGGGAAAATTAGAGGGAGAGATTAAAATCGGAGGTCAGGAGTAAAAGTCAAGGTAAATAAGTACATTTGTATTAAAAATTGACAAAAGAAACGTACAGGTACATAAATAGATGCAAAAAATACAATTCATTTCTTAAGATAAAAATATATATAATCAATTGAAAGATAAAAGTTTCTATATTGGAGTATGAATACAATTTAAAATATAACTATAGAGTTTAAAAAGCCAGGGCTTAAATTGAAATTTGGGAACTCAATAATGAATGTCAATTCTATGATATTACGTGCAATATATATATATATATATATATATATATATATATATATATATATATATATATATATATATATATATATATATATATATATGGCCGCTATATAAAGCCACTTAGAGGGACATTGAAGGCAAACAAAGGTCACCATTGGGGGTAACTTGACTCGAGAAGTAACATAGGCTGCTCAGATTTGGCAAAAGTGGTGCCACATCATTGTTAGGTTAGGTTCGAATTTTTACCCTTTCAAGTTTTTTGGGGGGAGGGGCAAGTAATCGCCGCTATAAGTTGCAATTAAAACATTAACATTGGCCGTGTAAAAAATAATGTTTGCCATACCAATTATGCGACTACAATGTTTAAAAAAACCACGATAATACCTATTATCAGCATGCCTAAGACTCGAATAATTTAGATAGTAAGTTAAAACTCGCGCCCATCTGTTTGAGGCGCGCTTTAAACTCTATGGCTGCCTCCCGCGTACTCACGTTTGCCTGCCCGCCCACCCGCTTGCTCGCCCTTCAGCACTACTGTAATGTGAAAATCTTAATAAACTTTATATTTTATACCTACCAACTTTTAATTGAGTAATTTAACTGAAGCAGAGAATTTTATTTGTTAAAGACAGATATTTATGCCTGGACAACGCCGGGTATCTTTGCTAATTTAATCTAATCTATCCCCCCAACCATATATGATTGGGGGAGGTAGTGTGATAAGGATCGGATTAATGTAGCACAATTTTAGATAATGCGATGCAATACGTCCTATTATTACGTCTCAATGACTATAGCTTTCGGCCATTATCATACAGTGTGTTCACGAATTTTTTAGATAATTTAAAAAATTGATTATAAAACGTAAATATGGTTCTAACAAAATATTATTTCACTTTGCTTATTAAGAGGTTATTCAAGTTTTGTTTATATTTACAGAGCAATTAGGAATTATAAGGACTGAAAACTACAGTGTATCATACCTACTACATAAAAAAAAACACAATGTGTTTCGTGGTTTATCGAAACAAGTTCAGAAATTCGAATACAAAGAAATTACAGACCTAAATATGGAAAAGATCCTCCCAGCGCGTTACTCTTCGCAGTTGGCATAAGCAATTTAAAGAAATAGGAATGGTGGTACATAAGCCGAGGACTGGAAAACCAAGAAGATCTGATTCAGGTATTATGTGTGTCCACCAGGCCTTCGTAGTCTATCCAAGTCTATTCGTACTGCTTCAGTTTAAATACCACTGCCGAGATCAACAATTCTTAAAGTTCTCCATAAGAATTTGAGGTTTATGTATATATATGGTTAAATTATTGAAAGTAATTAAGTCAGACGATACAACCCAAAGAAGAAATTTTGCCGTTAACCTAGAAAAATATCGAAGATAAACACTTCATTTGTTTCACAAATGAGGCAACCTTCCATGTGTCTGAAAACTTAATAAGCGTAATCCAAGAATTTGAGGATCTGAAAACCACCACATTAATAGACTCCGAATGCGACAGTGTGTGGTGCAGAATTTTGTGCAATAAAGTTGTTGGCTTATTTTTATTTACGGAAAAAAACAGTAAGAACTGATACTTACCTCGATGTTCTAACAGAATACGCTGTACCACAACTAGAAGAGCTCCAACCAAATGTCATCTTTGAACAAGATGGAGCACGGCATCTTTGGAGCTAAATGTCCTCGAAATTTTAAATAAAAAATTTCAAAATCCTTAGAGAGGAAGAGGTGACCCGACTCCTTACCTTCCCTGTTCCACCGATATAACAGTCATAGTCTTTTTCCTGTAGAGCTAAAAAAAAAAAATGTACTGCGTGTACCGGAATAAAGTGAAGGACATAAATGACCTTTTATTAAAGAATAACTTCCGCTATTGAGACCATTGATGAAGTTATGTTAAGAAGGCCATGGATAGAAATTGGGTATCGTTTAGATACGAGGGTCGGTCAATAAATTTTGCAATTCGGATATAAGGCTTCGAATTCCCGACAACCAGAAATCTCTCGACGGCTGTTCAATCCACTCCTGGGCGGCGAGCTGGACATCTTCATCGTCCCCAAACCGGCGTCCACGCAGTGCAGCCTTGAGCTGGCGGAATAAAAAGTAGTCGCTAGGGGCCAGATCTGGTCTGTAGGGGGGAGGGTTGAGCTCCTCGAATCCGCACTCGCGCAGGGCAGCTTATGCAACTCTGGCCTTGTGGACTTTGACGACGTTGAAGTCGATCATGGGGCGTGAGGTTTCCAAAGACCCAACGGGCAGAGACCTTGGTCATGGCCAAATTGTCGTGCATGATGTTGATAACACTTCCAAGTTCTCGCTCGATTTCTTCGACCGTTACCCGTCGATTTTCGAGGATCATCCTCTCCACACGGACCACATTGTCCTCGTTGGTCACGTCTGACGGGCGTCGTGGACGGGGTCATCTTCAAGGGACTTACGACCATGGCGGAACTCCCTATTCCAGCGAGCAATGGTTGCATAGGAAGGGGCGGTGTCGGTGTACACTGAAACCATGCGTTCATGGATCTCTTTTGCATTCTTGCCTTCCTTGGTCAAAAATTTGATCACTGCGCGGTGCTCAACCTTCTCCATTGTTGAAAAATTTGTGACTGACGATCTGCGATCAGCTACTGCTTCTTAAATAGACGAGGCAGGAGCGTGCGGCTGCAGGTCCTGACTTGTCATAACTTGTCCTAACACCCCCACAAACAGCCATCCCCCTTCCTCTGTTTTGTCCTTCTCCCTCGTATCTCTCGTGCAAAGAATGGGGCCCATATAGAAATTAATTAACGATAGGTAAAAAGACTACTGTTGATAAAATGTAAACATTTACAAAATATGTAACTTTTGTAACTTGAATATTTTTTTAAAATTGTTTAAGGACTTTGTGGACACCCTGTATTTCTATATAAAATAGATTTCAGCTAATTCGCATGATATACAAAAAAATGCTATAAAATTAGCATTCGAATGATGTATAATTAATTATTTTTTGTTTAATAATAAGAAGACTTAGCCGTCCATAATATTATCGCGTTGAAATTTAGGCCGCATCTTTTAAAATTAGAATCGGCAGTTTGAATATCTTGGGCGACGTAACTTGCAATTTTCAAGCCGACCACTAATATTTCTCCTCGTGGTGACCTACCTCTTTCCTTTCTGCTTCCTCACAACCAATAGGACTAATTACTTTTGGATTACTTTTCCCTGCTCTTTATATTAATTTTAAGTCTATTTGACGTTATTTTTAAATATTTTAGTCGCATGCACTTAGTTGCGTACGACTCATCTCACTATGTCGTCGGTCAGTCGGTCCGTCGGTCCCCGTTTTGGTAATAAAATTGTAACTATTCGGCCGATTTTACGAAATTTGAAAGCCTTATGTTGTTTTATATTCTCTTTCGAATGATATAATTGCCAACGTCGTCCCAAGGTTACCCAGGGAATTATTTCGTTTTGGCAATAGCATCATAGCTATTCGGTCGATTCTAACGAAATCTGAAACCCTTATGTTGTTTTACATTCTCTTTCGAATTATATAATTGTCAAGGTCTTTACAAAGTTAGTCCGGGAATTATTGAAAGTTTTGAAGGTCGTAAGGTCATAAATCAGAATAAGTGAGAGCACGCGACTTTGGTCAGCAGACCTTGTTTTTCCCTTACTCCTCTAACGACTAAGCATTAGATAAGTAAACATGAGACAAGACTTTATTGAAACTTTGCGCAACGGTGTGGTGGGTGGGGGAGGATTATCACAGAAATAAATACATTAAAATGGCAAAAAATCAAACGTGAAAGATGCTTAATATATGAGTTAAGGATATGTAAAGCGCGAGGGAACGTTAATGTAGCGTAGAGAAAATAAAATTAGTAATATCGTGAAATAAGTAAAGCTAAAGACGAGTAAAAAACTCTATTTAGCTGAATTTCATTTTATGTTATGGTCTTATTCTGAGGCATCATTGATCAAGGCACTGTTACTATCATGTTGTCTAACGCTGTATTTATACATGGTGTTCTGAAATGTAAATATATTTCTTCAGGAGCCCTCTTTTGGAGGGCACTCTGTATCTGTCATACGAAACTGCTATTTATCTTGTCTGCCTCTTCGCCATAGTAGTTTTGGGGACATTTCGGACAGTGAAAGGAATAAACACCGCCATTATATATGAGATTTATATTTGGTTTGAGACGTTTAGGAAAAAAAAAACTCCTACAAGAAAATGGTAAAAAGAATGCATTACTGTCGTTAAATTAAAGAGGGGCTTGATTCTTTTAGATTTTTTTTCTTCAGTAATTAGATAATTTTCAAGAAAACTATTATATTAACTGAATTTATGAAGAGTTTTTTAGACAGATATTTTGAATATTGCGAACGTCTTGTCTTTGAACTTTGGACATCTTTTCGGTAACTGGCAATGAAAACGGAATTTAAACGGTATAATAAATATAAAAAAATGGACCAGAACTTATTGCATCAATTTGATAGGGAGTTTTATAAAATATTTGACTCATAATGTTGATGAACAAAAAATGTCAGGAACTAATTAAATTTAAAATATGTAATATACACCAATAAATATGGGTGCATACCATTAAAGGTTTCAACAAGCGGATAAGGAGATAAAGAAGGAAAGGAATGAACCTGTATAGATAGTTTGTTTGGTCGCTCAAGGGATAAAAGGAGAAATGTACAGAGGAACTAGCATCATTAATGGATGGGTGTAGAGCAGGCATGTCAAACTGAGGGTGGATCCCCCGAAGGTCATATAGGTCACATTTGCGTTGTCATGAGAGCCGCACACAACTAATTCAAGTCATTTGATAAGAAAATTTGTTTCTTTTGTGCTCAGGAAATCAATTAAAAGGTGATGAACTATTTCGAAGTGTAAAAGACCTTCTGAATAAAGAAAAGCATGTCCTTTTTCTGTGAACGACGCACTTTTATCCATTTTAAAATATAAGAACTGCAATCTTGGCTGTTAAATGACCAAATTGCAGTATCCTTTGCTAGGCCGCATGCATGACATGCCTGGTTTTAGACTATTGAGGTAGAACATTTCTAGAATTTTTAAAGAACTAATTGAGGTCATACAGAAAAATTAGAAATTTTTTGAAATATATATATTTTTGATAACAAAGACCTAACGTGAGATTCTTTGTTTTGCAGCCATTCTTAATGACGAAGTCATGATAAAAGGTGCTTTATTTTGCAGCCTGTTTTTAATCAAGATCTTAATTAAAGACAAGAGAATTCTTGTCACAAAAAACTTGACTACAAATTATTTATTAAGCAGCCTCTTTTTAATGACAAGGACGTGAATACAAGTTCTTTATTAAGCATCTCCATTTTAATGAAAAGGACTTGATTACAAATGCTTTATTAATGACAAGAAATTGATTACATATTCGTTATTAATTAGCCGGTTTTTCATAACAAGAATTTGATTACAAATTATATATTTAGTAACTATTTTTAATGAAAAGGACTTGATTACAAATTCTTTATTAATGACAAGAACCTGATTACATATTCGTTATTAATTAGCCCGTTTTTAATAACAAGGATTTGATTACAAAACCTTTTTAAGCAACTCTTTTTAATGACAAGGACTTGATTACAAATTATTAAACATGACCTTTTTAATGACAATAACCTGATTACAATTCTTTATTAAGCAGCCTCTTTTAATGACAAGTAATGATTACAAATTCTTTGTTAAGTAGCCCCCTTTTTAATGACAAGGACTTGATTACAAATTCTTTATTAAACGGCTTCTTTTAATGGCAAGGAGTTGGTTACAAATTCTTTATTAAGTGCTCTTTTTAATGACAAGAACTTGATTTCAAAAATTATTAAACTATCTTTTTAATGACAATGACTTGATTCCAAATTCATTATTAAACAGGGTCTTTTTAATGACAATGACTTGATTACAAATTCATTATTAAACAGTATCTTTTTAATAACAAGGCCTTGATGGAATGTCCTTCGTTTCGCAGCATTGTGGCGTGGTGGTCAATTCAAATCTCGGATGAACGGCGGATATGCGAGGAATGAGGCTCAAGAAGAAGCGGTCGGCCGCTGTGTTGTTAGTGCTTTTTTCGTTCGCGTACCTCTTCTTCCATATCAGCGATCCTCCCATCTTCTTTCAGCGGCAGACGAGGGCCGAGTTTCCAACCGACTGCGTTCCCGTCTTTCCCGTAGAACTCCCTGAACCTGCGGAAGAGAGTACAGACAATGAGCAAAATTCAGTGAGTTTATGATTATTATAATAATAATTATTTTAAGGATTGTTATTATCCATGAATCGAATGGACTGGCTGAAATAAGATTAAAAGCCACTGGTGCCAACTAATAGAGCCATGGTATTTTCAAGGGTACTGAAAAAGAGGAAAATACGGATAAAAGAAGTGAATAATGGGCGAAAGGAGCGAAAGATAGGGTGCATGGCGAAGATACAAAGACTCCTCCTTCTCCAATCGCAAATAATTATAAGGAAAGAGTGAACAGACAACAAATCACGGATTCGAATCCACTTTCACGAGGTCCCGTTGGTTATTTGAACGGCGGAAGATATCGGGGGAGCTTTAAAATCAGAAATTCCCTTCAACACTGTCTGAAAGGTAGTTGGCGCACGTCAGCTACAGGATTAACTGGAGGGGATCCACGACTCGACCGCGAATTTCCGAAACAATTTGAGTCGTTCGTGGAAGAAGCGGTTTCGAGGAAGTTGATCCTCCGTCAAGGGCCACTATCCAGGTTTACTCGCCTTTCTCAACGTATCTGAAGACGATACAGGGATTCTCCAGCTCCACACGTCCGTTGGAGATGTGTCAGGTGTAGCTAAGTCAACTATGCTGCAGCTGACATTTAGAGAATTGCATGCCTTCTAGGTCCCAATACCAGAAGTTCCGTGTCCTCCCGGCCCCAGCACCGCACTTGCGTGTCATCTCGGCTCGAATGCCCGTAGGGAACTATTCAGCTATACAGGCTTTTCGGACTAAATTTGACAGTTTTCATAACAGCCTTTCCCCCCCCCCCCTTTCCACCTCTCTACAATATTTCAGCCAAAAATAAATATATTTAAAAAAATCAAGAAGCATCAACTAAATTATGGCTGAGAGATAGTTTACTCAAAGTAGCGGCCATTAACTTCCACCATGGCCTCAAGGTAGCTCCGGAACCTGGAAAGATCTTCGAACACCACCTTGATCTTGACTACCAGCTCGGCCTTGGTTTTGCAGGCACAGCGGTTTGGTCTCTTTCTTGACCGTGCCCCAAGCATAGCAATCCATGGGAAAGTGATCTATGAGGCCAGAAAGTGGGACTGGTGAAGTAGAAATTCTCTAACAGCCACTTCCTACTCTTTCTCTGGGTATGGTCTTCCAACAGCAACCTTCTTCAGCCAGGGTGCAACCATAATTTCTAACAACTCCACATCGCCGTCTGAATTGAGCCTAGGCCCCTGCTCAAACATGTGGGACGGTATGGCGTCACCTTCACTGGAGACACACACAGACCATCAGTTTGAACGAGCTTGGTCTTCATGATAGGTGGAATGTCGCATGGCTTTTAGGCAAGCAACCTGTTGTTCTAAGTGTTGTGCAACCGGTTCTGGTGGAAGTTCTTTTCATCTGAGAAGAACCAGATCGTCCCCGGATCAAGAGGATGTTTCAGCTTGTTCAGAGGCTTTTTTGCCTTCGTCAAGCGGGTTCCTTGGCCAGAAGTTGTTCCGCGCGCCTCTTGTACTAATGGCAGCGGGAGTCCTCATTCAAGGCCAGCGGTGGTGACTCCAACACCCATTTCTCTCGCCAAAGCCCAGATTCCCTTGTTCTGGTTATCCATGATCTTGTCCTGCAGTTGTTGGATGAATTCCGGTGTGCGGGCGCAGTCAGAACGCCTGCTGTGTTCCTTTCTGCTGGCCACGGCTTCGTAGTATCCGTTGCAGCTGCCCACATAACGTATTACAGCCGTTACAGTGTTTACAAACTATTGAGCAGCAATCATAACGTCGGCATTTTGATACCCGGCGCGAATCATCATGATACAGGTAACTCTTTTCCAGTATTCAGGTGGCTTCCATCCTCCATGTCAGCAAACCTTTTCTCAACTAAAACTGTTCCTGAAAAAAGAGACATTAAAAACCGTCAAATTTAGTTCGAACAGCCTATATATCTTCCACTCATTTTACTTCTCTTTATCTTCATCACTTTCTTTAAATTTCTTTCCTTACGAACCTTCCTCGTGGGATATCATAGTTGGTTTTCACTAAAAAACAAAACAAACTCCATCTCCTCACTGTTAGTTTCCCCTGCCCCACTTGCATAAGTATCCATATCCCACCCCTAAAAGTGCGAACTTGAAGACCAAATACCACATCTCAATACCTCAACCTGGCCGTAATTGGAATCCAAAATACTGACGAAATGACAACGGCCAAATAAAGATCATTAACTACACTCATAAAAGAGACAAGCATAAACTCTTCTTTTTGCAAATGCCTGTGAACATCATCCTTAATGTTTTACCACTCAGAGCAATATTATCAGCCAACCGCTCTTGTACTGCACGGTAGTACCAATACGTTATAGATTTACTGTGTGGTCACTCTGGTAGAGTGTTGACCTCAGGAGAAAGGATGTAGGTAAGAATGCAGACTATGGCGCACATCCCTATTTTTTGTAGTAAGCGGCTATTGTCGACATTTAATTATTATAATTTAAACAATTTTATAATTTATGTTGTTTATTTAATATTTTTAGGTTCATAAATTAATAATATTAGTAATTCATTTTTGAAAAATATAAATTAAGTAGGTAAATTTGCTATTTAGGAAGCGGGTGTGTGCTCCGATTAAAGATGGAAAATATATGATGTGGTTCGATTAAATATGGAAAATATTTCATGTGCTCCGATTAAAAATGATGGAAAATATTACATTTGGTCCAATTAAACATTGAAAATATTTAATGTGGTTCGATTAAAGATGGAAAATATCTTATGTGGCCCAAGTTCAGAAAAATTTCTTATGTGACCGGATTAAAGATGTAAAATGTCATGTGGTGCGATTATAGACGGAAAGTTTTATGTGCCGACTAAAGATGGAAAATGTCTTGTGTGGTCGGATTAAAGATGGAAAATGTCTTGTGTGGTCGGATTAAAGATGAAAAATGTTTTATGTGGATCGACTAAAGGTTGAAAATGTCTTATGGCAAATGTGTAAGGGATCCGATTAAAGATGAAAATATTTTTTGTCGTCCGATTAGAGATGGGGATTTTTTTATTTGGCCCATCAATAATGGAAAATGTATTACATGGCCTGAATAAAGATTAAAAAGGAAAAATTTCTTACGTACTCGTCGTAGCTTGATTAAAGATGAAAAATTTCTTATTGAGCAATGGAAGATGTAATTCGTGGCCCAATTAAAAGTAAAAATGTCTCATATGGCTCAGTTAAAAATGACAAATGTCTCATGTGTCCTAGTTGAAGATGAAAAATATCTGATTGGCCCAAGTAAAGATGTTAAATATTTTCTGTAGCCCAAGTAAAGATGTTAAATATTTTCTGTAGCCCAATTAAAGGTCTGAAATACATAGCTGGGCGCAACTTTATAACTTTTTTCAGGTGCGACTTTGCCGCCGGATCTGGAGCGACCGCGACTTTTTTTTACCCGCGTGACTCCGGTAAATTACAAAGTAACTTTAGCGTGATAACAGAAACATACTTTTATAAGGCAGAAAAACACATATTTATTATTTTTTATTTTTTTAGTTAAAACAGCCTAAACTAATATCTACAGGTCAACCTCCTCCTCCTCCTCCTCCTCCTCCTCCTCCTCCTCCTCCTCCATGTCCTCCTGGCCCATCTTCTCCTCCAGGAGGTCCATGTTCCCTTTGAGGAACCCAAGCTCCTCAAAGTTGACCTCATCCAGGGAGGACCTCTTGGCTCTGAGGACGTCCCCGGCCGTGCTGAAGTGCTGAATAGCGTCTTCATAGCTGCAGAGCTAGGGAGGTGGGTATTGTACTTAATGAATAAGTCCACCCACACCTCCCTGTGCTGGTGGGGGAAGAGGGACCAGGCCAGCTCGCCTTTAGAGGGCACTCACTGCTCCATGGACTTCCTCAGGACCTCCCTCACATCTTGCTGCTGGTTGGCCGGGCCTCTAACAAACAACTTGTTGAAAAGGCGGGCGTCCAAGTCCTGGGGTTTCTGCCCTTCTGGCTAGCCAGGCTGACGCTGCTGCTGCTGCTCCTCCTTCCTGGTCTTGATCACGGCCCTTAGCTCCTTGGTGATCGTGTCCCTGATCTCCTCCACCTTGTCAGGGGCAATGCTCTCCAGGGTCTTGGGGGTGAAGTTGTGGTGGGCGGCTGTGGTCATAAGGAGGTCGCCATCCTCAAAGAGGTGGTCAAACCTCTTTTTATAGCCCCTGAGGATGGCCTGCACCAGGGGCTTGGCATACAGCAGGTCGCCATTCTGGCTCTGCTACCCCAGGCTGGCCTTCATTAACCGGATGCTGGGGAGGAGGGTGCCCATGTAGGCCTTTCTCTTTCCTTGAAGCATGTCCAGACACTACCTCACAGGCTGCATCACCAGCTTGTAGTCTTTGAGGTCCTGAAAAATAAACATTAATATATTGTTTAGTTAACTAAGCTTATATAATTAAACTTAGAACAATTTAATTTCTAAGTACAAATATTAAAATAGCGATCGCTATTAGCACGCTACTTTATGCTTACCTGAATGTCCACCTCTGTGATGGGAGAACCCCCCCCCCCTGGGGGGGGGGGATCAAGATGGTGTTGATAACATCCAGCTGGTCACCAACACTTAGGACTTCCATCAGGACCACCACACAGAGGGAGTTCCATCTGTAGAAATAGAACATTTTATTTAAATAAAGTATCCAAAACTTACAAAATCCAATTTTATATAATCGCCAACAATTTCTTATGCGAAATTTAAATTTTATACTAGTACCTAGTCGCCACTGGATTAATTCGCACGATGAACACCACAAGGCATAACACTTCTCGAACGTTTTTAACTGACAAGACACGTTTAATATTTGGTTCACGCCTGAAAAGTGTATGTAATTTTACTAATTTATAATAAAATTCCGAGTGACAAACTTTTGGGGGGCACGTTTAGGTAGTTTCATGTAACATTAGTCTCATATAATGTGAAGAATTTAATTTATCGTAAACAGAAACTTAAAAATCAGATAAAAATCAAGTTAGCTGTTACCAACTCAAATTGACATTATTTAGCCAAATCGGGCTTTAAAATTGTCTTAAAACAGCTGCGGCAATTTCTTTATAAAAAAACTCGTCTTTGTTCCTGTTCAAAGTCGCGGAAAATTGGCGGTGCCACTTTGCCTAGTCCGACTTTTTCAAAATGTTTGCGACTTCGTATTTCATAGTGCAGCAAAGTTGTAACTCGTTGCTGCAACGCCCAGCTCTGCTGAAATGTCTTATCTGGTCTAAGGAAAGATGAAAATATCTTATGTGACCCGATTAAAGATAGGATTTTTTTCATGTGTTCTGCTTAAAGTTGTGAAATGTTTTATGTGGCCCGATTAAAGATGGGAAATTTCTTATTTCTCAAATTAATAATGGAAAATGTATTATCTGGGCCAGTTAAAATGACAAATGTCTCATGTGGCCCAGTTAAAAATGGAAAATATCCTATTTGGCCCGAATAAAGATAGGAAATACTCGTATATCTTATGTGGCCCAAGTAAATATGCCAAATATCTTCCGTGGCCCGATTAAGGCTCTGAAGTGTCTTATTTGATATAATTAAATATAAAAATATCTTATGTGGCCCGATTAAAGATCGAAAAATTCTCATGTTTTTCGATTAAAATTGTATGTCGTAGAATGACCACGACATATACGTTACTTCTACCCGATATGCGTGGACGCTCAAGGGCAACGAGTGACCTTGACTCAACTCTGGTCACGACAGAGATGGGGGAGGATAGATATGGGGAAAGTTGGGGTCCAACTTCCCTGAACGACTGCGAAGGATTTAAATACAAAACGATTGAGTGCAGTTGGCCGATATTAAATTAATGAAGGCTGTGAGCTATGAGGCTTATGAAAAAATAGGAACAAAATATACTTTAATATTTACACAGTTAGACACAATAAATAGATTAAATAGGTTAATCGCAATGGATACTCGATGTATACAATAACCAAACTAACAGAGCTAATCGGGCCGATCTCTACAGAAAGGGGGGGGCGAGAGGCGATACAAGCCTCTGTACATACGCACACAGGGATGACTGGCAAGGGAGCCACAGAGGATTCGTCTCAGCCTAGCTTGAGTTCGAGGCTTTACGAGATGAAACGGGGATCAGATAGTTATTCGAGGGACTTTATTCACGGGGAGTTTAACCTCTAGTAGTAACACTAACTGGAAGGGGTATTCGTGCCAAACGAAATGTACCAAAACCAAAGATGGGCCAATTGACTGAGGCTCAGATCCTTCGGTATAATTCTAGCCTTCGGCTCGTAGAGAAATGGAGCGCGATCGAGAATGACGTGTTTCGTTGTAATAGGCAGGCATGTACTGTCGTTGCCCAATTGGGACCAACAATATATAGGGACCAGCCGGAACCGTTACTGCCTCCGCCAAGGGTGGGCGCGGGGGGACCTCCCCACGAACCAACACGGCGCTTGAGGGATAGGAAGTACTCCCGCGGGGGTTTCTTGATAATGCCCTGGGAAACGACAGAAGCGCGCGTTTGAGATTCCAACCCCTCGCTTATCGCGGAAAGCAGTTTGATATTCTGACTGTTCCCACGGCCTCGTAACGTGGGCTGACATCGTGTCTGACCTCGTGATTTCGACGGCGGCAAGGAGCCTCCATTCTCGACATTTTAAAATGTCTTATGCGGCCTGATTAAATAGGGAAAATATCTAATGTTGCTAAATTAAAACGGTAAAATCTTATTTAACCGAATAAAGATTTAAAATGTCTTATGCGCCGCTTGTAAAGATGGAAAGTTTCTTACGTACGTCGATTAACGATAAAAAAAGTGTCGTATGTGCCTTGAGTAATGAAGGAAAATGTATTGTGACCCGATCAAAGATGAAAAATCCCCTATGTGGCTCGATTAAAGATGGAAAATCTCTTATGTGGCTCGATTAAAAATGGAAAATCTCTTATGTTGCACAATGAAAAATGAATATGTCTTATGTATCACAATTAAAAATGTAAAATATCTTTCGTGGTTTGTGTAAAGATGGAAAATGTCTTATCTGGACCGAGTAAAGAAAAAAATGTATTATGTGGTAGTATTAAAAATGAAAAATGTCCTATTTAGCTCAATTAAAGATTTAAAGTTTTATGCGGCCCAATTCATTAAGGAAAATTTCTTATGTGGCTTGATAAAAAATGGTAAATGTCTTATCTGGCCCCATTCGGCTTGTGTAAAGCTGGAAAACTTATATGCGGCCCAAATAAAGAAGAAAATGTTTTATTGTGTGGGGCTTGCTAGACCCAAAAGGTTGCCGATATCCGCTTGGAGTAAAAGGTTGAAGAATTCTATCTTCCCATTTCAATGCTACAGGGTGGGACATTGACATCGATTCACACGAAAGCTAAGTTGCCATGGCAACCAGGGCCAAGGCGTTTCGCCATGTCATAGTAGGTTCATGCTGAGAGCCACGGAAGGTTGTACTGTGTACAAGGCAGCCACTTTACAAATCTTCTAACTCGCATCGGAGGTGTTTAGTTTAAAACTCGTACTTTTGAAGCTTGAGAACTTCCGAGAGAGCTAGATCATCTCGGGTGTTTATAGTAAACGCGTTACTAGAAACAGTTGTCTTGATTAGTTATCATTTTTCCTAGTTGAAGTATTTTGTGTGGTTAAAAAAAGTTACAGTTTATAATAAAAAACTTGGAAAGTTTGTACCGTTTTTCTTATAAGATCTCGCCTGGTGGCCAACGAGGGCAGGGGCCACTGAAAAAAAAACATTAAAAGATAATTAAAATTAATATTAAAACAACAAAAATATAATTAAGTACTTAAAAAAAAACAATAAGGCGATATCGTGGTGCCTTAGGAGTAGACCCCTCTCCTTGGGACTCGATCAAAAGATCCAAAAATTGAAACTAATACTTATAATAGCGCCCCCTCTCCATCAAATATTCGATTAAACCACAATCAGGGGGACATGAGCTGGGCCGAGGCACGACAGACAAAGGGTACCGATCCCGCTCATCCAGGTTCTAGGATAAGCCTTTTTCACCTGAAGACAAGCTATTCCAGCCTTTCTTTACCTGAAGACAAACTACTACAGCCTTTTTCACCTGAAGACAAGCCACTCCAGCCTGTATTCACCTGAAGACAAACCAGATCTTCAGGTGAAAGACTTGGTTTGAAGACAAGGCACTCCAGCCTTTTTTTATCTGAAGACAAATCATTCCAGCCTCTTTTTATCTGAAGACAAATCCATCCAGCCTTTTCACCTGAAGACAAATCACTCCCAGGATTTTTCATCTGAAGACAAACCACCCCAGCCTTTTTCACCTGAACACAAATCACTCTAGCCTTTTTCACCTGAATACGAGCCACTCCAGCATTTTGCACCTAAAGACAAACCACTCCAACCCTTTTTCACCTGAAGACAAACCACTCCAGCCTTTTTCGCCTGACGACAAATCACTCCAGGCTTTTCTACCTAAAGACAAACCACCAGCCTTTTTCCCTTAGGACAAATCACTCCAGCCTTTTTCACCTGAAGACAAACCACTTCAGCCTTTTTCACCTGAAGACAAGCCACGCCATATCTCTCCAGCCTTCTTTACCTGAAGCTGAAGCCAAACTACCCCAACCTTTTTTCACCTACAGACAAACCACTCCAGCCTTTTTCACATGAAGACAGTCTGTCGAAGCGCGCCAACAGAAGTCGCTGCCTCGCTCTGTAACGTAGCGCGGATTGTGATCTAAATGGGACACCTGCAGGCTTAAATCTTCGAAGACGTTTTATAATCGGTTCACACTGGTCATTTTCTATGCCCATTCGACTTAAAACTTGGTCCGTCTCTTCAAAAAAAAAAGACTGGAAATCAGGCCATTTTAATTTTAAGTTATTCCATATGGGCAATCCACCGATATCAGCATTTTCAACGTTCAAGGCATGAAGATGGTGGGTTTTTAATTGAAGATCACGATGCATTCTTGGGCTAAACTAAGACTAGTTTCCAGAATCCGGTTGTCTTATTCGGCCAACGTGAGCCTTGGTCTTCTTGTTCTTGGCAGATCTAAAATTTAACCAGTGATTTCAAAGGAACTAACGATGTCAGCTACCGCCATGCCATTCATTGTATTGCCAGGTTCGAGCGCCCCATAAGACGCCTGAAATTCACTTTTGTTATGTTAAATGAAAAGTCTTCCCAAAAAGGACCTGTATATGGGGCATTGATGCGAGGTAACCCAACATTTTGAGGAAACGGGTTGAAGTCTCATTCATCTGTGCTATATCTTATCGAGTTTATTCATAGACACCAATAATTTAGTCCGTCGGTAATTTGAAGGGGAAAGAATTGCATTTTACATTATTTAAATTAGATATTTTATATTTTATAAATATTGACTGTAATGACTTCATCACTACCCTGTATCTAATAAATAATAAGTTGAGCATGTTTCCGATTCTGGCTCTCACCGCACTGGGAAAAAGAGGAACTAGAAATAATTCAGAAGAACACGACTCCATGATGTAGCGAACTTGGAACGACCGTTTTGATCTAAATCTGTAAATGGCTCTCAGTATATGTATTCATGACTCGGTATTCATGTTTGCATATGTGTGTTTGGACGTACCGGGTGAAAACACTAAGTGTAGTTTGCTTTGTACAAGTAATTTTAATCGTTTACATGCTATTAATTAATTGCATTCTGTGAATTTCTTTCAGGATCTATTAAATTTTATAAATCAAATTGTAAGTTCATTAAAAACAACACCCGTTTACAAACATGAAGGACAAATGTGAGTCAATCGATAGCCTTATTGAAGCGGGAAGACAGCGGGCAAAATTTCCAAACTGTCGAAACAAGATGAAGCGAAATCCAAGAAGGAGTGCCACACAATTTGCCATAGAGAGCAAAGTGAGCCACATGACCATGCAAAAATTGCTGAAAGATGATCTTAAACTTCGTCTATTCAAGATAGTTAAAGTACATCTATTTTCCAACTCCACCAAAAAGAAGAGTCGAAAGAGCAAAGCTGATCTTCCACTCTCTCCTTGATAACTCACATCCTTCGGTTCTTTGGATGGATGATAAGTTCTTCACTGCCCAATACATAAAATGATCGCGTTTGGGCAGAAAATACAAATGAAATTCCGGTTGAACAACATATAACTTTCAAAAGCCAGAAGTCAGCTTTGGTGATGATATAGGCCGGCGTAACATCAAAGGACCAAAAAACAACTCTCATCTTCATAGAACAGGAATTAAAGATTAATAAACAGGTTTATTTGGGTATATTGATGAAGAAAGTCATCACGTAGATGGATATCACCATAGGAAATGCCGGTGTATATTCCGTCACCGAGGGGGAGCAACCTCACTCCTCCCCCCAAAATAAAACCCGGCCAAGACTGCTGCTAGGCAAATTTCGATGAGTTTTGGCCTAAGGAACTTTAGCCTCCCAGTTCACCATATTTGAACTCTCTGGACTTTGGAGTGTGGTTGATGCTTGAGCAGAAAGTCTGTACCAAAATATCTTTCAAGCGTCGAAGTGTAAACTAGAAAAATGCTGAGAGGAAATATCAGCTAAAACATTGAGTGTTGCGTGCCACTTACGCTCAGGTCATATCTAAACTTCGTCGTGTCATGGACGCAGAATGCGGTCACATTGAATATTAGTTCCGTCATCTTGTGGCATATGATTTTTCTTTGATTATCGTCTAAGCATTATTTCATATTGCATTGTGTTCGTATACGAATGGTAAATACCTTTGTGATAGAACGAGTTAATTTCAACTCCTATCCCATATTATTAAAAACCACGATGCTGCCCACGTGCATCTTCGATTCGAGGCTTGGAATCTTATCTCAGCTACCGGATGCCAATGTTTAAACAAGGAGGTTATTGTCCCCCCGTTCACCCCCATACGCCGACCTCGCCAGATCGAGTTAGGCTTATGAACAGATAAGGCATTGTTCGCCGGCCCGGCTGTGCGTTCCCTCCAAGCTTTCACTCCATTTTCCCCCACGCCAAGGAGATGTCCTGGCTATTTATATGGAAACTTTACCACTAAGATTAGATTGGAGATCCAGATTTTCGTCGCGAAACATCACCACGACCCTCTCTCCCTTTGTGCGCCAAGGGACCTCGACCTCGAGATTCACCATCACTTGTCCAGAAGGAGGACAATATTCCTTGAGTGCCAAAGGTTCGAGCCTTTCCGACGTCAAGTCCCCAAGGCTTCCCCCCCCCTGTTGTTCAAGGAGAACAGCATTAGAACAGCCATTGTTCGTTTTGAGCCCTTCGCCAAGAAACGGTTCTCATCCCCCCCTGTTGTTCAAGGAGAACAGCATTAGAACAGCCATTGTTCGTTTTGAGCCCTTCGCCAAGAAACGGTTCTCATCCCCCCCCCTGTTGTTCAAGGAGAACAGCATTAGAACAGCCATTGTTCGTTTTGAGATCTTCGCCAAGAAACGGTTCTCACCCCCCCCCTGTTGTTCAGAGGAGAACAACATTAGAACAGCCATTGTTCTTGAGCCCGTAGACAAGAGACGGTTCTCATCCCCCCCCCTTTGTTCAGAAGAGAACAACCTAGAACAGCCATTGTTCGTTTTGAGCCCTTCGCCAAGAAACGGTTCTCACCCCCCTGTTGTTCAAGGAGAACAACATTAGAACAGCCATTGTTCTTGAGCCCGTAGACAAGAGACGGTTCTTATTCCCCCCCTTTGTTCAGAAGAGAACAAAGTAGAACAGCCATTGTTCTTCAAGCCGTTCGTCGAGTAACGGTTCTCCTTTCCAAGACGCCTCGTCGGGATCCTTTTATCCCCCCCCTTCGGCTGGAACTCGCCAGCGGACCGAATATTCCTTCAAGTACCTTCCACTGCACCCTAATGAAAAGTTACGTAAGCCAAACGTCACCTTTGGAGTATTGATCCCTTTTGTCAATTCTATCCTGTGCTTTAAATTGTTTATCGAACCATCCCATCTCTTTAACTCTATATTTGTTTTACCTTTTTTTAATCCCTTAAATCCTTGGATTAGCCCGAGTCTCCACGACCCTTTCCATTCTGTTTATGTCAATATTTTCCGTTTTTGTGTTTTGTTTATAGTTATTATTAATAAAACTCTATTTTATTAATGATAGCAATATTATTATCCTTGAGCTCAGCTCCACTTCTTAAGCATTTTAAAGATACATAATATCGGCCGCCAGACAGTAACGCACTCTAAAGATAATTAAGGAAGTTCCCTCAACGAATAGTGTTATATATAGTATCGTCGGGAGTCATTCTACGACAACCTTGATATTTTTTAACAATGCAATACACTAAAGTAGGCAGATATCGCGAGGGCATTAAGATTCCTCTCCTTTTGTACTCACATGTTCACGTACACTGAGGCGAACTATGCACATGTCACGAAAAAAATGCCTTTTTCATACGTGGCTGATTTTGTGCCGAAAACCAGATTTACCGGAGAGAGGACATTCGAGCCTCGGGATTAAAATCACGCACCAAAAACCCAGATCCTACCATGTGCATCCACTATGAGGGGTACACGTTTGTTCTTACGAACGAACTTGGGGTCTTAAGTACAAACTTGGAGGTCTTACATACGAACTTAGAGGACCATCCAGAATCATGGCACATATTCTAGACAGAGGTTTGCCTCCGCTTACCCTTACGAGCCGTAGTTCCTATTTTACGTTTAAGACAAGTATCATGTTTCCAATAAATCATGGGGACAGAGTTAAAGGAAAAGAAAATATTACAAAATGTATTAAATGTCAAGTTAAGTCAATAAATTAGTTACCATGATTATTAACAACGTTTTTCGAACGTCTAATTTGCCAAACTCATCTGGTTTTGATGAAATATAAGCCTTCATATTATTATCGACCTCCTTTTTATATTCTTATATTTTTTTTAATTGAGATAATTTTGCAGTGATCGAAATAGGTGATAATCCGATGGGGCAAGGATATGGAGGATGAGTGACACTCCTTCTTCACACGTGCCATGTGTGGGTGAGCAGAATTAATTTTACCTCCCATCACTGATAAGGGGCTTTCACAATTTAAAATTCAAAATATTCTATATATTACGAGGAGTGGTCAATAAGTTTCGCAATTCGGATATAAGGAAACGAGATATAACTACCCTCGACTTCAATGCACTTGCGCAACTTGTCCTTGAGGCTTCGAATTCCCGACAACCGGAAATTTCCCGACTGCTGTTCAATCCACTCCTGGACGGCGAACTGGACATCTTTATCATCCCCAAACCGGCGTCCACGCAGTTCAGCCTTGAGAGGGCGGAATAAAAAGTAGTCGCTAGGGGCCAGATCTGAACTGTAGGGGGGATGGTTGAGCTCCTTCAATCCGCACTCGCGCAGGGCAGCTTGTGCAACTCTGGCCTTGTGGACAGGGCCATTGTCGTGGAGGAGCAGGACACCGCGTGTCAACTTGCCGCGCCGCTTCTGACGGATGCACTTCTTCAACCCAGCCAGTTCTTCGGCGTAATATTAGCCTGTGATGGTCCTTCCACAAGGCGCATAGTCCACCATCAACACTCCCTCAGAATCCCAGAAGATGGTGGCCATGATCTTCCCGGCTGAGGGTTGGGTTCCGAACTTGATGGGGGTCGGAGAGCACCTGTGCTTCCAGGCCATGCTTTCGAGCTTGGTCTCGGGATCCCAGTGATGGACCCACGTTTCATCACCTGTCACTATGCGTGACTTGAATCCCGCCGGGTCTTGGTTGTACAGGAGCAGCAGCTCCTCCGAACTTTGACGACGTTGAAATCAATCATGGGGCGTGAGGTTTCGTGAGGTTTCTAGTTACCCAACTGGCAGAGACCTTGGTCATGGCCAAATTGTCGTGCATGATGTTGATAACACTTCCATGTGGTATTCCAAGTTCTCGCTCGATTTCTTCGACCTTCACCCGTCGATTTTCGAGGATCATCCTCTCCACACGGTCCACATTGTTCTCGTTGGTCACGTCTGACGGGCGTCCTGGACGGGGGTCATCTTCAAGGGACTTACGACCATGGCGGAACTCCCTATTCCAGCGAGCAATGGTTGCATAGGAAGGGGCGGTGTCTGTGTACACTGCAACCATGCGTTAATGGATCTATTTTGCATTCTTGCCTTCCTTAGTCAAAAGTTTGATCACTGCGCCGTGCTCAACCTTCTCCATTGTTGAAAAGTTTGTGACTGACGATCTGCGATCAGCTACTGATTCTTAAATAGACGAGGCAGGAGCGTGCGGCTGCAGGTCCTGACTTGTCATAACCTAACCTAGCAGCCACACAAACAGCCACCCCCTTCCTCTAACATTAACATACATTAACATAATTTCACGGATGACAAAAGCCACAAGGGCCTATCAAAGGTCATCCGCATCCGTCAAAACCCACCCACAAAAAGCACTATCACCAGGGGAAGACAAAATCAAAGTCCCCCACAATATAATATAACAGATGACAAGAGCCACAAGGGCTCATCATAGGTCATCCGAGTCAAACGGCCTCTTTTTTAAGTCACCCAAACTCCCAGGGAAACTACATCCAGAGGATTGCGTCCAGAAACAAGGGTATCACCAATCAAGGCTTGTCAAGAACTAAATCATGCAGCTATAGATATATAAAAACAATATTAATATATACAAAACTTAGGAACCATCACAACCTTCCCTTCCCATAAACTCATCCAACCTACTCTTAAATACATTTAAATTTGGACTACCTACTACCCTCCGCGGCAATTTGTTCCAGAAGTATACCACTCTATTGGTGAAAAAATATTTTCTTAAATCCAACCTACACCCTTGCTTTTTAATTTTAAAGTGGTGACCTCTAGTCCGATTTCCATCATCTAACTCAAAAAACTTGCTAACTCCAATTTATCTATGCCAGAAAATTTTTTAAAGAGCTCAATCATATTCCCTCTCACACACCTCCTTTCGAACGAGAACATATTTAATACCCTAAGTCTATCTATATATTCAAGGTGCCTCAGGTAAGGAATAATCTTTGTTGCCCTCCGTTGCACTGACTCGAGAAGGTTAATATCGTGTCTAAAATGTGGGGACCATGCCTGTATACAGTACTCTAGATGTGGCCTAACATAAGAGTTATAGAGTTTAAGAATAACTTCGTTACTTTTGTAACTGACATTTCTCTTAATGAAACCCAGCACGCTATTTGCTCTATTTCTTGCTTCAATACACTGCTTAGAAAACCACAATGACTTATCTATTACTACTCCTAGATCTTTCTCATCCTCTACTGAGCTCAGCCAATGCCCATCCATTTCATAGTTACCGATTCGCAAAACTTATTGACCGCCCCTCGTAGTAAAGCTTCTGTGAAATGATTTATATTGGTATTGAACAACTTACAGACTTCAAGAAAGACCTTTTATGCGTTATATTCAAAACGACTTTAATTTCCTTACAACCTGATAGGCTCTGGGAAGACCGTCGCTTTAAAGAAGATCATAAGAAAAAGGTTCTTGAAAAGGCTCAATTGAAATGATTTATATTAGTATGGAACAGTTTACAGACTTCTAGAAAGCACTTTTATACGTTATATTCAAGACGACATTAATTTCATTACAACCTGATAGGCTCTAGGGAGACCGTCGCTTTAAAGAAGACCATAATAAAAAGAAGGTAAGAACAAGATTCTTGAAAAGGCGAATTGAAATGATTTATATTAGTATGGAACAGTTTACAGACTTCTAGAAAGCACTTTTATACGTTATATTCAAGACGACATTAATTTCATTACAACCTGATAGGCTCTAGGGAGACCGTCGCTTTAAAGAAGACCATAAGAAAAAGAAAAGAAAAAGATTCTTGAAAAGGCGAATTGAAATGATTTATATTTCTATGGAACAGTTTACAGACTTCTAGAAAGCACTTTTATACGTCGTATTCAAGACGACATTAATTTCATTACAACCTGATAGGCTCTGGGGAGACCGTCGCTTTAAAGAAGACCATAAGAAAAAGAAAAGAAAAAGATTCTTGAAAAGGCGAATTGAAATGATTTATATTTCTATGGAACAGTTTACAGACTTCTAGAAAGCACTTTTATACGTCGTATTCAAGACGACATTAATTTCATTACAACCTGATAGGCTCTGGGGAGACCGTCGCTTTAAAGAAGACCATAAGAAAAAGAAAAGAAAAAGATTCTTGAAAAGGCGAATTGAAATAATTTATATTAGTATGGAACAGTTTACAGACTTCTAGAAAGCACTTTTATACGTCGTATTCAAGACGACATTAATTTCATTACAACCTGATAGGCTCTGGGGAGACCGTCGCTCTAAAGAAGACCATAAGAAAAAGAAAAGAAAAAGATTCTTAAAATGGCGAATTGAAATAATTTATATTAGTATGGAACAGTTTACAGACTTCTAGAAAGCACTTTTATACCTTATCTTCAAAACGGCATTAATTTCATTACAACCTGATAGTCTCTGGGGAGACCGTCGCTTTAAAGAAGACCATAAGAAAAAGAAAAGAAAAAGATTCTTAAAAAGGCGAATTGAAATAATTTATATTAGTATGGAACAGTTTACAGACTTCTAGAAAGCACTTTTATACGTCGTATTCAAAACGACATTAATTTCATTACAACCTGATAGGCTCTGGGGAGACCGTGGCTTTAAAGAAGACCATAAGAAAAAGAAGGTAAGAACAAGATTATTGAAAAGGCGAATTAATAGCTTATGGGAGGCATCCTCTGTTTCCATTAGCCAGCTTAGCATCCCAGCTTGCTAGCATCCACATCAATAAATCTGTCCAATCTATTCTGAAAACTCCGCAGGGGGCCTCTTCCATTCATTTACCACTCGATTTGTACAAGAATCTCTACCAATCTCTTTCTTCAACTTAGACGTGCCCTGTCCTGTTCTCTAAAAATAAGAACCTTACCTATGTCTCCCTATTATAACCTTTGACCCACTTGAAGAACTGAATTAACTCTCATTTCTAACCTATGTAGATTTAGTCTCCTAAGCCTTCCACCATAATGTAAGCTCCTCCACCCATGATTCATCTTAGTCATCCTTCTTTGCACAGACTCTAACAAACCGATTCACATCCTATAATACAGTGACTAAAATGCCCCACTCTAGTCAAGTTGAGGCCTAACTAATGCCAGGTACAGTTTCAGAATGACATCAGCCCTCCTATTTCTGACGTCTCCCAATAAACCCTAATTATTTTTATTATTATAATGCTTGTAAAAGGCCTTTTCATTTTTGAGGTGTGGTGTGTTTGGAAGATTAAATTCTTGACAATCGGAGGTATATGGTGTAAATCAAACAGGTTTATCAATGGCCAAAGTACGTTCGAGTTTAAAATCCCACTTGACAGTCCGAAGAAAAGATGAATTTATTTGTCATTTTTCTTTACAGGAACTTTCAGATTTTTTAAAAACCCAAAGTGTGAGACGAGAAACCATTGATAAATATTGCCGTAATCAATCGATGGCACTACCTGTTTTCGAAAATGGATTCTCCAGCATCGTCATTGATCGGTAAAGTTAATTATTCATCAGTTGGTGCTATTTCTCCATTCTTGAAGCTTTTCGTTTATTCTATTTTCTAGTTCCCCTCTTGTGGGGGTTTCTTTAACTAAGAGCTGTATGGGAGATAGAATCTAGAATATATGGAGGTTCGATTCATCGAATAACATTATCAATTTAGATCTGAATAAATTGTACCAGTTGCATCATCGCAACTTTTAATACACATGTCATAACTGGGAGGTGGCGTTGAATGTTCATAAATGGAAAAACTGAAAGAATCTCTCCTTTATTTCGGAACGGAAGAAAGTGCAAGAGAGTTGCGCGCCTTACCCCAGAGCAACCGAACATGTCGAATCGAGATGGGTAACTTCCATGCAATTATATTTGTGTAGATTATTTATTAACCTCTTTAAAATCTTTTGGGAAATGCCCACGTCACAGTGGTCTTAGCTTTATTTGGCTTCTGTGTGTTTTGTACCCCGCAGGGAGGTACCCTGTCTAGCTTGGTACCTGGAGGAGCTGGACGTCCTCCCGACCAGAGTGCAAATTGTGGAGGCCCTTTCAATGGCTGGACTTGAACTCTCTGATGGGGCCGAGGAAAATTGTTTGGTGCGCTTACTCCTCGCCTCCACTCAGCAAAACTTTACCTTTTAATTATTATTAGTATTATTATTCTTATTATCATTCTTCTTCTTATTATTATTATCATTCCTATTCTTCCTATTATTAATTTTATTTTTATTATTATTAGGTATGATTTTTATATTATTCCTTATTAGTATTTATTATGATCTATTATTATTTAATATTTATCATTATTTATTATTAGTATTTGTTTTTATTATTACGGCTATCCACTTAACTTTTTCTACCTTTTCTACCAAGAGGAATGTTTCCACCTGTACACGCCCTGGTGCCTTGGTGGAGTGCACACCATCCTGGGATCACCGAGCACCAGGGTATCATAATAATAGGTGGACCCGCCTATCTCTTCCTCTCTTTATTACATACCCACCTACTCCCTTTCAAACTTGCTCTTCTATCCACCGAGGTTCTGGCTGCCCAGTACTCTTTCGTCCTCCTATGGGTCCTTAGTGGAGGGGCAGTGTATACCGTGAGTTCCCTAATTGCTGCGAGGACCGATAGCCCGCTGGCTAAGGCAAGTATTAGGTATGGGGTGAGCTGAACGTAACCACATATAAGGTGGCTACGTCGGCACAATCCTTTCTTGTATAAGTTCCAAGACAATTTCGCCTAAATGGCGGGCCGGGTTGACAAAGCCTATTAACGTTGGCCGGTACCGATTATGTGAAAATGATCACATTCGGGAATTTTCTGATCCTATCGAGACAACTCTTAAACCCCCAAGTCACTGGGAGGTCATAGTATCTACTTTCCATGAGCCTTCTTTTTTTCTGTTCATGGTTACAAAAGAAGGCAATAGTGAAAAAGCGCTTGAAGATACGCCTCCTAGCGCGGCCTGGCTCTCCCTGGGGGTCGAGGAGGACGAGAAAAATCGAGGCACCCATTCTAATGGTGATGGGCTTCCCTCTTGCCATCGCTATGTGGCAAAGGGGATTTCCTTTTGCCATCTTTGGAACCATTCTCGGGCAGCTCAACCTATGAAAAGGAGGTGCCCCATCCCCTCTGTGCTTTCTGAGGGCACCCTCAACCTCTCAATCCCTTTTCTGGAGGCGCCCTCGGGCGTCTCCATCTACTTACTAGCGGCACTCCCTCCTTTCCTATCACAGGAAACTGCCAAGATGAAAGGCAGGCCACTCAAAATCGACAGATCGAAAGGGCCAACCTCCTTAAGTGGGCAAGGGAGAGTAGAGCCCGTCAGTCTGTGCACCATAAGTCCAGCAGTCCTGCATTTTAAGTATGCAGGGATCGACAAAACACACGACATCACGAATTGGGGTCCGTGATGCATTGGAGGGCCGCCACATGGAACCCTGCTGCCTTTGAGATGGATATCGTGCCGGAGGCGACCCAGCCGCGTATGGCAGGATCTTCCATGTGGTGAACCTGGGCTCGGTGCAAGCTTCTTTCGCGTGGCTCGGGCCCGCGAGGACTCACAAGGAGATGAGGGACCTCTTAACCGGCTGCTACCGCTTCAACAGCTAAGACCTTCTCCATCTCGAAGTAGAAGCTTGCCGAGGCAAGTCCAGTTGCCCTATGGGCAAGACAAAGAGGTCTCTAGGTTTCTCTCTCTTTGCAGAGGCTCCGAGAATGGACAGGTCCACCGCCGTTTTAGCAAACGAGCAGTGTAAAATCGGCACCTCGGACCACGAGGCACCCTCGGGTAGGGGTCACAGACCAAGACCAAAATCGCGAGTGCTCTGAGCGGAGTCTCCATCACGTCGGGGCCCGTCATTGAAAGACGACCTGGCCTTTTCAAGCCCGCTGGCTTCAAACGCTTTCTGGTTATTCGCTCCACTGATGGCAGCATGTTGGCCAGGGGCAAAATGATCCATCAGAGGAGATCATTAGCTAGTTTGATCGATAGAGAGCTGAAGGTGACCCGTTTCTCGTAAGGAAGCCTTCTGGAGAGGCGGCCATGCTTAGCGCCCTTCGGACACTTAATGGCTCGCAGGTGAGTGTGACGCCGCACTCTACCAGGACTTCATAAAAGGAGTGGTTTACGCGGAATGGAACTCGTGAACAACTTCATAAATGACATCACCTTAGATCTGGCCCACCATGGAGCGCTCAAATTCGAACGTGTGATGAGAAAACAGGGAGGGGCCTCGAGACCCACCACTAAACTCTTAGTCACGTTCGACCATGTCACGTTCCCTGAGTCTTTGCGTGCCGGTTGTTATTGCTACAACGTGAATACATTGTACCACTGCCGCGGAGGTGAGGTGCTACTATTGCCATCGCTTCGTCTATGTGAATCGCTGATGTAGACGTGCAAAGTCGGGTTTACCCAAAGTCTGTGTAAGCTGCTCCAAAGCCGTACACGATAAGTCCATATTGCTAATGTCAAACTCTGTCATTTGCAGAGAGCCGCACCCCGCTTCTTCAAAGCAATGTGCTGTGTATCTCCTGATGAAGGAAATCATGTCCCATTTGGGATACGGATCTGCTCTCATTTCGGAGGTTAAGGACTTGGTCTTGGTGCGCCCGGCGCTGCCTGGGACGTCTTATGCCTCACTTTTAAAAAAGACACCATCTGCTCTTGGTCCCTCTAGGCCTAAGATAAAGGTCGGAACCATTCTGCGTGTTCTACTCACCCCGGAAACTCCAATGATACAGCTGGTAGCACAAAGCGCTCACACTCAGCCTTGGCTAAAACCAGCCCCCACCCCTCAGCTTTACCCTTTCCCTTAAGGCATACCTCCACCGAATCGTTAGACTCACAGGAGGCAAGAGATCATTGTAGTGATCTCTTATAAGGGTGAGTGACCAGTCTATTGTGAAGGTGAATTAATGAATGATCTCCAATGGTGAATTATCTGACTCCAAAAATGAATTCTTCCCAGTGTTCTTATTTTGCTGGGCTTACCGAAGGTTTAGGGTAATCGAGGTAAATAAGGACGTTGCAAAAATATGTACTTTATTCTAATATTTGTCTATAACGGGGCAAGCGGTACGTCACTAAGTTACTTTGCGGGCAACTAGCAGTCTATATATACTCAACGCGAAGTATTAAATTCTGGAGCGACAAGACTTGGTGAATTTAAAAGAGGTTCCGTAAACGCTAATACAGATATGGCAATACTTAATAACAATTATAATGCTTAATTATCTATTCCTCTCATTGCTCGCCTATATATGCAGTTTCATTTGCAGGTGGGCGTGGCCTAGATTCGATTCTGGGACAAATCTGTCGTCGGGGCTCATTAGTTACACCCCCTAAGGACGGAGTTTTGCAGGATTGTGTATCTAGCTATTCTTTGACCCGATTTTACAGAACTGTATTATAATTTGCTATAATCTAGCTATTCTTTGACTCGATTTTACAGAACTGTATTATAATTTCGTTTGGTTGGAATTTGTTGTGTTTACTTAGGTGTTCCGTATACTTCCGTCTTCTGATAATTTTATCCCGAGACGTGAATTGTTTATTATTCGTTCCCCCGTGTTGACTTGAGTATCTTGACTTTATATCCCATTTCTCGCGTTCGCCCTTTTGATATTTCCCGCGCGTTAGCATTTAATGAGACCACCGCGCGTCCATTTTATGGAGTTTCTTGCTAGGCCATTGAATCCTGCAACTTAGTGTCAGTAGCCTACCTATTACATAAACCGATTAGTACACACTATCCCATTCAAATATCATTTTCTGGACTACTTCCGCCTGATACACCCCCCCACCACCCCCTGGTGGTGTTCGGCGCGGGTGCGGTGGTCCGCATTTCAGGAAATGACCTATTTCTCTGTCCCACTCAAACAGCTTGGTGAAGGAGGCCGTTGAGTTCTTCTCAGGTGAGCATATCGTCGTGGTCCTAACTACTATTTCTAGAACGTATGACTGTTTCGCACGTCGACCGCTTCCGTGGCGGTCAGCCGAGTGTGAGGTGGCTCTCAAACTGAAACTTTATGCCTACATGTGCTATAAGCACCGCCCGAACGATATTACTGTCGGTAAATTTCGTCGAGCTAGGGCTAGGTTCCTCTATGTTTCGAAGCAGTCCCGCCGCTCTTCCTGGCGGGCATACGTGTCTTCACATAACGAGAAAGACCTCCTCTTGCAGATGTGTGGAAGCGAGTCAAAAGGATTCGGGGCAAGTTCTCCAGGAGAATGGGACCGCAATCTCGAGCCCCGCGTCCGTAGCGGAGTCCTCCATGACCGCTTTTTCCGCATTCTCTAGCCGGAATGCTGCTCGGCCAGCATTGAATGCACGTTGTGATGCCCGCTGAAGGTGCCCACCGATTGGACTTTACCTCCATTGTCGGAGAACCCTTCAAAGAGAGGTTTACATTGAGTGAGTTGCGTTCCACTCTCGCTTAGTTCGCGGACACTGCCCCTAGTGCAGCTGATGTCCCGCACGTCATGCTTCGTCACCTGGGTGAACGATGCATGGCCTTTCCGTTAGATTTGTTCAACATGATCTGGACAGAGGGTATCCTCCCATATTTCCGAGGCTGGAACGTGTTTCCTCCTTGTTTTTATGTTTGTTTTTCTTTGTTTTTTCAATTTTCGTTTTTTATTGTTCTCTTCTTTTTAAAGAAAAGCCTAGTACTAGGCTAAAATTTTAATTACGGTGACTTATGCCCTTGAAGGCAGTCTCCAAATGGGCGAATTAAAATAAAAATTGCCTTGTAACTTAAGGTGAGACTATTATGAAAAAAGCGGCCAGGTGAGTTAAGAGTCGTCCGTCCGGTCTCTAACGCCCCAATTAATCTCGTCTTTTGGCTTTTGAGTTTAGTTCTTTGTGTACATTTTCATTTCTTCCAACTTCACCACTTCAAATATTCTGAGGCTCCTGAAAAAGGATCTAAGATAGATTACTTGAAAATAAACTTCCCCGAAAACTACATTCATGGTCAAAAGTTTTGAGAGTTCTATATTTCTTCATATAAGAAAATTAATAGAATTAATCAAAAGTTCTATTTTGTTTTATTTCTTTTACATCATAATTTAGACGTAATATACCAAATTTAGAACCCTAAACCATTTTATTAATAAAAACAGTCAATTGATGAGCGGAGTCAATATTTACAATGATGTTCCTTGTTCTTCAGGACTGCTTCAATTTCCTTTGCCGTGATGGAGACCAAATCTGTGATGATATTTTGACTGATATTCCTCCATTTTTGTTCATGAAGACCCGCATCTGCTCACAATTGGATGGCTTCTGTTTATCAACCGCTAGTTTGATTATATATCACACACAAATTCTCTATTGTATTTAAATCTGGTGAATTCTCGGGCTAAAATCCCGAAAGTTCCGTGTTATTTTTAGCCAAGAAGTTTGTTACTGCTTTTTATTTGTGACGAGGTGCGCCATCATGATGAAGAATACAGTTATCATCCACAAATTACTCCTGAACTGTTGGAAAGAGGTGCTAAGGAAGCATGTTTTGGTACCATTTTGAGTTCATGGCAGTGCTCTTGGGCAAAATTGTTAGTGTGTAGGGAAATCGATTTCCACCCCCCCCTCCTCCCTCGAAACTGAGGCCCTGTTCGGTAACTGCAACGTCCTGGCATTTGGCGGTGTAACCCGATTACTTAACCTTCCCCTCTCTCTCCTCGCCTCGAGGATCACCAGAAAGGTCCCCCACACCCACATAATGCTCGAATCATCAAGTTTTGGGTCCGGCGAGCCTAGCATTGGCTAAACCGGCAATATTTCCCCTAAGAGTTGGTACTTAATTTCACTTCATTGACAAAATAAGAGGAAAGTCGACCAAAAGCCAGAAGGTGCCTTTAGGGCTAAATGAAAGACGCTCGGATAAGAACCGTTAGAGGAGGAGACTTAATTCCAATAATTGTAGAACGACGAGAAAGATCAAGTTTGCGATCGAGACGACGAAGTCCGGTTAAGTGCACGGCAACCCTAAGAAAGGAACACAGAATAAGCTCATGCTGAGCCAGTTCCTGGTGGTTACACCGAAACTTAAGCTAGCTTGTGTTGAGAAACAAGCTCAACTATCGCTTGTCATAGAAACCCCCTATTCGGGTTTACAACAAAACCCAGAGATAGTCCTCGCCATTGAGGAATACCCCAAAGTGAACTTCCTCAAACACTCCCCATTCATCAAAGAATTCACTCGTTTGCTCATCGCTCGTGAGTGCGAATTATTTCAAGATTAACCAGAAGATTGGAAGAAGCATACTTTCCCTGTCCCGTTGGTGAAATCATCTTATCAAGACTACGTGCTTAACGCCATCTGTCGCCCGCACCGAATTCATCTGTGGTTTTAAGCCTATTCTCACGCCAGACAAACAGCTGGAGTGGATGTGAAGACGTCCACGTGCCTGGCCGCAAACAACATCCTTGTGTCTACCTAAAACTTGAGACCAAGGTCAGTCTCCAACCATATTCCCTTGGGGTTGTATTTAAAGGTAAATAAATTCCATTATCTTTTTATTTGAAGGTCAATTAACGTTCAATATTAAAGTGAGCTTTGGGTCAACCATTACTGTATATTCATTTGTGTAATTTAGTAAGTCTCACTTAAACTCGATTAATTCATAACTGTGTAGTTTGTTTGGTTACATTTCATTTTTTGTTCATGTTAAAATTAAAGGCCTATTTTCTTAGAAGTATTTAATTCAATCCTCGAAACGCTGAGCTTGGCATTAGAAACCCTCAAAGATTAAAAAATAACCTAATATTTAGAGTTGTGCCGATTCCAAAATTTTTGCCGATGCCGATTCCGATGCCGATTCTTATTTATACTTGCTTGCCGATGCCGATTCCGATGCCGATTCTTGTTTATACTTGCTTGCCGATGCCTATGCTGATTCTGGCTAATATTTGTTTTTAGTGTATTATGCTTAATTTATTAGATACTTTATAATTAGTTTCCATAACTATATTACTCAACTGTTAGACTGTTGGAAGCTTGGAACTTGGAAGCCAATAGACAAAGCAATGAGTATTTTTGTGGGGTTTTTTTTACTTTTCAATAGCCATTGAGTTTATGGAATTTTATAGCTTTTGATGGAAGGTTTTAGGATACAAAATGAATATGGATCTTTACAAAATTTATTTCATTTCCTTTCATATTAGGAATAGCCTATATACCTGTAGAAGTCTAAATACCTCCATGCATTAGTACATACTTAAATACACCGACGCAACTGCGTGCCGCCCCCCCTCCACCTTATTCCAAATTTGCCTTTTCGCATCGAATCCCCTTCACCCCTTTTCGCGCCTTTGAGATAACCAAATTCGCGGCCGGCCACACAGGAAAATGTCTAGCTCAAAAGACACCTGCCAGCCGATGAAGGCCCGAGTTTCTTCGCGCCGTTATAAACCTGCGGCTTGAGACAAGGAAAGCTAGGTAATCATTTTTGGCTACCCACTCCAGGTGCCAATAATTGGAACAGACACTTCGGGGAGAAGAATTCCAATTTGAGTCACAGTTTGACTCGCCTTCGCGATCCGGCCTAGGATCATTATATCAGGACACCGCTCTAGGATTACCCCCACATTCGGTAACATAGAACGATTGGGCTAAGTGCGAACATCGTCAGAAGAAGAAGACATTCACTGTCATTCCCCAAATACTTACGATCTCAAAGGTATCGTTAAAGTGAATTATCCCCTCCCCTAAATTCACCAGTTTAATCATTAACTAGAATTTCCATCCCGAGCTCATAACCTCGAGTATTACAAGTGATTAATTCAGTGCTTAATTCCGTGATATTATTCAATTCATTCTGTCGGGTGCAATTAAGACGTAAGCATCCTAGTAACTAAATTTCAATTGTAATACAAGTACTTTCACTTCGTAAAAGTAATCTGTAATCCCCCCGACATTATATATACTTCCCAATTCAGTGCGAAGATTAATCCTTTTTATACATATACGAGTATTAAAAGCGCATAGTCCGAGCATTGGAAAATTTTTTTTAGTCCCATCGACAATCGATAATGGCGTTACTAACGTTTTGACATAGCATCGTTCGTCTCTCTCATAAGCAAGGAAATCTTTTTAATAATTACGATCAATATTTTTTGGCATTAGACCAGGTAAGAGTGCTTCAACGGATGACCATTTACTGCCCCAGACTCGAATTTTACTCTTCCGGGTGATCTCATATCTATTATGCAATTCACCAGGCACTCTGATGGATCTGAGGGCAATGCATAAGGAGCTGACGAAGGGGATGTTTCTTACGGGAGGGGTGCGGTAATATTTTCAACTAATTGATAAGGGGCATACTTAAAGCGAACGGAATTTATACCACCACTAAACACTTAGCGCTCTGCTTAACCTAACCTACCCTAACCTCTCTCTTTAAATTAACTAGGTTAGCAATCGGCACCAAAACAAAACTTCCTTTTTCACCCCCTGACGGGTTGAATACCTTCAATTAGCCACACACAAAAATTCTAACCCGAATATATCTTGCTATTGTGTTTATCTATACCTAGTCGATTTGGCGATAATTTGTTGTTATTCAACAAGGGTCAGAACGACTAACTATTTTTGGGGGGGAGGGGGGGGGGAGGGTCGTCTATAAACCTCTAAAACCTGACACCAATTTATTATGTAGTAGTTTTATATATATTTTTGACCGATGCCGAGGTTAAAAGATGGTGCCTTACACCTCGTATGTACTCGATTAAGGCAGTTATTAGCGCTTCAAGGGATTAATATCACAAACTAAGGTAGAATCTCGAATTATGACTACTAATGTTGCCAAAACTTTCGTTTAAGCGATAGATGCAAACATTAACCAAAAATAGTAGTTTATTTTACAACAAACTAATCAATCAAAACAAAAAAATAGTTTTAAAAAAATAACTCGCTAATTAATATAAGGCTTGACTCATAAAATAATTATTCACTCCACTGATTACAGCATGTTGGCCACCGTTCATTTTAACGAATTAAATAATCGCTCAACAATGCGAACTGTGGATAGATTCAACAAAATAGTAAAAAAATGTTGAGTTACCGCTATTTTTTTCAAGGGTTAGCTGGTTGTGCGTGACGTCACCGCCTCGGTGCGGTTTTGGGCCTATGGTAGGCAGATCCCAGCTCACTGGCGTAGATTCTCTCCAGCCAAAAAGGTAGGCGTTGGTTAGTTGCGCGTTCGTAGGTGGAAAATCTGAGGTTTCCGGTCGATTCACTTATCTACGGCTCCCGATAGCTATTCCTTTAGATTAAGGAATCTTTCTTCTGGTTGAATAATACTCTCGTCGAGAACGAGAAATTGTCTTCCTTGCTCGGTAGAACTTTGTAGAATTTATCATTTTACTAATCTCTTCTGGGTACTCTTGGGGACGATCGGCTTCGAAAATGGTTATCTTTTCGGGTTCGTAACTGGGTTATAACGAACGTGGGAACAGAGAACGTTTCTCTGGGGCTTACTCTGTCCGAATTTCTACTTTTCGCTTAGCCATTCTATATATATAGCCATTAACGTGGAAGGAGGTTGAGGGATCGCTGCTGCGGGGTGTGCGTGTGGAGGTCAACCTTATTTGAAGACAAATGACTTGCCTGGCTTTTTATTTTTACTTGGGCGTTAGCTCGAGGGGGAACTTTTCGCTGACTTGGTTTTTCGTACTAACAACTTTAGAGGGGAAATTTTGGCCTCTTCAAATCCCTAACGTAAAGTACGTAAATTAAAAATAGCATCTGTATCCATTTTAATTAGCGAATTGTGCGTCTCGGGTTGTCAATACTGCTTATGCTGCCGGATTAACTTTGTTCTTGGTTAAAACAGGCGTCTCTTCGCCGATGTATTTAGGGCTATGGCCACCTATATTGCTTTTTACATCCTTATTTCGTTACTAAACCTAACGTTTTTATATTCACTGACAAGAATTCTGATTGAAAATCACTCTGAAGAGACGTTTGTGTCATCATGTTAGGTGTGTTAGTTTACTTTTTATAGTTTAGTTGAGTGTTGAAGTATAACCTTTCCAACGGCACCTCCCGAACGCCATTTGTTTCAATTCTAATTTTTGACCCCTCTTATTATTATTATTATTTCTTTTTTTCCCATTTCTTATATACTAGATATTTGATATGGCTATTGGCCAAAGTTCTTTTATTTTAGTGGGTTTTTTTAACTTTCTTTAGCATTTTTGTTTTATTTTTTCTCAACTCACTCCTTTCCTTTTACTTCTTACTTCGTTTTTTTAAACATTTTGTTAGTATATTTACACTTTTCTTTTTATTAGTTAGTACTTTATCTCGTTTCGGATTGAAGCCATTCGGAGCCACTGTTTTCATCTCTTTTAGTTTCTTTATACATTTTGAGACGGAGCCAGTATATGGATAGGGAACCCCATAAAACGTCCCTGAGTAGGTGATCCGCTATATAGGACTTAAAATTTCATAGACAAAATACTAATCATTGAAACTACATTTATTAGAAAAATCATATCGTTGAGTATTTTTTTTCACTTTTTAGTAATGATATCACTGTAGCTTGCTACTTTCGTTCAAGCAACCCTGAAAGCATATACTATAATCTGACCAGAATTAAACAATAAAGGTGTTACTTAATAAAGCTGCAGTAACTAGTAACACAAAGTATGTTGTCTGGCACAATTCAGTCACCAAAACTGTATAAAAAGCTAAAGTTTTGACGAAGAATCGGCAAAGAATTGGCAAAATTTTGCCGATGCCGATTCTAGCCGATGCCGGTGCCGATGCCGAGTACTCGGCACATCTCTAGTAATAATAATAATAAAATATAACACTCTTAGAGAAAACTTAATCAAGGAGTTTTTGAAGTACATAACTAACCTATACGTACGTACACCACCATTCGGTCCTTCTAATACCATGACATAGTGCTCTAGTTCCCTTAAGTGAAAAGCAACCCCAAACATAGTGTCCAGGTGCTTCACCATAGGTACCATACTAATAATCTCCAGAAGCTCAAAACAAGACAAAGTAAGTTTCATCAGAGAAAATAACTCTCCCTCAGTCCTTAATGGTCCATTCTTTATATTTCTTACAATAGCGGAGCTTATCCGTAAGGTTCTTTTTGTTGATGTGACGCTTCTTCGCAGCCATTCCTGACCTGTGGCCTCTGTCGATAAGTCTCCGCCTTACTGTCGTCGCTGAAGCATTTACACCTACAGCTTTCCAATCGTGAGCAAGCTTACCACTGGAGGCAACCTGATCCTTGGGCTGGAAAATTATCAAGAGGCGATCTTGGCGTTCATTTGAAACTCTTGGGCATCCAGAAAACATATTTACAGGACACTTTGGTCCACAGTGACCATGGCTATATGTTTTTCTTTGGAAAGAATCATTTCTAGAATTGAAAAAAATCAAACATTTATTTTGACAAAGAAATTATGAAATAGATTACAATTACACATCATCATTTATTTAACACATATTTCTCATCATTTTACCCTTTTGATCGAATAGCAAAGATTCAGGGAGTGAAACTCGCCTTCTACAGTAACAGGAGCAGAACTCAATTTTGGATTCAGTGAATTAACGTTTTTATTATTATTTTTGAAATGCTGACTTTTTAATAAACCTTTAATTATTTAAATATTAGAATGATTATTTCTACCACGTAAACTTAAGAAAAACAAATGAAACAAATAAATATATAAATAAATATAAATATTTATTAGGCTCTAAACTTTTGGCCATAATTGTACACCTCAAAATAAGCCACTCCAGGTAAAAACCTGAAGATAAACCACTCCAACTTTTCTCACCTGAGGAGTCCTCTTGTTTTCTAGGGCTTACTGATTTTATTAAAAGATAAAGAGTTTTATTTTGTGTTTTGTTAGAGGCTTGTTTATGTTTTGGTTTATGCATTTTAGTAGACGTATTTTGCGTTAAAGAGTGTTTTTTTGTTAATGTTTTTTGTTTATTTAGATGGTTATGGTTGTTTTTTTTTATATTACCTAACCAAAAACCCACCTAAACGATAGCGCTAGCCTTCGGTCAGCACTCGAAATATATACCATAATTGTAATTTCTCATCACTCGTTATAGGCGTGTCCACAGGCATTTCCACTAGTGTGCCATTGATTGTTCCTGTTATGTGATCGAGTGGCAACGTCTTTTAATCACCCCTTTTCTGTCCGCAGAGTGAACAAGGTCACCTACTGCCCGATCTACAAGTCGGCGAGCACCTCTTGGGCCATTACTCTCCTGACGCTGCGGGGCGAGTGGAAGGCGAACTCCGATCTGAATAAAGTTCGGGACGTCATGAACAGGGTGTTCATCAAAGCTCCACACCAATCTGGACCTCAGGTTTCCCATCGTTTTGATTATTAGAAGAATCAGTCCCATTCTCAAGATTCATGGGGGATTTTTGAGGTCGGGGAGAGGGTTAAAGTTTAAAGGGAATAAGAAGTGTCTAGAGCGAGTTTATTGTATAGACTTCGGTAGACAATGGCCGATTATTTATGTTGCGAGCGAGTCAAAACTTCCCCAAGCCAATTTCATGGGTTTCAGAAATCCCCGTATAATTTCATGGGGCTGCCGGAAAAATGTCACCAGTATAATTAAATGAGCTTACAAAAAATAGTCCGCCTAATTTCTTGTCGAAAAAATGTCCCCAATATAAGTCCATACGTCCAAAAAATGTCTACAAAATAATTTCATGAGGTCTGAAAAATTTCCCGTCTTCATGGAGTCGAAAGTCCTGGTAGCGGATTTTAATGGCGACCATCCCCACCAAACAATTTTTACGGTTAATTAAAAAAAAATGTTTCGAAAATTTCAACATCTTCTCGTCTTATTTCTGAATGTTCCTAAAATACAACGGGGAAAATAAAAATACCACTTCCTATCGGGCGAATAAACCACAATGGGTATAGTTAGTTATTGGATAGAGTCTTGGTTCAGTTCTAATTTGCGGCAGTGGCATCGTTATGTATTGCGGTTCGGTTCCCAAGTTGCACTGTTGATCCGCCTGAGAAAGGCGGGAAGGAACAAGGTAATATCAGTGGTAAAAGCGGTTCCAAAACCAACAAATCGTGAAACAAAACACAAAATTTGCTACGCGTTTTGATTTTTACTTTGTCTCTTTGCCTTGTGTTAAAACAGAGGAAGAGAACCGATTATTATTTCCAGTCATAGTTCATTTTAACTTCCTCTAACTTAACCACCTATGACTCTTTACAAACTATTTAATAGAATTGCCTCTTTATTTTTCCCTTCAATTTAATTAAATCTTTATTTTCTTTAAAAAAAGGTCAACAGCACTTTACTACAAATTGGGAAAAGATACAATAATAGGTACCTACTTATTATTATATGTCTACCTACCTTTGCATAAGTCGTTTTACCCCATCGCTTTGAAGGGACAAATTGGCGTGCGAAATTTAATGGGTGGCTGTTTTTAAAAGGGGGCAAAGGTATAAGTGAGAATGGATAGCTTTTACTGAGGTTGATTCACACCGATCTCATCTCTTAAGTTTTAAAAATTCATGTCTGGAAACCAATGAATGGAAAGGAAGTTGAAAGCCATCATCATAGGGGAAATATCGTCATCACTAAGTTCAAGGATTTGAAACTTTTTTTTTTCTTTTTCAGGAAACGGAAAATACGATTAAGTTTCTAATCGTTAGACACCCGTTCGCACGCCTCGTGTCAGCATATAGAGATAAATTCGAAGAAGCAAATAAATATTTGTTTTTTACACAATTTGGAAGCAAAATGGTTCAAAAATACAGACCACTAAATAAACCCTTCTCTGAATTAGAAGTAAGTTGAATTTTCATTTTTATCTTATAACTTCTTCTTCATTGAGTCGAGAATCTTTGCTAGGTACAGCTGGTTCTTGGTTCTAGGTGGGTTCTCATAAATGGGGTAAATTGGAACAGGGCCCAAGTCACTAGCAGATTACTTCAAGGTCTGTTCTTTTAGTAGAATTACAGAATTAAGAACTAGCAAAGACCTTGAGATACCCTCGAGGCTAGTTCAAGAGAGAAGTGAAAGGGAAGAAATGAGAGGTGAAGGAAATATACAAAGGAAGAGAGGATATGGATAAATTATTAGTTTAACAAATCATTTTTATGGAAAGTTATATTTTAAACCAGGTATTCCAGGTTTATGTTATTTCATAATAAAACAGCTCTTCTTTTAACAACCGGGAATTCTTCATTTTTTTTTAACTCCTCCTCGTCCTCCTCCTCCTCCTCGTCCTCCTCCTCGTCCTACTCCTCGTCCTCGTCGTCGTCCTCCTCCTCCTCCTCCTCCTCCTCCTCCTCCTCCTCCTCCTCCTCCTCCTCCTCCTCCTCCACCTCCTCCTGCTTAGTTAATGAGTAACCTGGTATGTTTCTGTAGTTTTCTAAAGTTAAGATATTATTATATTTGATGAAGTTCAGAAATTTGATACAAATTAAACCATGGATTTTTTTAATTTTATTTTTTGGTATATTCAATTTTTTATCGGTTATTTCTAAATTATATTTTAAATTATAATCTTTATCAGGAGGAAATAGCTAATGGTACCTAAATACGAGTAGAGCTAATCCTCCTCCATGTAGCTCTACTCGTATTTAGGTACCATTAGCTATTTCCTCCTGATAAAGATTATAATTTAAAATATAACTTAGAAATAACCGATAAAAAAATCGAATATACCAAAAAATAAAATAAAAAAGTCCCATGGTTAAATTTTTATAAATTTTCTAAATTGGCCAATTATAATAATTTAAAAAAGGAACTCTAAACTAAATTTTCCCCCTTTCAAAATATCACGTTACTAAAATATAGTTATAGAAGATATATAAAAATAAATTTTATGAACTTCGCCAATTATAATAATTTTAAAAAGGAACTTTAAACTAAATTTTCCCCCTTTCAAAATATCACGTTGTTAAAATATCGAGTTAAAAAAGATATAGAAAAATAAATTTTCCGAACTTCACCATTTGTAATTCTTTGGGTTTTAAAAAATTCACAAAATTTCGATACTTATATTTATTTCTGAACTTCACCATTTTGTTTTTGATATTATAAAAGAATTATTAGAAATAATTTGATAAAAAAACATAAGTCATAACCAAACTAGGATGAAAATATTATTCAAATACAAAAAAAAATCCCCATCTTAAATTATAGAGTTAGTGATGATGATGATAACCTTTATTTTCAAAAAGTTTCGTCTGTAACTCTATATTTTGTATCGTTGTTCATTTGAAAGCTTTTCTTTAGAAGGATATTTTTTTCCTCTAAATATTGATCAAAACTTGTCTAATAATATTTTTGTAAATTCTCTCCCTTTTCTTCCAAAGCATTTTTGAATTCCTTTGGTGTTTGAAAAAACAAAATGGAATTTTTTAAAACAAAACAAATTACAAATCGTCAAGTTCAGAAAATTGATCAAAATTTAGGCATAGATGCTTTTTTTATTTTATCGTATATTCCAAAGTTTTATTGAAGTTGCATCTAAAATAAAATTTAATTTTGATACGAAGTCATTCATTAACTGAGCAAAAAAAATTACGATTTTTTCACCTCTCTCAAAAGATCCTGTTCTTAAAATATAGAATTGACAAATGTCGAATTGATGTGCTTCACAGTCTGTCAACGATCAACGATCGAAAAAAGGTAGAAAATGTGTAAGAGTAGAGAAGATAGGTAGAAGAGGTGTATAATAGAGAGAGAGAGTAGTTGTACGATCTATTTCTAAGTTCAGGAATTAATTTTGCCGATCGACGCGTTTGTCCTTTGGAATGTATGGAGCCCAGAATTGACCACATAGTCCAAATGAGGTCTTAACAACGCTTTATACAAGAGAACAATATTTTCTCTCGATTTAATCGCAAAATGTCGGGCTATGTATCCTAGAACCACACTTGACCTTCTCTGAAGCTACCCATGCATTGCTTTGAAAATTTTAGATCACTCGAGATTAACACATTCTAATCCTTTTCCGCGTTGAGTGTGTTGACATTTGACCGCCAATATTTTAATCTTTTTGACAGTTTTCATGACCTATATGCCATTACCTTACAATTGTCCTCTTCAATTGTATCAGCCATCTTTCCGACCATTGACGGTGCCGGTATAGTATGTGATCTAAATGCCAATGTGATCTACATCAACTTAAATCTAGACTAGCTTGTGATCTACATTCAAATTTTTTATTATAAATGTGCAATTCTAATTAGAGGAGTGAGTTAAACATTAAAACATATATATTAAAAATGTATAAAAATCCATCGTTGAAGGAAAATACAAAGATAAAAATACTAAATTGATTTTTATTTCATACTAGAAACACGAATACTATGACTATTTGTATACAGTACAAATATCATTTAAAAATGCAATAAAGAGATTTTGCTCATTTGATATCATAATTTTCCAGAAAATAAAATATAAATGAGGTTCTAATGTTGGCAATGGAACATTAAAACATAATAATCTCGAATGGCCTGCGTGTAAAATTCTTTTGCTCTCATCCCGACTTCTTTCACTGGGCTCAAGACTAAAAATGTATAAACTATAAAAACTGCTTTGTTTTATATACTAAACCAACCGGAAGTAAAGGTAAATATTATGAATTTTTTTGTATATCAAAAGCTATACCAGAATCATGCATATAGATCACATACTATACCGGCACCCCATTGACTACTCTATCCATGTATAAATACAAGCCGCTGTTCTCTTCCTTAACAGGAAGAGCTTGGTTACATCGGCACCCCTGCGGGGGTGTGGCCTACGGCCCTATTTGCTAATCTTAACCGCTTTTTTTAATTCCCTTTATAGACTTTATTTTAACACCCCGAACACCCTTTTCTTCTTCTTTTTCTTCTTCTTCTTCTTCTTCTTCTTCTTCTTCTTCTTCTTCTTCATCTTCTTCTTCATTAAAGATAGAATAGTGAGCCACCTCGAGGCAAATAAGCTGATTAACGATACCCAGCATGGATTTAGGCGTGCGAGATCGTGCTTGACTAACTTGCTCGAATTCTTCCACAAAATGATTTGCGTGTACGATGAAAGCAAAGCTGTAGACGTAATATATTTAGACTTTAAAAAGGCGTTCGACACCGTCCCCCACCAAAGGTTATTAATGAAAGTTAAAGCGATTGGGGTGACTGGTAAGATTTTAAACTGGATTAGAAATTGGCTGAACGATCGCTCGCAGCGGGTGGTAATAAATGGGGAATGTTCAGATTGGGCCAGCGTTAGTAGTGGGGTACCGCAGGGCTCTGTTTTAGGCCCTTTATTGTTTTTAATTTATATTAACGATTTAGATAAAGGCATACTTAGTCGGATTTCGAAATTTGCGGACGACACGAAGCTGGGCAATCGTGCCTATGTAAGATCGGATGTCGATAAATTGCAGGGGGACCTAAACTCGATTGCCAATTGGGCGGACAAGTGGCAAATGGAATTTAATTTAAGCAAATGCAAGGTAATGCACTTGGGTTGCCATAATTTAAGAGTAGAATATACCATGAAAGGCCAAGTCCTCGACGCGGTTAAATTAGAAAAAGACTTGGGAGTATTAGTCTCAGACGATTTTAAATTCTCGAAGCAATGCGCGGATGCGTGTAAAAAAGCAAATCGCGTTTTGGGTTATATCGCGCGTAATTTCACCTTCAAATCTAAGGATGTAATTTTACCTTTATATAAATCCCTTGTGCGGCCACTTCTCGAATACGCTGTTCAATTTTGGGCTCCATATTTAATGAAAGATATCGCGCAATTAGAAAGAGTGCAGCGTAGGGCTACGAAATTAATTCCAGAGCTGAGGAATAGATCATACGAGGAAAGGCTCAGGGCTTTAGATTTGCCATCGCTAGAACGCAGAAGATTACGTGGCCAGCTAATAGAAGTATTTAAAATACTAAAGGGTTTCTCAAACGTTGACTTTCGCAATCTGTTCGAACTGGATCATAGGGGAAATACTCGTCAGCACGGGTTAAAATTAGTGAACAAGCGTTTTAACACTAGTATAGCCCAAAACTATTTTACATTTAAAGTTACTCAAAATTGGAATCGGCTGCCCACCCACGTAGTAGATAGCACTTCGGTTAATATGTTCAAAAATCGTCTCGACGTGCATTTGAATAGTTTAAATATAACGTAGTTGAGCACTGTGAATTTAAACCTCCTTGCAGAGAGAGAGTTTGGAGCGGAGGTTTAAGGATATGAAATTATGATGACTAAAAATGATGCCGGCGATTCTCTGCATGTGTAGCTTAGATGTCCCATTTCTTTTCCGCCTATCCTATAAGTAGTCTCTATCCCTAAATTAGCTTTTCACCACTAGCAGTCGAGTGGCTGCGGAAGATGAGAAGAAAAACTTTCTATCTCCCCCGACCCCTAGTTTGATTAGTTAAAATTGCACGATAATGTACACATGTAGATAAGTGTGTACAGTAGATAGTATTAAAAAAAAAAGAAAAAAAAAGCATGTTAGAGATACACTCGTAGATAAGGGTGTATCGTAGTTTTTGATTTAGTGTAGCGGACTAGCCTCGAGCGGACCTTAGGGTCTTTGCTGGTCCTAGATTCTGTAGTTCTGTAGTTCATCTTCATCTTCATCTTCTTTTTCTTCTTCTTCTTCTTCTTCTTCTTTCTTCTTCTTCTTCTTCTTCTTCTTCTTCTTCTATGTAAGATTGGATGTAGAAAAATTACAAAAGGACCTAAACTTGATTGTCAGATGGGCGGATAAGTGGCAAATGCAGTTTAATTTAAGTAAATGTAAGGTGATGCATTTGGGTTGCCATAATTTGAGGGTAGAGTATACCATGAAAGGCCAGGTCCTCGACCTAGTTAAATTGGAAAAAGACCTGGGAGTTTTAGTCTCGGATGACTTCAAAGTCACGAAACAATGCGCGGATGCATGTAAAAAAGCAAATCGTGTGCTGGGTTATATCTCGCGTAATTTCACGTTCAAATCCAGAGATAATTTTACCATTGTATAAATCACTGGTGCGTCCACTGCTCGAATATGCGGTTCAATTTTGGGCTCCATACTTAAACAAAGATATCGCTCAATTAGAAAGAGTGCAGCGTAGGGCTACAAAATTAATTCCCGAGCTGAGAAACAGGCCCTACGAGGAAAGACTCAGGGCATTAGATTTGCCATCTCTCGAAGGCAGAAGATTACGTGGCCAGCTAATAGAAGTATTTAAAATATTGAAAGGATTTTCAAACGTTGATTATAGGAATTTGTTCGAGTTGGATCACAGGGGAAACACTCGGCAACACGGATTAAAATTAGTAAACAAGCGATTTAACACTAGTATAGCCCAAAACTATTTTACGTTTAAAATTACTCAAATTGGGAATAGGCTACCCACCCACGTAGTGGATAGTAGGTCGGTAAATATATTTAAAAACCGTCTCGACGCGCACTTAAATAGTATAAATATAACGTAGTCTGAGCACAGTAAATAAAAACGTCTTTGCAAAAAAGTTTGAAGCGGAGGAACAACGAGAGTAAAAATGATGACTAAAAATGATGCCAGCGATTTCTCTTGCATGTGTAGTTTAGATATCCATTTTCTTTTCCGCCTATCCTATAAATAGTCTTACTATCCTAAAACTAGATTTTCACCACTAGCAGTCGAGGGCTGCGGAAGTTGAGAAGAAAAACTTTCTATCACCCTCCCTAGGTTGAAGTAGTTAATATGCATGACATTGTACACATGTAGATAAGTGTGTACAGTAGATTATATATTTAAAAAAAAAAAATAATAAAAAAAAAATATAGCATGTTAGAGATACACTCGTAGATAAGTGTGTATCGTAGTTTCGGATGTAGTGTAGCGGACTAGCCTCGAGCGGACCTTAGGGTCTTTGCTGGTCCTAGATTCTGTAGTTCTGTAGTTCTTGATCTTTTTAACTATTTCAATCCTTTGAATTTCCAAAACACCCGAAGTCATTTGTCAACTAAGCAAAAAAAAACATTTATAAATTTTCAAAAAATCCCCATCTTAAATTATAGAGTTATGGATAAATTAGCAGTCGAGTAGCTTATCTTCAACTTTACCATATATATATATATATATATATATATATATATATATATATATATATATATATATATATATATATATATATATATGCAAGACATCAGTCATCAATGCCTTAGTTAACAGGGCAATTTCTCATTCATCCTCATGGACGGCTGTTAATCACGAACTTAAGAGGGTTTCCCGAGTTCTCCTTAACAACGGCTACCCACAAGAATCCATCGACGCCACTATGAAAAAGAAAAATGAACTTGGCTGCTGGCCCTGGCGTCAGGTCTACTCCAAAGAAAAGTAATATCGACCTTTATTACAAAGCTAATATGAACACCGGCTACCATGAAGACGAAAAGGCTCTCAAAGCCATTCTCCATCGTAACGTGACCACAACCGACCCTAATACGGATATTAATCTAATTATATATTACAAGACCAAGAAAACAAGTAGTTGCATCATGAAGAACAGCTGTCTCCCTCCAACGAGCGAACTCCAGGAGACTAACGTCGTGTACGAATATTCGTGCAAAGTCGGTGACTGCGAACACCGCAATTCAAAGTACATCGGCGTGATCTCCACAACCCTGTCAAGGCGACTGACAGCTCACCTTCAAGATGGCGCGATTAAAAAACACGCCTACTCATGGCACTACTCTAACCCGTGAAAAACTGAATCAGGACACCTATATCATCCTAAGACTCCGAAATCGCAGAAGATTGCGGATGGCCGAAGCCATCATTATTCAAATGAAGAAACCGGCAATTAACGTGCAACTTCTGCCGGAAACCATACTCCCGAAATCTCGCTGTCTACCATAATTCATCCATTCCATCCAGCAGTTAATGTTCATGGAAACTTGCTCGCAACGAGGAGGGGACGGCTCTCAAAGCGCCCTACCAAAATGAAGAATCGGACCCTACAGTGAGGGAAATACAGCGGCGAACATCCAGAAGCCACAAAAGGGAGACTGCAAACCAGCCGCAACGGACGACCGAGAAAGAGCGAAGAGGGTCCCCCTTCGCATCCTCCCCGGTCGAGAGAAACCCTCCCAGGAACAGACGCTGAAAAGCATCTATGCAGATATAGGAGTGGTCCTCCTACGAGTAAAAGACCAACACAATGGATACGTGGCGCTTTGCGACACTGAAAAAGACCTTGATTTCCTTCTGAGTGAGGGCGCAGCCAAAAAAACTCGGGGAAAATCGGACTTGTATCCCGGACGCCGCCTGACGTGCAAACAAAAAGATCCGTAATATGCCAGCGACTTTACCCATGGGTAGGAAAATACCTGGCACAAGAAATAAAAGAGGAACTCAAAAAAGAGCAAGAATGGGCAAAGGTCGAAGACGTGATCAAATTTAAGGATCATGATGGAGAAGACCATAATCACGTCTTCATAGTGATCTTCAAATCTAAGGAAATTTCAAAGAAAGCCACCGAACAATTTTCGTGCATTCTGCACGAAAATCTCCCCCGATCAAATCGAAAGAGAAACATTCGTGTCAATGCAAGTGTGCTTCACATGCTACGCGCTAGACAAGCACCCAACCAAGGAATGTACCTTCAAAGGAAAAGCATGCTCTGAGTGCTCAAGCCAAGATCACAGGTGGGATGAGTGCAGAAGCACATAGAAAAAATGCTTAAACTGCGGAAATGGGCATAGAGCTCTAGCCATGTCGTGCCCAGTCAAAAAACAATTAATTCGAAAGAAAAAAAGCTGAAATTAACACAGAGAAGGAAAGAAGGAAAAACACTTCCTACGCCGCAGCCACAGCTAACGGAAGCGTCACTGCACCCGCTGCACACACCGCAACAGTCAATATCGAGGGTAGCATGAGGAGCGACTTAATTCTGTGCATAATGCATGCACACTTTTTCAACATGGCGAGCCAAGGATCATATGCAACTGAACTGAACACCATGCTTGAAAAACACGGTCTAAAGAAAATGTGGTTCCCCGGAGAACCCACCCTCGAGCGAATTGTATAAAATAAATATGACTCTAAAGGACAATACTAACCAACTAGAAGAAGAAGACAAAAGTGAAATGGAAACCGACTCTGAAGAAGAAAACACAAAACGAGCTCAGAAAAACAAAAATAAAAAATGACCACCCAACACTTCAACATCAAAATTTACGGATCCCATGCTTACCCCATTCCAAAGCAATATAAGCAGAAGGAAATAGTCGATGGATTAGTCAAGGTAAAATTTAGATAGGAATACGAAGCAGACGCAGACGAAACGAAAGTTTACAATGCACTGAAACAGGGCATGTTATACATAACCCCAGAATCATGCAGCAACATCTCGCGCGGTGAATTTAAAAAGAAAAGAAATGGCCGCACTCGATCCTCAGGCTGACCAGAAAAAACAAGGTCAAGAAGAGACCACAAACAGATATAAATAACAATGGACACATATCAACATAGACATAGAATATTCACCTTGAACGTTAACGGCTGGAAGGAGAAACGCATAATCTACTCCAACATAATAAGAAAGGAAGACCCAGACTTAATAATCCTAACAGAACATGGTATGAACACAGAGACGGAAACAATAAAAATCCCCAATTATAAATTCATAGCAACTCACAGTCAAGATTCATATGACGGAGTTGCAATAGGTATTAAAAAAAGAATACACATCACAGAAATAAAAGACCCAGAAGAGTCATTTTTAGCAGTGAAAATAAAAATGACCACAGGTGATAAGGTCATAGCCGCGACCTAGCAACCCGCAAGACGCTCGTACCTACCGATACCCAATTTCATTAAGCTCTTCCGTAGACAGGCCTCAACCTTTCTAGCCGGAGACCTTAATGCAAGGTGCAGGGAAGCAGGGTACACAACCCATGCAAATGGAACGGGAAAAACCCTTCAACTCCTAATGCAAAGAGGCCTACTAAACAGAGAAGGACCAGACTTCCCTACTTATCTTACAGCCCGAGCCTCGACTACCCCAGTTATTATTTTAACGAATCAAAACTTCAATCTAAATAACCACACACAGCCAGGCCCAGCAAACCCCTCCGATCATTTAAGCATAATTACCACCATTTCAACTTCGCCCATCCAAATAAAAATAACGCGCAGAAAAGCAACCAGCAAAACAAATTTGGATGGATACAGACAGTACTTAAATACAATATAAACTAGATCCCTTAATAACCAAGGTAAAGAGGAAATAGATGACCAACTAGAATCAATTACCAGAAAAATGAGAGAGGCGGACAGTATACACACCCCAAAACATAATAAATGAAATCAGGGTATCGGGAATTACGATTCAAAGGTACCGAAGTATTATCACAATCAGAAGGAGGATAGACACCCTCATCAAAGAAAATTCAGACAGTCTCTGGGATAATATAATAGGTAAAATGGAAATAGAAAAGAATCCAAGGAAATTCTGGAGACAATACAGGAAATTACGCGGATCACAGCCAAATGAGTAAATAAACCAGAAAATACAGAACCAGATAGTAGAACAAAATAATCCGAACACACTGGAAGAATTTTTTCTATTTCACCGGAAGAAAACCAAGAATACGACCAAATCTACGAAGAAAAAATCATACATAGCCTGGAAACACAATGTGAACGTACTATACCGTTTAGAAACGTTGACGAAGAAAGACACAATCCCATGGGGGAAGGAAAGCCTTTTACAATGGATGAATACCTGACAGCTTTAAAATCCTTTAAAGAAAAGGCTCTAGGACAAAGTGGGATATCCAAAGCTCACCTAATCAATGCCCCAGAAAATGTACACGAATCGGTAGTGAAGATCTTCAATGCCTGCCTAAATATGGGATACTTCCCCCAAGCATTTAAAACGGCCAAGATAATCTTCCTACCGAAGCCGGGCAAACCGAAACACCAAGTCTGAAGCTTCTGTCCTATCTGCTCCTGGAGTTTCTAGGTAAAGTCCTAGAAAAGCTCATTAACGAAAGGTTGATCAACCACCTTAACGAAAACAACCTATACAGCCCACAACAGCACGGGTTTTGGAGCAAGCGAGGGCCAGACACCGCGCTAGGAATCATAACGGAAAAAATTGCTATAAAACAGCGCGAGGCAACAGAGTTGATATTGTACTCCGTGATGTTGCTAAAGCCTTTGACAAGGTGTGGTTACCCGGCCTAGAAATAAAACTCCGCAAAATACTCTGCAACTACTTAGACGAAAGGAAAGCCGTATTGCAGATGAAGTTAATAAGCAATTAATCTGCAAACGGGTGTCTCACATGGAGGCTGCCTCTCACCAACACTGTACACAGTGTATACCAAGGACCTTCCGCATCCAACCCAGCGGATGATATCACACAGATAGTGACCAGTGACAGGAAAAACCCCAAGGACATTGCCCTAAGAACAGGAATAGAAATTAAAAACCTAAATGATTACGAATAAAAGAATAAAATTAGGACAAACAAAGATAAGTTCAAACTAATACCCACGAACAGAAGGAAAAAAACTGTACGCGTAGATGGAGAGGCATATCCTTTTTCAACAGAAGGACGTGTTCTCAGACTTAAATTTACAACGTCAGGCTATACATGCCATTTACCACAAAAAATCATAGAAGCAAAATCCACCTTATCAGCACTATACAGATTCAAACAACTATCAACCAAAAATAAAAGAAAATTATACCTGGCCTTAGTACAACCTAAGCTCATATACCCAATAGTACCATTGAACGCATTAAGTAACTTTCAAGTCAAGAAGATCCAAAGAGTCCAAAAGCAAGTCACAACATTTATAACAAATACAAGAACAGAAGATTACATACCAGCAGATGATACTCCAGAATATAATAGACTAAACCATCGTACAAGAAGACGAAATCCGTCGTACGGACTATAAATAACGATTCAACGGAAGCCTGGGAAAAACATTAACAAACGTCGATCCAATCTATAGGTAATAAACTATAGTACATAAATGTAACTACCAGAAACGTTACAACTAAATAAGGACAACCGATTATGACTACCAACTATACAACTCAAATTAGAATCCCGATGAGGAACTAAAAGTAATTACTGACCATAAAAGAAATAAATAAATTAAAAATAATAAATCAATAAATACCAAAAAAAGCGAAAGAAGCACAAAAAATAAATAAAACAAAAATTAAAAAATGACACAGACGCTCAATTGAGCAAAAGAAAACAAAGTATCCAATGCTCACTATAACTATGTATCTCAAAAAACAAAATTATATAAGAAAAACGAAAGCGTTAGTCAGGCAACCTGGCACAAATCTTTAACATCTTCACTACATCATCTTCATCTATCATCCTACACACATTAACACCCACACAACACACCACACTTTAATTTCTATCTATCCTATCTCACTCTCTCTACACATTCTAACTTTATTCATCTTATGCTATTATGCTTAATTCCATTTCTGTTAATTCCCTGAAGATGACCTAACATGGTCGAAAGACGTCTAGGAATAAAGCATGTCATTCGCGGATGTTTTTATCGCCTCAAAGACCCCGTTAAAATACTTGTAAGAAATATTAAGAAAATACGAGTCAAAATTAATAACGCTTCCACAGCTGTGGAATTGAGTAGAACCTGCATATACGAGTATATATATATATATATATATATATATATATATATATATATATATATATATATATATATATATATATATATATATATATATATATATATATATATATATATATAATTATCTCACTGACAGCTCTCTACTCTGCGTTCTCCATTCTCTGTTACACCTTTATTAAAATCCCTCAAAACACTATTCAAAAGTCCTCCTCGTCTTAACGCACCTACCCCGTTCAAATGCAACCCGTCTTGACAGAATAGCTCTCTATGCTCTTAGAACCAAGATCCTTCAAAATTGATGAAGTGCACCCCTTCTTCTGGGCAGGGAACACTAATACAGTTGTTGATATATGAAACTCCTCTGTAGAAAGGTCGCCACACGTTCCTGCTCTTCACCATTAGCTTTCTCATTAGTTGACAGTAGTTTTGCAGGAGTTAGTCAGAACTTGTCTCAAGTAAATCCGTTCCTTAAAATCCTCCACTAAAACGGCTAGATCCTCAACTCTGCTTCCCGAATAACAGTATCTCCTACGAGTATGTCGTGTTGACTTCCTTCCTTAGAATTCTTCCCCATGTCCCCTAGTAATAGAATCCCATACAAGACGTAATTCGAACTCATTTCATCCTGGTAAAAACCTAAAACTGATAACTAGTATTGATAATCTCGGCTTTGGCGGTCTTGGTAAAGATCCCTGGCGAACCGGAGTGAACGCCTCACCTCTAAAATGCGTCACTGGCAAGCTCTATGTAAGAGCATGATCAGCTGCAGCCGAAGGCTCTTGGTCATCCTCTCGGTCTCCTCAAGTGGGCGATCCTATGCACCTCAAGCTGCTGTCGATCGAAGTGAGCTTGCGGGTAAACTCAACAGCGGCAGGCTCGTTTATGTTTATTCATTCTTGCGGGAAAATTAAACCCTAATTAGAGAGCGATGACAAAATTATTTTTCCGCGTCCGAAAAAAATAATGCTCAATATCTGTAACAAAGACTGTAATTATTAAGGGAAAATGAAAAAAAGGTTTAGTTTTTATTGGCAAAAGCGATGGGTTTTCAGTAATAAAAATGAATGATCGATGAATTGCTTAGAGCTTTTAACAGATTGCGCTGAAGTATAGGTAGAGAAGTGACTTTCGGCGACTTGGTTGAATTTAGACAGATTATTGCAGGATTAAAGTAAAGCGATGCTTTGATAAGGCTAGTTTTGTACCTGGAATCAACTTCAACCATATAAAAAATAAAAGATTGCGAAGGACTAGAAGAGAAATAAATAGGCAAATAAACAACTTACGAACCAAAAGAAATAAAATAACACAAATCATAGATTGTTACAGCACCTTGAGAAAAAATAGTCGCAAAGGAAAATAAAGGAAGCAAAACGCTAGAAAATTTGCTAAGGGTGCCACCCGACTCCAACAATAGAGAAAAAAAGAAGAAAAAACTTGGTCAAGAAGCTCTATTCCTGGATGAACAGTGGGGTCAACCAAGCGGTAAAGGCCCTCTGAGAACTAACTATCTCCCGGCAAAGAAAAATATCAAGGAAAAATCCTTTATTTTCCTCCAATGAGATCCTACTATATCTAACCGGGTTTGAACCAACTTGAGAATCCCACGAATAAAAACTGCGTGTCCTAACTCCAGCCAATATTTACATTAAGGAAAAAAAAACTTAGGCCCCTTACATAAAGAATGAATGACCAGCCCACTAGCTACAAAAAATATGATTACTATAGAACTTATTTACAAAAGAGACAAGGAACTATTTCACTATCAAAGATCACAAATGATACTATTGTCAAAATAATCCCTAACACAATACAAACTAGACTACTGTTCTTCAGCTCAAGTGAGAGTTACGAAAAGACAGCTGAATAATCTAAATTGGATGAATAATCTAAATTGAAATATAAATTTATGAATCTGTAGTCCGACACGCCGGATGGCCATGGGGTCCCTGCCTAAGAGTTGGGTGGTTGTCTATTCAACCACTGAGACAGATTGAGAATAGGGGGCAGCGATAGTTTATTTTTTACTTCTCGCAAGATAAATAACAAAAATACTTAAAAAAATAAAGCAAGCAGTTCGTAGTTCAATGGTAGATATGGTAGAGGAAAGCCCAATGTAAAATAACAAAAAAATATATACGTGACCTACGCTTAACTCTGTCATTCGCAACGAAACCCTTCAAAAATCACTAAATGCTCACTAAAATCAAAGTCTCTGCAGTAATTTTAGCCTGCGACTTTCCTAGACGGAATTACAAACCTGGATAAGACTGTTCAGTGGGCGACTAAATGCCAGATGAATTTTAGCAAACCTAAATACAAATTCATGTACTTAAAATGCCGAAATTTAAAAGCAGATTACCAAATGAACGGCCAAATTTTAGATTCGGTTACCTTAGAAAGGGACATAAAGGCTTTAATATCTGAAGACTTCAAATTAATTAAGCTACTAAGAAAACAAACTGGACGATGCTTAGACGCAGTCGTACATTGCCTAGAACTTTATGTTTTAAGTCTAAAGATATTCTGCCTTTATATAAATCCATTGCCCGTACTCACATAGAATACACATTGCAATTTAGTCCCCATTCCTGAAGAAAAATTACGCTATTAGGACGGGCACAAACAACCTTGTACAACCAAACTAATCCTCAAGCTTAGGAATAAACCATACAAAGAATAATAATAGTAGGTATTTATAATGCGCCCTTCAGGGCTGTTAGCCCTCCCAGAGCGCAGGTTGTGTAGCGAGTGTAGATAAAGTTTACAGGGGAGAGAAGGCAATTCTGAAGAGATGAGTCTGCATGAGACGTTTAAAAGTAGCGAGGGAGGGAGAGGATCGGAATTCGGTAGGAAGGGCATTCCAGAGTCTAGGAGCACAAACTGAGAAGGAACGGTCACCCATCGAGCAGAGGACAGAACGATGAGTGTTCCGGAGGGGAGTGAGGTTAAACCGGAGTGACTGAGGAGTTTGACGACGGGAGACGGCAGACGAGAGATAAGGTGGAGCCTCGGCGTTTAGGGCCTTGTAAATGATGAGAAGAATTTTATGGTGGGTACGGAAGCGAATAGGTAACCAGGGGCAGCGGAGGAGGAGCCGGGCAGCATGGTTTTGAACTAGTTGTAGGGGGCTACATGACGAAGAAGGGAGATTCACTAGAAGAGAATTGCAGTAGTCTAAGCGTGAGGTGGGGAAGGCATGAATAGCATCCATGTACTTCCATTATCACTTAGAAGTACACAATGAGTAGACGCCTGATTGCAGGGTTTAAATTACTAAAACAAACGCTTCAGCAAGATCATAGTTCAAAATTACTTCAGTTATAAAATCACTTAAACGTGGAAGGGTCAAACTAGCTGAGAAGTTGAAAGGACGTCATTCAATATGTTTAAAAATAGCCTCGATTCGAATATAAGGAAACGAAATATTAGGAAATGTGTTTTATTATTTTTCAATATAACTACCCTCGACTTCAATGCACTTGCGCCACTTGTCCCTGAAGCTTCGAATTCCCGACAACCAGAAATCTCCCGACTGCTGTTCAATCTACTCCTGGACGGCGAGCTGGACATCTTCATCGTCCCAAAACCGGCGTCCACGCAGTGCAGCCTTGACCTGGCGGAATAAAAAGTCGTCGCTTGCGGCCAGATCTGGACTGTAGGGGGGATGGTTAAGCTCCTCGAATCCGCACTCGCGCAGGGCAGCTTGTGCAACTCTGGCCTTGTGGACTTTGACGACGTTGAAGTCGATCATGGGGCGGGAGGTTTCCAAAGACCCAACGGGCAGAGACCTTTGTCATGGCCAAATTGTCGTGCATGATGTTGATAACACTTCCAAGTTTTCGCTCGATTTCTTCGACCGTCACCCGTCGATTTTCGAGGATCATCCTCTCCACACGGGCCACATCGTCCTCGTTGGTCACGTATGACGAGCGTCCTGGACTGGGGTCATCTTCAAGGAACTCACTACCATGGCGGAACTCCCTATTCCAGCGAGTAATGATTGCATTGGAATGGGCGGTGTCGGTTTATACTGCAACCATTCGTTCATGGATCTCTTTTGCATTCTTGCCTTCCTTGGTAAAAAATTTGATCACTGCGCGGTGCTCAACCTTCTCCATTGTTCAAAAGTTTGTGACTGACGATCTGTGATCAGCTACTGCTTCTTAAATATACGAGGCAGGAGCGTGCGTCTGCCGGTCCTGACTTGTCATAACTTGTCCTAACACTTCCTTATTGACCGCCCCTCGTATCTAAATATTACCTAGTAGGAGCACAGTTAATATTTCTAAAAATCGAATAGACAAATGCTTTATTTATTTAACACATGAGTTCCACTAATCAAAGAACTTCCGATTCAACCAAGTTATCATATTGATCATCACACCTCAAATAGGAATCACCTGACCATTAGCGGGAGGCAGCTCCTCTTTGTAGGCCTAGTGGCCCTGAGAAAGCACAGGGAGGGCCACCTCCTTTCAAGAGCTGGAGCTGCCCGAGGATGGCTCCTTATATGGCAAAGGGGAATCCCCCAGGCCGCATGGGGATTGGGGTGTCTTGATTTTCCTGGTTCTCTTGTACACCTAGCGAGGGCGAGGCCGCGCTTGGAGGCGGATCCCCATTGCCATTCACACTATTCTTCTCACTTCTCACCATAGTCTGGGTGGTTAAGAGAAAAGTCTCCATAGGATCAGTAAATACCAGAATGTGATCATTTACAGATAATTGGTCCATAGACTTTGACAACACGGTCCGCCATTCAGGCGAAATTGTACTCGAGTTTTAACTATAGAGGAGGCTGCTGGCGTAGCCACCTTATGTGTGTACTGGAAGAAGGTGAACAGCGTCGATCGCCCAACACACACCGTACCTAATACTTGTCCTTGCCAGCGGGCTATCGGTCCTCGCAGCAATTAGGGAACTCACGGTATACACTGCCCCTCCACTAAAGACCCATAGGAGGACGAAAGAGTACCGGGCAGTCAGAACCTCGGTGGATAGAAGAGCAAGTTTGAAAGGGAGTAGGTGGGTATGTAATAAAGAGAGGAAGAGATAGGCGGGTCCACTAACGAGTTTGGCTTGAGATCACTTATTATTATCATACCCTGGTGTTAGGTGATCCCAGGATGGCATGCAGTCCACCAAGGCACTAGGGCTACCGGACCAAACTCCATCCAGGTGGGAACAGTCCTCCTAGTACTAATTGCAGGTAGAAAGGTTTGAGGGGATAGCCTAATAATATTAAATAATACTAGTAATATAATACAAAATAATAATATAATAAAGATAATAATAAATGAAAATAATGAAAAAAATAATCAATACAAATAATAAAAAATAAAATAATAATAATAATAATATAATATAAAAATAATACTAAAGAATAATAAATAATAAGAGGAATGATAATAACAATAATATTTCTAATAATAATAACTAATAATAAAAAGGTAAAGTAGTGCTGAGTGGGGATGAGTGAAAAGCATACGAATAACTTCCCCAGAGAGTTGCGTTAAGTCAACCCAGTGACGAGACCTCCCTAATTTGCACTCAGACTGGGAGAACCTCTAGCTTCTCCACGTACCAAGTGTAACAAGCTACGTGGGGTACCCCCTGTGGGGCCGACTCGTGGAGAACCATGACTGGACAAGATGCCACAGCACATACTGCGGCATCTAACCATTGGATGAATCCTGATTAGACGAGATCCCAAAGCACATCGCTGGCGCATATCCCCCTGAACAAACTATTAATCGAACAGATGCGGCAGCACATAGTGAGGCATTGACCCGTGGATGAACTCTGACTAGAGGAGATACCGCAGCTCATAGTGCCACATAACGTCCTGGATGAACCCTTACTCGACAAGATGCCAGTTATGTTTTTCTATTCACATTTCGCCCAACCTTCGCATATCCCTTATCAACATGTTTCGTCATCGTCAGCTCGCATCTATTGATCAGGAACTGATGACCCTGGATCTTGCCTCCCTCTTCTCCTCTCTGTATTTCCCTACTATTATAATTGACCTCAATGAGTCACTTTGCTTCGTTTTCCTGATCCTCTCCCCTCCCTCGAAGTCCATGCCCTTCTTCTTTCCCTCCTTCTCTAGCAAGCGCCGTGTCCATTCGTTTTCTGACACCATTCTGAGAGTAACAGCAGCACGGCGAGCATGTGAGAGATGTCATAAACCTGTTTGTGTCCGTCACATTAACACGACTACAGCCTTTCTCGCTTAACCCATTGTTATTCACTTTAACACCACCCTTCTTAAATCTGGCTATGAAGCTCACAACGGTGGTATCCACACTGATCACAGAATAATTCACACACTCTGTTCTAGCTTTGTTGCTCGTCTCTCGTCCCCTCTGACGCTTTAAGCTCTTCCTCTGCCTCATTCTTAGACAAAATAATATATATGCGTTATGGGACTTCCTCTGCCCCAGTTCCTTGCGACTTTGTAATCCCCACACCAACTCCCTTCTCTCGTCTATAGTATTCCCAAACCCCCACAGATTATTTGAAGTAGTTTACATTAGTATTGGAAAGCTTTATAGTATTATGGAAACCTATTTTATACCTCATAGTCAAAATATTAGTTTATTGATAGTCTAATAAAATAGAAATAAATGCTGGGTGGAAGGAGATTCGTATTTGGTACATTATGTATTTTTCGGCGAATAAGAAAGAAGTAAGATTTCTTTTTGTAGCAACCGAACAACTTGTGTCGCTACGTAAGGTAAAATGATAATATAGGTTAAGTGCAATATCTTACATGTAGAGTTAGAGTTTTGACAAATATCTAACATACTAAATTTAGAGGGGGTGTTGATCCCTCCTCTCAAAGCAAAATTTTGCTCGCAGTTAAATTTTTAATAGTCCACTAATGGAGTCGGTATATGCCATTATTACAATTTTTGACGCATCTGCCTATTACACATACACCATATATCATAATTCTGCCTTTACATATTTATCATCTATGTGATTAATTGATATCTTGTGTCGAATAAGTTTAACCATGTGCAAACCTAAAAGTTGCAAAGAAATTAGAGATTCATTAGATTGCCCCACCACTACTTATGGACTTATAACACTGGCCTGCGTTTGAAAAAGATTTTCTGATCCTGCGGTTTTCTTTAGTGATTCCTAACGAAATTGTTCTTGTCGTAGAATGGACTCCCGACGATATACAATATACCACTATTTGTTGAAGGAACTTCTTTAATTATCTTTAGAGTGCGTTAATGTCTGGTGGGCCGATATTATGTATCTTCGATATGCTTTAGAAGTGGAACTGAGCTCAAGGATAATAATATTGCTATCATTAATAAAATAGAGTTTTATTAATAATAACTAACAACAAACACAAGACGGAAAATATTGACATAAACAGAGAATGGAAAGGGTCGTGGGGGCTCGGGCTAATCCGAGGATTAAAGGATTTAAAAAGGTAAAACAAATATAGAGTTAAAGAGATGGGATGGTTCGCTAAACCATTTAAAGAACAGGATAGAATTGACAAAAGGGTTAAGTACTCAAAGGTGACGTTTGGCTTACGTAACTTTATACGAGTGGTGCAGTGGAAGGCGACGTGAAGGAATTTTCGGTCCGCTGGCGAGTTCCAGCCGAAGGGGGGGAATAAAAGGATCCTGACGTGGCGTCTTGAGAATGAGAACCGTTTCTCGACGAACGGCTTGAAGAACAATGGCTGTTCTACACGTTGTTCTCTTCCGAACAACAGGGGGGGGGAGGGAACCGTCTCTTGTCTACGGGCTCAAGAACAATGGCTGTTCTAATGTTGTTATCTTCTTGAACAACAAGGGGGAAGGGTGAGAACTGTTTCTTGGCGAATGGATTCAAAAGAACAATGGCTGTTCTACGTTGTTCTCCTCTGAACAACAGGGGGGGGGTGAGAACCGTCTCTTGTCTACGGGCTCAAGAACAATGGCTGTTCTAATGTTGTTCTCCTCTGAACAACAAGGGGGAAGGGTGAGAACCGTTTCTTGGCGAAGGTCTCAAAAGAACAATGGCTGTTCTAACGTTGTTCTCTTCCTGAACAACGAGGGGAAAGCCTTGGGGACTTGGCCTCACGAAAGGCTCGAACCTTTGGCACTCAAGGGATATTGTCCTCCTTCTGGACAAGTGATGGTGAATCTCGAGGTCGAGGTCCCTTGGCGCACAAAGGAAGAGAGGGTCGTGGTGATGTTTCGCGACGAAAATCTGGATCTCCAATCTGATGTTAGTGGTAAAGTTTCCATCTAAATAGTCGAGACACTCCCTTGGCGTGGGGGACAATGGAGTGGGAACTTCGAGGGAATGCACAGCCGAGGCTGGGAACAATGCCTTATCTGCCCATAAGCCTAACTCAATCTGGCGAGGTCGGCGTATGGGGGCGAACGGGGGGACGATAACCTCCTTGTTTAAACATTGACATCCGGTGGCTGTGATAAGGCGCCAAGCTTCGAAGCGAAGATGCACGTGGGAGCATCGTGGTTTTAAAATAATATGTGATAGGAGTTGAAACTAACGCTGCTCAACCCGTTCTATCACACCCCTCCATTCCGGGGAAAGTTGTCACTTCGAAAAAAGAGAGAAGGGACAACGATAGAGCTCCGTTGTGGGGAACTCGTTTTCTTGTACCAATTGTACCTTCCTGCACCTAACTCGTATTACCTCAATACATATGATTATTTTGATCTTTTGATTATAAGGGAAAATAACCTTTAATACAAACTTAATAAAAAAAAAGGCATGGAACAATGAAATGATATAAATATAGTACATATGGGACAAAATAATTTATACGTAAATTAATAGGTACAAATATATATACATACAAAAAAAATAGACATTGAGCGTTACAAAATTCAGACATATACATTAACTAATTATATTACAAGAGAATCTTAATTTAAGTCGTACAAGACGGTATATACCTACATGGAGATACTAATCCTATGAATACAATTACTATACGCTATTCGGTAACGCATTCCTACTGAGTGCGTCAGCAACCTGGTTATCAGAACCTTTTATATAATTTATTTTAAATTGATACTCTTGCAAGAGTAAACTCCAGCGCATGATTCGGCCGTTGGAGTGTCTCACATTCCTAATATAGGCTAATAGACGGTGGTCGGTTCCTATCTGAAATTCTTTACCTATCAAGTACATCTTGAATTTGTCTATGACCCAGATAATTGATAGAGCTTCCTTTTCTATAGTGGCATATCTCTTTTCGCGTGGTAATAATTGACGACTAGCATATGCAACTGGATGACTCGTACCGTCATCCTCGTATTGAAGGAGTACACCTCCAATGCCCTCGTTGGACGCGTCTGTCTTAATCCCAAAGGATTTTTTCGGGTTGGGCAACTTTAAAATGGGGGCAGAAATGAGCTTACTCTTGAGCTGATTAAAATGGGAAATAGCGACATCATTCCAACGTAGACGATCGGGTGAATTCTTTTTTAAAAGGGAGCTGAGGAGCGCCGAAATTGCAGCGAAATTCGGAACGAATCGCCGATAGTACGAAGCTGATCCTAGGAACGATCTTAATTGCTTCTTTGTAATCGGGAGGGGCATATCGGCGATTGCCTTAATCTTATCCTCTTGGGGACCCAATTGGCTTTGTCCTATTTTGAAACCCAAATATTTGATGGTTTCGTGGGCAAAATGGCATTTGCTGGGGCCAATGGTGAGGCCATTTCCGCGCAGTCGCTCGAAGAGAGCTAATAGGGTGGTTAAATGGTGACTCCATTCACGAGTAGCGACGTAGATATTATCAAAGTAAAAGGATACGTTTGGAAGTTCATCTAACAACCTTCTCATGAGACGGTTATAGTTGCTACAAGCAGTGACGAGGCCAAAAGGAAGGCGCTTGAATTGCATAAGGCCTTTCTTCGTTGCAAAGGCGGTATACGCTTTCACCTCGGGCCGGAGGGGAATTTGATAATACGCCTTGCACAAATCGAGTTCTGAGATGAACTTGGCGTTTTCGAAAAGGTGGAGGTTTTGGTCTACCAACGGGATGGGCTCGGCGTCGAACACAGTTACCGAATTTAACTTCCGGAAGTCGATGCACATCCGATAAGAGCCATCAGGTTTCTTGACCATGACGATTGGGGAACAGTAACTAGAGGTGGAAGGTTCTATGATGTCTAAACTAATTAAATTATCAACTTCGGCGTTAAAGGCTTGGCGTAAATGAATCGGCATGGGATAGGGTTTTGAACGGACGGGTTCTAAGGTTGTTAATTTGATGTCATGCTCGAAACTAGTAGCGCACCCAGGCTTCTCCGAAATAACGTCGTCGAACTGACATAATAGATCTTGTAGCTGACTCTTTTGAAGTGGTGTCAGCTGCGCGTCGATATCCCGGTCAGAGGGTTCAAGAGGCTCGCCTGGTAGGGAAGGAAGAGGGTAATCGGCATCAGGTTGGATGCACACTGTCTGGATTACATTAAGGGACTCCGCGGGGTAATCCTCTTCAAGCGCCGATGCTTCGTCCAGTGCTACGAAGGTATTTCCATGGGCGCGCCGGTGGTACTTTTTCAATAAGTTGACGTGATAGAGCTTATCGCCTGCTGGGGTACCAATGATGTAATCTACCGGTCCTCGTGCCTCGCGGACCGAGTACGGACCTTTCCATTGGCTCAGTAATTTATTACTGGCTGTGGGAAGGAGCAGGAGTACTTCATCACCGGGCCTAAATTTACGATCTTCGGACCTGACATCAAAATAGGTTTTGTATTTCTCCAAATTGACATCGGCATTTTTATAGGCGATGTTTGCGCATTTCTCGAGCCTCTGGCGTAGGTCCAAGACATAGGCGTAAGATGACTGGAGTTCTTGATCCAGTTGGGGCTTGATTAACAACTCTTTTAAAATACTGAGTGGCCCGCCTACATTACGTCCATAAAGGAGCTCGAACGGGGCGAAGCCTATGTACGGTGGGGAATTTCCCGATAAGCGAATAGGGCGACCGGGAGATATCGGTGCCATTCGCGGGGCTGCTCGGCACAGATCTTCTTAATAATGGATTTTAAATTTCCATTTAATTTCTCGCACATCCCGTTTGTCTGTGGCCGGAAGGGGGTGGTAAAAAGGGGCTTTACCATGAGCAGCTTCCCTACGTACTCCATCAACTCAGAGGTGAATTGTCGGCCTCTATCGGAGAGTATTTCCTTGGGGACGCCTACCCTTGATAAGATGGAAATGAGGACCTCGGCGCAAGAAATACTGTCGATTCGGCGAAGGGGGACAGCCTCGGGAAAACGGGTAGCAAAGTCTACCAAGGTGAAAATGTAGCTGTGCCCTTCGCTCGAAGGGGGTTGGATAGGGCCAACCAGGTCGATGGCCACTCTGGAGAAGGGTTCAGTAATGACTGGTCCCCTTTGTAAGGGAGCAGGTTTGACCCGCCCCTTAGCGGACGTCTTCTGGCACACATCGCACGATCGACAATGCTTTGAGATGTCAGCTGCAGCACCCGGCCAATAAAAATATTTAAAAATGCGCTGGCCAGTTTTAGTGTGACTAAAATGACCGGAAAAAGTGCTGTCATGAGCCACTTTGAGCACTATAGGGACATGGGATCGTGGAAGGCATAGGACAGTAGTAACAGCGTTATTACTGTCCTCGGCGGATCGATAAAGAAAGCCACCTTCTTCCAGGTACCTGATGACTTTGTGTCCACGGACAGTCTCCGTGTCCTGGTTTTGGGCCTTATCCCATAAGGGTGTTAGTGCTTCACACTCCTTTTGTGTCGTCCTAAAGTCCTGGTTAAGGATCTCCGAGAATTCGCACGGTATCGGGGTTCTGAGGGGGGAAGACTCCTGGGCTTCCTTCTTAGCTCGAACTCGAGTAAGGGCGGCCTGGGACACAGGGTCGGAGCTTACTTGAGGGCTCTGTCCTATAAGTACAGAACAGAATTTTATGGGTGCTGAAAGGACTTCAGCCCAGCCATCATAATATTGACACTGCAGGTAACATCTAACAACGGGGAATCGGTTCGCCCGCCCAAGGTAGTCATGTACCACCGCAAATTTTTCGTGGTTAGGGTCCACTGGGGGGAGGAGTTCGTCGGACACGATGAAACACGTACATCCTGTGTCCCTGACGAGAGTCGATACTCGGCAGCCGTTTACGCTGCCCTCCTCAAATTTCAAAGTTCCTGGTGAACTTTTATCAAAAATAAAATTTACCTGGTGGCCTGACGGAGGGGGAGAAGTTGCTGCTTGGGTCTGCACCACCGGGGGAGCCGGGGTGGCATTAATCTGGTGAACTTGGTGGGCTGGTCCGCTTTTAAGCCTAGAATTTTAGGGGCAATTCCAGCTCATGTGGTTTTCTACACCACAGGTGGAGCATATTATTGGTCGCTTCGGGAAGAGAGATGGAGAAGAAATCTTAACGGGAGGTTTGGAGTCCCGTTGTTGGTTTTGGGGAAAGAAGTTTTGGGGTTTTACGGGGCCCGGAAACTTTGTCAGCTTTCCTGGGAAGGGGCGCGAATCCTTCCTTCTTTCCTGGTTTGGGGGTTGGTGAGAAGTTCGATTCTCCTCTGGGTATAAATTATGGCTTGCGGCATAGACATCCGCTTCCTCGGTACATTCTTTAAAGGTCTGGCACCGACGATCCTTGACGAACGCGCGGATCTCCGTCGGGAGAGACGCCAAAAATTGATCTCGCAACACGAAGTCTGTTAAGGACTCGTAGTTCGGATCAACCTTTGAGGATTCTAACCAAAATTTAAAATTCCTCTGAAGAATGTATCCGAATTGACGGAACGTCTGTCCGGGTTTAATACGACCTCCTCGAAATTCTTGGCGGTAGAAATCGGGAGTCATATTATGAGTGGCCAATAACTCAGCTTTTAAGGTGCTGTAGTTAATTGTACACTCAGATGGTAAAGATATAAAAATTTCGCGCAATTTACAATTTAAGAGGGGAAGTAATCTGGCTACACCTTCAGCCTCCAGATCCATGTTATTGATTTCAAGGATCTTTTCAAAGTGGGCTAAAAATGCTCCGAAATCCTCTCCATCCTTGAAATTGGGGAGCTTTAGTGAGAGATTGGGGGGGGCTTCGGAACGGGAACTGGCGGACTGTATCTCTGCTTCAACACGAGCTAATTCAATCTGATGGTGAAGCTCAGCTTGTCTAATCCGTTCCTCTCTTTCTTCTCGTTGAAATTCTCTTTCTCGTTCTTCTCTTCGGATTTCTCTTTCTTCTCGTTGGATTTCTCTTTCTCGTTCTTCTCGTTGTATTTCTCTTTCTCGTTCTTCTCGTTGTATTTCTCTCTCTCGTTCTTCTCGTTGGATTTCTCTTTCTCTTTCTGTTCTTTGCTCCTCTTGAACGTACTCAATTAGTTCTTTTCCGGAGAGTCCCAAGGATTCTCCTTGCGCTTTAAAGATTTCGAACTGAGGCATCTTTGCACTTGGGGGCGCAATAGTCAACCAACTAAAATTCCTTGCAACAAGAATTATGCCTTCTATAGAATTAGCCTACCTAAATATGGGCACTGACCTATTCGTACTTGGTCTCTCGATCTAAATAACCACTGACCAAATTCACAAAAAAAACACAAACAAATTATTATAACAGTTCCTTGAGCTACTCCAGCTTCTTAAGTTTAAAAAAAAGGGGATAGCAATCGTTAAAACAAAAGGGAACTACTATACTCTATTATTATAACGAATAAGACTATGCTTTACTCGACTGAGACCAGTGTTTGCAAAGATATAGCGTTAACCCTCACACACCTGATACCAAATTTAAAGGCTCGAACCTTTGGCACTCAAGGGATATTGTCCTCCTTCTGGACAAGTGATGGTGAATTTCGAGGTCGAGGTCCCTTGGCGCACAAAGGGAGAGAGGGTCGTGGTGATGTTTCGCGATGAAAATCTGGATCTCCAATCTGATGTTAGTGGTAAAGTTTCCATCTAAATAGTCGAGACACTCCCTTGGCGTGGGGGACAATGGAGTGGGAACTTCGAGGGAATGCACAGCCGAGGCTGGGAACAATGCCTTATCTGCCCATAAGCCTAACTCAATCTGGCGAGGTCGGCGTATGGGGGCGAACGGGGGGACGATAACCTCCTTGTTTAAACATTGACATCCGGTGGCTGTGATAAGGCGCCAAGCTTCGAAGCGAAGATGCACGTGGGAGCATCGTGGTTTTAAAATAATATGTGATAGGAGTTGAAACTAACGCTGCTCAACCCGTTCTATCACAGTTCTCCTAAATTGAAATATGACATTTATTTTACTCAATCAGGTCTGGTTTTTGAGATACAGCGCACTACTATTTTTAGAAAAGGGCCATTTTTGAAAAAATCCCTTATTTATATAAAAGTTATTTAATAAATTACAATTACTTGTAATAAAAAAATACCGACTCAATTCGACTTTCTTTTAATTAATTTTAAACTTACAGACTACTTATGAGCTTACCCAGGAGTGCAAAGAAACTATTTTCCAAGAAAAGAAGTCCTTGATGACTTCCGCTTGTGAAGCGATGTTTGTTCGTCGCGTTTAAGACACCAGCAATAGTCAGCTAACATGTTGATGTCCCAGCGTCCTTGATATCTTGTCTCCATCGTCTTTATGTCTTGGTGAAATCTTTCTCCTTGTTCCTCGCTATAATCTCCACAGTTTGCCGGAAAATAGTCAAGATGTGACTGGATAAAATGCATTTTTATCGACATGCGAGCTCCCATTTTTTCGAAGCTTTTCATAAGCTCATTTACATGTGAGATATATTCTGAGCTTCTTTTATTTCCCAGAAAACCGTCGATTACTTTACTAAACGCTCGCAATGCTTCTTGTTCACTGGCTTCCATATTGGTCTAAAAATGCTTGTCCTTTAACAGAGTTCTAATTTGGGGACCATCAAATATGTCTGCATGGAGCTTGGCATCACTGATCTGCGGGAATTTTTGCAGTAGATACTTAAAAGCTTGGCCTTCTTTATTCAGTGCTTTGACAAAGTTCTTCATCAGGCCAAGCTTTATATGAAGAGGAGGCAGTAAAACATTTTTGGGAGGGACTAGAGGTTGAGCTACCACATTGTGGCAGCCAATTTGGAATGCCTCTCGAGACGGCCAGTCTTTTTGCTTATAGTGTAGACTATCCACCCGGCTATCCCATAAGCACAGGAAGCATGGATATTTTGTGTAGCCTCCTTGCATCCCAAGAAGAAGGCACACAACCTGAAAGAAAACATATTGATGCATATTGATGCACATGTTTTCTAAGAACTTCTATTTTTGCATAGGCAATTTTCACTTAGTTTATTAGGGGTAGGGAGAAACTAATATGTGTATAATATCCTTCTATCATTGGTATTTAGAAACAAACATTCCTTGAAATATTTAACAAGTTCAATAAAGTAAAATATATCTTACCTTGAGATCACCACATATTAACCAGTTCTGGTTAGAGTACTTGATTGTATTAATCAATACTTTGATATTTTCGTAGCTTTCTGTTAACTGAACTGAATGGCCAATAGGTACAGATGCCATTTTATTGCCAATATTTAAGAGTACTGCCTTCAAACTTCTGCTAGAAGAATCAATAAAGAGCCTCCATTCACTTGGTTGGTAAGGAACGCCAAGTGCCTCAATTAAACCTTATACATCATTGCAATACACCAAAGAGCTGCAAGAATCAACTGCAAAGAACTTTCGAAACTCTTCGGCTCTATTTCTGAACCAAAAGTATGTAGTTTCTTGAGAGAGGAGGTTGCTCTCACTAAGACGGGATGCAAGAAGTTGTGCGTTCTCTTTAGAAAGACCAAGATCTCTAGTCAAGTCATTTAATTGACCTGAGTGAGTGGTCTTGGCAAAGTCATTGTAGACGTAGGCTGATATGTCACTGAAGTGTCAGTGTCATCCACTTCTATATCTTCTATATTGTCTTGTAGCTCAGTATTTTTAGGTGGAGAAGGAACATCAGGATAGACTACAGTGTGTTTGTTCTTCTTATTGACACCTGAAAAAAAGTTTCGCATACTTAATTTACATACTTTTAATTCACTCGACCCTAGTTTCCACATTTTTATACACATTTTTCATACCAGGTAAATTTACAATTTTTAAATACCATCAATTTTTATATACAATTTAACCACAATTTTTCTACCAGCATAATACACTATTTTTATTCAAAATTACAATTTTAATAGGCTACCAAAAGATTTGTATAAACATTTCTAGATTTGTCAAGGACTATATTGTTAAAGTAATTATCTCACCTTCAAGATTTGTCCTGCAAAAATAGCAGTCTGTAATGTGGTCCTTGCCTTCTCTCCACACCATAGGTACACCAAAGGACAAACAGTTCGTTTTGCCCTCACTCCAGCGTCTTAAGGCTATGATACAGGCTTTGCAGCACATATGTGGAGCAAAGTTTTTGTCTTGATCACCTAGCTTTATTCCAAAATATGCATTGTAAAGGAACTTTACTAACGGCGTTATAGTGCATTGCTGGTCACTAAAAGTTACCTTTCCACAAACAAAATCTATCAGGACTGTTTTTACACTTTCTATTCATTTTTATGAAATATAAGGAGTTTGCTAATGTATTTGCCTGCAAAAAAATTCCCAAAGATAAATAAAGTTTTAGAAATACACTTTAAACACTGTTCATAGATGAGAAAAGTCATGGATTAAAAAACCAACACTTAGTTGGAGAGTGAGCAAGCAACACACAACCACTCGCGCTCGCGGTCAGCTAGAGACTGAGCTCTCTAACGCCATCTAGGGAGCTTGGTCTGTATATTAAAAACTAGACCTGATTGAGCAATATGAATGCTTGATTTAGATTTAGGAGACAAATTTCACTAAGAATCACCTATGAAACCCTCAGGAACATTTTTGACGCAGACCAGTGTAATTCACCCGCGGTAGCGAAAAGATTCCCTACCCGTCTTCTAGATGGAATATGTTCTTATTAAATAAAACTACATGTAATCAAATACCTTAGATACATTCTCGTTATTTTAATTTTGGTGGATATACAAATAACTTGCCCCCGAACATACTGAACAAGATCATCAATCGTCTTTAAAACTAAGAAACTTCCCCTTCAAGGAAAATCTATGGCTCGTTTTAATGTTTTATTACGAAAAATTAGCAAATAGATTGTTTAAATTGAGGTTGTTACAAAGTATTCATGTCCAACAGATTCATAAGATGCTTCAAATAGTGTACAGAGTCGTCAAATCTGGAAAGAAGGTGAATTTTCCAGATAACCCTTTTGCTAACCCATATGGACCGACGTTCGAGGAATTTGTCAAGTATATTGTATATGAGGAACCCAATGACGACCACTGGAGACCCTACTATATCCAGTGTTCTCTCTGCTACATGCAGTACGACGTTATTCTGAGGTAAGGACCACTATCCCTTCCTTCCTTGTCCTTTATGAGCACTTCATCCTTCATTCTCTATTGTCCGTGGACGTTTTGGTCACAAAGACGCTGCTGATGTAAAAAGGGGAACTGCGCAGCCGAAAGTTGAGTTTCTGTGAAAGCGATACCCAATTGTGGGAAAGCAGTCCATAAGAGGCGATTTTTTTTTAACTCAGCAACCAAGGAAGGTATTTCTGCCAATAAATGTTAGTAAAGATGTTCGAACGGAAGTGGTTAAGTTTGGGAAAATGGAAAAATCTAAGAGAGCACGCAACTTTCCCGATCTCCATTTCTAGGACAAATTAATATTCTTAGCAAACCGCAACTTTATTCAGAAAACATCTGCCTGATTACTATTTCTTAGTAACCACACACGAAATCGACTTCCATACTCATGATTAAATTTTGTAAACGAATCTTGTGTTATAGTTGTAACCGAGAATCCGCGAGGACTGTGCGATCAGATCAGCGTTTCGCTCTTCCTCACACTGACTACATACATGGTAGTAATCAAGTCAGTTATCTGGGCTGCCTGGCCAAGAAAATGGGAGACTGCCGAGGGGAACTTAATGTTCCGTGCCATTGTTCCGTGACTGGCTCCCCTACACTTTACTGCGCCGATTGCCTTACCCACCCACCCCCCGCGTTGTTACAGTCTGGGTGATCTTCGCGCACGTTACCTGTCCCTTTACCGGGACGAGTGGGCTCGCTACCGCTTGTCCCTTGTACTTGGGACGAGTTCGTGCACACAGACTTGTGGACTATCTGACTCTTTGGAGGAGGCTGGCCTGCTACATTTTATTTGACTATCTTTGGTATTGGTCGCATGATCCCTCGCTGGGTGGAGGCTTTCCCCTCCCCCAACACCGGAGCTTGCTTGCTTCTTTCTTTTTTGCTTTCTATTTGTTTTTATTTATTTATTTTGGGGGCCTTTTGCTTTGTTTTTTTTGTTTTTGTATTTATTTTTTTAATCTTGCCTAGCATTTGACAGTAATATGATTACGGCGACATTTGCCATAGTAGGCAGTCGCCAAATAGGCTCTAAAAAATAATATATGGCTGTAATAGGTAGCAAGCAGGTCGTCTATATGTACTGTAGCCTCGAAATACGAGAGAGGGTAAAAACCAACAATAGTCTTCAATTCCAATCCATTAAAATTTACTGCTACCTAATGAAATCACACACTGCAACACGCGTTTGATCAATGCACTGCAGTCTCGACACGCAACCTTTTATTATAGAAAGATATTGAACTGTCAGATGTTTGCCATTTATGACGTTCTCCCTCTTAAATATAAAAGAGGAAGAAAACCACTTTGGGATAAAAATTTGAAAAATGAGGATTTAAAAGATTCCTCTACTAGAAGAAATCGAAGGCAGAACTGGCGGTGTATACTTGAAAGGGTCGGGAAACAGGACGACCGAAGAATGGAAAAATGAGTACATCCTGATAAAAGATGGGTGACTGATTGGTCTCCACCACAAATACGGCATCAAGGGGCGATTCGAACACCAGCCGAAACCAAATGGCCGTCGGTAAGCCTCATGTGGCCGATTCGAACGCGGCAAAGGAACCGTAGTCTCTAAAGGCTAGAGAGCCAAGAACGAACAGACTCTTTGATATTGTGTCCTGCCACAAATGAAAAACATAATCCCTTATAGAGAGAATGAAATTTCGAAAAGGCAATGCAGCATTAGTCGGGGCGCGAGGATAAGCTGAACGGGCCAGCTGATCAACCTTTTCCTTGCCCAGGATCCCAACATGCCCGAAGAATCAACAAAATAGAACCCGATAACGGGACGCATTCTGGACTAGCCAGTTACAAATTTCTGCAACTAAGGGATGGAAAGCATTAAAAGAGCGAATCGCTTGTAAAACACTCCTAAAGTCGAAGAAAATAAAAGGCAAAATTTGGATCAGTCTATAAGCTAAAAGAATAGTCGAAAGATCAGCGATAAAAATAGAAGCTGCACCGGCAAAGACAAAGTTAAAAACTCTCCTGAGTAAACAGCTGCGACACCCACACTTTCCTTTGACTTGGAACTATCTGTATATAAGGCAATGTTGTTCAAGTGAGGTCGCATGTTCGAGGAACGTGGACTTAATGAAGCAATGGTTCACGGAAGATTTGTCCAAGCTTTACATGCTGGTGCAAATTGTAGGAGGTGGAGCACGTCCATTAGAAATCGGGGACGACGGAAGAGCAAGGATTCTTAGAGCTCTCACTGAGGTTGGAGAGATGATCTTCTCTCTGGAGGTTAAAGGTGCCGGGTAAAGACGGCAAACTATCGAATGCCGCTGTTAATTCATCAGCATAAACGCTTCTGTGAACATCTGACGCAAGCGCTTGCTGTACACGACAGAAGTATCGCATACATATTTGGAGTCGATGGTAGGGCAAGGGAAGCACCCCACCCTCACAGTAAAGACTGTTCAATGGAGAGAATCAGAAGCCTCACTGGGAAGTCGACTCCCAAGTTGCGAATCGGGTTGAGCATTTTAAGGCCTGAGTGTGAAGCCTGAGTAAATTTGGCACCCATAGTCAAATTTGGATTAGACGAGGGCAGCGTAGAGTGACCACAGTGTTTGACGATGACTGCCCCACGATGTGTGTGAAGACTACCTTTAAAATGTTAGCGCCCGCAGACAGCCCATTCGAAGACGTCGTGGGTGTGGTAACCAGGGTACCATGGGATCAAGAGTTAAGCCCAGGAACCAAAACTCAGGGACGAACTCGATCTCTACTCCTTGTAGGGAGATAAGTGGCGGATGCCAGCTGCAGACGAGGCTTTGCTGAGGGAAGGCGAGGCGAGAAACAGTAGAGTACCAAGTCATCGACTAACAAGGTCGCCGATTCACCCTCTAGGAGAGAAGAGATGATATCATTGATCGCAATTACAAAACATAAAAGACTTAAAACGTGGCCTTTAGGAACTCCCTTCTCTTGGTGTTATAGGCAAAGTATGTGTCTCCACCACGCACCGTAGAAGATCGAGATGCTAAGAAACTGAATAAAAGGTAGTATAAGACCTCTCATACCCCGAACGTGTAGCTGCCCTAAGACGAGAGATCCCAATCTAGTATCGTAGGCTTTCTTAATGTCTAAAAATATCGCCAAAATTCAGTGTTTTAACTAGAAAGCTTTCCGGACCACCCCTCAAAATGTAATAAAAGAGCAAGACTGCTATAACCCCCTGCGAAAACCGCATTGAAATGGAGATGGTAAGTCATTGGTTTCCAGGAGCCGATTCAGGCGCACCAGCACCATTTTCTCTAGCAACATGCTCAGACAGCTGGTAAGAGCTATAGGACGATAGTGATCTGCGTCCAATCCGTCCCTGTCCAGTTTGACAAAGGGAAGGACAATACCAATGCACTATAATGATGATGGGTAAGAACCCTTCATCCATATAAGGACAGAGTGTGGATGAAGGTGCCGAATCATATCATAATGGATCCCGTCAAGTCCAGGAGAAGTAGACCCACAGAAGGACAATGCAACACGCAACTCGTGGATGTAGAACAAGGCACTATACGGAAGTTTGTTTTTCGTCGCAAAATTAAGGGAGGTGAGACTCTTCGTTTGATTTATAGGCAAGAAAAGCCTTATTGTAACGGCTAACACGACGACACAGGAATGGTTAGCCAAAGCGATGCTAACTACCAGGCTGTCATTCACTAAGGATTCCTGTAAAACGACCGTGGATCTTGTTAATCCTCTTCCAGATCTTTGCGATAGGGGTCATAGAGGAAATCCATGAAACGTAGCGACGCCACAAAGTTCGGAAAGCCTGACGAAAGGTTCCGCCGAAACCGGGCATTAGCTAACTCGTAGATCTTAACGGCGGTCGCGTACTTCGATGTCCACCCAGACATAGTTGAGCGACCAATTACTGGTCGCCTCCTGCGAATAATATGTGTGGCCACGTTGAAGATAATCGATGTGAAGTACGACACCACCACGTTCACACTATTTATGGTCCCCAATGAGGCACTTTTGAAAGACGCCTCTCGAAAGCTTTCCAATCAATATGGCCTAAGTCACACTTGAGAAGCCTGGCTAGATGAAAGACCATATAGAAGTGTTCACTTCCATGGAGGTCATCAAAGACGGATCACCGAAATTCAGTGACAAGCCGAAGAACAGAAAGAAAAGTCAGTACAAATAAAAGAGACCATCTGGACATAAGAGGTAAAGTCATCGGTGTTTAAAACGCGGAGAAAATCAGATAATAACAAAGACTCTAAAACACTACCTTTCGCATTACGAGCGACGTCACCCCAATATGAGTGACGCATTAAAATCCCAATGTAATAAAGTGGGGAGGGCAACTACTAATCTAAAAGTTCCAAAGGTCGGTTCTTAACAGTAAAAACCTTGCAAGAAGAACCCTCATGGCAACAGCATAGATGGTAGTGTGAAGGGGGAGGAGAGATGCATGGTATGATGACAAAACCATAACTGGCACCCCACCATGAGACGAGCCCCCGACAGGAGCACTAGAGTTGAAAATACGCAAACCAAGCACTGCCGGAAAAGGGCAGGTAGCCAGTTTGATTTCCTGAAGACAAACAACAGCGTGAAGGAGTCTTCAAAAGAATTTTGAGTTCTTCCCACTTGGGAAGAACACTGACAATTCCATTGTAAAATAGAGGATATTGTGTGAGACGGTTTGATACCACAGTAGATATCATTTTCTCCTTTGTGGCTAAGGTTGAGTTTGAAGAGCCTTCCAAAGTGCTTGGGGGAGAGAGAGCAGATTTCGAATAGCCTGCTGTAGCATGGGAAGAGAGCCTGCAAAGAGCCAGTGACAGACGTTCAAACATTAAAATCAATGTGTCATTTGGAACTCGAGCAGGGACCACAGTTGTAGTCACCATGTATACATGCGTAACGAGTTGGGTACTAAGCTTATTCTAGAGACGAGGGAAATCGTAGTCCCTTAATTGATTTGCAAGGAAAAACCTTTAAGAAAATTCAGACGTGGCTAATATAAAACGGTTACGGGAACTTAGGCAATCAAATACAGTTTCGGACAAAGTTGTGTTGAAAGCGAGATGACATCTCTACCACAATAACACTAGTAACTCTTGACCACCCCCGGCGAGGTTTACAACACCGGGACTCAAACGATTCGTTTAAGTCAAACACGTCTATTTTTGCAAACGGAGCTTCAGATGAGGAACTAAAGACCAAATCGCGTAGATAAATCTAGATCTGGATCCACATCGTTGACATAGGGGTCCAACGAGCGAGGAAAGGCTGAAGGGGAAACTGAAGAACGTTTACGAGAAGGGGAGGTTTTAGGTTTAAGATAAACCATAGAAAACAAAATTAAATCCGCATTCTCCCTCGAGACTCCCCATTATGGAGACCTACAAGGGCCGGCGCTAATGCAACACCTCGATTCGGTTGCATCCAGTATGTCTTCTCAGATAATGGATCGATGATATACTCAGTTTTTAGTAGAAGTTGGGATAGTGGAAGATATAGTAGGTGAAAATTAAAGAGGGGGGTGGCTTATTTTGCCCTAGTAGGGAGGGCATCGCTTTATTTTTATTTTTTATTCATTTTTACCTTTGCTTTTGTTGTTTGTTTATACTTTTTATCCTATGGTTGTGTAATTTCATGAGTTTTAGTGTTCTTCCTATTGCTTGTTCTCTATTGATTAGTTTACTTATTTTTGTTGGAAACCTTCAGCTTTCAAGCCTTTATTAGCTCTAATTGCCGACAATTTACCTTGTATTTCTTGTGTTGTAATAATTGTATTGTTTGCTGTTTTCACTTATGTATGTATTGATGCACTGTTCTTATATGTTGTATTGTGTTTTGTCTATGTATATATTGGTGTAATTACTTTTTGTGTGCATAATTTTGTGCTCGGGAACCGACTTTGGCGTGAGACTTTCGAACGTAGCCTTGCAGGTATATTAAGCCCTTGCCTGTTCCCTGTTCTCAGGAATGACACCATTTGTTAAAGTAGACCAGACCTTTTTTCCAAGTTTTTGGGTAACGATATTGATAGGCTCCAAACGTTTCTTCCTTTGCAAATCTCTTTGCCTAAGTTGATCACGCCTTCTAACTTTGTTGATAAGCAGAGAGGCAGTGTTCTGGGCACGTTGGAGCCTTTTCATCGAGGTTTATTGACCGCTTGAGAAACCACTGCGGGGTAGATGAGCTTAGCCCGGACATACATCAAATATATTTTCCTGAAGTTGGCCGAGCTAAGATCTATAAACCTGTATAGCTTGGAGATTTCTCTCCTTGCCAAGTTCCGCCTCTCCATGTGGTGTCTCGAGTATCTATGGTCGGTGATTTTAAGGTCCAGGACGGTGCCTTCTGCGGAGTAGCCGTATCTCCTCCCATCTATGACGATGGGCCATGTCAACTTGCGGCTCAGTGGGATGATCTTGAATTTGTCCTTGTTCGTCCTGATCTTCCATCGTCTCTCGTACTGGCTGACGTTGTTGATTTCCGCTATTGTACGAACCGCCTGCGCCCTTGCTTTCCTCTCCCGGCATGGGACAATTTGAGTGACGTCATCTGCGAATTTCAGATACATCGTGTCAATTTGCACCGGAGTTGGGAGGTCGATCGTGAAGACCAAGTAAAGCAGAGGACTCAGGCAGCTTCCCCGAGGAACGCCCGCCTTTAGTTCGAATTCAGGACCTCTGTACCCTTCTATCATGAGACAGGCCCTTCTGTCCATGACGAAGTTACAGAGGATCCTTTCCAGGATTGGGTCTAGCTGGAGATTCATGATCTTGTATTGAAGTCCTTCCAACCAGACTTTATCAGGGGCCTTTTGCACGTCCCTCAACACAATGTCTATATAGAACGTGTTCGCTTGGGAGTATGCTACTTTCTCTGTTAGGAGCGCCAGGGCGGTATCTGTGCCCCCTGTCTTTGCGGAACCTATGTTGTTGGGGGTTATGCGCTCCTAACTCGCTCAGTTGAGCTTGTAGCCTATCTGCTAAAATATTTTCGATGATTTTTTCCTGTATCTCAAGAAGAGAGATCGGGCGATAGTTAGCCACCTGGTCTGGGGGCTTGTTTCCCTACGGAATAAAGATGATTTACGTCATCTTGTACCCGTCACGGAAGGGGCCTGTATTCAGGGCAGCATTCATTGTGTTCGCTAAACCCTGAATACTCTGTCATGAGGCATTTACAAGGTTATTCTTCGTAATCACAGACCAGCCTGGAGCCCTCTGCTTGAAGGACCTTATGGTATTCAAGGTTTCTTCGACAGTTATTGGGCATCCGTGGTCAACCATAACTCTGTCCTGAGATACTTGCCGGTGTGGGTGGGTTTTAAGTATCACTGTGCCGAGTTCATCGAGTAATTGGTCTTCGAAGTCCTGGTCGAAGTCATCATTCTCCTCAGGTGATATAGCGAAAATCTCTTGCCAGTGTGCTCCAAACTTTCTCTCGAGAGACTCTGGGTACTCAATGATGTTGTCTCCATCTTTGATTTGGGTTCTGGGTCTGGGAGGCAATCCCCTAATTCTTCGGATGTTATTTAAAAACTTTACAGGATTGTTCTCCCTGTCCAGCCTCCCAATGATCTCATTCCAGATTATTCTTTGTTTTTCAATTAATATGTTTTTTAGTTCCTCACCTAGATGTCTCATTCTAGCTGTCCTTTCCCTATTAGTTCCTGTCCTGCCGATCTCTTCATAGATTTCTCTATGTTCCCAAGCGATTTCTCTCATCTCGTCTGTCCACCTAGGTTGTGGGAGCAATTTATAGGAGATTCTGGGAACCCATCTCTCGTCGGCTTGTATGAAGAGATTGGTGATCTTGTTTATCTCCTCTTCGAGATTAGCGTCTCCCAGGTCAGTTGGATGGTATGTACTGAGTATCTCTCTATATAGCTCCCATTTAGCTTTAGCGTAACTTTTCCTAAGCGGAACGGGCTTGAATAATCAAGCAAGCGAGATCGTGGTGAGAATCAGGATATGGTCGCTCGGAACTACTGCTCCGGGCTCATTGAAGATGTTGAAGGGGAAGTTTTTGCTCGTTAACAGAGTGTCTGGTTTTGTTGCCGAACGTTGTGTTAAGAAGGTCGGGAAATCTGGCCCGGCCCTCTGGAGTCTGTCTCTTTTGAGTAGCAGTTCCAGGTTTCTTCCCCTTTCGTCGGTTCTTCCGCAGCCTGATACATCGCATCTGGCATTTAGATCACCGCCAAGTAATGCTAGTTTCCCGCGACTGAAAAGATTGTAAAAGTTAGGAATCGGCAGGTATTTACGCCTTGGGGGTTGCTATGTAGCCCCCACGGTCAGTTTCCTAACCAGGGTAGGTATTACCACCCCACAAATGATTCATCCAGGTTTGGGAGTGTTCTGTACGTAATGTTGTTTCGGTTCGCGATGGCAGCGCCATCGTATCGTTCCTGTGTGTAATTTTTGTTTATAACGGTGTAGTTTGTTATCTTTATCCTGTTTGTGTTTGTGTTAACGCCGTGTTCAGTGATGAGGATTAGGTTGGGATCCACTTTACGAAATATGTTTCCGTAAGGAATGAGTTTCCCTTCCCATTCATTGACGTTAACTGTGAGAATTCTTAATGTATTGTTAGTGTTTTCCATGTTTGTGTTGTCTGGTGCTTGTGTGTGTGTTTCTTCTTCTAGTGGTTTTTGTTGCGCGTGTTTTTTCCGTTCCCAATTCTGTTGAATTCTGCCTCGCTTACGGCGAGGTAGGATTCCCTATAGAGATTTTTTTTTTGCTTCCATGAGCGCTGTGTCGATTAGCGCTTCCTGGTCTGGTGGGTCATAAGACCATTTTAATATGCCCGTTTTTACTCATTCGATGATTTCCCCTACCTTGGGGTCTTCTGGGAAGAAGGTTTCAACATTTGTAAAGAATTTGATATTGATTTCATCGCCATCGTATTCCTTGTTCTGCCTTGAGTTCTTCCTTCTGCTCTTGCTCCTCGCTCTCTCATGGATCTTAGGAGGCTTGGAGCAGTCTTGTTCATCCTCAGATGAAGAAGCTGAGCTTAAGATGTTCCCCTCAGCCTGCTTGATTCTTCTGGCCGATCTTTTTGCACTTTCTTCACTTTTCTTCCTCGCCTCAATTCTGGGGTCCCTGTTTGGGGACCTTTGAGTGGCTGAGTTTGATTCTGGGATCTTATTCTTTTTCTCACTTCCTTCTACGTCTCTTGGGAAAACGGTCGCTGGTGCTTCTTGCTCTGGGCCGAATTTCATTTGGAGGACTTACCCTGATGGTGGGTTCTCCGGGAACCACATCTCTGCCAAGCCATTGTTTTTGAGCATGATGTTTAGCTCTTTAGCGAAGCAGCCACGGCTTGTTAAGTTGCGGACATGGGCATATAGAATGCAAGTGAATATTTTTGTTGAGTTTTTATCCTCCTTGCATACCTTTATATATGTCCTTTGCGCAGGGATGTTCTGTTCATTTGCTGAAGGGGTGGCTTTTGCCGCTTGGGCGTAGGAGGTGTTCGCCCCCCACTAACTTTTTCTGCTTTCTTCTCTTCCACCTTTCTCTTTAAGATCTCCTTTATACTGGGGTAGGGCATCGCCATTGCCCCGTGTCTGTCTGCAGCAGTTTGTGCACTTCTCTTCTTTGGTTGGGCTTTCGCGCCAGCCGTGGCCTTTTTGGCTGCATCTAGAACAAGTTGATTCCTGCTCCTTGGAGTCCTTCGTGGTGTGGTGCTCCAGGCGATAGCATCTGAAGCAGATCTGCACAGGGGTGAATTCTTCCCGCTCAATCTGCTCACCAATTATCTTCGCGTTGAAGAGAAGTAGCCCTTCCTCCTTCGCCTCTATCGCTATTTCCGTGTCTGTAAATATTATCTTGAAGACATGCTGATAATCTATGTTATCTCGTTTTTTCTCAAACTTAACCTCAGCCACTCTCACCTATTTCTGATTCTTTTCGATCTCCTCCTTGATTTCTTCTTTGGTGTGCCGGCCGATCCATGGGTCCAGCCTTCTGCACGCCACACTCCTGTGTGCTTGGATTTGAGGAGGCGTGGTTGGTTGGAGGTTTATATTCTTGAGGGTTTTAATCCCTTCATCCTTTGTGAGCGCTTCTACGTCTTTTTCGTTTTCGCATATTGCGACGTATCCTGCAGGCGTGTCTATTAGCCTTAGGACTGCCACACTAAGCTTGCCGAACAGGGTCTCGTAGACTTTGCCCTTGTCCGGTTTCTCCTGGCCGCTTATATACCTTAGTGGGACCCTCGCGGCATTTTGTGTCGCCATTATGGTGGTGAATACCCCTTGAGGAGGAGACGCACTCTTTACTGATTTTGGCCTTTTATTGCTATTAAGGACTCACTCGTATATATGAGTTTATGCTATTTATTTGAAAAAAAAAATTTGAGTTGCCTTTTGGGAGAAGAGCCCCTTCCGCCTCGATGAACCGCCGCCTGGATGAAAAGGGGATTTGCCTTTTGGTGAATGATGATCATGGATGATATGAATCCGGGTGCGATCCTCTCAGGGGTGTGATTGTATGGAGGACTTATTGACAACGCCGCTTCCCCCCGAGGGTGTTTTAATCGCGACCGCATCCCAACATACCATAAAGACGGTTGTATGTCCCTCTATGGTCCTGGAAGGTGCCCCCGCTGTGATGATCAGCGGATGTAGCAGTCCATCCCTTATCCGGAATTGTTTCTGACATTGTTATCGGCTGTGGGCTACTGCTCAAATCAGCTTCCTCCAATGCCCCCAATTATGGCCATGCTTTTGCCCGGCATAGTTGGGCCTAAACATGAATGGCAATCCCCTCTTACATCCCAAGGCAGTTTACGCAGGGGGGCGGGGCCGGGGACTCAAGCAGTCATCTACTTAAGTAGGGCCGCTAAAAAAGAGAGATGAAATTAATAGTGATGGTGAATTGTGAAAAATGAGTATCTCTCTTTCGTAAATTTCGGAGGCGTATTTGGGAAATTTTACCCCAAACTTTCCCTACTTTGCTGATTTTGAGGTATTTGTCGGATGAAGAAAAGCCAGCAGTTCTACGCAGTCGGATAATGGATACGGACGTTACGTTACGTTATGTATATAGAAAGGACAGAGAGGGACAGCTGTATGTGATACAGGCGGTCAGGTAATCAGAGAAGAGGGTTGCTGAAAACATTTAAGAAAAGATAGCGAGAGTTGATAGGTCGGTAACTATACACCGATGCGTTATGTTGTTGTGGCAGCGTTGGTTACGTGGTTTTGACCCGGACGATGGTTGAAGGCAGGTCAGGAGGTCGAGGCTGTCTGCTCAGTTGAAAACGCGTTATTCATGGTCCCTACTGGTTATGCGAAGAACGGTACGGGTGGTGGGTGTTCGTGGGCCGCGGGATATTGCGGCGCCATTGCGTACCTTCTTACGTGTAACGCCGTGTATAGTGGGTCTCTGGTAAGTTTTACGAGTTGTTTTGTGAGTCTGGTGTGAGCGTAAGTGTTGAGAGGAGCTAATTTGTTGTTGTGCAATGCGTCCATTCTCGAGTACAACGGTGAACGGCAAGCGCGCTTCAGAGCAGAGTTCTGAATGCGCTGAGCCTTCCGCTTCCACGTTTCGCTCGCAGCTACGAGCGACAGTGGGGTGTACGTGAGAATAGGACGCACGAGTGCTTTGTATAGGTGTAGTTTTAGTCTTTTGCTCGCAGAGTAGAACCTATCCAGCGATGCGTTTGTTCGTGAGGCTCTTGCTTGTATTATGTTTTGGTGTATATTGAACCTGAGGGTCTTGTCAAAAGTTTCCCCGAGCATTTTGGTGCGTCGAGCCTTGTTGGGTTTAGGTAGTTCATGTCTGGTGTATGGGAGTAGATTTGTAGGTTGTGCATGAAGTTGTCTCTAGTGCCGTAGAGTGTCATATGTGTCTTCTGAGGATTCGTGGCAATCAGTCCTTTATCCTCGTAATCTGTCTTCTCGTCTAGTATTCTTTGTGCGTGGAGCGCGATTTCTTCTGGGCCTCGGCCGCTGACGAGAATGGTCTCGTCATCGGCGTAGGCCACTGTGTATGTGTGACAGCCGTTTTCTGGTGGGCGTGGGGCGTCATTTTTGAATATAATGTATAGTGTGGGTGCCAGTACGCTTCCTTGGGGAACGCCGAGCGTGGTCTGAAAGATCGTGAGATGGTGTTATTATATTTTATGTGGCAGCTCCGTTCAGTGAGGTAGTGCGAGAGGAGCCTTCTGGTGCAGAGAGGTAACTCCGTATTGTTGGCGAGTTTCCAACGAAGTCCCTCGTGCCACACTTTGTTGAAGGCCTTCTCCACGTTCTTACTGACGGAGAGAGTCATCTGATGTATCTGACGTTTTTTTTTGTATTCTGTCGGGAACGATAGTAACGTCCGCCTGAGTGGACCGGCCTCTCCTGAACCCGTATTAATGGGGGAAGGACCAGTCCCTCTCTTCCAGGAACTCCCGTAGTCGGCAGTTGACCATTTGTTCTAGTCTTTTGCCTAGGTGCTCTAATAGAGCAATAGGCCTGTAGTTGTTAGGGTGTTTAGGGTCTTTGTGCTGTTTGTGTAGGAGTATGTTATGAGAGACTTTGAATATTTTGAGGAAGTGGCCTGAGGCTAGTGATGCGTTGAATAGATGTGTAAGTGTGGGGTATATGTTTGCGGGGAGGTTGTATATAAGTGTGGCTGGTAGCCCGGAGGGGCCGGGGGCTCGTTTTAGTGTTGTTTTAATGTAGTTTTTTGTTTCCTCGACGGTGATTGGAGTGGTTAATGTGGATGTGTAGTCGAACACCTCCATTCATATCAGTGGGGTAGGCCTTAGCGCGTGAGCGTGAGCCCGACACCACTCCTGGATTTCCTGGAAGTGCTCCTGCGCGTGTGGTTTTGGTGGGTTGTGTGTATGTATCGTGTCCCAGTGGGACCTAAATGCGTCGAGAATGACGTTCGTGTCTGTGAGTGTATGGTTGTTTACTTGGAGGGTGATGGGTTTGCATGGGTCAGTGCCTAACATCCTTTTTACGTGCCGCCAGAAGAAGGAAGGGTCCGTGCAACGGGTGTGTCCGCGATGCGGACGACCTCTCGCCACTGCCGGTTCCTGTTTAGCTGCACGCACTGTAGGATGCGGGCACGTAGGTGATTTATGTTGTGTTGTCGTGGGCCTCTGGTGTAGTGGTTGTTGTACTGTGTAATGAGTCTCTGAGTGTGTATTGAGAATGTGAAATGTTTTATGCAGGTATAGTTTTTTTGTGGTGAGTGTAGGTTGTGTGCAGCGGTTATGGTATTTAGAATTGAGCACCAGTGATAGTCTATTAGGTCTGGATTGGTGTCCTCCAGGTCGAGGTTTTGTGGTGTGTTTTCTGATATGTGACTCCTGAATTCTTCCCAGTTTGTGTTTTTGTAATCGTATAGAGGTGGTATAGGTATGAGTATTGGAGATGTGGATATGATAAGGCATATCGGTATGTGGTCAGATAGTACGTGGGGACCGGGTGATAAGTGTGTGTAGAAGCGTGTGGCATGGTCGTTGCGGAAGACAACGTCTGGGGACGTGGTGCCTCCGTGAGGACCGAAGAATGTGGGAAAGGCTGGGCCGCTGTGCTCGCAGCGGTAGCGCCGCAAGGCACCGGCCAAGTAACTTCCCGCATCATTCGTGTTGTTTAAAAGGAGTGTCGGGTGAAAGGCGTTAAGATCCCCCGCGAATAAGATAGGAAGGTTGTAGTTTGATAGGGCCCGGAGTGGAGCTTCTAAATTTAACTATAAGCGTGGTGGTCTGTAGTGGGTGGCCACTATTATGGGGCCGGAGCTTGTCTCTATCTTGCAAGCTAGAAAGGAGACGTCATGTGTTTTGATGAAGGAGTGGTTTATGTTGCGCTTTACTAGAATCGCTGATCCTAGGTGCCGCGCCTGTGGAGATAGGTAGCTGTGATAGCCTGCGATGTGGATATTGTTGGGAGGGTGTAGGCTGGTAGAGTTCAGGAGTACTATGTCGGGTCTTTGTGTGTTGAACACCCAGTTGGCGACCGTATGGCAAATACCGTGCCAACTGCGTACGTTTAGTTGTACGATGTTTAGGCGACCATTGTCGTGGGCGGAGTGCACGGGAGGCTGAGGAGCGAGTACCTTTACTTGTGTTGGCTGTTGTTTGTGGGGGTTAACCGCGCTGTTATTGGGTGGGCAGGCCGTGGTGGAGGGAGGAGTATGTTCTGCGGGGGGAGGTGTCGAGGTAGTGGGCTTGGAGAGGGTAGAGTCTTGGTGGGGGGAGTTAGTAGCAGAGGTGGATGGAGTAGAACTGGGAGATGAGGGGCTAGAGATAGTAGGAGAGGTACATATTATGAGAGGAGGGGTGTCGGGAGAGAGAGGAGGAGTGAAAGGAGGAGGAGTGGAAGGAGGAGAAGTGGGAGGGGAAGGATGGGAAGGGGAAGGAGTGGGAACAGCAGGAGGCGGGGTGGTTTGTTTGTCCCGTGTTTGTGTGTGCGGGGGAGTTTTTGGGGTAGTGTTTTCTGGTTTGGCACGGGGTGCTTAGGGCTGAGGGGATGTAGGGGTTGGAGTGTCAGTGGAAATAGGGTTGGAGGCTGTGGAAGGGGGGCCGGAGACGGTTGGAGGGGGGTTGGTGGCATTGGAGGGAGGAGTAGAGGTTGCCAAAGGGGTGGGTGGAGGTAGGAGTGGGTTTTGATAGAGAGGTGGAAGGAGTGGGGGCAGGAGAAGGGGTTGGGAGAGAGGCGGGAGCAATAGGAGGAGGAATAGGTAAGGAAGGTGTAGGGACAGGAGGACAGGAGGCGGTGGGAGCGTGGTGAAAGTAGGGGCCGGTGGGTCCAGGTGGGGAGGTGTGCGTGCCCACCGGAGTGGGGAGGAGTGCGGGTCTTCTGTTTATGTGTTCGTCCATTAGAACTAACACCTTCTCGGGGAAGGTGATCTGCTCTACACCGTGTGAGGCGAATAGTGTGTTGAGTATGTTTGCGTATAGACGGGGGTCGCCCCTCGACATGTCTTTTGCCACCATTGAGAGCAAGGTGGCCAGGTGTAGTTTCGTGTTTGTTGTTTCGTTGGTTGTATGTGGGGTGGTGGTAGGTGTGTGGTGTGGGGTGGGGGTGGCTGTATGGTGTGTGGGTGTCTGAGTGTAGGGTGCTGGAGAGGGGGGAGACGGGGTGTGTGGGTAAGGTATAGGCGCTGCTGGGGGTGTTGGGTGTGTCTGGGGTGGAGCAGGGGGAGCAGACAACGTTGCACCCGCAGCTGCGGCGAATGTTCTAGTGAGGGGAAGGGAGGGGCGGGGACGGAGTGTGGGGTTTTGTGGACTGGTTGTGGGCGCCGTATAGCCGCAACGGCATCATAGCGGGCCTTACTCAAGTAAGGACATTTAGGGTTGACGGCGACGTGGTCGCCGCCACAGTTTGAACAGAAGGCTGTGGTTGCAGTGCATGTGGTGTAGTGGTGCCCTACTACACTGCACTTTGAGCAGATTAGGTCTGCTATGCATGTATTAGTAGTGTGTCCCGTTTTGTTGCACCGGTGGCATTGCGTGGGTCTTATGCTGTGTTGTTATTCCATGTTTTGTGGGTGTGTAAGTGTGCCGCAGACCTTGATGCCTTGGTCTAGCAGCATTTGTTTTGTGTTTTCACTGGACAGTGTGACCACTGCCTAGTTTTTTGTCCTGTTAAAGTACAGGTCTTTGATGACCTTCTTATACTCCTGTCGGAGGTGTGTACGGAAGTCATCGTTAGTGAAGGCCAACCATAAAGGATTAGTCCTTGTGACTCGTATCTGGTATCTTTTCAGGATACCGTCCGCAAGTTTTGTGTAGAGGTTGTGAGTGGCGAGTGTGTTGGCTGTGTTTTCGTGGAAAGTTAGCGCGTCCTCCTGTGAGCGGAAGACGAGCTTGTGGCCTGTACGTAATTTTATGATGTTAATGATGGGGGTATCATGTGTAGCGGCTAGGCTGAGTAGTGTGTTGTGGTCTATTGTAGTGGGTGTCTTATCTGTGGTGTGTGATAGAATTAGGTAGGAGTTGCTGGATGCCATTATTGAGACTTTGGTTCTTTCTTTTGGGGCGTACCCCCGCCCCGCCGATGAGGACCCCGTGAACACGACTCGGATGTGGTGACGGATGGTGGGTGAGTATGGACCTGGTTGGGCTCCTCAGAGGGTGTGAAAACATGGCGGACTTAATGATGACTGAAGCTAGAATCAACTGAATTCAGTCGGGGTGCCGCCCCCTCTATTGGGTTTTGGGTATTTAACAGTTACATCCGACATCTCACAGAGACGGTAGAGTCTCCCTCTGTGGTCTTGGACGGTGACTGCAGGGTAGGGTGTTATGCCTCCCCGCGTTTGTAACTGAATTCCAATCCAGGTTGCTCCTTCCTCTGGGTTCCGCAGCGGGCTAAGCCTCAGACCTCCTTTTCCTAGAGTTTGCAATTATGCCTTTTCTAAGTAGAACGGCATAGTTATAACGAAGCTATTATGTATAGAGTCACGTTCACGGAGCCAATAACATCACAGCGGAGCAGGGATGGGGGAGGGTTTAGCACGCCATATCACTATGACGAGCCAGGGAAATAAAGCTATTTTTATTTCGGGGGTGGCTCGAGGATCTCTCTAGGTCCGGTGAATATCTGGCAGGTCGTTGTTACCGTCCACGGTAAGGCATGATTACCGATAAATTGTTAATCATTTTCCAATTTATTATATTTACCAAAACATACATACGAGTATCAACTGAAAACTAATCATACATATACTAGTGAACATCTTCATGAATTTTAACTTCTTTTTTTCAGATTTGAGAACCTCGCATCGGATTCCAACCTCTTCATTGAATATTTAAACAAATCAAATGTAATTTCGACGCGGTGGGAAAATCCCACAGCAACGGGTATAACAAATAAGCAAATTTCTTGCGAATATTTCAGCCAAATTAGCTTAGATTTAGGAAATAAATTACTTCAGAAATACAACCACGATTTCAAGCTCTTTGGATACTCTCCCGACGAGTATTTAGAGTGTTGTATACCATAGAATGAGTCAATTAGAACTATAATAATTAAAACGGGCCATACGAATATATCAAAATGAATCTTTCAACCTGCCCTCTTTTTCTATGCAGAGTAACGGGGAAATTGGACAATTGATTGCAGGTGCTTTATAATTTGCACAGCACTCGCTACACTTATTCACTATTTCCTTGTCTTACTTTACATCTTTGTACAATATTTATAGTTTCTATAAACACGACGACATTATGGTGCTATGTAGACAAGAGTAGATAAAAAATATATATCAATATTTTTTGGTAGCTATTGAAAGCAAAGGCAATTGGGGGAGTGTATGTGAATTCTTGCCTAAAGAGATTAATTGATACTATAAAATTTTTTGTGATCCGCAACGGGATTTGAGTTCGCTAAGGAAAGCAAGTTAGGAGAGTTGTACTTCCTAACGGTTCATAATGCCCTTAGTAGCCTCTAGATTTGTTCCAATCATTTTCACTTTCCCTACCCAAACCAACATTTTGTTTTCTTCTTAAAAACTTTCAGATGGAGATTCCCACGTTGGGTTTATAAGAGTTTTTTTTGTAAATAGAAACTGTTGTGTGGGTGATCACTAGCTGTGCCCTCGGCGACGGATACCCCCCCCCCCCAAAAAAAAAAAAAAAATTAGGCAGGCCCGGGGTGAACCATCTTTAAGCGATCTTTATCATTTTTTCTTTTAGGTATTGCCTTTATTCAGTCCCTCCCCCCCCTCTATCTCTGTTTGTTTTTCTTCCCGCGCAAACCAAACTAAATCTCCGGAGCGCACAAATTCTTATCTCTGTGTCGTCATGATGTTGCCCTCCACTTGAAGGCATACACTTGTGCCTTCCTGATCCCTAGTCCTTGAGATTGACTTGATTTGCTGGAGAAATATCTCTCACCCTTAATCTCCCTCCCCTTATTTCCCTCTCTTTAATTGAGCTTTCTCCGAAACCCCTACCTCAGGGTGTGAGCGCCACCATAGCATTTCAAGCTCCATTATCGAGGCTTTATAAAACATGAATAAAAAAATAAACGTGTGATAATTTTATATTAATTTAAAGTTTATATTTAATTTCTTAGAAGGTTTAAACCGTCTAGTGTTTTTTTTTTTACAAAGCTGCACTGGCGTGTGTGGGTGTGATATATAAAGGTCTTTAAAACACTTAATAGGTTGAAATGTAATTAAAAACCGTTGATGGTTTGGATTTGACTGAAAACGAATAAAACTAATATTTTCAGCTGTGGGGTTGCATAAGAACCCCACAGAAGGAGCTAATACTCCATCAGCAAGGTGAACAGAGAGGAAATATTGGGTATGTTGCAATGTGAAGACGAGAGGTAGGATAGCGGTGTTATGCTTGGCTATAGGTGTGGACCTACTGAGCTCCGCTGGGGCATCAGCGTATCTGGCCAATGGGCGGCTAGCTCATAACGTCGCCGAAGGTTTTGTGCTGCGCTCGCTACGATTGTCCCCCTACCTAGACGTCCGAAAGCCCACTCAGTATCTACCAGGCTAACGAGAGCTTCCAGTGGAATGGTAGTTGGTCTCCATGGTAATGTGTAAGGAGTTTTTTTTAACCTGACATTGTGTAGATGTTAGTCATGCAACAATTGGCGTAAGGAAATGCGTGGTGTGTACTGCATGGGTATGGCAGTGTTTGTAATGACAGAAGAAAGGCGTATGCAAGATAGACATACCATTTAATCGAATTGGGAGAATAGTATCTGGTGTTTAAGACGACGTTGAAGGTCTATGGCTGGAAGTATGACCCCTTCCCCCCAAGACATGACGAAACACCCCGGGCACAGTTGCCAGGATCGAGGAGGGTCTGTAGCAAATGTGTAGAAGAAGAGGGTATATACGCTACTGGTACCGACTGTAGAGTTGATATTTGTGTGATGGAATGAAGTTTGTTTGGTGTTTGTTATCAGAGTTGGTTTGCGCAACTGTATTCGGCTTCGTTGGGTTCCCCACTTCTTTCGGGTCGGGTCGAGTCGCGTCCTTCGATAAGCTAGGCCGTGGTTGGGTTCCCCCGACTTTTTCTTGACATCTTTTGGCTTAGACGCATGGCAACACACATTCCATAAGTGTGATAGTGCTTATAATAATGCTACTGATGAAAAAAACTAGAGATTAGAGGATAAATCTGTTAGTATGATTACTGGAGATATGATGGGAGACATGTTTGCGTGAGCGAGTTAAATTAAAGTGGTGAGGGTAGGTTAGGTTAGTAGCCAGTTGACCCAGACTCTATATTTAACCTCTGTTATTATTTTAGTTTGTCTTTAGATTCCAGCAATGAATTATTTGCTCGTTGCTAACTCTTGAGTAGTTTGGTAATTGCCATACCTCAAAATAGTGACATCAAAACATAATTTTTCATCGCCATATTTGTAAAATTCCTCTCATAATTTTTATTTTTTATAACTAGTAGATTCTTATTTTTGTTCGATTGTACTGTAAAAAAAATCGCTTGTTCATTTATCTTCCAAAACCTCAGGGGCACTTAATGTACTGCTGTGTTCGTCCTATACATTCAGGACAAATATCTACTAAGATTTTTGTTTCGCTTTTGTATTTTACTTCTGAAAATTCTGATTTATTCTATACATTTGGAGTAGGTGATACGATCTTAACATGTCTTCAATATATTATTATTTTTAGTATGACAACAAACCAATTAACTGTTGTATGTTGTGAAACTTATGATCAAATATCATGGTATGTTAGTGAAGAGCCTACATTCCGAATGTCCGAGTAACCGTCAATACAACTTATATTCCTGATTTGAAAATTTCAATATAAAATCCGTCGTATTGTGAGTGACACGCTGACCACGAGCCACTTGATATTAGAAAGGGTGCGTCACGCCGGCGCGTCACCTGGTAGCCCTGTTAAATAAGAAGGATTCAAACAGAATGAGAATGAGATATGCATCACCTAATCAAGCGAAAGGGAAAAAAATGAATTCATGAAAGATAGAGGGAGGAGAACGAGTTGGGAACAGTGGGTGGGAAGTAAAGATACGACGAGCTCAGGTTAGAACGAAAGAATTATCTCCCCTGAACCGATCGTGTATGATGGCTGTTATTGCGCGCGAATGATCGAGCTGTTGTAGGTCGCTTTGAATTTTATTGTTATGTTTGGTGACAATAAGGGCAGTAAGGACACTCCGTGCATTGTTAAAAGTGTTGTATTATATTTTTTTATATGAATTCTAATACGAGAGTAAGTGTTGGGGTATAAAAAGGTTGGAAAACCGCGTAAACGGTGGGTTATGTGAATGTTTGAGAGAGAAACGGCCAGCCGAGAAAGTGGATGATATTGTTATCAAGGGAATATTTGGCATAGACAAAAAGATTTGCCCTTTGGCTTAATAGAGATAGATTAAAGGGGAGGGGGTGAGACAGGTACTTTTAGCGGCATGAAATGCCCCTAACCCACTGTGCGCGAAACTGGTAGATGTCGAAGAGTAATTTTTAAAAGTATGTGTGGTTGAAGAGTGCTCGTACCCTATTCCGGCAGGTGGCCTAGAAAGCAATTAAAATCGATCCATTTACTCCGCCTGAAGGTGTGAATCAAATGTTTGTATGGAATGTAAGAGGTATATGTAATGTGAGAAAGAGAGGATGGCGACTAAATTTACTTTTAAAGAGGAATATTCGAGATGTTTGTGATTTATTAGGTTAACATGAAGGGAAATGAAGTGATTTTGCTGGATGAAGTGAATGAAATCCGGCCGGGTAGGTGTAAATTATGCTAATGAGGGAAAAGTATGAGAGTTCGATGTGGATAAGATTTATACTAGCAAGGGTCAAGCTGTGTGAGGTGAGTGTAATGAATCTGCGCTGATAGAAGTAAGAATGAGAGGGTCTGGGATGAATTTGTACGAGAGGTGAATAATGTGAGGGAATGCTTTAAGGGACAGGGTACCAAACGATGGGAATTGTGAATGATAGTTGTGCATGGGGTGGTGCGTGGGGCCCTCAACCTAGGAACGGATGAAGCCTGACCCTAGATGCTATAGAACAAGGGTGGGGAAACCCTCGTCCGCGAGCTCAATTTTCATCGCCCCCTGAGTCATATATTTGTATGCACAAATATTCAGCACTGAAATTTAAATCATATTTGTATGTCCAATTTCCGTGGTGGTAGTCAATAAAAATGTTGCGTATTAATTTTGTTTAGATATTAATGCATGAGTATATTCCACCGTTTAATAAATTTAAACAACATTTACAAAGATACAAGAGTCCAATTTTCTTTATCACCCGCCCACTTCTTTCATTAGAAATTTTCGCTCACAGCTCAAAAAAGGTTTCCCCACCCCTGGTGTAGGACATGCGCCCCATTACTATGAAGAACCACGGGGGATGAAGAGCAGCGGAGATGATATGTTTAACATGGAATGAATGAAGAGGATAATGTGGGATTTATCCTACTTATTTTTATATGGGAGAGTAGTGGAGTGATAATGATTTAAAATCGATTAAATTATAGGGAAATAAATGGTTTAGTGTAGATGTTTTAGTGTAATTGTTATATATATATATATATATATATATATATATATATATATATATATATATATATATATATATATATACAATTAAACCACTTTTTGAGCACAAAGTTTCTTGAACCGGAACTAGTTTCGGTATGAAATTTTCATACCATCATCAGCTGTTAACTGAGAGAAATTGACCAAGAAAACATAAATACTAAAATATATAGAAACCGGCAACTGACATTAATCAGGAGGCGTCAGTTTTAGGTGATTAACAATATTTTTAAAAATGAGGTCTGATACATAACCGCCACATTTGTGTTGACCTTCTGACAGATTAAAATTTGGGATTTCTTTGATTAATATAGATTCAATCATTTTTCTTTTATTAAAATCGTTACATTGGTAAATTATTTGGGTACTAGGGAAATTAATTATGTGGTTGGTGTTTATCACATGGGTGAAAATACTAGAAGCATCGCTTGCTCTACGAATATCTCCTGGTCTCTCCCACATAAAAGGAAGGGCAATTTGAAGTTATACATAGGATCAGGTAAATTGTTTGTTTGTTTTTCCTGTAACCTAAATTGTTTTGAGATAGTATTATTTTAATTTAAAATATAATTTGTGCAATCATGTCATCAATTATGACAAATTCCAATTTTGTGCCGTAAACGTGTTCTCAGTCAGCACTGTGTGGTGATATTTTTCTTAAAAAAAGGTGTTTTGTACTGTTGTTTCAATTTAGCCTTTGTTGTTGCAGCTGCGCAGCATTTATTATCGGGCTAGGGGATAGCCGAGTGGAAACGCTGGTTCCTATTGCGGTGAACTTAAGCTGCATGGGTAGGGGTTTCTCGCCGGATGGAGTCCGATTCGAGTTCACGGATCCACGTCAAATGGTCTCCAAAGAGAAATAAAAGTCTCCAAAGGGAAAAGATCGGTGGTAAAATCACTACCAAATTATTTTCACTTAATGTTTAACAATTTTTATTGTTTTATTTATTCAGGTATTTACATTCAAAGGCAGAATTAATTTTAGTTTTTTGAAAAGATTGAATGAATTTCTAATTTTAATTATTTTTGAGTTAAAATTGTGTAATCCAACCAAGGGAAATTTTAAACAATAAAGAGAAACAGGACTTAATAGAAATAAGAGATGAACAAACGGAATGCAAAAAACGGAGATGACGGCTGGAAATAAATCTCATAGTAGACACCTCTTCGAACAATTGTAGATGCTGGGAGTGTGAAAGTAAATTTCAAAGGTACAGTAAAGCGTCTTTTTCAACAACACTGGTATTCATAATTACAAGGTGGAACCCCCTTCGAGGGAATAGAGAGTGGAAACAAACCTAAGAACAAGGGAAAATAAAAGGGCCGTAAAAGAAGAATTGTCTGAGACTATCAGCTTACCCTCCACATAAAAAAAACTCCCTAGATGCATTTAACTTCAAAATAGAAAGATGGAAGCATATATATATATATATATATATATATATATATATATATATATATATATATATATATATATATATATATATATATATATATATATAAATATATATATTAATTATTTGCAATGGCGCAATTGTAATTATGTGGTTAAAATGGCAATGTTGTAACCTAACTAAGCTCTTAATCAAGCCTTCGGAAAAAGCTCTTCTTACAGTTACGAGTGGATATCGCATAAGCCAGCCTTTTTAAAGCAAACGAGGGCTTTATAAAGAGCCTATTTAACTACAACATTGGTATTTTAACCTCATAATTATAATTGCGCTAGTTGATGTCCCTGCCGCGCGAGATGGCCCTGCCCTGAAATCGCTGGTACAAAATGTCTATCGTGGCGTGCGCAGTGTGGCACGTAGCGCCGTCCTGTTGGAACCACATGTCGTCAGTATCCATATCAGGCTTATAATCCAGTTGAAGCCACAAGAATTTGTTTATCATCGATATGTATGTGTCGCCGTTGACGGTTATGGCAATCCCATCTTCGTTCGCAAAAAAATACGGACCGATGATTCCGTTAGACGAAAATCCGCACCAAACAGTAACTTTGTTGAGATGCAATTGGTGCTGGTGTATCTCATGTGGATTTTTTTCGTCCCAAATCCGACAATTTTGCTTGTTCACAAATCCATTCATTCAAAAATGGGCCTCGTCGCTGTGGCGAGGATAGAAATCACGTAATGCGCGGAACGTTTGTCGAACGGAGAACTGATTTTGATAATAACATTTGATAATTTGCACACACTGTTCAACGTTATAACCTTCCATCGTGACTTGCCAAGTACTACTAAACAGTTCACAGTGAGGTTGCCAGATATCGCTTTAACAATATGGCCACTATCGCCTGACAAAGCTCGAGCGTCCTTGTTGAAAGACTTTATTATTTCATTAATACAAAGTATATCAGCTAATATTTCTCCATTTGCCACCTAACTTTATTTACACCAAATTGCTATTTTAAAGTATTCACAATCCATCTCTTACTTAGCTCACCCTAGTCAAATTATTTAAATCCCTGCCTAGACTTACCTTTATTCAATTACCCAAATATCATTCAAATTAATCAGCATCAAAATCTCAAGCAACCCAAATGTTTTGCCGCACTAATTATTTTTACGAATACAAACGTAAATTCGTCTGCATATCGAACTTGCGTTGAAGAGCTGTAATCTCTTCGGAGCTTAGATGGGATGACAAAATATTCTGCTGTCATTACGGGACATCTGGAAAAGAGATTTGTAGATTAACACTACAACGTTATAATCAAAACAATGGAAAGCATTATTTCCGCCACAGACATCGAGCATTTGAGAAAGGTTGTCGATGCACATGGTTGGTGGGGTGGGGGTCTGTTACCCAAAAGCCTTGGCTTTTAAAGTTTGTTAAGGTCCAATTGATTCCAGGTTGCTTGCATTTCAAATGAGAATATTCAATTACTAACTGGGTTAAGCCAGATTTAGATATGCGTCCTTTGCTGTTGATATGACGGTAGTTATCTAAAAATAAATTGAGCTCCCTAATGGAAGGGTGTAGGGGACGTTAGTCTCCTGTTTTGATTCGTTCTCGAGGAAATCATATTCACCAGGGAAGGACTGCAATTGCAAAACAGAAATCGAGTACAATGTGCACACATAATTAATATCAACAGGTGTATTTGCTATAAAAGTCTTGATTTCTAAACTGGGCTCGAATTCGTTTGGGACGGTAACATGGGTCAAGATTTGGGCTTTACTCGCTTCCTTGAGACATTTTAATTCGGGTTGATGACAGTATTTTGTGCCAAAGGTTACCCAAGACGGGCCATGGACCCATAGTTTCATCATACGGCAAATTCCTTGCTTACGAATTTTAATGGTCTGAAGATGATTTTTAAAGAAAACCGATTTATGTTACTTTTTGCAGATGTCGTTCATGAGCCACGAAAGCACGGTCTGAGCGTCCAACAGGATATTAATGGATTAAAATGAATGAAAAAAGGATTCGAGAAAAAGCTTAATAATTCTAGGGAAGGCGAAGGACCGGTTGGAAAAAGGAACTATATATGACATAGAAATAGATTTTCTATATATTCTAGTAATCTTTCAAAACAGAACAAGATTTTGAGTTCAGCCTTACCATCGTCCTAGGTGGCATAACGAGGATGTTTCAAATCACTCACTTCACCAAATCGGTACGAAGTAATTCTCACTTTTTAAAATAGTAGTCTCCAATCGCAGAGTCCAAGTCTAACTTTTTCGCCCAAAGGTTTCGCATTAAAAATCTCTCACGAATAGTGACAGGCGACACGAGACCAAGCGGATCAAATAGCTTTGAGATCTGTGAAAGTACATTTCGCTCTGTTTTGATACTGGGTCGAAATCAAGATCGATTAAGCCTATTGGATCTCCGCTTACTTCGTAGTGGTAACCTAGGACACGTTCAATACCCGTATTACGTCCCTCGGACTTATTCTTCTTTTTGAACACCATTTTTAGCTTTTCGTGGTTCGAATTCCACATCTGTGTTTGAATGCACCTTATGCTAATCTCTCGTTAACTTTGATGTAAACTTCTGTAAGGAGGCTGGAGTCCGAGCTCGTATAAACGAAGTTATCAACGTAAAACAATTTTCAAGAATTTGCGAACATTGGTTTTTCAGGAAAAGACCGATATAATATTTTAGGATGTAATTTAATATGAAACAAGAGCTTGAAAAAAAACGAACAAAAAAGAATTATAGCGATAGATTACAAATTTTTCATCTTTGACCCAAAGACCAAAGAAAACAGAATGTGTTTTTATCGCACTCAGATTTTAATTTAATTTGGACTAATGCCTACTTAATTTCTGACAACATGACGAATTTATTAGTGCAAAGCCGACAGATAAGATTGAATAGGGATGTAAGGAGGTCTAGTTCCCGTAAAGCTACTTGGTTGGGGAAGGGCGCAGAGTTCATCTTTAGACTACAATTGAAAACAGGATGGATTTTCTCAGTCGTTTGAGCAGACATTTTTATCAGGGTGCGATGTGGGAAAAAGGTTAAATTATCATACTCTTTGGGCTCTAAGTGTATTTACTAGAAAATGCCTTCTTTTAATTGATTTTCAAATTTTGAAGCAATTTTGAAATTGGACGTAACTTTCGTCAAACCTTTTTCAAACCAAAATAAATCGGCTCGATGGAGTCGTAGAACTCTTGAATTTTTAATTTGTCTGTAGACAAATTTTCTTTATCTGATACTGAGTTAACAGGTATTCCAGGCCCAAATCTATATATATCAGAGTAAAAATATGAAATTCAAAGGATTGAAGCGATGGATTGAGAACAGAGTTGACAATCAGTTCAAAACTTTGGTCTACATTGGGTTCGGATTTAAAGAGCACGTTAGGCGATTTGATCTGAACTCCTGCCGAATTCGGTGGGGCCAGCCCCTCCTGGATTACCTCCACGAGCAAAGTTTCGCTTAACCAATTGTGTAGAGTCTAATGTTTGAAAGGGATCATAGGAAGTACAGTCCCTTTTATTTCCGAAGAATCCTCACCAGTCGAATGTGTCTTGTAAACTCTTGCCACAGACCCGAAGAAACCCTCTCGTTTTTGGAGAACCAACTTACCAGTGCGCCGGTAATTTCTTCTGAATGTGTTCTAGTGGATGTTTTAAGAAATGAGGTGTCGGAAGTTTCGGGGCGTCCTTCGTGACCCCCTTTTTCAGGTATTCCAGGTTAAGCAGATTCTCCAGTAAGGTCACCACACAGGGTTTCTCTATGTACTCAGCATTGGACTACCTTGGATATTGATTTTGGTCAAATTCAAGAAGCAGCCTACCCTTCTGAACCTTAACTCGCAAGGAGAAAGGAAGGTATTAGGCTCTGTCTGCAAGGGGGGACACCGTTTTCCCTCAAGTCCGGGATAACACGTTCCATCCTACATACGGTAAAATCGAGGCATATGTTGGATTCGGCTATCAACCTACTCGGATTACTCTTGGAACCTAAAAAAGGACCGACTCCAACTTCGCAATGTGTTTGGTCTGTGTACCAATTAACGTTGGGATTGTAGATGTGTACAACTGAAATTTGCTCCACTTTACGTCCAAAGATAAGGCCACGGATTAAGATATGTGAGAACTTTGAGGGGAAAAATCAATTAGGTACCGTACAGGTCTGAACTTACGCCCCCGAGTGCCAAATCTTCGGTAAAGGTAGGAAAAGGAAATCTGTTTCATTATTTGGCAAAGTTTCAGAACCTTCTGAAGATCGGACATCCGCACCGAGCGTCACAGATCGCAGCAGAGTGGGAACAAAAAAAACAGTCATTTGAGCTCTGTTCATTAGGAGTCTTTCAAAAGAGAGGTAACACAACTTCGGGAAAAGTGCTCTATTTAGATCACTATTATCATCTGTTTTGACTGCTATATAGAAATTTGGTAGGGCAGGCATTTCCTTGTTAGCACAGAACGCTAGTGTTTAAATTTATCCAGGCTGCGAATCGTGGACGTATAATTCTCTAGTTCCTCGACAAGAGAAGGATAATCCCTCTTTGTAGTTAACCTTAGTTTCCTCTTAAATAAAACCAAGATGTAACTTGCTATATGTATATTACATGGAATAGGAAGAACATCTTCCACAAAGAAGTTCACGTCCAAACTTTTAAGTTCATAAAGGATGGACGGATTTTGTTAAGTAGGTTTTAGTCGGAATTAAATCTGAACTTAAAATTTGACAGAAGTACGAGTCGATGATAGCATTCCGGTCTAAAAATTCAATATATAATAATTTTAATGCAACCTAATAATTCCTATAGGAATTGCTGAGGTTTTTGATGATGGTAAAGTCGTAATCCTATAAGTAACCTTTTAGAAAAACGAGCTCGGTAGAGTTTGAAATATTTCCCTTGGAATTCCTCCATATTTTACTGGATCTTTTTCCTGCCAAACCTATTATTGACCATTCTTCTTATCCCCTGTTTCTTTACTTACTGCCCTAATCCTTTCGCTACTCTGGAGCTTCCTGAGAGAAACAAGAACTTACTTTCGTGTTACTCTTAAGGAGCTTCAGAGGAGCGAAACTTCGGTAATAAAGAACCTGGTACTCTGGAGCGAAACGTCATTAATAAACAACCTGGTATCATGTGGTTTCTCTTATCCTCCCTCTCCATTTGTTGTTGAAGCCATACATCAATATATATATATATATATATATATATATATATATATATATATATATATATATATATATATATATATAGTTGTACCAGGTAGGGAAAAAGAAAGATTGATTGGAGCTAATACTTTCGTTATCTTAATAACATTTTCAAGTACTAGCTCCAATCAATCTTCTTTTTCCCTACCAGGTACAACCAAATATTTATACTTATTCACGTGTTACCTCTCGTGATTTTTACCTATATATATATATATATATATATATATATATATATATATATATATATATATATATATATATATATATATATATATATATATATATATATATATATATATATATATATATATATATTCGAACAGGTTGCCATTGTGAAGCCTTATCTTTAGTTTCACGAGGGAGGCAAGGATATGGAAGGTCCGGTTCATTTTCCTTTATTTTACAACGTTTTGAGCTTACTCGCTCATCTTCAGGTATTGACATAGTATGAAATTAAAAAGGAATAACAATTAATTAAAACCGGATAAATAACGATATGACATTAAATGAGAAAGGATAAAAAAGGTAACTTAAATACACGGAAAAAAGTGAGGCAAGACCCAACACACAAAAAGATGATATAATAGGAATAATGAAAATGTGACATAAAATTTGCTTTAAAAATAAAGACAATATGTAGGCTAGATAAAAAGTCCATTTGGTTAACAGTCAGAAGAAGGAGAAAGAACAATTCACTATGGAAGACGTACCTTCAGTCACCGAGATCCGAAGCTAAAGTAAGAGAGTATAAGGAAGAAGTTAATGAGAACAGATTTAGAGGGGGGTGCGTTATAGAACAAGAGAAAAACTACAGAAACAATGACCAGCAAAGACCCTAAGGTCCCCTCAATGCCAGTCCGCTTACACATACGGTGTTAGACTACCACTAACCAATGTTAGTGTATCATGCTTTTGTTTTATTTTAGTCCCGTGTGAGTCTAGTCACGGGTGACTCTATATCTCACTATGTCGGTTGGTCCCCGTTTTGCTTTTTTTGTTTTGGTAATAACATTGTAACTATTCGGCCGATTCTAACGAAATTTGAAATCCTTATGTTGTTTTACAATCTCTTTTGAATGATATAATTACCAAGGTCTTCCCAAGATTAGCATGTGAATTATTTTGTTTTGGTAATAACATCATAACTATTCGGCCGATTCTAACGATATTTGTAACTGTTATGTTGTTTCTCATTCTCTTTCGAATGATACAATTGCGAAAGTCCTCTCAAGGTTAGCCAGGGAATTATTTTGCAATAACATCATTACTATTTGGCTGATTCTAACGAAATTTGAAACCCTTATGTTGTTTTACATTCACTTTCGAATGACATCATTGCCAAAGTCCTGCCAAGGTTAGCCGTGGAATTATTTGGCAATAACATCATAACTATTCGGCCGACTCTGACGAAATTTGAAAGCATTATGTTGTTTTAGATTCTCTTTCGAATGATGATATTATTGCCAAGGTCCTCCTAAGGTTACTCTGGGAATTATTGAAAGTTTTAAAGGTTGTAAGGTCATAAATCAGAATAAGTGAGATCACGCGCCCTTTGGTCAGCAGACCTTGTTTAACATGCTGTTTTTGTTTTGATATTTTATTTTTTAAACTATTTCAATTCTAGGGTACACACTTATCTACATGTGTACCCTTGATATGGAGGTTCAGTCATCCCTCACATGCACCTATACGCTCCTCCAAACGGGAGGGGGAAAGGGGGGTACAGTACTCTCTAGGCTTCACCTGCTAGTGATGAAATTAATATAAGTAGAGGACAGACAGAAAAGAAAAAAGGAATTCACTTCATGCCATGCAGGGAGACGTCGCTGGCATCTTTTTGTTCATCATTTCATTTTATTCTTTAACTCCTTATTATGTATGAAGTTTACATTTATGCTTCTACTGTTATATTTACACTACTGAAGTACTCATCAAGTCGGTTTTGAACATATTTACTGACGTACTTTCCCCTACACGGTAGGGAAGGCTATTCCACGTTAGCGTAATCTAAAATGTGAAGTAATTTTGAGCTATAGTAGAGTAAAAGCGCTTATTTACTAATTTGAAATCGTTTTGGCGTGTGTTGGCCCTTTCGTCCATCTCGAACAATATTCTGTAATTAATATTAGTTAATCCTTTTAAGATTTTGAATACCTCGATCATTTGCCCACGTAATCGTCTATTTCAAGGTATAGTATGTTTAATGAGCGGAGTTTCTCCGTACGGTTTGCTTCGAGTTCAAGGAACTAGTTCAGTATCCCTACGTTGCACTCTTTCTGACTGCGCTATATCCTTGTTTACGTAACGAGCCCAAAATTTATCCGCATTTCGAGGTGTGGGCACACGAGCGCTTTGTATAGAGGCAGGATTATATCTTTCGATTTGATACTAAAATTCCGAACGATAGATCCTACTTTTTGGTTTGCTTTCTTACAAGCTTCTACGCATTGTTTCGATACTTTAAGGTCCTCTGAGATTAAAAGCCCTAGGTATTTTTCTAAGTTAACGGAGTCGAGAATTTAGCCTTTCAGATGGTAGTCTACTTTTAAGTTATGACATCCTAAATGCATGACCTTGCATTTACCTAAGTTGAAGCCCATCTGCCATTCGTCCGCCCATTAGACAATTTTATCAAGGTGTCTTTGCATTTGATATACATCGGATCTAGAAAGAGATCGGCTTCCTAGCTTCGTGTCATCAGCAAATTTAGAGATCCTACTAATCACTCCAATCCAGGTCGTTAATGTAAACAATAAATAATAATGGGCCCGGGGACTGATCCCTGGGAACCCCACTCGTGACTGGGGCCCACTCTAAGCACGCCCCATTTACAACAACCTGCTGTGAACTATTTGAGAGCTAGTTTTTAATTCATTTGAGTATGTTTCCCCATACTCCAATCACTCTAATTTTCATCAATAGCCTTTCGTGTGGGACTATATGAAAGACATTTTTAAAGTCAAGGTAAATTATATATGCAGCTTTACATAGTTTCATCGTAGATGAAAATCATGTTATGAAAAAAATCGAGTAAATTTGTTAGGCACGAGCGCCCTCGTCTGAATCCTTGCTGGATGTCTGTTATTAAATTATTCGCCTCAAGATGACTCACCAATCTATCTCTAATTATCGACTCCAAGAGCTTCCCAATTACCTAAGTTAGGCTGATGGGACGGAAATTAGTAGCCTCAGATTTCTCCCCTTTTTTCAATATCGGCGTAACATTCACACTTTTCAACTTTATTGGAACTAGGGCTTCCTCGATTGATCGATTGATAATGGTGCAGAGCGGTCTTGCTAATTCATTCTTTAGCTCTTTAAGATGGGTTGGATACACCCCATCGGGGGTGCCTTCGATTTTTTTTCATTTTATTAATCTATATGGTAATCTCCCCTTCATTTATACTTATTGTGGATAGAATATTTTGTCTTTCAAGATTTATTTCTTCGCCTAGTGTTGCTAATTGTGTCACGTCCTCCACAGTAAAAACGCTTGCGAAGTGCTCATTTAATATTTTAGCAATTTGTTCTGAGTCGTCTGTCATAACACCATATTTACTTATGATCGGCCCTATTGAACCCTTTATGGGCTTTCTACTGTTTACGTAACTATAAAACCGTTTCGATTCGTGCTTCGAATTTTAGGCAAGATCCTTTTCATATTTCAACTTAGCTTCCCTAACGGCTGTCTTTACCGGCCTTCGAGAGTGTACGTACCTTTCCCTATTTGCTACCGTTTTGTTTTTGTTTTTTTAACTTTGATAGTCTTTATTTCGCTCCCTAATTAAGTTTATTATAAAAGGACTAACCCACGGTGCCCTCTTTGATTTCCCATTCTTATGTCGTACACACTTAAAATCGGAATCCACAGTGAGCACATTTTGCTGTAGCTCTGATTACATGCCCTTTACTGCCCTATTATAAAAACAACTTTCCCAGTTTATCCTTCTAATCTGGTCACCAAAGGTTTCGAAATTGCAGCTCCCAAATCGTGGGATTAGTTGTATACTTTCCTTTACCTTTACGCTTGTATTAATTTCGAACTTAATTACATTATGGTCACTCATCGCCAAATGCTCACCCAAGCAAACGTTTTCTACTAAAGTCTCTTCTGTTGTGATAATTGAATTAAGTATATTTTGATCACGCTTAGGTTCCTCTACTTTGAATAAGAATTATTCTGAATGAAATTGACCAAACTCTCCCCTACTTTATCCGAAGTATAGTTTGTATAGTTATAGTTAGGGCAATTGAAATCCACACAAATTATTGTTTTTCCTTTCCTCACCATGGATGAAAGGCACTCAAAAAGTAGTACGTCCTCTGATTCTATTTAGAATGCGGGCGATAAGTAACGGCTAAGTTAATTTTATCATTTTGTGCACACTTGAGCTCTATTAACAGAACCTCACTCTTCATATTTACGGTCGTCACGCCCATCGTTCTTACATTTATTTCCTCCCTTACGTAAAATAACACTTCACCACCTCTCCCAGTTACACGGTCTTTGTTATGGATTTTGTACCATTCTATAGTAAATTCCGCAATAAAGTCTCTTGAAACTGTATCCAACCAGTTCTCGTTAATACATACGATATTGTAATCGCCCTATTGGATCATGGCTTTAAAATCGGGTAGTTTGTTCGTTAAACTTCCTCTCTCATAGGCCTGGGGCGTTTCCCTGCGCACCGAAGTTTATTGACTCTTCACGTGAAATCCGGCCCGGCGCGTCTGTGCTTTAGAGGCAAATAACTTCCGGACCATAACGATCACGTAAGCTTTTAACAATTATTCTGCCCAGCCTTACGAAAACTTGGTCACAGGACGGGTTGAAATTTTTGAGTTGATTCACAAACGTATAGCTATTTTTGATTGAATACCGAGTATTAACGTATGGTGAAAGAATTTTAACAATAAATTTAGGGAGTTTATAGGAGGGGAGAATATACGAGGCCAAAATAGGCTTTAAAGGAACATCAGGTTTATAAGTTTTCAGGAGACTGTATAGTTGTCCTAGTCCCGAACCAGTGGGGTAGATGGCATCGTACTCAGAAGAATGAATTGCGTAATAAAAAAATAAAAAAAATAAATTAATTAGTAAGGGAAAGAAGAGGATGCTAATGATTATTAGTACTATATCCCAATCGCCTTGTCTCTTCTTATATTTTGTATGAATTGTAAGATAATTGTTATCCCCATGTTACAAAGCACCAGCTTCCAGGACTGTGACCATTCAAGGGTTAAAAATGGAAGCAGGATCTAGAGGGGTCTCCCACCGCATGTCCCAATTAAGGATCTAAAAAGGCCCCGACCTCCGTTCGGGAGTTGATGATCCTTCTTCTCACTCTTCCACTTGTGGAGGTGAGGAGCCTTTGGGACAGCATAGAGGAGGAATCCCCTCCCTAGCAGGGAAGCCGGTTGGAGGTGGTTACCAGATATGTAGTGAAGGTAAAATGGGGATACCCTTCACCACAGAGATGGGGAAAGGGCAAACCTTATCACTGGTAGTCGTAGTCATAATTCTATTGACACCATTGCCACCCTTCTCCCCTGAGTTTTCTTTAAATGCATCATTATCGAGTATAGTGACCCAATCACACACAACTTTAAGTTCCCTTCGGTTGTCTCCCATCTTCTATGACAAGCAGCTCTAAGGGCTGCCCTGATTCTTATCATGTAGTCTGTGCGAGGAAGAACCAAGTACTGGTCAGGTCGCCAAGTCCACGCGGAGTCTTTTGCGCTCTCATCGGCAAGCTCAGTCTCCACAATTCCCACATGTTCCAGGAACCCAGCTTAAGATAATCACGACATGCAGCCGACAACCGTAGCGTCACAGATACTACGAATCAGGGTGTGTGCATATTTCAATCCTCTGAGAGCATTCAGGGCACTGGGTGAGACACTAAATATGACAATCCGGTCTCTGAACCGGGCACAACGCGTTATCTCCCGTACCGACCGGTGTATTGCATCCAGCTCGACCGTGAAGATAGACACAACGCCTGATAATGCCCTTGTGACGTCAAACAGAGGGGATACTGCGTATAAACTGACCCCCTCCTGGGATTTGGCCTTGGCTCTCGAAGGAGATTCCTAGCCTTAAACTCAAAGGGTTTAGGGTATAACTGTCGTCTTTCGGGGGTAGAATCACTGTCGAATCGGGTACAAATGCAGTGTGGGCCGTTGACGACTTAAAGATGCGCCGGGCTCGCGCATACAGGTGCAATATATCCTATTCACAGCGCAGACCAAGTGGCATCTCCTTAGCATTGGCAAGTAGACTCTCAATCGAGAACGTTTGGAAGACACTAGTTGCTAGGCAGAGAGTGGTATCGTGGATTAAGTCCACCTTCCGCAATACATGCTGGGATGCCGATGATAAAACTCGCCTAAGTAATCAAGCTTCAAACGAACAAAGGATTGATGGATGTGAGTGAACCCCACGTGGACTCTCTTGAGCAGAACGGAACTTCCATGGGCTGCCGAGGGCCAGGTTAGGCCTAAATTGGTAAGCCTACCCCCCCCCCCCCCTTTCCACAAGCGGTAGCTTCGAACCGTGTCCACCACGATTCACTTTTACACGGGCAGAATAGCCTCTGCAAGAAGATTCGAGGCCATTCGAGAATAGAGCTGTTTCCCGCTTACCACCCCCCAACCCCGAGGAGAGCCTCGGACATAAATAACGCTCGACTCCCATGAAGAGAGACAGAGTTGATAAGTCTCGCCCGTACCCCAGAAGATTGCCCATAGTTTCAAGTCAGGTGCTAACAACAAAGCAAAGTGACAGCTGAACTATTTTGTGTATTTGGAATTAGCCACCGAGAGATTTTCAGGACTTCTCTCATCAACTCCTGTCGAAGCCCTTCTTTGTTCGCCCCTCGTTTTCGGGTGGCCGAAATACTCTTCCCTGGACCGGACGTTACCGCCTTCCCCCCCTTTTTTGGAGAACCGTCATCACGTTAACATCCCGCTCAGAAGCTTCGAGCGGCCTCGTTTCACGTTCAGAAGACATCCGTGAAGCCTTACCCTGACGTTTCACCCAGAATCCTCCGTAAGCCAACCCCTCTCCCCCTTCAGTAACCCATTTGCGTTAATTCCCCCCCATTTGAATAGTTTCCTCCCGTAACACATTAATTTTAACTGCATAGTCTGATTTATAACTACAATCCCCCTCTTCGTTACTGATGTGATTTTGTCCGTTAATTCTCTGAGGTAATTTTACATACCAATTCTCTCATTATTTTTATGTAAATAAAATTATATTTTTGTGCATGCCTCTTTAAATAACCTTGAGCTTTGCCATTGCCCATTTGTTACCTGACCTCGTTGCACTCTCATCTCGCATTTCAGCCCGTCTAAACTAGCGGTGTTCCGTCCCTTCGTCGGTTCACCTGTAAGTTATCGGTCCCTCCCCTAAATATATAATATGGTATTGATGTAATATAATGTCATACCACGACAATAGAAAAGAAAGTCAGTAGGCCTATGAGCAGCCCAGGTGCTGAACGTCACTGAATTAAGAATATCCAAGCGCAGATGCAAGAGACCCTTAGGCTACGAATATTATCTTGCCAGGTGAGGCGTCGATCGAAAACAAGACCAAGAAAACGTTGGGAATCCACCACTTCTAGCCGAATCCAGTTTATGAACAAGTACAAGTCGGGTAGAGCCGTGGTTGATGGCAGAAGTACACCACCTTAGTCCAGGCCAAGGAAAAACAAATCATGTGAGCTTCGGCATAGCGAGAGATGCGGTACAATGCCATTTGGAGTCGACGCAGAAGAATTGGCATCTGGGCTGCAGCAAGAGAGAGAGAAAGGTCGTCCACGTAAATCGTAGCAACGACTTCGTCTGGCAGCACCGAGATAATGCCGTTGATGCTCAGGACAAAGAGTGTAACACTGATGACACATTCTCTTCATTCTAAATTGGGCCAGAGTGGGTTTCGCCCACCCGTACGCAGAATCGACGATCTCGCAAAAACTCCTAGATAAAAATTAGGAGGCGTCCCATAGCCCCCATCGTGTGGAGAGTCTCGATGATACCGTAACGCCATGCGATATCAAAGGCTTTAATGAGATCGAAAAACAAAATGGCAGTTTCCAGTCAAAGCAGAGCATCCGCCGTGGAGTGGAACTTGCGGTAGCCGCACTCTGCGTAAGACAGGTGGCCACCTCTGTCCAGGAAAAGGGCTAATCTAACATTTAATAATTCATCCATAAACTTGCACACGCAGGATAGAGTGATTTCTCCTCGGTTGTCGAAAAGCGAGCACGGTATCCGTTCGCCAGGAGTATGGGAGGAAAACCCTCTGTCCGGATCCTGTTTAATAACTCTAACAGAAAAACCATGCCTTAGTCACCTAGGTGTCGAAGCATGACATACGGGGCATCGTCCGGACTAGGGAAGGTGTTCGCGCACGAAGCGAGAGCGGAAGGCAACTCACTCTAGAGGTAAAGCCCACTCGGCGGCCTTCAGTGATATCACGACGTGCATTGAATGCTGGAGGACAACGCCCTCACTAGAGAATGTAAATAAAGCGGTCGCAAAAGACTCCGTCATGAACGTGGACTCCGAGATTGCCCTCCCTTTCTCTTGGAAATCCGGAGGGGGATCACGCAAGAACTCGCCCCGAATCTTTTGACTCGCTTCCACACCTCTGCTAGAGGGGTCTTTCGCCTTAAATCAAGATACCTATACCCGACAGGAAAAGAGTCGGGCGTGCTTTGAAAGATATCGGGACCTAGCCCTAGCTCAACGAATTTAATGATAGTGAAATCATTTTTGCGGCACTTATAACTATATCACATATAGGCATAACGCTTGTGTTTAAGGGACGTCTCTCTCTCGGATGGCCACCACGGAAGCAGTCGGCGCGCATAATGACCAGACGTTCTTTTAATAATAGTCGCCTGGCTGAAGGCGATGTGGTTACTGGAGAAGAATACAACACCTTTATCCAAAGAAATATACTCCTCGACTGGGTGAGGGAAATCAGTCATGTACTGAAATGCGGACCACCGTGCACGTGCAAGCACCACTGGGTGGTTTATAAGGCGTCAAAATTATATTTTAATGGGAAAATGATCACAAACACGGAGGGTATCGACTAACTCTCTCCCAAATGCAGGCTGTGCATCAGGAAATCACTTGGATATATCAAGACAGGTAAATGAAGCTGTTCTCGGGCAGTGATGCGTAAACTCATCCACATTTAGGAGACCTACGAGGGGCGATCAATAAGTTTTGCAATTCGGATATAAGGAAACGAGATATGAGGAAAAGTGTTTTATTATTTTTCAATATAACTACCCTCGACTTCAATGCACTTGCGCCACTTGTCCCTGAGGCTTCGAATTCCCGACAACCAGAAATCTCCCGACTGCTGTTCAATCCACTCCTGGACGGCGAGCTGGACATCTTCATCATCCCCAAACCGGCGTCCACGCAGTGCAGCCTTGAGCTGGCTGAATAAAAAGTAGTCGCTAGGGGCCAGATCTGGACTGTAGGGGGGAGGGGGGTTGAGCTCCTCGAATCCGCACTCGGGCAGGGCAGCTTGTGCAACTCTGGCCTTGTGGACTTTGACGACGTTGAAGTCGATCATGGGTCGTGAGATTTCTAGGGACCCAACAGGCAGAGACCTTGTTCATGGCCAAATTGTCGTGGATGATGTTGATAACACTTCCATGTGATATTCCAAGTTCCCCCTCGATTTCTTCGACCTTCACCCGTCGATTTTCGAGGATCATCCTCTCCACACGGGCCACATTGTCCTCGTTGGTCACGTCTGACGGGCTTCCTGAACGGGGGTCATCTTCAAGGGACTCACGACCATGGCGGAACTCCCTATTCCAGCGAGCAATGGTTGCATAGGAAGGGGCGGTGTCGGTGTACACTGCAACCATGCGTTCATGGATGTCTTTTGCATTCTTGCCTTCCTTGGTCAAAAATTTGATCACTGCGCGGTGCTCAACCTTCTCCATTGTTTAAAAATTTGTGACTGACGATCTGCGATCAGTTACTGCTTCTTAAATAGACGAGGCAGGAGCGTGCGGCTGCAGGTCATGACTTGTGATAACTTGTCCTAACACCCCCACAAACAGCCACCCCCCTTCCTCTGTTTTGCCCTACCGATTCGCAAAACTTATTGACCGCCACTCGTATCTCCAGCTCGTCGATTAGGCCAACAAGGACCCGCCCCCTGGGTTTGTTCGAGTTGTCTCCCCAGAGGGGTTGTCTACCGTTCAAATCCTAGATCAGTAGAGAGGGCCTCGGTGCGACTGAAGTCCCCAGTGTCTGAGTGTGCTGGCGGTGGAATGTACGCAGAAATAACAGTATACGGCCTATCCACTTGTAGCTGTACTGCCACTGCCTGAAAGGGGTAATTAAAGCAAATAGAAGAACGGAGACATCATGCCTGGTGTAAATGGCGCATCTTACTGCCAGCCCCCATCTCATGGTGGTTGGATCGCGAAACCATTATACCCTGGGAGGGTGGGCAGAGGGTACGTGCCCAGCATGATCTCCTGCGAAAAAGTTTTAACGGGAGGATATGAGCCTCCAAGGCAATTTCATTGAAGGAATATGCTCCCCAGAACAAGCTCAGACAAGCGCGTGCTTGTGCTTGTACGGCTAGAACTCTGCGCGCTTTTGGCCTTTGAAGCCTTTTGGGGGGAAGTTGGGCTGGCCATGGGAGTCTTTTTCTTCCTCCGCCTCAAAATCTTAGGCAGGGGGGGGGGGGCGGTTTTGGTAGTGGGGTCACGGTAGGGATAGGTGGAGGGAATGGTTTTAACCGAGGCTGGGTGTGAGCCCTGTGTGTCGTCATGTCTCCCAGGGGAGCGCCCGGGGTGAGTAGAACCAGCTAATGGGTTCAGAATGGACGCGAAAACGACCGTGCTCGTACGCCTGGATGGGCCAGGAGCACATGGTGCCTTTTTAAAAAATGTGGCATAACACGTTCTAGGCAGCGCCGGGCGTACCAGGAACAAGTCCTTAGTCTCGCGTAATGAGAAAAGATCGTTCTCCAGGAGATACGCACCACATTGCTTCGAAGAAGCTGGGTGCGGCTCTCCGCAATTGACACACTTGCACATACACTATAGGGACTTATCGTGTGCGGCCTTGGACCTATTTACACACACTTTGGATAAACCTGAATTTGCACGTCTATAGTAGCGATTCGTAAGGTCGAAGCGGTGGCAGTAGTAGCACCTCTGTGGCAGTGGCACAGATGCCTTCACAGAGTAGCGCGACCCCTTTTGAATCCAGTGGGCTCGAGAACGCCATGTAGTGTCCCAATGAGGGTCCTCGACGTGATTGAGGCTCCGTTCACTTTGGTCTATTTTGGGGGCCCCACCAATGAGTGCATCGAGACTAGACGCGAAACTGGGAAATGAACCCGCTTCTCTTCCCCGCAGGAAGGAGCCCCTAGGCCGGATGAACCGGCCTCAGCATGATCCTTCTCCAAGATGGAGAAAGTCTTAGCTGTAAAAGAGGGGCACTAGCTGGGGAGGAGGTCTTTCCTTTCATTGTGAGTCCTCTGGGACTTGAGCGATTTGAGGTGAAGCTTACAGAGGGGCGGAGTCGGGTTCAGTATTTGGCATCGAACCCGGGCTCGACCCCATTAAAGGTCTTGTTGTCTGTGGCTGGGTCCCTTCCGGGATCATGTCCATCTCACCGAGGTCTCCGTGTCGCCATCCTGCCTTCCCCTAAGTCATCACAGATCCCATTCGCGGTACTCTCCGTCACAGTCAAGTCTATAGTCAAAGGGGTGCCTTAATTCTCCTCATTCTCCCCGACACAGGGAGGACGAGGTCGCATTTGGAGGCGGATATCCATGCGCCTGTGGTCGCCCACTATTGCTTTCTATTGTCACCATAATCATAGAAATAAGATCATAGGGCGGCTCGTGGTAAGTATATACTATGCCAATAGGATCATAAATTCCAGAACATGATCATTTACACTTAATCGGTCCCGGTCTAACGTTGATGGGCTTTGCTAACCCGGCCCACCAATTAGGAAAAAATGTGCTGGAACTTTGACCATAAAGGATGGTGCCGGCGTAGCCACCTTATATGTGGACAGGAGGAAGGTGAGCAGCGTCACGGTCCAGCACACCCAGTACCTAATACTTGCTTTATCCTTCGGGTTCTTGGCCCTCGCAGTAGGTAGGGACCTCACGGTATACACTGTCACTTGACTAAATCATATATATAAGAGGACGAAAGTGCGCCGGGCACCAGAACCTCTGTGGATAGAAAATCAAGTGTGGAAAGGGGTAGGAGGGTATGTAATAAAGAGAAGTAGAGATAGATGGGTCCACTAACGAGTAGGGTGGATGATCCCCTATTATTATCATCATACCCGGGTGCTAAGTGATTCCAGGATGGCATGCAGTCCACCAAGGCACCATGGCTACCGGACCGAACTCTGTACAGGTAGAAACACTCCTGGTGCGAAGTGCGTGGAGAAAACGGTGAGTCGAGAGCTGTTCTAATAACAATAAATAATACTTATAATAAATAATATTTATCAATTAAACTAATAATAATTAATACTAATCATAATGAATGCTACTAATATAAAAAGCATACTAAATAATAATAATAATGTATTTTAGTGCTGAGTGGAGGCGAGGGGAAAACGCACTGACACCCTCCCAGGACCCATCATAGAGTTCAAGACAACCAGCGACAGGGCCACCCTATTTTGCCCTCAGACCAGGAGGACGTGCAACTTCGGATACTAAGTGTACGAGGCTACACAGCGTACCCCCTGCGGGCGTTTCGCTGGCTACGAATTCGATACTTCGAGGAGTACCTTTTGCCTGAGGGACTGAATCCAGGTGGTAGAATTCTCTTTTTGCTTGATTACAGGCTGGGTAATGGTGATCAAGTATTCTTTAAGGGTAAAGAAATCTTCGGCACTGGTTCAGTATATTTTATACGGCGGGAACTTGGAGTCTTCAGATGTTGCTATCTCCATCTTTAGGTACTTTTTTGTTTGTATAGGTTTATTGTGCAATAGCGTACATTTATACATGATATAATACAATAATAATATATAAATACACATAACATAAGCGTACATATTACAGAAAGCGGGAAACCCGCCGGTGTCGGCGTGCAGCAAGAATCGGCGGAGTATCCCACGCGTGGCTTGTCTGCTGCTAGTGGGTAGCGGCGGTCCTCACCACCCGTCGCACGGCTGGGCGTGGGCAGTGATCAGCACGGAAGGGGGGCTGTTCTCAGCACCTCGTTTGTCGGTGCGTGGCGGACCAATTGGACGGCTCTTGCCTCTCGCGCCTTCAGTAGGCTGCCTCTGGCTCTGGCTCTGTCCTGAGGAAGGCGTTGGCTCGGCAAGAGAGGAGATACTGCACCAGTCGGGCCGGGAGTGGCCGCCGCAGTGTTTGCACACCCATGCCAATTAGTCGGCGTGCAGCTCTGCCCGCGTGGAGCACCCCAGCATGACACACTGCAGCAGCACGCCGTTCAATCTGGGCTGCTAGTAGGCTGAGTCCAGTGTGAGACCGTTAGGGACCTTCCAATTTCCTTTTTTATCAAATGGGCCGCACACCCTGCGGCAAAAATGAGTTTCAAATGGAATTCATTTTCGTGCATTCAATATGAGTTTCAAATAACATTAAATTTATACATTCTACTGGCATTAACTTTCCTCAATGTTTTACATTATTTTAGAATCTTACAATTGTTATTTAATTATACACAAGTATTTAATGTAGTTTTCCTTACCATTTCTTTAATATAATCGGTTCATAATTAGATTTTTTTTTTGGGGGGGGGTCATATTATAACTTTTCTTAATTATCTATATCATTCATCTTGAGATTTCTATATTCGAATCTATTTATTTCTTCTTGACTGAAGTTGCCCCTTGAAACATTTGTGTTCTTATTGGCGGAGATTCCTTCTTCTTTTAAGTTGGCTGGGTTAGTTCTTGATCTTCGATTTTCTTTTCTGTCTTGATGTATCCTCATATTAACTTGCATTTATGATTCCTTCTTGATTCTCGATCACGTGATGATTTCTTCTTAATTCTTCATGAGTTCTTGATGTGATGATTTCTTCTTATTCTTGATGAGTTAGCCCTTGAAGTCGTTTTCCTTGAGTTCCGTTTTCTTCTGGAGGCGATCCATTTATCTTGAGTCTTCTTGAGTTGTCCTTAAAGCGTTTTCCGTGGTCTCCGTTTTCTTCGTGAATTTTCTTCGTAAAAATTGTGGACTGAGGAGTATCGATCGCGGGTATTTGAATCCAAATGCCAGCACCCTGCCGTCACGCTACGGCGAGTCCGTTCTGACTTGGTAATTTAATAGGCTATTTATATTCTCGCTTTGGAAGGAAGTTTTCTCTGATACATTTTCGCACCCCTACACAGGTCCCTTTCTAGAACGCGGAGCGAATTTGAGGATTGGGGAGAGACTAGTCTTGGATTTCTTAATCGAGGAGAGTAGTAGCTCTCCCTCCCCGACCTCCGAGTCTGCGGGATGAGTGGAGTTAATTGGGTGGGATTGAGGAGAGCGAACGAAGCCTTGTCTCTTAATCAATGAGTAATAATAGCATCTCCTTCCCAGATCTCCTGAAGTTTCCCAGCAGCACCTTTTCTGAATCTCTAGTAGGAGAGCAGGTGCAGTTGTAACGAAGATCAGAAGATTGTTCGGCCTTTGAGGGTCACCAGTTATGGGGGGGCCTCTTCTTATTATAACTTTTTCTTCTTTATCATTATCCATCTTGAGATTTCTATATTCGAATCTATTTACTTCTTTCTTAACTGAGGTTGCCCCTTGAAACATTCTTGTTTTCCATTTATCTGACTCCATAGTCTTTTTGGCGGAGATTCCTTCTTCTTTAAGTTGGCTGGGTTAATTCTTGATCTTCGATTTTCTTTTCTTGATGTATCTTCATATTAAATTGCATTTATTTTGATGTGATGATTCCTTCCAAATTCTTGATTACGTGATGATTTCTCCCTGATTCTTGATGAGTTGAGATGACGTGAGGATTTCTTGTTGATTTGATGAGTTAGCCCTTGAAGTCGTTTTCTTCCGTTTTTCTTTCTTGAGGCGATCCATTTTATCTTGAGTCTTCTTGAGTTGTCCTTAAAGCGTTTTCCGTGGTTTCCATTTTCTTCGTGAATTTTCTTCGTAAAAGTGTGGACTGAGGAGTATCGATCGCGGGTATTTGAATCCAAATGCCAGCACCCTGCCGTCACGCTACGGCGAGTCCGTTCTGACTTGGTAATTTAATAGGCTATTTATATTCTCGCTTTGGAAGGAAGTTTTCTCTGATACATCTTCGCACCCCTACAGATTAATAGTTTTGAACAGTGTTTCGTACTCTAGTTCATTGTATATGTGTTGTTTTTAATTAAAGATATGATAAATCAAATAAATTGTATTTTTATATGAATAAAAATATTTAGAGAGCTAAGTTTGGACATTTAAATAATTAAAATGGTTATATCTGGGAGTTCCCCCATCAATGGTTCGCAAATGCCACCACATCTGTCATTTAGTGCTCAAGGCATAAATTCTTTTTATCAGACCGTCAATTCGTTTAATTTTAATTGAATATATAGATGTCATTGTATTTTAATTATTAATGACACAGCGTTTTAGAATTATTTAACCTAAAATATTATATTGTTCTTTTGTTTATTTTAAAAACAATACTAATGTTCCTAAAGTTAATGAAAAAAATTTATTTATGGACAAAATATGAATTCCGTACGAAAATATTAACTTGGAAACATAGGACTGAGGCTGCTTATTTTTTTTTTTACGTTAGTGTACATATCGATTATAATGTCGACAGTATTTATTTGTATTTAATTTTATAATTACCTTTCTTGACAAACGTTGGCAAGCAAAAGACGAAATAGCCATAAAGAAAACGCTACATGACAATTAAAATATTCACATGGACACCCGAAATGGTACAGAAACACAGAAGATTAAAGGAAATCTTAGAGAATATAAGAAGGAACGGACCAACGAAGGAGCTGAACTCCGAAATGAGAAGGATAAAGAGAAGACCGAATACGGAGATAATAGAAAAACTAAAGGAACACTGGAATCAAACAATCCAGACAATTGACAATGGTGCACAAGTAAAGGAATTTTGGAAGAAGGTAAACCAAATGAAAGGCAAAGCAGGAGCAAGGAAAATGGTAATAAAATACAACAAGGAAACAACACAGAAGACTAGGACACGATAGGATAGATATTCAGGGACCACTAGAAGAGGATATTTAACAGAAGCGAAGAAGACAATGAAGAATTCAAAATCGATTTTGAACGCAACATCATTGAACCACTCAACGAGGAAGCAGATAAAACACACCCTCACCCATCCTTGGGTGCAGAGAGAGAAAGAGAGAGAGAGAGAGAGAGAGAGAGAGAGAGAGAGAGAGAGAGAGAGAGAGAGAGAGAGAGAGAGAGAGAGAGAGAGAGAGACACTCCCCGACGGTACCGACGCAAAAATCACCGTGCAAGAAATCAAAATGACAATTTCGCAATTCAAACAGAAGGCAAGGATCAGAAAGATCAGGACTCACAAAGAAACACTATGAAGAAGCGCTGGAAAAAAAAACTGCAGGGAATTCATCATCATCATGGCACCCTGTGGACGAGTATAGCTTGTGCCCGTGGTTCTATCTTTGAGGTTCACGTTGGCGATTTATCCCCTGCATGCCTGTGTGTGATTTGTTTAGCGTAGATGCACTGGTGCACGAACATTGCACCCATGCTATTCAATGCGAAGATTGATGCCCAGTGGAACAGGAGACCGTGACGACCGGGCCCTCTCTACAGTTGCGACCTCTCATCCGCCTTTACAGTCATTGGAATCCAGAATGCGTCATCTCATCTGACTGATTGGGAGTTCGAGGATTTGAGCTGGATGATCGCTCTTGTTCTGGCTCCTCATCCTCGACTAGGTGCTAAAATACACTGAGGCTGCTCTAGTAGTCGTTGGAGTATGCGAGCTTCTCCACTACGACAAGGGGACGATCGAGGAAAAGCCCTGTATTAAACGCTTGCCTTAACATCGGCTACTTCCCGAATGAACTAAAAAAGGTCGCAAGGATCATCTTTATCTCCAAAGCGGGAAAACTACGAACACGAGTAGAGAATATAGACCAATCTCACTACTTGACTTCATCGGAAAGGTGTTTGAGAAAATAATAAACCATCGGCTCAGTGAGCACCTGGAGGAAAACAATCTCCTGAACAAATTTCAATTTGGATTTAGAAAGAAAAGGAGCACTGAAATGGCCCTCGCGGTCATTACCGAAAAAATAGCCAAATCAAAAAAGGTAAAGCTAGTGTTGACATTATTTGCAGGGACGTTTAAAACTCATTCAACATAGTTTGGGTTAGGGGAATGCAATTTAAAATACAACAATTACGTATGAACAACAAAATGGAAAGACTCATCTGCAACTATGTAACTGTACGACGAGCATTCAACGTGATAGGGAACCATCGAAGAGAAGAATTCAAGATGGAGGCTACCCTGTCGCAGGGAGGGGGCCAAGACAGGATACACCAAGCACGTTAAAGAAAGAGTTGAAAAGGGAAGGAGGCGACTGGGTCTACTATACAGGCTCAAATCCCTTAACCGGAGAAACAAGAAAAAAAATTACCAAACGATCATCCAGTCAGCAATGGTATATCCAGTGATATAACATTGCAGCGAATTCAAAACAAGGCAATTTCAATAATCACTAACACAAGAAGAGGAGACATAAGGAGACAACGAGACCTATATAGAGAAGTGAAGATGAAACCACTTAACAAGATAATAGAGGAAAGAGCCAAGAAACTGATTGGGAAAACGCATCATGAAATAGGAAAGAAAATCACGAATTTGATAACCCAAAGAGACGAGGGGGGAGCACATTGCCTCTTTCCTACATATACAACAAGGATCGAGCAAGAAGAAGAAGAAATTTTCAACAAGATAACTTGGAATGTTAAGAGAGATTAAGTAACAAAGTATTACTCTTTATCAGACTCACAAAACTTATAAAGTAAAAACAACGAAAAATAGTTAGGAGAAAACTTTTACATGTAGTAAAAAAGAACACAACAATAACGGTTGGAACGCCTCATAACAAAACGTAATATAACAAATAACAAAACAACAAAGAAGGATAAGCCTGAAACTCAGGCAATTACTAACTTAAACTATCGAATTTCAAATCTAAGACATAACTAAACGAAAGAGATCAGCCTGGCCTCCAAGCACCCTAGCATCCAATTGCAACCCTGCTACTTCTTTCTACTTCTCCCTATAATTTTCTTCTATCATTCGGATCTAAAGGGGCACTATAGAAAGAATGAATAGTAAAAGGATATATTACACACCGTGGTTCGGAGCCCACGTAAAGCTGTAGGTCCACCGACCAACTAGGTCAACTTTCAAGTCAACTAAGCTATTTCAATCTTTGCTATCTCTACATTTTACTCTTCCTCTCCCTTTCTATCTCCTGGTCTCCTTATTGCTCCTCCGGTAGCTCTGACAGGGCTCTGAAGGGGCGGAGAGGAGGTCTGGGGGGCTGGGTCTCCTTCCCTCCTCCCCTGATCATCTCAGGATGACTAGAGTGGGAGGGGAGGGAGCTAACAATCTTTCTCTGTCTCTACTCCCACCTTCCCTTTCATTTCATTTCAAATTCAGGGTTCCGGATGTAATTTTAATATCTGGACACGGAATTAATCTTAAAGAAAAGAATATTAAAATTTGGAATTGCAACATAGCCACAAACCCTACAGATGCGGCTTTCAACGGGGTTGCTATAGCAATTAAAAGGAACCTAGATTACATGACTAAACAAGGACTAACAGAAGCATACCTGCAACAGAAATTAAAATGGAACTAATTAATATAATAATAGCAACCGGATATCAACCTCCGAGAAGAAACGGATTACCCATAGCAAACTTCACCAATATATCTAATAGTAGATTACCAGTCACCTTCATGGAAGACCGAAATAAATACACCTGAGAATCGGACTATAGAAGAACCAACGCAAATGGACGACCCTTACAAACATTGATTGCTAGAAGAACTTGCCAGAGAATAGGCTCGAACTTCCCAACTTATGTGACAGATAAAACAGCATCAAAACCCGATATATGTCTGACAAATACAAATTTACCTTTCAATTATCACTTGGAGGCAATAGATGTTAGCTATAGCAATCACAAAGCCATCTTATTAGAAATTAACCAAAATCCGATACAGATACCAACCAGTAATGGAAAGCCTGTTATATGGCTAATTGGGACAATTACAAAGAAAAACCCACACAATATATTCCAAATCCACTTAACAAAGCAACTTTAATGGACATAGACGAAGAACTATGGACTATACGTGAAGCAATTCATAAAGCAGACGAAGAAACAATTCCTAAAAGAGCATACAGGACAATCAAACAATTCACGTGGACACCAGAAATGATTAGAATTAATGAAGAAATACGAATGACAGTAGAAAGGATAAGACATCAAGAAACTTCAAGAGAAAAATACACCAGATTGAGGAGCATAAAAAGAGAACTGCTAATACTCATTTTAGATAAACAACAAGAAGTATGATGCGAAGCCATACATAAAATAGATACGGAAATTAAACCAAGAGAATTTTGGAAAAAGATAAACCAAACGAAAGATAAACCTCCGAGAGAGAGAATAAAAATTAAAAACATAAGATAAATAACAAATCAAGAAATTATTTCGTGATTATTGGGAGAAAGTCTTCAGGAAAAGTGAAGAGGAAAATGCAAACTTTGACAGACTTCGAACATTGGATCATAGATTTACTAAACGCAGAAATAGAAAAAACACAACCCTACCACTTTGTCGATATATATATATATATATATATATATATATATATATATATATATATATATATATATATATATATATATATATATATATATATATATATATACTAACCAGGGGGCACCGACGCTGTAATAACGACAAAAGAAATGAGAAAAATGATTTTAAGTTTCACACAAAAAAACCCAGGAAAATCGGGGCTAACGAAAATACATTATGTCGAGGCCCCTAACAACATACTTGAGGGGCTTAAGAACGTATTCAATGGAAGCCTAATACGGGATACTTCCCAGATGAACTAAAGGTTTCCCTTAATGATATTTGTGCCTAAACCTGGAAAGCAACCCACGTCGGTTGAGAATTACAGACCGATTTCCCTGGTGGATTTCATCGGGAAAGTATACGAAAAAATAAAAACCAATAGATTAATGATATTCCTAAACGAGAATAATTGCCTAAACACCTGGCAATTTGGATTCTGAAAAAAACGGAGCATGGAAATGGCACTTAATGTAATCATAGAAAAGATAGCAAAGGCCAAAGGGAAAAAGGCAAGCAAGCATTGATATATTGTGCAGAGACATATCGAAATCGTTCGACAAAGGTTAGCAAAAGGGATTACAAAATAAAATACTCAGATCCGAAATTAATAATAAGATTGAGCGGATACTTTATGACTACGTAATGAACAAATACGCCTATATAGAACATGAAAACTATCGAGGAAACACATTCAAGCTAGAAGAAGGATTGCTGCAAGGAGCGTGTTTAAGTCCTATATTATATTCAATTTATACGGCGGATATCCTTCCACCTATAAACGAGGGAAGCCTTAATATACAGTACGCAGACGACTTGACACGATTGATCGTTTGCCCCTACCGAAATGGACCTATGCAAGCAAGAATGACAACAACTGAAATTGAATCCATAAACAACTACGAAAATAAATGGAAGATCGAGACAAACATAAACAAATTTAAAATAATACCTGTATATAGGAAAAAAACCCAGCAGACACATACATACAAGGTGAAAGATATAGATATAGCAACAAATGCAAAGTTTTAGGCCTAACTATCTCAAAAACAGGTTACAAGAAACACGTAACAGACAGAATTAACAAAGGAAAAATGGGACTCAAACTACTATTCAGATTAAGAAATCTTAAATATAAAAATAATATTTAGAAGTTAAGCTATTATTTGGTTTTCTTCACTCATAGAAATCAAATTTATTGTTAAGAGTTTCCTTCCTTTTTTTAATAATTCATTTACATAACAATTTTAATAGTATTTTGCAGTGTAGCTATCTTCTTGTTTGTAATTGTGATAAGAGTGATGCACGCCTTTGAGGCTAGCAAAGCTTGTAAAATAATACTTTCCCTGAAGCACCTTGAATATGAAGATAGACTGAGGGTACTAAATATGTTCTCATTTGAAAGAAGGTGTGTGAGGGGGGATATGATTGATCCTTTTAAAATCTGTTCTGGGATGGATAAGATGGATTTTAGCAAGTTATTTGAGTTGGAAGGGCTAGGGGTCATCACTTAAAAATTTTAAAAACAGAGGTGCAGGTTGAATATTAGAAAATATTTTTCACCAATAGAGAATAGAGTGGTAGATTACTGGAATAGTTTGCTATCTGAGACAATAGACAGTCCAAACTTGAATGTTTTCAAACGCAGATTAAATTATTATATGGGGAGGGAGGGGTAATTTTTTTTTTCGGGGGGGAGTATTCTGTACTCATTCCTGTGGATGCAGTTTTTTTATTACTGCAAATTGTGTATCTCGCTTTATTGCAGGTCAAATATTTAGCTGATATTTTGAATATTAAACATTGTACAAACGTGAAACTTGGTCCTCTGAAATATCCTAGTAGATACCTACGCAGTTAACATTTCAATCGTTTTGATAAGATACATACAAAGTTATGTTGAGTTATGTATTTTGATGTGTCACGCTTCGTTGAAGGTGTATGAAAATGCCCCTGAAACGACGTCTAACAGCTACAGAGAAGACGCGGATTGTTGCAGGTCTCTCAGAAGGCTTATCTGTTCGAGAATTAGCCCCGGCTGTTGCCATATGTGGCCCTGTCACCTTTCTTTTTGTAGATGCTAATGATGTCTGCATCTTTTCACTGTTGTGGGCAGCATCTGGATCGCCACACATCCTGGATGATATTGTGCAGACAGTCTACAACAGCATCACCGCCGTATTTCAGAATTTGAGCGGGGATGCTGCCAGGGTCAGTTGCCTTGTTGTTCTTCAAGCTGCTGACTGCCAGGTGTACTTCTTGACGAGATGGAATGTTGTCAAGTTCTTGCAAGACAGGAAGATCAGGCATGTTGTCGAGGAAGGTAGGATCTGTTAGGGTACTCCTGTTCAATAGATCTTTGTAGTGTTCAGTCCAGCGGCCTAGAATCTCGGTTTTGTCAGTAATGAGGGTGGATCTATCAGCACTCCTGACGGGACAAAAGCTGTTACTCTGGGCCCATATGCCACCTTGAGAGCATTGTAGAATTGTTGTTCGTCCCCTGAATCAGCAAATCCTTGAATTTCACCAGCAAATTTGACCCACCACTCATTCTGAATTTTTCTAGTTTCTCGCTGGACTCTAGAACGGAGTTCTGCAAAATTGGCATGTAATGTTGCATTGGGGTTAGTGAGTGATGACTGATGAGCTTTTTTCTTTTCTTCTAGAAGTTTATGTATGTCCTTAGCTTGCTCATCAAACCAGTCTCTGTTTCTTCTTTTGGGGGTAGGGGGCAAGTACAGTCCTAGCGGTGTTGAGGAGTACTTCACTTATTACACTACACCTCTCATATAAGGTTTCTGTCGTTGGTGTAATGTCATTTGGAACAGGCAGTGTCAGGTTTGCTAAAAGTTCTGCTTGCAGAGTAGCACGCTTTACTTGGTCACCAAGGGATCCGATGTTGAGGCGACACCTAGGTGCTTGGAGACGTATTGGTGGTCGAATACGTAGCTTTAAAAATGAACGGACCAGGCGATGATCAGTCCATCCATCAGCACCCTCATTGCTCGTGTGATAACCACATCTGCCAGATCACAACGCCTCACAATGACATAGTCCAGTAGATGCCATGTTTCGTATCTTGAATGCATCCAGGTGGTTTTGAACATGTCACAGAGCTGGAACATTGTATTTGTAATGGCAAGTTCGTGCTGGGACCAGTAACTAAGTAGGTGCAGACCGCTGTCGTTACATTTCCTAACTCCGTGGCGACCAAAGTTTCCTCACCATAGATGGTGACTGCGTCCAACTCTGGCATTGAAATCTCCAAGTATGATGATTTTGTCTTCGCTCGGGACGGCTTGTTATTTCGTTGAGCTGCCCATAAAACTGGTCTTTTATTTCCTCGTCTATGTCTAGAGTAGGTGCATATACATTGATTAGTGTTGCATGACGGTTGTTCGTTAAGAGAATGCGCTAGTTCATAAGCCTCTCGCTGATATCTGATGGGCTTTGAGGAATGGAAGTAAGCAGCGATCTTTTTACTGCAAGAGCAACACCATGAATACGAGGAGCCCCCACTTGTATGGCTTTCCAGAAGAAAGTATAGCCCTCGTCTGCTTCTATGAGTGAGACCTCTCCTGATAAACGTGATTCATTAAGGGCCGCTATATCTATATTGTATCTTTTCAACTCGTAAGCAATAAATGCTGTTCGACGTTGCGGTCTTACATTGTCAGTCATATCAAGAAGAGTTCGCACATTCCACGTGCAAAATGTAAGCTTCTTTGCTGTTTGCTTTCTGTTATTGGGACCGAAGTGTGGGTTGCCACGGCGAGGCTTGGTTACCTGCCCGTGGAGGTTGGAACAGGCAATGTTTGGGTCACCTTTTCTAGACCCCTCCCCAAATGGGATGGGCGGTGTGGATCCCAAAGCGGGCCACCCAGTTAGCCTGTGAGCTGCCGGAGGAGGCCACTGTTCCTGTCCAGGCCTTCCAACGACAACCACCCCAGGGCCGCTTCGGGTGCACGGTCGGGACCAAGGGCTGATAGTAGCAACCTCCACCTGCCCTTATTGCTCCTTCACCGTCGCCGGAGGACTTTTTAAAAGTTAGAAAAAGAGAAATAGAGTTGTAGGCAAAATACAGCATGGGGCAAGACTTTTATAATGAGGATTAGAGTGGAAAGTGGGTCCACTATCTTATCAGTCCGACAGCTAATTCAGTGGCAGGGGAAGACCATGACGAGTGGACTGCTGGGCTGCTGTAGGGGTGTGCCAAGAATCCAGTCTGTTGGGCCTTGGCTAATGTTTCTCCCCAACACAGATTTGTTTTCGGGGTTTATTCCCTTAGCCTAATTCCAACCAAGGAAACCCACTGAGCTGTGACGCTGGAGTTGGTATGTGATCAGGGCGTATCCACACTACGGTGGATACCTCTGGGGTTCCCTGCTGCTCCGAGATCCCCTACCGTTTAACTTGGAGCCACAAGACATCCAGCATCCGTGTGTGGCCACGAGGAGGCACGGCAGGAGTCTTGATGTAAGAGAGGCTGTGTACTGGCAAGGGAAGACTTACGCACTCGGCTTCCCTGTCCCCAAAAAGTTAGCCAGCGGTGGCTCTAAAGAAAAGAGGGTCAAGCAGTGCATGCAACTTAAAGGCTAAGGAGCATGTAGAGCACGCAACCGACTGCTAATTTACCACACTAGACACTTCTTACACCCTGCGATCCGACATACACTACACACAGATAATCACCAAATCTAATCGTTATTGGACCCACCTATCTCTACTTCTTTTTATTACGTAGCAAACTACCCCTTCCAAACCTCCAATTCTATCCACAGAAGATTTCATTGCTCGGAGCACTTTCGTCCGCTTATGGGCCCTTAATCGAGTGGCAGTGTATACCTGCTGCGAAAGCAGAAAGGCCACCGGCTCTGGCAAGTCGTAGTCACAGGGTATGTTAGGCGGTCGACTCTGTTCACCACCTTCCAGGACAGATATAAGGTGGTTAGGTCGCATTATTCTTTATGGTCAAAGCTCGAGGACAATTTGGCCTGAATGGCTGGCCAGGTTGTCAAGGCCCATCTTAGCTCGAACCCGTGGGCCGAGTATGTGTAAATTATCACATTCTAAAATTTTTGATCGTATGGAGACTTTTCTTTTAACTCCCAAGTCATTGGGATGTCATAGTATGTACATTCAAGTCATTTTTTCTCTCTTTACTCTAATCATGGCGACAAATTTCAAGAAAAGTGGGCGACCGGAAATGCACGCAGAGCTGCCTCCAGGCGCAGCCCCCCCCCCCCCTCAGGTATTAGGGGGAACGAGGTAACACGAGACACCAATTCAACCGGTGGAAAGACTGCCCCCTCACCATCTCCATGCGGCACAGGGGTTTCCCCTTTGACAACTTTGGGGCCGCCCGCGGGAAGCTCTTCTCATAAAAGGAGGTGCCCCCCTGTTCTTTCTCAGGCACCCCTTCAACCCTGCTCTACCGGAGAGGAGGTTTATTTCTGTCCCAAATATACGGGTGCGATAGCTTCCCCTTCACCTCCTTTTTTTTAAAGTCACCCAAGGGTAATTGCATTCCTGCACCAGCGGCGGTCCTCCTTGTACCTTCAACCGCCCCTGATGGAGCGATTCGATAGAGGCAACCGCCTTAGAGGAACAAAGGATAGCGGGACCGTTGGGTCGTGCCCCCTACTATCCTGCAGTTATGTATTTCTAACTTGCAGGAGGGCGGCGTGCCTGCCCCTCTCTCTCTTCCACTGGCCCAAGAACAGCCTAAAGCGCCATCGACTGGCAACGATATCACCTTGGTGGGATATGGCCACTTGGAGTCACCCTGACCTGGATATGCTTCCTGAAGTGACCACACCGAAGAAGGTAGGATATTCCATGGGAGCGAGCCTGGGCTCGGTGCCAAACACCGAACCTGAGTCTGCCCCTGTGCAAGTTTCTCTTCAGCCGCTCGGGTCCCCGAAGGACGATTCCACTGCCACTTTGGCTAGTATCCAGGACAAGATAGACACGTCACACCGCCTCGATCGGGGAGGCTAATAGGAAGACCAATGTCGCAAATGCGCTGAGCGGAGCTTCTATTAAGTTGGAGCCTTTCACGGAGACTACTTGGCGGATTTTAGACTGCTGGTTTCAAACGCTTTCTGGTTACTCGCTCCATAGATGGCAGCATGTGACCAATGCAACATTGTCCATCAGAAGAGATCATTAGATAGTTTGATTGGTAGAGAGCCGAAGATTGACCCGCGCTCTCCTGATGCACGCCTGATTTTGTGTGGGAGGTGGTCGATAACCTCCATGGTAGTAATCAGTTCCCCATTCAACTATCATTTTCTTGGTCGCTGCCGCCTGAAAAACTGCCCCGATTGCGCTTAGAACGGGCTCGGAAATCCGCATCCCAGTCAAAGAGTTTAGGTCGGTGGATGAGGCCGTTGAGTTCTTCTCCCCCAACCACAACGCCCTGGGCTTAACTGCCATTTCTAGAAGACCTGGTCGTTTTGCACGACGTCCGAATCTTAGGTGGTCGACCGACTGTGAAACTGCTCTATGGCAGAAGTGATATCCCTACATGCGTTATAAACGCCACCCAAACGAATTCACTGTCGGCGAATTTCGGCAAGCTAAGACTAGGTTTGGGTAGGTATATTTCGAAGCAAGCCCGCCGCTCTTCCTGGCTGGCATACGTGTCTATACCTAACTCGAAGACCACTTTTGCATTGTGGAAACTAGTAAAAAAAGTCGGGACAAGGTATCCCAGGGACCCTCCCGCATTTTAGGAAAACTGAACCCCACTCTAAGACCGCGTATCCATGAAAGAGTATTGGCGACCGCTTTCTCCACCAGAATTCAATGCACGTTTTGATTTTGCCGAAAGACACCGACTGGTCTTTATCTACAGAGGCGAGAACTCTTTAACTACAGGTTTAAGTTGAGTGAGTTGCGTTTTGCCCTCGCTTCATGCGCCGATACAGCCCCTGGTCCGGACGATATCCTGCATGCCATACTTCGACTCCTAGGTGAGCGAGGCATGGAATTTCTGCTAGATTTGTGCAACAGGATCTGGACAGAGGATACCCTTCCAGACTCCTGGAGAATGGTTACTCTGATCGCTTTTCTCAAAACTGGAAGAGATCACTCTACGCCACCTTGTTTCTGCCCAATATTTATTTTTTAAATTTCTGAGGGATGTTCAATTGCACCAACATGTGGGGGAATCCCTTTCCGGCCCAATGAGCATAAAGATAGCGTCCGGGATGGAAGTGTCCTGATCATCAACAGTATCATCTCGGTGCTGCCTTAAGATGTTCTCGCTACACTCTTTGTACGTGGACGACCTTTCGATCTCTTTCGGTGTAGCCCAGATGCCAACTCTGCATTATCGACTCAAACTTGCATTGAACAGCATCTCTTGTTATGCCGAAGCGTACACGTTTCGGATTTCCTTAACCAAACTAAGGTGGTTCACTTCTGCTTCCACCCACGTCTTCAACATGACTCGGAATTGTTTTTAAGCCGGGTTCGCCTGGAAGTGGCGGATTCGCATAGTTTCCTTTGTCTTGTTTTCGACCGACATCTCACCTGGGAGATTCATATCTGCACCCTTACGGCCTCTTGTATCCGGGTCATGGACATTCTTCTTTCTGTTACTTTCAGCACTTTTTTACTGATACTTTGTTTTTTCGAAGCTTGACTAATGGTGCCTTATGCACTTCCTCCTCCATTGAGAGCCTACTTATCGATGCCGATGAGATGTCACTCGCTCTACACCGTAAACCGTGAATTATCAGTTTGTACGCGCAGGCCCGTCGATCTCGACTGTGCCTATGTCACGGAGAGAGACCAGTCATAACCTAAGCAACGGTGTCAGGGGGAGGCCTGCCTCCCCCCGCCTCCGGAACATGTGATCTACAAAAAGAGAGTCAAACAAAATGGAGGCCAGCCTCCTCCTAAAGGTTAGATAGTTCGCAATTCTGTGTAGACGAACCCATCCCGAGTACTAGGGACAAACGCTAGCCACCCATTTTATTTGCTAAGCAGCCCGGATTCTTACCATTTTATCTGTGCGAGGAAGAGCCAAGCGCTAGTCTGGTCGCCCAGTCCTCGCGGACTCTTTGGCGCCCTAATCGGCGCGCTAGAAACCAGAAATTCCAACATGTCCAGAAACCCAACAGAAGATAATCTTGAGATCCACCCGACTAGCGGCGATTGTGGCGTCATGGATATCGCTGCAAACCAAGGGATTTAGAGATTACAGTGCACCGATAGCACTCAATGCGCTTTGTGAGTCTCTATAGCTGACAATCTGGTCCCTAAACTGGGCACGACGCGTTATCTCCCGTACCGAGCGCTGTATTGCTACCAGCTTGGTCGTAGAGATTGACACAACACCCTGTAGGACCCCGCTGACCTCAACCAGAGGGAATACAGCGTTGAAACAATCCCCTTCAGGGACTTGGAGCCATCAATATACACTGCCACAGATCCACAGTGACACGAAGTGTACTGCAAAAAAGGCTGAGTGCAATTCTCTCGGCGCTGTGGAAGCATTGGAAGCAGAAGGGTGCTGATAAATAGTCAAAGTTGGTACCTTCCAAGGTTGCGTCCTGGGCGGAACAGAGGCGCCACCGGCCGAAGAGCTACACGGAGCTCTCAAAGGAGTTTCCTAGCCGTAAACCCAAAATGCTTAGGGTAGGAATGGTGTCTCTCGGCGGCATAGGCACTGTCGAGATTGATTGAGGATGTAGTGAGGGCTGTTGCGACTAGGGGAGGCGCCGGGATCGCGCGTACAGGCGAATAATGCACTATGCACGACGCAGGGCGAGTGGCATCTGCCTAGCATCGACAAGTAGGCTCTAAATGGGAGACGTGCGGAAGGTACCAGTCGCCAGGCGGAGACCGGTGTGGTGAATTGAGTTCACCATGCGCAATACACTGCTCCATCCACCACTCTACTTACTATTAGTAACTTAGTAACTTAAAGTTGACTGTCTCTGAGTGATATAGACTTGCCAACTTTGTTCCTCTAATCTCGTAACAAAAGTACTTTTTATCTCCAAAGCTTATTTTTATTTGCCAACTTTGTTCCTCTAATCTCGTAACAAAAGTACTTTTTATCTCCAAAGTTTATTTTTATTTGCCAACTTTGTTCCTCTAATCTCGTAACAAAAGTACTTTTTTCCTCCAAAGTTTATAATATTTATATATTTTTTTATGTTCACTATTGATGTTTTTAGTTATTGTGATCTGAGGAAGCAGTGATTCATTTTTTCTAGTTTATATCATCTCTGCATGGCCTGGGAGTCGTGCTTGCTTTTTTTTTGTGGTCTGAGACGGTCACATTTTCTAGTAGTGTTTGAAGTGTTATTGAGTCTTGTGCTTTTTTGGGGGGAAGTTGTGAATTTTCTCGTTATCCTACTTGCTACGTTTACGTAAAATAGTGCTTTTCCTATTTTTTATTTTATTTGATGTTATTCGTCTCGTTGATTTCCTCCTGTACCAGATTGATCGCTCCTGATACATGATTATTAATTACTAAAACCTATTTATGTATCGCTAAGTCTCCTTAATTAAATAACTCCTCCTATACTACGTGTTTTATGCGGCTTCCTCCCCAGATTTGAGTCGCAAACTCCAAACCCTCAATTCCAGTTTATCCTGCATTTAGACGAGTCCCGCGTCTTCGACCTTGTGGCCTCTCAGTTACTCGATCGGCGTTTTAAAAAGTCCATATTATCCCTACAATATAAAAGCATCCAACAAACTCACTCTATAACCTTAACTAAGACATGTCGACGTTTCTCTTTTGATAAATACGTGCGCTATCTCTTTCGAGATAGAGAGATTACAAATTACCAAACTGACTCTACAAAACATAGCCTCTTCCCTTCGTCCAAACTTAGCCCCATCATCCCAATGCACACTCCCCCTCTCTGTCGTTTTTTCAAAATAAATTCTCGCAGTTATACGTTGCGAAAAAATTACATAATTTGAGAACTTATCTAGTCTAAGAAGCTTGACATTGTTGGATTATCAAAAAACTGGTTGACCGAGGAGAATACAACAATTCCTGTTGCTCTGTCCCGCGTAGCTATTAATTCATCTACGCAGATAGAGGGATTAGATGTTGGGATGAGTTCAGGTTAATTATTGTTTCATATATATCCCCTCCCCCTCTAATTCAAATCGAATTTTCAAGTGACTTCGAAGCTATGCTTGAAAACAATGCCTCTGGAATCCTGGGTCATCCCACGGAAAGAAATTATTCGATGAGTTGGATAAATTTCTAAACATGGCCTTCTTTAACCCTTATGAAACCTTACTTATTCTGCGAGATTTCAACATCTCCCACCATATCTCTCCTTATCTGCGACTTCTTAACATTTTTAAGATTTGCTCGCTCTTGCAATTTTTTTCCCACAATCGCACATATTGAGATATATAAAATTTACCTAGTTCCCTTCTTCTAAATTTATAGCCTAATCTTAACTGCCCCTCCCCACTTTCAGCGATTTCCGAGCCTTTTGCATCTAATTTTCTTTCTTTATTTTTTTACACATAATCCACGCACACTGCTTGACACCAAGACTTAGCTTCGTCGGTTCTCTTCCCTTAACTAAAAAACATATGGCAAGGAATGAGACAGCAACAACAGAAAACAAAAACAAACCACAGTTTCTTCGAGCTTCTTCGAATCTTTCTTTCCTTTCGAAATTCTACTATCTCTTCCTTATCTCCCTCCCGGAAGCCTTCCTCCTTCTTTCCCGAACAAAATAATGAATATCCGTTCTAGTATATACTCTTTATTCCTTGCGATTAACACTCCCATTTTCCTCCTCGCTCGAACTTCTTTCTCGAGTGTTTCCTGAGAAATTTACGTCCCTCATTCTCTCTTTTAAAAAGACCTGTCCTCTTCTGAATTCAAACACACTGCTGCTACCTCTATCCCAAAGAAATCACACCTAAACGCAAAATACAAGGAAAGCTACTGCCAAATCTCTCAACTACTCTTCTTCTTCTTCTTGGCCTTTTCCTTACCGGAGTTGCCGTTCTTGATGAGTCGTTTCCAAAGATTTCTGTTAAGCGCACTTCTTCTATTTAGTACTTTCTCTCTCATTCACTCAGAATCCAGTATTTCCATCTCATTTTCGGTCTTCCTCTCCTTCGGGCACCTCTACCTCCATTGCGGAAGATAGTTCAGATAATAATATTGATGGAAATATTTCTATTTTATGTTGGCCAAATATGTGGAACTGCAACCGAAGAGGCAGAAACATCTTACACTGTTGATTTTATCGCCAAACGAGGAAATGCTTTGGGAAATTTATAAAGCAGATTGTGAGGACAAGTCAAATTATAGATGCCATTGCAATTTGTTTACCTAAACCACTATCTACAGGTGGTACCAAAAGGGTGCAGTACATGATTCAATTTAGTGTGGACCTGTACCAATCAATACATATGTATGTCGATAATTTTATAATTGTCAGTCTATGCTAGGAATATCATTATTCACTGAATACAAAGCATAGGAATGTCAATATGATTATAATTAAATATCGTTAATTCAATCTTATTCAAATAGTTCATTTATGAGCTGCATTGTAGAGGAATATATTTGAAACAGTATAAATACCAGTTTTCTTTTTCAGGCTGATACAAGTGAACATTGATCAATGTACCCGACCTGTGGGGTAGATTGAACCAAACTCAGAGGAAAACCTGTGACATCTCACAGCAGTTCAGTTCAGTGAAGCATTAATATAATATCTCAAATTTAAATTGGAATATTATTGAGAAAGATCTCAGGACACTTTATGTTTATAAGCCAAAGCGTAAAATTTTTTTTTTCAATTTGCCCCACTCTTCTTTACTCATGGCACAGTTCTACATAAAATATTATTATATCAGTCAATATTTTCGCCCTAACACACTGAAGCACTTTGATGCAAGTAAACGTAACCTTCTTGACAAAGGAAGTATAACAATATATGAATACCATTGAGAGTAATCCTAAGTATTTTAACCTGATCTCATAATGATTTGTAATCTTTAACGCATTTTTCATAACCGTTTGAGTCATAATGAAACAATTCGAAATCTATTTTATATTTCCTGATTATATTTTCAAGTAAATCGCTATTAATCTGATTAAAATAGTTGCAAACCACAGCATCTGTCGTAGTTCCATCAGATGTTGGATTTTCCCAGCCTGTTTTTATAACGTTGGTCATGTTGAGGTATTCCACGAAAAGCTTCGAGTCACTGTATAAATTTTCAAACCTGCAAAACAAATAGAAATAAAGCGACATTTGTTAAAACTGAAAATAAACACAATTTGTTCCAAGGCCTTAAATCATGCATAAAAAACTCAACTTTTTCGCACTTATCATTGTCATTACACAACTAAACTTGGTATCATTGTGTAACTAGAGCAAATTCGGATAGTTGCATGTGCCAATGGTTTAGTATCTTTCACAAACTTTCATTCCTCTTTATAGTAACCACCCGTACGTCACCGGTAAAATTTCACTTTTGGAACAATGGAGGACTCTCCTATAAAAATCCGGACCGAAGTGCTCCCGTTCTCCTTTGCTTCTGAGCTCAAATCTTGTGTCATATCTAATGAGTACAATGAGGTGATCACAAAAATATCCATTGTGGGGAGACATTTTAGCAAATACATTTCAGTCCCCTAACATCGCTATATTATACAAGAACTTCCTCTTTGAAATTTTCTTGCGCAGATGTTTTAGTTAGGTAAAGTAAAAACAAAAAACAACAACCCAGAAAGATGTCGCTATCGATGTCATTACCTCCCCTTTTGGATTAGTCCCCCCACAACCCTAAAAAAAATCAGTATTTCATTTTATAGCTTTAAATCATCTCTATTTCATTCATTGAGAGAACAAATAATAATGAAGTAACTGACCGTAAAACAAAGTCATATTCTATATAACATAGTGAACAATGAATATAGAATGGCCTCCAATGCTCATCATCCTCTTTAGAAGACACCACATATTGAGCAAATTCTTCAAACGTTGGACCGATTGGGTGAGCGAAGGGATTTGCTTCTAACGAAAATAGTTCACCGCGCGCTGCTACACTAATCACCCTTTTCTTCACAGCACTCATCATTAAAGAAGCCTGCAATTCGAAGGAATTTGGATGTTATTACTAATACACATGTACCGAAAAGCTTCTATTACACTCCAAAACACCTGTGATGTGCTTTGTGGAAGAAGAAGGATTAAGGAAAGTTGCATGATCTTTGTTTCTAGAACACAAAGTAGTAAACAAACTACAGTTATGTACAGTTGGCGCCACTCCTGCGTTTAACAATTTTCCTAAGAAATACAGGTAATGTCCTTTCTGGCAGCGATGTAAAAAAGAAAGCAGTACTGTTCCTATATTCAAGTTATTTCCAACAATAATATATATATATATATATATATATATATATATATATATATATATATATATATATATATATATATATATATATATATGTGATAGAACAGGTTGAAGCTGCGATAATTTCAACTTCTATCACATATTATTTAAAACCACGATGTTGCCCACGTGCATCTTCGTTTCGAAGCTTGGCGCCTTATCACAGCCACCGGATGTCAATGTTTAAATAAGGAGGTTATCGTCTCCCCCGTTCGCCCCCATACGCCGACCTCGCCAGATTGAGTTAGGCTTATGGGCAGATAAGGCATTGTTCACAGGCTCGGCTGTGCATTCCCTCGAAGCTCCCACTCCATTGTCCCCCACGCCAAGGGAGTGTCCTGGCTATTTATATGGAAACTTTACCACTAAGGATCAGATTGGAGATCCAGATTTTCGTCGCGAAACATCACCACGACCCTCTCTCCCTTTGTGCGCCAAGGGACCTCGACCTCGAGATTCACCATCACTTGTCCAGAAGGAGGACAATATCCCTTGAGTGCCAAAGGTTCGAGCCTTTCGTGACGCCGAGTCCCCAAGGCTTCCCCCTCGTTGTTAAGAGGAGAACAACGTTAGAACAGCCATTGTTCGTTCGAGCCCCGTTGACAAGAGACGGTTCTCCCCCCCCCCTGTTGTTCAGAGGAGAACAACATTAGAACAGCCATTGTTCTTTTGAGCCCTTCGCCAAGAAACGGTTCTCACCCTTCCCCCTTGTTGTTCAGAGGAGAACAGCATTAGAACAGCCATTGTTCTTGAGCCCGTAGACAAGAGACGGTTCTCACCCCCCCTGTTGTTCAGAGGAGAACAACATTAGAACAGCCATTGTTCTTGAGCCCGTAGACAAGAGACGGTTCTCACCCCCCCTTTGTTCAGAAGAAAACAACGTAGAACAGCCATTGTTCTTCAAGCCGTTCGTCGAGAAACGGTTCTCATTCCCAAGACGCCACGTCAGGATCCTTTTATTCCCCCCCTTCGGCTGGAACTCGCCAGCGGACCGAAAATTCCCTAGCTGCACCACTAGCATAAAGTTACGTAAGCCAAACGTCACCTTTGAGTACTTAACCCTTTTGTCAATTCTATCCTGTGCTTTAAATGGTTTATCGAACCATCCCATCTCTTTAACTCGATATTTGTTTTACCTTTTTAAATCCTTTAAATCCTCGGATTAACCCGAGCCCCCACGACCCTTTCCATTCTCTGTTTATGTCAATATTTTCCGTCTTGTGTTTGTTGATAGTTATTATTAATAAAACTCTATTTTATTAATGATAGCAATATTATTATCCTTGAGCTCAGTTCCACTTCTTAAGCATATCGAAGATACATAATATCGGCCGCCAGACATTAACGCACTCTAAAGGTAATTAAGGAAGTTCCCTCAACGAATAGTGATATATGGTATATCGTCGGGAGTCATTCTACGACAATATATATATATATATATATATATATATATATATATATATATATATATATATATATATATATATCGTAAGTGAGGTATCGTAAGTGAATACCTTAGTAGCTGTGAAGGCAATTACACTCACGTGGCAGGCTGCCGAAAGATGACCGGCTGTGCGGAGCTAATGAAGTGGGACAGTGAGTCTTCCCTGGGTTCGGGAAGTTTAATGCGATTAGATCTAGGCGAGTGCGTAATTGTCAGCCGGGTAGTTCTTTAAATGCCAAGCTTCATTCAAGGTTATTAAAAGTTTAAAACCAAAAATAAAGGTTTAATTACAAGAAAAACAAGATATATGTGGAAATATATACATAGGGATAAATTGAGAAATAATGTCTGGCTGGCTCAAAGAAAATAATAATTCAATGACTAAAGAGAGAGTCAGGGGATAAATGTTTGACTCGGTCAGAAAGGAAAATAATGACAAAAGAGGATTATATTTGGGATGGAGCATAAAATGTGAAAATGCTTTTACCTTGTAGACTTGACTCTTGGTGAGGGGTGGGGGGGGGCAAAACTCGGAGTCTTACGGGGTAAGATAATCTTGCGGCATGGGCGAAGTAATCTCAACGGCGGGATTGGATTACCACGGCCATGAGTGAGGCAATCTTGAATAGCTGGGCGAATTACTCTTGAAAGGTGAGGCGAGATATTCTTAAACTCGGGGCGAAATGCTCTTGGATGCGGGAATAAGTAAACTCGAACGAGGGGGCGAAGTAATCTTGAAAACGGGATACGATGAGTGGGTCGCACAATTCTCCAAAGAAATGCCGCTTCGCGAATTTGCCTATTGTCTGTGGCCAAAAATCACGGCAATTAGTCTAGCCGACGAAACATTCTAACTTCGAGGTTCAACTCAAGACGAAGGGTGTGTATCCTCGGGAAAAGCGGGCGGTACTCTCTTTCGACTAACGGGAGACCTCATTAAATACTCCGTCGGCTTGCTCGCTTGAAGGCCCCCAGGTCATGGCAGTCCCTGGGGATCATAGCGGCGCCATTCTTCGTCTACCAAGACGAGATAAGGCCTTAGGAAGATGTTCGTTCAGGCGGCGACCATGGCCTAAAGGCATGGGGATTAATATGTCCGCGGGGCAAGGGGTTCTCGGTGAAGACATCTCAGCGGGGGATCGGCCGGCTTAAGCAAACACAGCCGTGGACAGTCGCGTTGTCTGGCCCACGTGAGAATTTCTTTGCTTCCTCGCTTTTTGGAATCCTGCTTAAGGCCACGTGACCTCTACTCAACGGGGGGGGGGGGGGGGTCAAGGTGGTCATATATATAAATATATATATATATATATATATATTTGTGTGCAAATTAGTTCGGACAGTACCAGACTTTTGGACTATTTTTTCATAATATGTCTTAATTTTTGGCAACACTAATGAAGTTCTTTTGTTTTCCGTTCAGAATAGGGTACCTGTAACATCCGGCAACTGTTTTGTTGGGCTCTAGCTACACTAAGCCCGACAGTGCTACCGTGGTGTACTTGGTCTGCCAGAATATTCACCTTCCAATCATTATTAGACTATAAATTTATTATGGATAATCACATCAAGAAGCGTGCAAGTATTATAGCTCTTATAAAACGTGCTGGTTTTAGCATCAGACGGATTTCTGGGGAAACGAAGATAGTAAAGTCAACCTTTGGCGATATTTTGAAAAGAGCTGAAGACACTGGTGAACATCCAACACTGCGACAAGGAAAATGTGGAAGAAAACGAAAGACAACACTTCACGATAACAAGGCTCTCATCAGAAATAGTGTGAAGTATTCCAAGAAAACCAGTAAAAACCTCTAGAGAGATTTGTCTTTAGCTGATGTAAATGTTTCTTTTTCAACCGTCCGGCGAAGGATCATTGAAGTTGGCAGATTTGATAGAAAACCGGTACGTAAACAGTTATTGACTTTTGCTATGAAGATAAAACGTCTTCACTGGGCACGCAAGAATACTGGATGGAGGACAGCTGACTGGAAGAAAGTTATGTTTTCAGACGAATCGCATTTGGAAGTACATGGGCATAGGTCAGTGGTAGTAAGACGAAGCAAAGATGAATCATTTCAGCCAGGACACATTCAACAGGCGCCAAAATACCCACCTGAGAACATGTTTTGGGGTTGTTTTAGTACTAAAGACCTAGGGTGACTTGTTACTATTGATGGAATGATGAACAACGTTAAATACAAGGCAATTCTGCAGACTAACATGCTTCCCGCGATACAGAAAGACTTTCATGATGAAGGCAGCATTTTCCAGCAGGATCTGGCTCCGTGCCATACTTCCTAAATAATGCGCACATTCTTTGAAAAAAGTGCAGTTAAACCCCATAAACCTCATCGAGAATCTATGGGTTATAATTAAACGTAGAATCGATAAAGCCGACTGTTCGACGATGCAGAAGATGATTTGTGTTGTTATCAATGCGTGGTATATATATATATATATATATATATATATATATATATATATATATATATATATATATATATATATATATATATATATATATATATATATATATATATATTATGGTGACCATTATTTGGCGACTTTTGAATTTCAACTGGGACGGGCAGTCAGAATGTTCCATTTGCTCAAAAATTACAGTGTGTAAAATATTTTTTAAAAATATTTATATTTAGAGGTGGCTCAATGAGCTTAAAGTTTGACATTTTTCACAATTATGTTACTATGGTTCTTGGTTTATTATTATAATTCATACATTAAATTTTGGCTGGTATCTTAAGTAGAAGACTAATCAACACAATAGAAATACCAATTTATGCACAAAAACTAAATAAACAAAATTAAAATAAGTCGCAGCATTAAATAGTGTTATAAGCATCTGGCAGAAATATGGCAAATGCCCAACACTGACCCACTACCGCTTCCACTATGCCGTGGTGTCTAGTTGCTTGGGTGATGCTGTGAGAGACGGGTGCACTGAGTTGCTTCCCTCTCCACTACTAGCAGTTGTACAGTGCAACCTAGACAATAAGGGCCATGTTCTTTCCTCTTTTTTATTTGTTACAGGTACCATGGCGTCTGTAACCAGAGCTATAACAAGTGTCTACCTACTTGATTCATCGTGCCTACCATCATTGGGAGCATGCTACCATCCAGCAAACAGTTGCTTGAATACTATCTCTACCTCCATCTTAACCAGAAGATGACGACAAAGGAAGCAGCGGCGGAAACGGTTAAACTAGTGAGTACCTTCTGGGATCGCGCACGTATTCCGATGCAGAAAGTGCAGCGAGCAAGAGAGAAAGTTAGACGACTACATAATAACTGGAAAAGTCTAAAGAAGAACAAAAACAGGCAAACAGAAAAACAACAAAAGAACGAGAATGATTTCCTTCTGTTCCTTGATCGCCTCTTTGACATCGCACATGAAGATCCGATGTCAATGATTACAATCGCCGAGGACAGGGCGTTTCTACGAGCCCAGAGGGAGGAGGTGCGCCCGGGCACAATGTCAACAACACTGGACATGTCTCTTGCACGTCGAGAAGAACAACAGCAGAGGGATGAAGAGAAGAAAGAACAGCGTATTAAGCGTTCTCAAACTGAACAGCATAAACTCGAAGAAATCACTGAACTCGCATCCAGCTCTACATCAAGTTCCAGTAGTTCCAGTCCCACTCATTCCCCTTTTCAGTGTTGTCGTGCAGAAAAGGATGCTGACGGCTGTGCTTCAGGGCCATCTTCAGTCATCATACCTCCAATAAAGCGCACCAGGAGCTCGAAGAAAATCATGAATCCACAACTCTCAGCCGCAATCGATAGGGCCAAGATATCCGATCGTGCAGGAGTTCATATACTTGCAGCAGCTGCAAAAAGCCATGGTCATGATCCCAAAAAGTGGTGTTAAACCTCGCGACCGGATGAAGTTTCGTGCAGAAGCCGTCAAGGAAATTAAAAACTCATTCAGGCCTTTGATGCTGCTGGTTGTGCACTGGGATGGCAAAATGGTGCAGACAGCGGCATGTGGTGGTTTCAGGATGTCGTAGAATGGACTCTCGACGATATACCATATATGACTATTCGTTGAGGGAACTTATTCAATTATATTTAGAGTGCGTGGTGTCTGGGTTGACCGATATTATTTATCTTCAATATGCTTAAGAAGTGGAACTGAGCTCAAGTATAATAATATGGCTATCATTAATAAAATAGAGTTTTATTAATAAAAACTATCAACAACACACAAAACGGAAAATATTGACATAAACAGAGAATGGAAAGGGTCGTGGGAAATCTAGCTAATCCGAGGATTAAGAGAGATTTAAAAAGGTAAAACAAATAAAAATTAAAGGGATGGGATGGTTCGCTAAACCATTTAAAGCACAGGATAGGGTTGACAAAAGGGTTAAATACTCAAAGGTAACGTTCAGCTTACGTAATTACACTTGTTGTGCAGAGGAAGGCAACGTGAAGGAATCTTCGGTCCGCTGGCGAGTTCCGGCCGAAGGGGGGGGGAATTAAATGATCCTGACGTGGCGTCTTGGAAATGAGAACCGATTCTTGGCGAACGGGCTTGAAGAACAATGGCTGTTCTACGTTGTTCTCTTCTGAACAACAGGGGGGTGAAAACCGTCTCTTGTCTACGGGCTCAAAGAACAATGGCTGTTCTAATGTTGTTCTCTTTCTGAACAACAGGGGGGAAGGGTGAGAACCGTTTCTTGTCAACGGGCTCAAAGAACAATGGCTATTCTAACGTTGTTCTCTTTCTGAACAACAGGGGGGAAGGGTAAGAACCGTTTCTTGTCAACGGGCTCAAAGAACAATGGCTGTTCTAACGTTGTTCTCTTTCTGAACAACAGGGGAAGCCTTGTGGACTTGGCGTTTTGAAGGCTCGAACCTTGGCACTCGAGGGATATTGGCCTCTTCTGGACAATGATGGTGGATCTCGAGGTAGAGGGCCCTTTGGTGCACAAGGTGAGACTGGATCGTAGTGATGTCTCGCGAAGAAAATCTGGATCTCGAATCTGCTCTTAGTGGTAAAGTTTCCATATAAATAGTCGAGACATCCCCTTGGCGTAGGGGACAATGGAGTGGGGGCTTCGAGGGAATGCACAGCCTGAGAACAATACCTTATCTGCCCATAAGCCTAACTCAATCTGGCGAGGTCGGCGCATGGGGCGAAACGAAGGAAGATAAACCTCCTTGTTTAAACATTGACTCAGGAGGCGGCAATAATGCGCCCAGCTTCAAGGCAAAGATGCACGTGGGTAGCATCATGTTTTTAAACAACATGTGATAAGGGTTGAAATTAAGCGGCCTCAAACCGTTCTATCACACAGGACATGGTATTGCAAAGCTATTGGGAGTTTCAGTCCTTACCAGTGGCACTGGCCAAGCAATGGCCGATGCTATGATGACTGCTATCGAAGACTGGGGAGTAACGGATCGCATTTTTGCCCTATCCTTTGACACCACAGCTTTGAACACAGGGATTTCGTCAGGAGCATGTACCATAATCGAGCAACGGCTCAATCGAACAGTTCTTCACCTCGCTTGTCGTCACCACATCTTGGAACTGGTGTGTGAGAAGGCATTTGCAGCATGCATCGGCCCTTCTTCTGGGTCTGATATTGCTCTCTGCAAGCGATTTTAGACCAAGTGGAAGGACTTGGACAAATCTCTGCCTCAGCCATTCACAGAGAAAGACATACCGTCACACGTCCTTGAGCGTTGCAATGACCTCATAATTGAGTTCAACTGACTACTGGAAGAACACTCGCCACGTGACGACTACATGGATCAGGATATTGCGTCCTGGTGCCCTTCACCGTGCCCGCTGGATGGCAAAAATCATATACGCCATCAAGATTTACCTGTTTTGAGATTAAGAGCAATTCCACCTCATTGCAAAAGGAAAATCTGGAGTTCAACGATTCGTCACTTTCACCATCTCGACGTACATTGTGTCTTGGTTCCACGCGACATCTCCAACTGCAGCCCCGGCACACGACCTCCAACTGCTTAAGATTCTGGTGTCCTACCCCGACAAGGCGACAGCTACAGTCTTTGGGTGCCATCTCTGGTACTTGAGTGAGAACCTGGTTGCTCTTGCGTTTTTTGATGATTACCTGGCCATTGAGATGAAGAGGGAGATGTTGAATGCTTTGCAGGAGAAGAGGGCCCTGACGATCCTCACCTCAACGATCAACGGTCGAGCTAACATATATTGCACTTGCAGATAAAACTGTTGCAAGTTTTGTGACGTTTGCCACGCCATCCTTCTTTCAGATCCTTGGGTTGGATGCAAGTTTCCTGGCACATGACCCAACGGAGTGGCCCCACAATCAGGGATACTCCCTCGCCGCCTCCTGCACTGTGAACGACTGTGAACGACTTCGCTAGGTCTACGGTGGTAAAACACCTAATATAATAATAACGACTTCGCTGAGCGAGGCATCGCCCAGATGAAGGACTTCAACCTGGCCCTCACAAAGGACGAAGAGTAGAGGCAGTTCCTCTTCCAAGTAGTGGAGAAAAACCAGAGGAATTACTCTGACACCAGCGAGTCCACAGTGACTTCAAACCAGGCTACAATGAGTGAGAGATGGGCGCACATGAGAGCCCTCCCCCCCTTGGGGGGAAAAATACTCGAGAAGAGGGGGACCTAGAATCAGTGCTGTGAAATGAAATGTGTTTACAACTATGTTTATTGCATCAAATAATGTGACTTTTAAATTGTTAGTGTTAAACAGTTTTCTAAATCACCTATGACGGCACAAAGAAAATGTCTATCCTCTTACAAAAAATAAGCAACTTCAAACTCGTTAAGCTACCCCTAAATATTAATATTTTTAAAAATAACTATGCATACATTGTTTTTGGCGCAAATAGAACATTTTAACTGCCCGTCCTTGGTAAAATATAAAAAATCAAAATTACCATCAAATAAGGGTCACCCTAATATTTATATATATATATATATATATATATATATATATATATATATATATATATATATATATATATATATATATATATATATATATATATATATACACAAAAAAGTACAGTAACGTACATGTAAATGCAGGAAAGAAACCACAGTGTTAAGATCGATTTATTGCGAAACCAGGTTTTGACGGAGACATCCGTCATCTTCAATCTCTGGTACACTAATGAATACAGAAATATGCTTAGTCTAAGGACACACAAATTTACAAGTCTAAATGTAATTATGGGGAGTTGGGAGGGCCGTATGGAGCTTCAGAAATTTTGATCAGAGGCCGGACGAGTCTTCTGCTTATCAAGGAATTAGTGTTGAATTGCCAATCGGAGGTATTAAAGTTAAAAATTGCCTTTTTAAGCGCTGATTCTATTAGACGGCTGTGTATATAGTTGTGGAAATTATAAATTATTTTTGCATCATCAATGCAATTGAATGGTTTTCATTTGACCTGTGTAAGAATAAGCTAGAAGATAGACTTCCACGACGCATGTTGCATCTGTGCTGCTTCATTCTCTTAGAGAATCTGCTACTTTCGCCAATGTATACTTGATCGCAAATCTTGCATGGAATATAATACACACCGTGTTCTAAATCGGTGGATCTCTATTTTTAGACAGACTATTTCGGATCGTTTATTCATAGTGAAAGGCAACATTGATGTTGATGCCCCCTGCCAGCTTTTAAAATTAATTAATTGGGTCGAGTATGGGAATATAATATAGTTATTAGTACATACTTTTCCTTAGGCTAAGCATCTTTCTATATTCATTAGTTTGAAAATGACGGATGTCTCCGTCGAAACCTGGTTTCACAATAAATCGATCCTAACACTGGTTTCTTTCCTGCATATATATATATATATATATATATATATATATATATATATATATATATATATATATATATATATATATATATATTTATGCATTTTACGAGGGCTAATTTTATTATTTCCTAAAAAGAAACAACCAACGAGGCAATGAATTTGTCAGGGGAAGGGTAGGGTATGCTAAGTCGTGAAGATAGTGTGTCAAAATGACGCTTTCGTAGTTTCAGTTTAATTTTTTCCAAACCAAGAATCGAAAACCAACGCGGACATCAGATTTTCAGGAAGGGTATAGGAGCATGCTGAGTGGTAAAGTTAGGGGAAGTGAAATGTACGGAATATACGTCAAGAGGAGCCTACTTTCAGTACTCGGGACCGGGTGGGTGCGCAACTCTCCCGAACGTTCAGAATCAAGGCTGATGGATAAACTCGTTGCAGGTAACATCTAAAGTATTGCGTGCCTTTAGGCACTACCAACCCATCAGGGATATTTGCCAGGTGGTTAGGTAAGTTCTGGAGAGTTGCGCTTCAACGTTGATCCGAGCGTCGAGAAGTCTCCTCTTTAGACTAATCAGACAATCGAACTTTCTTTCATACATTTTCAGTTCTTCTAACTTCACCACTTTGAAATACTCTCATCACTAACCTCTGACTAAGATGATTTGGTTGGTAAATAACCACTCTATTATGAACATCACTATAATGCCCAAAGAGCTGTAACGGCTAACGATACTGTTGTTATACAACCGTGATACCCAAGTGACAGATATTCTAAATAAACTACCGCCTCATAGTATAACATATGGCCCATTGAAAAGAAAATTTTTGTTATTTAGGTTTAAGAACACCTTAAATTGCATATTATGTGTAACTATATACATTTTTAACTAATCTTTGTTCTTTTTTATTTTTTCATAACCCAGATTATGAAATGTTCCTCTTTTTTTTTTAGTTCCGCCAAAATATTATCATCACTTGAATGAATAGGCAACAACAGCGGCCTGTTCAAAGAGGACAATTTGTTGTTTATCGGAAATCGAGGCTTTCGAGGCGGCAAGTAGCTGTGCAGCCTCGTTTGTCACTGCCAACTGTTCTAAAATGTATTGGAAGAAAAAGGAGACTTGAAACCTAATGATTTACATAAGTATTATAAATTTTGTCATTCCTTCAATACCAAACGGCAATATCATAGGCTAATTTATGGCCAACATTCATTTATTTATCCACTGATAGTGAGTCTTCTTAGCGACAGATAGTGTGTTATTGTTAGTTTGAGGATTGACTACGAACCTATCCCTCAAAGGAAATAAAACAAAGAGCGAGTTTTCGAGACAGTAACAAACGTTTCCTTTTCAAGCAAATTTAAACATGACTGAAATAACAACAAAACCCCGAACGCATTCACTACAACAATGATATTCCCCATGAACCCGACCCTCGTTAATCCTGTGGGTCAGCGATAAGCCAAGTACACAGGTCAGCTAAAAGGGACAAAGACATCTTTGATCAAAGAATTTTTAAAGTGTCGCAAAAATAAAGTTGTCAAATTCAAGGTTACCTTTGTTTTTATTAACGTTGGTAAATTTATAGATATAAAATGTTTCTAATAGTTTAGGAATGTCTCTTGAACTTTTAAAAATTATTTTAATCCGATTAAAATCAATTAGATGATCCTTTTTAAATATATGCTCAGGCACACAACTTCCTTCTCTATACGTCCCAACATCATATTTATATTGGTAAATACGGCATTTTATTGGGTTGAGGAATAAGTTCTTGCGGTTTTATCAAATTTATTCATTACCATTAACAATTTTAAAAAAACTTCATTTTTAATTGATAACAATATGCAATTTAATCAATAATGTATTTGCCGTTGTTATTTACGACTTTTCCCAACGTTCAACTAGGTTTTCGATGCCTCTGCAATCAAAATCTCTGGATTTTGACTCGAAGAATTCGTCCAACCAGGTTCTTAATTCCACATCAGTATTGAACGAAACACCGCGCAAATTGTTGGAGAGCGATCGGAACAGATGGAAATCCGATGGAGCCAAGTTTGGCGAATATGGAGGATGCGGTAGGATTTCACAATTAAGCGTTTGTATGGTGTCTTTTGTCATATTGGCAATGTGAGGACGAGCATTATAGTGTTGCAGAAGGACTCCATAACGTCGATGAGGTCACTTTTCACGAATAGCTTCGGCGAGTCGATAGATTTGTTGAACGTAGAGTTCTGCATTGACAATATCGTTGTTCGCAAGGAGCTCATAAAGAATGATGCCTTCACAATCCCACCACACACACAGCATCGTCTTTCGTGGATGAAGTCCTTGCTTTAATCGCGGAAGTGGTTTTTTATTGGGGCTAAGCCATTGTTTTCGATGGTTCATGTTGACATAAACACACCACTTTTCGTCACCAGTGATGATGCGGTGAAGAAATATGTCCTTATATCCACGAGTAGCTTTGTGACGAGCAAGCAAACCTGCGGCAATCGTGGAGCGTTGAAGTTTGTTGCTTTCACTCAAAGCGTGCGGAACCTATGCACCGAGTTTTTTAACTTTCCCCATCGAATGAAGGTGATTCACTACAGTTTTCTGATCACACGTCAATTGTACAGCTAATTCTCTAGTCGATTGATGAGGATTTTCATGAAGAAGGTCGTTCAATCGATCTTCATCCAACTTAATAGGGCGACCAGAACGTTCTTCGTCATTGAGATTGAAATGACCGTTATTGAAACGTGTAAACCACCATTGAGCTGTCTTTTCTGATAAACCATTTTCTCCGTACACAGCACAAATATCGCGACGAGCTTTGGCTGCGTTTGCATTGTTCCCGTCTCGATTGAAAATGAATAACAACAACAAGTGTCGAAAATGCGCCTTTCTTTCAACTTGACATTCCATTTTGAGGGTACAGAACAAAAATTAAATTAACACGACTTTTAAATAAACCGGAATGACTTATTACTCAACTTCAAGACGTAGCTTAAGCAAAAGCCTAATAGTCTACGCTGTTAAGAGACGTAGCCTAACCTTTGCAAATTTTGCTCTCATTATTTATTATTTTTTCTTAATATGTGCACAAATCACGTCAACAAAACTTAAATCAACACAACATTAAAAAACGCAAGAACTTATTCCTCAACCTAATAGATCCACGGTTTCACCTATATGTATGTATAGTGTTTAAGGCACACTGAGCAGTCCAGCGCGTCAATACAGCCGCTCAGTTTGCCCTAAAACAAAACTTTCCTGTAAATTTAATTGATATAAGTGCTTCATTTATTTCTGTCTCATCCTTGCTAACAAATGCAATATTCTGGATAGACATTATACAAAATTGTTGATTTTAGGCTTTTATTTCTAAAGGAACACCTAATATAATGCAAAAGAATATATATTTTTTGTTTTTAGCCTAATTATTATTTCATATTTTATTAGTGTTAAGTGTTTCGGTTTTAATTTTAGTAAGCATCAATGTTAATATATTGAAGAAGAGTTTATCAAATGCGGAGATATGCTTTTTGATACACTAAAAATTAAAATAAATCTTTCCATATGATAGAATGTATTTTTCGATATGCTACGATGCACTTCTATATTTTCTTAAATGTATTTTTAAATATGTTCAAAAGTACTTTTCCACGTGACAAAATGTACGTTCCGATATATAAAATCTACTTTTCCATATGTGAAAGTTTAACTATCCATATGCTAAAGTATACTTTAAGAATAATATTAATGTATGTTATATTTTGTGAATTCTAACTCAATTAGCATATATATTTTGTACTTTTATTGTAAAATTAGCTATGAATCTACTGCAATTTCTTTCTTCGATATAGTCGTCATTACTTTTTATATACTGTATTAGGGCAAAATTCTTTTTAAGGTGAGGGGGTCTGGCCAGTCGACAATAAAATTAATATGCCAATTATTAAACGGAATTTTCGGCCACTGTTCCTTAAATAAAAAGAAACCACAAGATAAGAGCTGAGTTCTATTTTAAAAAAGTCGATTCATTTTCAAAACTCAGATTTTTTATATTAAAAATAAAAGAAAAATGCAAATTTTAGCATTTTCTGACTTTGATGGCAAATGGCCTCTTGCATATTTAACACTTTGTTTAAATAAAACAAAAATAGGAGAATATAAATCAGCATAGTAAGTTAACACACTACCGAGCAAAATAAAAGAACGATTTTCCTTTTTTAAAATATTATCAAAATTACATATGACGAGTAGGTAAATGAAATTTATATGGTACATAAAGGTCTGTATTTAAGATATTTTACGAGATATCATATGATACAATCGTATATTTAAGCATTTATAATAAATAAACTAAGAAAATAAAGTATTGGCACGTACAAAATAAAGGAACGTTTTTTTCAGGAACATTCTCGAAGTTTCTTGAAATCATCTGACAGCATTTTGGTCACAGGAAAAAACTGTACAACCGTCATTGTTGTCGTACTCATTCTGCAGAGATACCACCGCACGTGATAGTGAATCCTGAGATCCATCTGAGAAATGTTCCTTTAAAGACTAGAAGTAAGACTCTTTCTGCCATTTTAAGAGAGGTAGGAAGGTCCAAGAGTGTAATTTCGCACGTTTTAAGTTATGTAATGTAAACAAAACATATAAATCCCCGCATAACCACCGCCAGAGGTGCTTCTCTATGAAGGATCAATTGGAGACTGCAGCAGGAATTCTTTTGAAAAATTAAGACTAATAGTGGCAAAGAAGTGAGCCGTTTCACAGTGTCTCGTCACCTCAATGCATCTGGTTTAAAATCTCGTTCTACAGCAACCAAATGAACTATCAGTAAGAAGAACTATAAGGCAAGACTCGAATATGCCAAAGCTTAATGTTGTTTAGAGGGATGAAGATTGTTAGACGCGCTGCAGGCAACAGTCCTAAACCGAAATGTGTTAAAAGTCTGTCAAGCATGGAAGAGATAGCATTATGATATGGGGGATGTTTTCATCTGATGGAGTTAGTCCACTAGTCCGAATAAGTAGAACAGTAAATGCAAATGCGTACCTAAACCTCGTACAACAATATGTTATACCTTCACCCCGACCATCTTTGAACCAGCGAGCAGTATTTATGAAGGGTAACGCGCCATGCCATACTGCAAAGCGAATAAAATACTATCTCGAACAAGAAGATATCGAAGTAATGAAGTGAGCTGCTCAAAGCCCAGACCTGAATCCAAATGAGAACCTCTGGAAGGTCATTAGAGACAAAGTTAGAGATCAGCAGCCTTCAACTGTGACGGATTTATGGACGAACTTTTAAGATTTATCGTTGCCATATCTTGCTTTGTTTCTAGTGTATTTGCTTGCTAAGCAATTCTGTGAATGATTGTTTTCTTATTTTGTACTTGTCAATATTTTATTTTGTTAGTTTATTCAGTATAATTTCTTGAATATACGATTGTATCATAAGTAACATTCAGAAAATATATTAATTTCATGTCTTTTTTTTTACGCAGAAATTACATTTATCTACATGCATCATATTTTCTGAAAAAATCGTTCTCTTACTTTGCTCAAAAGTATACAAGGAGACTAGGAGGAACATGAGAGAATACGAGGATACTAAGAGGAGTATTGGTGGTTAACAAGAGGGAATGAAATCAGAAAACATCGTATTTACTTAAAACCTATGTCAATCACCATTAGTGCGATCTCAGGTTGGCATCTCACTCTCCCTGTCGCAACGCCCTCCTCCATCAGAATATTAAAAAAACAATAAGAGAAGTTCTCGTTCGCTCTTTGGCCATAATAAACGACAACAGGAGCATCCCTTTAACATATATATCTATATATTTTGTGTAAAATTATGTTTATAAATTATATATTAAACTAAGTAGATAACGTTCAGCTTGTAGATGACACCAAGCCGGCATCATCTTTTTTATCCTTAAGGATTTTCCAAAGTGGAAATTAACTGGAGCGAATGTTTCTCTCACCTCAATTTTGCTGATTCCTTTGACGCTCGGTCGGAACATTCTCACCATATTTTCTCCGTAGCGTTTGTAATAGTAGTATTTGGAGGCGCCTTCAAACTTATCCCTGTAGCATGAAAGCAGACGATGGAGGGGGTGACGAACAATCATGAATTTCGTTGTTCTTAGTGAGGTCTGTAAAAATGTTTGTATTTAATCCACTTCACTAATAAAGTCATTGAGGTAAGATCTACAGTCTAACGTGGGACCCGAACTAATGGCCAGTAGTTCGGGTAAGTGGAGTAGACTATCCACACATATGGTTTGATTTGATTCAGATCAGGAATGGCGTTTCCACTCTGATAGGCCGAAAACCACCTATAGTAATTTGCCCACAGTAGCCTCATATTCGTATTTATCTAGGTTATCACACGTTCGTTACAAGATGGCTTACATTTTAGATCAAAGTGGACTTATGTCATTGAGTTACCATTCGGGCTACTGCATAACGAAATCGAAATACTGGTTTCAATTGAAGAGAAATTAGGTCGCATCGTGTGTGGCTAATCGCTAAGTGGAGTTCAGATTCGGGTCGATTTCGTAAAAACAGCAATGTATTAACCAGTGGTTTGGATCCCTGTTTAAATTGCAGTTTCTCGTTTATTGAGCTAAGCGATTGAAGAACCATCAAAAGTGATAAAAGGCTAGATAATTATCGCGTGGGAAAACTCTTCCGTTTACAGTGAAGTTAAGGCACTGTGGGTCTAGTAAGTCGCTAGATGGATTCCCATTTTGGGTTGACTTTACAGCAGTTGGCAAATGCTGGAGACACCCGTGGTTTGGAACCCATCTTAAACTGTAGGTCTCAAGTGGGAAAAAAAGTGTCAAAATAGTGGAGATCGGTGATAAAACCTCTGTCAAATATTAATTATTAATTAGAGAAGAAAAAACAAAGAACAACATTAAGTTACCTGTGAAGCCGTCTTGGGGCTGACTCTATGGAAGACGTTAGTGACTTGTTTCTGAAGTTTCCCTTTCATGTTATCATTCCAGGCACCTTTCATGGTGAGGAGATTCACTAGCCAAGAAGTACTGGCAGCTTTGTAGATGGGGCAAAAGGCTAGGCTATATTGTCTGTAGAGAAAGATTAGCTCTTCTAAACTACTGTATTTACTATTTTTCTCAAAATATTGAGCAGAGAAGACACGTAAGTAAGAAATATCGAACTGTACCACACCATATGATCTTATATATATATATATATATATATATATATATATATATATATATATATATATATATATATATATATATATATATACATATATATATGAGAAACTCACGAAGTAGCGCGTGAGTAGAATAATGAATGCAAAATATCCCACAGGAAAATGAAAGGCGGATTCCAAGTACTTCCGAACTTGGAAGATATTTGGAAGCCGCCTTTCATTTTTCTGTGGGAGTTTTTGCATATATATATATATACATATATATATATATATATATATATATATATATATATATATATATATATATATGAATATAGGAAAAGTTATCTACCATCTACAAGATGTACTAAAAAGGACAGAAGAATAGAAAGTTGCCAAAGGAAATTGATCATGGCGAAATATACCATGGTCTTCAACAAAATTTGCATTCAAGAAAGACTGCTACCCATTTACACTAATATATATATATATATATATATATATATATATATATATATATATATATATATATATATATATATATATATATATTAAATTTAAATATTTTGAGTCACATTTTATGGCACTGTTTAATAACTCATTAGAAACAACCAAATAACCCATGGGACAAGATCTTATTTATTACCGAAAGTTCCTAAATGACATTTAAATCCTATCGAATGCTACAAGTCCCGTTGTGAGCTACGGGTGAAGGAAAGTTAAGTAGCCACAATGGTATGCTTAGTCGCCGGATGGGGTCAAGATTTGGATCGACTTTGTTGCAGCTGGCATATAGTGCAATGACCCATGGTTCGAATTCAAACTTAAAATGTAAGTTCAGCTGACTTTTATGGGTTTAATGTTTGTATTTCACCAATTATGATCTTAATTCTCTTCCTTTCTCCATTGGATTAGCCTCGAATGGATTTCTTTTTAGGAGCCAATGTAGCGACTGCCGACTTGAGCATAATTCGCCGTAATCACGACAGACTAAGAAAAGGAAAACGGCAACATTCACGCTCCGGCGTCGAGGGTAGGCCAGCCTCCCACCGGCGCTGAAACGAGCAACCTACAAAAAAACAACCTAAACAAAAAACAGTTAAATAAATTGGAGGAGGCCAGCCTCCTCCAAAAAGTCACAAAGTTCACAAGTCAGTGTGAACGAACCCGCCCCGAGTACAAGGGACAAGCAGTAGCGACCTCGCTAATCCAGGTACCGGGACAGGTAGCGTGCGCGAAGATGACCCAGAGTGAGAAATTCAACAAGAATGTGCTGAACAGTCTGGGGGACAACGCACTCATCACACTATGGTGCAGGCGAGCGTTCCATCAAATGGTGGTGAGTCCCGTGAGTGTGTCGCCGCGGCATTGGGGGGAAATGTGGGTAGGTCCATGGGAACAGTCGCGGCGCAATGGCACGCAACTTTCCTCCCCTCGACCGTCTCCTTTCTTCTTTGTCAAACAACCCTGAGAGCTGCCCATATTCCTGCCATGTAATCAATGTGAGGAAGAGCGAAACGCTGGTCTAGTCAACCAGTCCTCGCGGATTCATTGGTGCCCTCATTGGCGCGCTCATTTCCCTCAATTCCTACATTTCCAGGAACCCAGCAGAAGATAATCTCGACATCCGCCCTGCTCGCCAAAACCTTGACGTCACGAATATCGCGAACCAGGGGATGTGGAGATTCTTTCGATCCGAGGGCACTTCTGGACCCCTCTTTTAACTTGGAGCCATCCGTATACACTGGCACGGTTCCAGCGTGGCACGAAGTGTGCTCCAAAAAGGACAAACACAATACTTTCGGCTCTGTAGAAGCTTTGGGGGCCGAGGCGTGGTGACAAATGGTCAATGGTGCTACCCTCCAGGGTGGTATCCTGGACAGAACCAGGGGCGCTTCCCGCCTGAGAGCTATACCTAGCTCTCGAAGGATTTTACTGGCCATAAACCCGAAGGGCTTAGGCTAAGACTGGCCTCTTTTGGTCGTATAGACACTGTCGAGATCATCTGCGAATGCAATTAGAGATGTTGGCGGCTGAAGGAGGCACCGGATGTCAGGTGAAGGCCGGTGTGGTGGATCGAGTCCACCTTCCGTAATACTCGCTCGGCTGCAGATCCATAAAACTCGCATCCGTACTCGAGCTTCGAACGAGCAAAGGATCGATCAAAAAGTAAGGCAGTAGCCCTATCGGCGTCCCAGGCGCTTAATACATGGCGCGGGTACAAGAGACCCTAAGGCTGTAATTATGAGCCTCCTAAGTGAGGCGTCGGTCAAGAAAACGGTGCGAGTCCACCACTTTCAGGGGCACTTCATTTAGAAAGAATTCTGGGTCAGGGTGGAGCCGCGGATGGCGGCAGAAGTGCACCAACTTAGTCTCTTGGACAAGGAAAACCGAAGACTGTGCACTTCGGTATAGCGAGAGACGCGGTTCAATGCCTGTTGGAGTCTATGCTCCAGAGTTGGCATCTGGGCCGCGCCAAAAGAGATCGAAAGGTTGTCCACGTAGAGCGTAGCGCGAACATCTTCCGGCAGCACCGAGGTGATGCCGTTGATGCCTAGGTCAAAGAGTGTGACAGTGAGAACACTTCCCTGAGGGACACCCTCTTCTTGCTCTATTGGGGCGCAGAGGGCTCCCCCTACCCAGACACGGAATCGACAATCTCGCAAAAAATCAAATATAAAGATTGCGGGGCGTCCCCTCGCCCCCATGGTGTGGAGACTCTCCATGATACCGTAGCGCCTTCTCCAGATCGAAAACACCGTGGCGAGTTCTGTCTACGAAGGAAGGCCTCGTAGACGGCATTTCCAGTCAGAGCAGAGCATCCGACCTGAAGTTGAACCTGCGGAAGCCGGACTGTGCAGAAGAAAGATGGTTAATCTCATATTCATCAATTTATCCATTAACTTGCACACGCTCGAGTTATAGAGATTGGGCAGAAACCATTCGGGATAAAGTGATCTCTCCCCGGTTTGCGAAATGCGAGCACAGTAGCGATTCGCCCGGAGTCTGGGAAGATACCCTCTACCCAGATGTTTTTTATCAAATCTAACAGAAATGCCATGCCTTGCTCACTCAGGTGTCGAAGCATGGCATACGGGACATTGTCCGGACCTATGGCGGTGTCCGCGCACAAAGCAAGAAAGGAACTCAACCCACTCGATGTAAAAATGTCGTTGAAAGGCTCTCTCCTTCTGGAGTTAAAGTCCGGTTGGTGGGTATCAGCGATATCACGCCAAGAATTGAATGCTAACGGAGCATACCGGCTAGATAATGCTAAGAAAGTGGTCGCGAAAGACTACGAAACGGACGCGGGGTCCCAAATTGGGGTCATATTCACTGAAGAACGGGAGGGTAGTCCTGCGAGAACCTGCCCTGAATCCTTTTTACTCGCTTCCACATCTTTGCTAGAGGAATCTTCCCGTTAAGTGAAGACACGTATGCCCGCCAAGTAAAGCGGCGGACATGTTCCAAAATATACCGGAACATAGCCCTATCCCAACGAAATTCACCAACAGTGGAATCGTTCAGGTGGCGCTTATAGCGCATGTATACATAACGCTTATGTTTGAGGGCCGTCTCACACTCCGCTGACCACCACGGGAATGGCGGCGTGCAAAACGGCCAGACGTTCTAGGAATAGTAGTTAGGTCCACGGCGATAAGGTTGCCAAAGAAGAACTCAACGGCCTCATCAACCGACCTAAACTCCTCAAGTGAGATGGAGAAAGCAGTCATTTCCTGAAATACCGACCACCGCACCAAGGGGGCGGGAAAATTAAGCGTAAACTCATTCACATTTAGGACACCTATCTCTAGCTCGTCGATCAGGTCGGCTAGGACTTGACCCCGGAGATTAATCGAGCAGTCTCCCCATATGAGGTGTCTACTGTTCAGATCTCAGAGCAAGAGAAAGGGCCTCGGCAACTGTGCCACGACGCCGCGGAATTCCCACGCGTCGAAGTCGGTTGACGGTGAAATGTACGCGGAAATAACAGTATACCTCCTATCCAGGTGCAACTGCACAGCTACTGGCTGATAGAGAAGAACGGAGGCATCATGCCGGGTGTAAATCTCGCATCCACCTGCCCGGGCCCCATCCCGTAGTGGTGGGGTCACCAAACCCTTATACCCCGGGAGGGTTGAAGGGAGCATGCGCCCAACATGGTCTCCTGCAAAAAGATAGATAACGGGGAACGGGATGAGACGCCCCTCCGCAACTCTTCCCAGATGGCTCGAACTCCACGGTAATTCTATTGAAGGAATATTCCCTACAATCCTAGTTTGGAGGAGATGCGGGGGCCCTCTTCGAAGAGAAGAACCTCACGGGAATGGCCGTACGCTTTCCGGAGGCAGAACTCCGGGCGCTTTTGGCTGGACAAACGCTAAAGGCGCTGTCGTCTTCGAGGACTTATTGGAGGAGGTTGGGCTCCCCATGTGAGTCTTTTTCTCCCTCCACCTCAAAACCCTAGGTCAGAGGGGTGGCTTCGGTGGCGGGGGTCCCTCTTTTGTATGACCCACCGTCTCCGAGCCACCTAGCCCACCACTGGATGTGGGCGAAAGAGCCGAAGCTCCTTTAGTGCTGTCTTCCTTTTGGAGGGCAGCCTTAGGAACCCCAGAAGATGGCCTCATGACCATCTTCAGAGATGTTGCCTCCTGTAAGTCTAGCGACTCGGTGGATGCGCGCAGCCGTTTCGCCTTACGGCAAACAGTCACGCTGTGGAAAGGGAAGGGAGCCCTGGTTTTAGCTGGGGCTGTGTGTAAATCCTTTGTGCCTCCAACTTTACCAGGGGAACGCCCGGGGTGAGTAGAACCCGCAGAAGGCTTCCGAATCGGCGCGGAAACGATCGTGCTCGTAGGCCTGTAGGGGCCAGGAGCAGAGGGTCTCTTTCTTAATATTGAGGCATAGGATGTACCAGGCAGCACTAGGTACGTCAGGATCAAGTCCTTAGCCTCGCAAAATGAGAGACGATCCTGTGCCTGAACAGCCAGGATTTCCTTCTCAAGGAAATATGCACCACAATGCTTCGAAGAACCGGGGTGCAGCTATCTGCAATTGACGCACTTGGTCACACACGATTGGAGCAACTTACACAGACTTCGGGTAATCCCGACTTTGCACGTCTACACGAGCGATTAACATGGCCTAAGCGGTGGCAGTAGTAGCATCTCCGCGGCAGTGGCACGAATGCCTTCACGCAGTAGCGATACCAACGAGCACGCACCGACTCAGGGAGCTTGTCACAGTCGAACGTGACGAAGAGTGTAGGAGTGGGTCTCGATGCACCTCTCTGTTTTCTCATCACACACTCGACCTTGACCACCCCATGGTTGGCCAGTTCTAAAGTGATGTCATATATAGAGTAGTCCACGAGTAACCTCGCATAAACTACTCCTTTCCCGAATTCATGGTAGAGTGCGGCGTCACACTCAAAGGCGTGCCATCAAGTGTCCGAAGGGTACTAATCATGGCCACCTCGGAGTGTTTCGACGCATTCGCCAAAAGGCTCCCGTCCGAGAAACTGGTCACCTTCGGCTCTGTACCAATCACACTACCTAAATCTCTTCTCTGATGGATCATTTTGTCCTTAGCCAACATGCTGCCAACAGTGAAGCGAATAACAATGAAGCGTTTGAAGCCAGCGGTCTCGAAAACGCTAGGTAGCCTCTGAATGAGGGGCCCCGACGTAATCGAGGCTCCGCTCTTCACAGTTCTGGTCTTCGTCTTGCACTCTCCACCCAGGGAAGCAACGGGGCCAGATGTGCCGATCTCTGCTTGCTCGCTTGCCAAAACGGCAGCATACCCGTTCATCCCCGCGGCACCCGCGGAAAGAGAGGAGCTCTTAGTCTCTTTAGTCCTTTTCGTGGTATTTTTCTTTTTATGAGAGGAGGGCGGAGAATGAACCCTCTTCCTCTCCCTCCGCCGGTAGGAGCCCACATGCCAGATGGAACGGCCTCAGTAAGATACTTTTCCGAGACGGAGAAAGTCTTGGCTGTCATATGGGCACCAGCCGGAGGAGGAGATCCCTCCTCTCATTGTAAAGCCTTGGAAACCCGAGCCGTGTGAGGAGGACCTTACACATGGGAGGACTCGGGTTCGGTGCTTGGCACCGAGCCCCGGTTCGTCCTTATGGAATGTCCTGCCTCCTGGGGTTGGGTTGCCTCAGGGACCATTATCATCTCAAGGGTGAACTTCCATGTACCCCCCCCCCCACCCGCGGACATCACAGGTCCCATTGGTCTTTGGTTGGGGAAGAGAGGGGGGGGCACGTACGGTGACCCCTTCTAAATTCAAAATGCGAGCCCGCAGGTATTTAGAGGGAAGAGACGGACGGACGCTGTCTTCCCTCCTTCCCCTAAGGGACCTATCATGCCGCTCTTACCGGGAGCGGTCAATTATGGGCTGCATGTTTTTTTTAGCAGTCGCCTTAGAAAGTAAAGGGGAAACTGCCGCTGTAAAGACGGAGGCACCCGAGGGCACATCCAGAGAAGGGGTTGAGGGGGAGTCCCCTACAGCCGTAGGCAAAGGAGAGAAGTAAGCCTCATCTCATGTTGAAGAGTTTTGGAGGGTCGCCTGCGAAAACTCAAGGGGAGGAACCTCCATTTTGTGGGTGGAGCTGTCCGAAGGCGGCTCCGACGATGGTAAAGGAAGAGTTAATGGGGGTTTTGAAGAGTCTTCATCATTGGGCATGGTGACCTTATTTTAAATACGGAAAGCAAACGCTAATCATTCCGCGCAGTAACCCGCTCTGCTAGTGGTGAGTACGAGGCCGGCAGGGTTATCTGCCGCCATTTGGGGCCACTCCTCTCGCCTAGTTGCTTGGCAGCCCATCAGCATGGCGGCTCCACCTTGGGCTCGGTGTAAAATCGATAGAGATTTGAATGAGAAAGAAATGGAATGTGGAGAAGGTGTGGGTGAGGATGAAGCAGTTTGTTAAAAACCCACCACCCTAACTGAAGCTCATGGATGAGGGGGCATTGTCCCCTCCCCTCAGACCCGATCCGGGATGGATGAATTAGAGGAAGCTGGTCGGCGTCTACCCTGTGAAATTAGAGGCCGACCAGAGAGAGTTGTAGGAGAGGTTGTAGGGAAAGTGAGAAAGTAGGGTAGAAATATGGGCTGTCTGAAAGAATGAGGAGAGGCTAAGCTGTGACCGGACGGGGCGCTGAGTTCCATCAGCAGGGCCCTAGGAAGGCAAATCGCCGTGCTCCTTACGGGAAACCTCGAATGGAGCTTAGGTATTTTGTTGGTCTGTAGTTTTGTAATTATTAATTAGTTTAAGGTAGCTTAGGCTAGGTGACTATGGTTTACTACTTAAAAAAAAACAATTTAACCTAACGCAGCACTAAACTAATTAACATGTAAAAATCCCAATGGTAAAGAAACCCATAAAAGTCAACTGATTCAACTGAAAATACCATCTGAGAAAAGTTGTCCTCGAGGCAAATAAGGGGCAAAACTCGTACGCCTTTATTCCCATAAACTCAAAGGCTACTGAGCACCTTTGAATGGTAACTAAACTGAGTTCCTTTAGTTTTCCGATGAAAATATTAATTAAGGTAACTAATCCCTTAAACTATCAATGCATATCATATTTAATATGATCGAAGTAAAATTAATATTAGATACTCAATCTTCTGATTAAAATTTTAGAGGCTTTCAATTTATTACGCTGCTTAACCAATAATAGGGAGTAAACAAGAATTTAGGTGATGTAGCATTTTTATTTGAATGTATGAGTTTTCGCATTTACTAATACTTAAACTGGGTAAGCCATCTTGGACTGAATAAAAATACAAGTTATTTGGGTCATTAAACAAAATAAAACAAGTAAAAAATGGTAGAAGGGAGAAAAAGTCACAATCAACCTCCTAAAATAAGTTTTTGGTTCTCTAGTTTGATTTCAATTCGGAGCTGAGTACAAAGTAATGAGCCAATGTTAAATCCATCTAGGTCATAAGTTTGCCTTAGAACTCATTATTACTTCTATTCTACACGAAATGCAGTACTTCAACCTTTGAAAAGCGCCTTTAAGTAAGACATTTGTAGCGTTATAAAGTTTGCCGCAAGGATTCAAACACCCCTTCCAGCTTTCGTTCCAGTTCTTCACTTATTATTACTTTACAATTGAGAAACGAAAGGAAATGCATTATCATCAATGTCCGTACACAAGGGAGAAAGAATGCGGGAATGTACTGGTATATTAATACACGAATAAGAACAGTTGAGGATGAAAACCTCATCCTATAGAATGGGCGATACTGGTCCATTCTTCTAATAACAGTGCCTTATCCACTTATTCATCATTCTTGAGACTGCTGGAGTCAGCATACAAATATGAGTCGCTGTCCTCATGCACTGTCATTGTATCGTACACAACTACATCTTCTCAGGGCATCAAACGATCTTCTGTCTCTTTACTAAACAATAGTACTACTTTTCCCACATGTTTTGCTTCCACTATTTCCTTCTTGGCCTACATTTTGTCTCGCGTTAACGACGATCTCTATTGCAACCGGTTACTTTCTCGTCACTTTCATTCACAACACCTATACTCGCATTCCAGATCTCTTTAAGATACGTGGTAATACGCAAAGACCCCCACACAAGGGATAATACAACGTTACTTTCCGCGTCTTCTTCTTCCGTATTTTTAAGAAAAGTTTCACTGCAAATATGATGAGAAATAAAAAAAAAGAAACAGTTCATAGAAGAAAACTCCGATCGAGATCGCCACATCCTTTTAGACTAAAACTCCACTAAAACTTCTATAATTCTGGTGTGTCTCATTTTTTTTTTAATAGTTTTTACGCACAGTCCTTATTTAGGCTCAGTGCGCTGAAAGAAAGAAGGAGAAGAGGCTAAGCTGGGTCCGGACGGGGCGCTGAGTCCCGTCAGCACGGCGGCCAGGAAGGCAAATCGCCGCTCCCCTTACGGGCGGGTGTGTCTCAACGACACACCAGAATTATAGAATTAACGATATATCATGAATACACTTTGTATTTAGAATGCTAGTATGAGTTTAATGTAGAAAATAGCTACACCTGTTACTTGGAAGAGTAGCACGTCTTCCCAGCACCCACAATTTAGTCGCGTGCGAGTCAGGTCGCGAGCGACGCTACATCTCAATTTGAGGGTCGGTCGGTCCCATTTTGCTTTTTTGTTTTGTTTTTGTGATAACATTGTAACTATTGGGCCGATTCTAACGAAATTTGAAAACTTATGTTGTTTAACATTCTCTTTCGAATGGTATAATTGCTAAAGTCCTCCCGAGGTTAGCCCGGTAATTATTTCGTTTTGGCAATGACATCATAACTATTTGGCCGATTCTAACGAAATTTAAAACCATTATGTCGTTTTACATTCTCTTTCAAATGCTAGTCTAGATTTTACTTTGGGTGAATTTCTTCGAGCTAGAGCTAGGTTCCGATATGTTTTCGAAGGACGCCTGATGATCATCTTGGTTGGCAAACGTGTCTTCATTTAACGAGAAAACCTCTCTAACAGATATATTGGAAGATAGTCAAAAGGACACAGGGCAATTTCTCGCAGGGTCTAATTCCCGTTTTACATGGGGAAGGCAACACAATATCGGATCCTGCGTCCGTATAGGACTCCTTCGCGACGCTTCTCCACATTATCTTGCCAGGAGGCTACTCCTCCACCATTAATTGCACGTCGTGAGGTCAGTGAAGACCGTTGACTGGTCTTTACCTTGAGATGCAGAGAACCATTCAACGACATGTTCAATCTTAGTGAGATGCGTTCAACTCTCGCTAAAGGTGAGTGTTTGTCACTTCAGTATTTTGCCCACTACATTACAAAACATTTCGAAAACATTGTTCTATTTTAAATGATGCAAAGGCTTCGCTTGTTCAAAAAGGATTAGACAGCCATCGAGTCATGATTTGATTGGTCATTGAAGAAGGAAATAAAAACAAGTAAGGCAGTGCTTAATAAGTAAATAAAAATTAAGGTTACACACCCCTCCCGAGGTAGGTAACTCCCACCCATTTTCACCTCCTCTAACTTAATCTTTTATATCAAATTAAACGGATTGTTGTTAGATTGTAAACGTTGCCATCTTGTCTTCCTTCCTAATCCTCCCTCAGCCCCGCTGAAATCCCTACATTCTGGCTCTCCCCAATTACTGCTTGTTCTTCGTAGTCGTGTTTCTGCGTGGATAGTTGTGCTTTCTCGATTTTCACTCTTAATGTGTAGATTCTCTATATTTGCTCCCAGAATGTGGAATAAGCTTCCTCCTGATATCGACTACTCCTACTACTTCGGTGTTTTTTAAACTTGCCATGATCCACTTTTTTTCAAGCTTATTCTTATTAAGTAGAAAGGCGCTCTATGAAGGCCTTGGCCTAAAAGAGCGACTTACAAGTATGGATATTGATTGAATGATTATCTTCCTTTTTACTTTGATATGACTGCTCCTCCTTAATCCATTTTCGCTCGGGAAAGACATTTTTAATTTTTCACACATTTATCTCTTTCTATGGTTGTTTTATGTTAAATACCAAAGGACTTGAATGTATGAACCTGATGCAACTAAAAACAACTCCAAATCGCCAGTGATTCATAACGAAACGCTCGCGGAGTGATACAGAAGAACCAGTGATTCGAGGAGAGAAGACGCATTCGCTGTTGTGGTCTGCTGCTCACAAACTTTCTCGCTTGTGCTCATGACCCTATGAGTTCACACACATTAAACACACAAAGAAACTCTCTCGCCGTGCACTCTCCCTCTCTCTTTCTCTCTCTATCTCAATGGCTGAGATTGCCATTGGAGAGCAGCTTATAAGCCTATCGTTCGATCTCTAATATTGTGGTATTGCAATTGTATATAACGCGGTGCCCTATTTTGATTGGCTATATCACGACAAGAAAAATAAATATGGCCCTAATCTATACAGTATTAGTCAAATCTTCCCATAAAACATGGACTACTTATTGAGTACACAAGTGAATTCAATGTGTCTTTTCTCAATAAATTTAAAATATTTGTCGTACTTTCCCAACACCCTGAAGAATTCAATGACTTACCTATCTATAACAAATGAATTGACAGTTTGAGGCTGAAAGAGGTTTGAATTTGAATTGCTCGCTTTGGTTTTCCACGAGCAGTATTCTTTCTCAGACATCAACCGATCATCTTGAGATTTTAAAAACTTCACAATTTCCTGTACCAAAGAAATGTTTATTATTCAGTAAATTTGATCATTATTAAGTTAATTGGGGGAGGTGTAAAAACCAAGAAGGGTCAAGTGACCGAAATGAATGAAGGACCCTCTCCTAACCGTTGACAATTTGTCCGGTGAGATAAGATAAGACACCTGACATGGAAAAAACGCTTATCAAACTACAATCCTAACTCCACTGCTGTAATCGGTGTGGGACGCCATCCCTCCACCCGATTTTACTCCACGTTTGTCCTCTTCTCGTGCGCCGGTGCGGCTCCCGGCTCTTATTATTATTTCTGATAATGATAATCTTAATGGGATTGCAAGGAATGCAATCGAGGGTGTAAATGTGAAAGGGTCAGGTGAAAGGGTGGAGATACGATGTTCATGATATCAGAGGGAGATTAAATACGTGATTAAATAAAGGGAGCGATTAAAGTGTGGAAGTTTGAGGGAAAGTACGGATGAAAAAAGACAAACACTAAGTAGAGAAGATATAGAACCCAGAAATATGGTGAAGAGATAGATGGAAGAGAAATTGATTGATGAATTGAGAGATCGATTGATTGAATGATTGAGAGAGATTGATTAAAAGAAGGAGAGAGAGAGACAGGGAAGACGGGATGAAGGGGGTAAGATAGGGGAAATACGGGGAGAGAATGAAAGAGAAAGGGCGAGGAAGGGGAAGAGAGAGGGGAAGGGGAGAAATAAAGAGCGAGGGGAAGAGACAGGGGTAGAGAGAAGGGGAAAAGGGTAGAGTTGGGGAGAGTAGGGAAGGAGGCGCACTTGGAAGAGTGGAGAGAGGGAGAAAGGAGGTAGGGGAAGAAAATGAAGGAAGAGGGGTGGGGAAAGGGAAGGGGAAAAGGGGAACATGGAAAGAGAAAGAAAAGGGTAACGGGAAAGGGAGAAGGGAGAAAAGCGTGATGAAAGAATGGAGGAGAAATAGGATATTGGAAATGGAGAAAAGAGAAAAGGGAGGAAGAAGGAAAAAGGGAACAGAGGGAAGGTGGAAAAGCGTAATAAATGGGTGAATTTGGAAAGAGGAAAGGGATGGGAGAAGGGGAAGGGGATGGGAAGAAGGAAAAGAGAGGAAGGGGGAAATAAGGAAACGGGCTAAGGGGAGAAAGGGAGAGAAGGGGAGAAAGAGCCCCAAAAGAGGTTAAAGCCAACTTCAAACACTGGAATTCCTTTACATTATATTTACAAACCCCACTTTGAACTCGAACACAAGCTCTTTTCCACTATTACTACACCTATAAATACCCATGAACCACACACGCACAAACCACTCCCACCAAACCAACCCATATCGCTTCCATGTTTTTCTTCTTATCTCCCTTTTGTACAGCGAAGACGCTGCACAATAAACACATATTTGCCATTCGCTGTCCGTTAAAACGCCGGCATTTTCATATTTCAAATTTCCTAAGTATTTATGTGCAATTTCTTACTTAAAAGTCCATTAAAACAGATTCCCTTATACTCAAGTTAAATACTCCACCTCTGCTGCTTTAGATTTTCCATATGATTTTTTTATAATCTGCTAATATTCTACAAATTTCTCACGTATGTATATTTATAATTTTAGGCTCTTGAAAATGGGTTCCTACTCGAAACCCATTATATATATATATATATATATATATATATATATATATATATATATATATATATATATATATATATATATATATATATATATATATATATAAATATATATAAATTATGAACAATAATGTAATAATGTGCCAAGAACTGAACCCTGAGGAACTCTGCTGGTAACTGCTGCCCATTCCGAGTTTATCACATTTCTGACTACTCGTTGCGAGTGATCAGGGAGCTAGTGTTTTATCCATTTAAGAATTTTTGCCCTTATTCTGTGTGCTTTAAGGTTAATAAGAGCTTTTAATGCAGTACTGTATCAATCGCTTCGTTAAAGTCGAGGTAAATTATGTCTGTTATTATCGTAGGTGGAAATATTTTGCTGAAAGAATTCTAAGAGATATGTTAGACAGGATCTTCCGTTTCTAAAACCATGCAGAATTTTCGAGATTAAGTTATTAACAAAGGTGAGCTACCACCCTGTTTCCGATTATCTAAGATTTTACCCATAATTACCAACGTTAGGCTAATAGGACGAAAGTTGTTGGGATCAGATTTCTCCACCTTTTTTTAAAGATCTGCGTCTTATTAGCTCTTTTGAACTCTATTTGGATTATTATCTCATATATATATATATATATATATATATATATATATATATATATATATATATAACAATTAAAGATAATGCTCAGAGGTTTTACTAGTTCGCTTTTTAATTGACTAAGATGTGTCGGGCATACAGAGTCTTGTTCGGTTGCCTTCGATTGTTTCATTTTATTTATATAAGTAGTAAACAGTACTCGCTTATATTCGCTTAAAACGATTCCTTCACATAATGGGTTTAGCTGCGTCCTGTTCCCAACAGTAAAACCGCATACAAAACGATCATTAAGTAGCCCACCAGTTTTTAGTCGCGTGCGAGTCTAGTAGAGAGCGACTCTACATCTCACTATGTCGGTCGGTCGGTCCCCGTTTATGTTGTATTTTTGTCATAAAAAAACAACAAATTTTGTACTAATAAAATTTGAAACCCTCTTTGGAATGATATAATTGCCAAAGTCCTCCCAACATTAGCCCGACAATTATTTTATTTTGGCAATAACATCATAACTATTCGGCCGATTCTAACGAAATTTGAAATCCTTATTTTGTTTTATTTTCTCTTTCGAATGATATAATTGCCAAAGTCCTCCCGAGGTTAGTTCGGAAATTATTTTGTTTTGGCAATAATATCATAACTTTTCGGCCTATATTCTGTTAGACTAGACTAGGCTATAATATACTATACTCTGCTAGGCAAGCCTAGAATAGGATATACTAGGATATTATAGGCTAGATTATACTATACTAAGCTATACTAAGATATAATGTACAATGGTAAAATATACTATGCTAATTTAGGCTATAATATGCTATGATACGATAGCATATAGTACATCTGTTTAGGATAGACAATAATAAGTTATGCTTGACTAGGGTATAATACTATAGTATATGTTATACATGTCTAGGATAGCTAATGCTAGGCTAGGTTATGCTATGCTATGCTAGGCTAAGCTATACTATGCTAGGCAGGGCATGGAAGGCTATACTAGGCTAGGCTACGCTATGGTATGCTAGGTTAGGCTATGATATACTAAGTTATGCTACAATAGTCTAGTCTTCGCTATACCAGGCTAGGATAAGCGAGACTTTGCTAGGCTAGGCTAGGCTATGTTCTGCATGCTATGCAAGCCTAGGATAAGATCTAATAGTGTAGTCTAGGCTATACTATGATATACTGTACTATACTAACTAGGCTTGGGTAGGGTAGGGTAAGGTAGGTTATGATATACTATATTAGGCTATGCTAGTCTAGACTAGAATATGCAAACTAGGCTCGGATAGGATAGAATTTACTAGGGTAGGCTCCAGTGAACTAAGCTAAGATAGGCTGTAGGGGTGCGAAAATTGTATCAGAGAAAAATTCCTTCCAACTCGATAATATAAATAGCCCATTAAATTACCAACTCAAAACGGACTCCGCCGTAGCGTAATGGCTAAGAGCATAGGCGTTTCGATCTAAAGGTACCGCGTTCGAAACTCAAAGTCTACATTTATGAAGAAATCTCCAGAAGAAAACGAAAATCAAGGAAAACACTTTAAAGACAACTCAACTAGAATCAAGAAGACTCAAGATAAAATGGATCGCCTCATGAAAGAAAAACGGAAGAAAACGACTTCAAGCACTAACTTTGCAAGAATCAAGAAGGAATCATCAACTCAAGATAAATTGGAATAAACTGAAGATGCATCAACTCAAGAAAGAAATCGAAGATTAAAAACTAACCCAGCCAACAAGAATATTAAGTCAAGATAAATAAAAAATAAAAATAAAATAAGGAACGCCACCCCCATAAGCCTATACTAGACTATGGTAAGCTAAGCTAGGCTAGACTAAGTTTTAATATACAATTGTAGGATGGGCTAATCTAGGCTAGGTTATACTCTGCTAGGCAGGCTAGTCTATACTTTGATAATCTAGGCTAGGCTAGGATAAACTGTGATAGACTCAGCTATACTATACTAAGTTAGCTTATTCTAATATATAATATGCTAGGCACAAGGGTATGCTTTGCTATGCAAGGCTATGCTCGACTATACTACGCTAGACTAGGCTAGATTATAGTGTACTATGATAAGCTAACATAGTTATTGCTTAAAATTCGTTTTCTATGTTAGTTTTATCCAATGGGGAGACCATTTAAAATTACTAAATTAACTTTAGTAACAAAAATATGTAGAGAAGTATAGGTAGCGTTATCAGGATATTAAAGGAATAGATAAAAAGACGAAGGGTTGAAGAACAAAATAGATTGACAGAAGGGAACTATATATTGGTAAAGTTTTGAGCTGAATATTTCATATAGATATAGTTATTGTTGGTGACTTTAATTTTAATTCTGTGGACTGGGAAAATATGATAGGAAGGGATAGAGCAAGTTCTAAGTTTATAGAATGCTTTGAGGATAATTTTTTGACTCAATTTCTTAATAAGACAATATATTAGATCTGATTCTTTCAAATTATGATCACTTGGTTCAGGAATTGACTATCGGGGAAGTATTGAGAAATAGTAATCATCAGATGGTCCGTTTTAACTTGGGAATAGCGAAAGGTAGAACATCAACAAACTCCACAAAAACTCCAAATTTTTATAGGTGCGATTACAATAAATTACGCAACTTGCCAAATCAGATTAGATGGGATATAGAATTCAGGGGAAATGATACTTATGAGATCTGGAACAATTTTAAGACTATATTAAACATAGTGCCGGAGCGGTGTATTCCAATGAAGGCTATTTGGAAGAAATACAGGAAGCCATTGTGGTAGAATCAGGCGATAGCTAGGAAAATTTCTGAGAAGAAAAGGGCATACCAAAGATTACAGAGATACAGTACTTTTAACAATTTAAGGAGACACCACATTCATTTTTTCAACTTTTTACTACGTTAGACTATCATATAGGAAATTAAAGCTGATTAAAAGCCCTTTTATTCCTCCAAAATCATGATAACCTACTGCGCCGTTTTTGAGATACAGGGTGTTCTTTTAGACCCCCCCCCCCTTTAAACCTGATATCATATAAATGGCTATAAAATTACTATAAATTAAGCATTCGAACTCAATTCACGGGGAAAATATGCACATATGAATAATTTATCATTTGAAATCAGTTTTCTTTAGTTCCATTCAAATTTGTGTTAATGGTGGACTAAAACATATATTTTTCGGACAAGGTCAACTATAGGTTTTGTTCTCAATTGGAAAGTGGGTGTGAGGTGAATAGTAGTGGTGTTCTGAATGCCCTGGAATTTAGTTCAATCTATATTCGAATGATGCTAAAAATATAAACTAGTTCTCAGGCGCCGTATTTTTAGCAAATTTATAAAATCGCGCGGTATAGATTCGCGTTTTGTTTACAAATCAACTTTAAAAATTTACGGAGAATTTCCACGAATGTATAAAATTTGCATTATCATAATTTTCACTATGTTCTAGTCATGCTGCTGAAACAAAATATTTATTATAAAAAAGTGCATAAAGTTAGCAATTAAATGATATAAAAATCAATGGTGTATTTTTTTTACAAATTAACTTTAAATATCTAAGAAAGTTTTTCTACGAATGTATACAATCTTTAATTATCTTAATTTCCACTATGCTATAGTCATGTTACTAAAAAAATAATTATACCCTAAAAAAGTGCAGAAAATTTGCAATAAAATGATATACAAAACCAAGAAATGCAAATTTTGAACGAAAGAATTTGAAAAGTGACTAATGAAAAATATGTGCTATCCCCTTAAATAATTATAGGCTGACCAGAAATGAGCTAAAGTGCGGCAGAAATTAATTTAGTTCAAAATAATAATAAAGATCTAAGAAAATTCTTTAGCTATTATAGAATTAATAACAAATTGAACAGTGATAAAATAGGGCCTATTAGATATGAAGGGGTTTTGGAAGAATCTGATGAGGAAATAGTAGAGGTTCTTAATGATAAGGTTCTTTTGATAAAGTTCCACATAGGAGACTAGTTCACAAATTAAAAATGCATGTGATATGTGGTAAAGTTTTAAATTGGTTAGCTGAATGGCTGAAAAACAGGAAACAGAGAGTTGCGCTGAATGGGTTGAGGTCACAGTGGAGGGACGTCATCAGTGGTCTACCTCAGGGATCCGTTCTAGGCTCTTTATTATTCATAGTTTATATACATGATCGGGTAGCTTTAATGTGCAGAGTGACTTAAATAAGTTATTAGCTTGGGCTCAGAAGTGGCAGATGACTTTTAACCTTAAAAAATGCAGTTCTTAACATGGGAAGGGATAATAGGAAATTTAGCTATGAAATGGATGGGAATTGGCTGAATTCAGTTGAGGATGAGAAGGTCTTAGGCGTAGTAGTAGATAGGTTACTGGAATTTTCGAAGCAGTGCATTCAGGCAAAAAAAAGAGCAATTAGGTTGCTAGGATACATTAAAAGGAATGCTAGCTACAATAGTAAAGAGGTTATCCTTAAACTCTACAACTCTTATATCAGGACACATTTAGAGTACTTTATACAAGTATGGTCACCACATCTTAGACATGATATCAACCTGCTAGAGTAAATACAAAGGAGTGCAACAAAAATAATACTTTCCCTGAAACACCTTGAATATGAAGATAGACTGAAGGTATTAAATATGTTCTCATTTGAGAGATGTGTAAGGGACGATATGATTGAGCTTCTTAAAATCTGTTCTAGGATGGATAAGTTGGATTTTAGCAAGTTATTTGAGTTGGAAGGTAATAATAGGACTTGGGGTCACCACTTAAAAAATAAAAAACAGAGGTGGAGTTTGAATGTTAGAAAATATTTTTTCACCAATAGTGTGGTAGATTACTCGAATAGTTTGCCATCTGAGACAGTAGACAGTCCAAACTTGAATGTTTTCAAACGCAGATTAGATGATAATATGGGGGGGAAGGGTTAACCTTTTTCATTGGGGTTGGGGAAGGGGGTATCTGGACTCATCGTGTGGAGGCAGGTTTTATTATTGTATATTACGATTGATTTGAATTTTGACGAGTCTTGATGATGATGCTTTTTGTCTTTGACACATTCCTTTCAATGGTTCAAATTGTATATTGTAGATGCATGATCTGAAACAATCCTATGGATGCATTTTGTGGGTGAGTTTTGACAGATGCGGATGACATTTGATAGACCCTTGTGGCTTTTGGCATCCGTGAAATTATGTTATGTTATGTTAACTCGTTATTAAGGGCCCAACTCAAATTTCCTCTTCGGTTATAATACGAGTATTAGAGGAGGAAAAACGGAACAATTATCCTCATCAAATTCTTGAAGGAATGCTCATCTAAACAAAATATTTAATTTGAGTATCCATATTTTTATGGCCTCTACCAATTAATGAAACATCGGTTTGACCTTAACCAAATATATTTGAAAGAATACATTCCAAATTTAGGCAACCAAGCCTTACCCACGTATGGAAGAGTCCCCTAAATCAAACTCAAAATCACCTTTCGAGGTTTGAACTTGAACATGACCTTTCATTCTACGTGGTGAAAGTAACGAGAGATGTATAACAATGGAGAGATAGACGAGCGCAGGAATAATAACAAGAATAGCGTGGTGACCCCGCAGGGGGGTTAATGTGTACGTTAAAGTTACGTTTCCCTTCATACTTATTATGGAGTTTAAAAATATTCCCACCAATACCATCATTCTGGGTTAATGGGGTTTACTCCTGCATTCTTCATCTTTCTTTCTATTTACCCATTTACCCCTTTTTCTCTGTTCTTGTCCTCATTTTTTTCCATTTGCTCACGCTGGTTATACCACTCTTTAAAATTAGTCTTAGCCACCCCTTTCATGGAAACTTTCTTCCTTATCTTCCCCTTATTGTTATATTTTAAGAGTTTGTCTCTATCAATCATTATATAGCCTTTTGAAATGCTCTTTCACACCCTTACCGAATCTTGAGGAAAAGTCTTTATCCTCTCTCGAAGTCTTTGAGGCAAATGAGAATTCTCGACCGAGGAATACGTCAATGGAAACTTCTTTCTGCTCGGCTCCATCCCTGAGTTTGTTTTATTTATTTCAGCAAACCCTTTGGGAGGCGGTTGACTAAATTTTGGTGAGTCAAACCCCACCACATAGCTCGAATCGAGAGCTGTTCTAGAGTCTAACCCATCACTCTTCCCTCTCGTCGCCGACATCTGGACATTCTCTGATTGAGTTTTCGATAAGACTGAACAGTCGATGTGTCTAAAATAGCAATACAGTGCCAGGTTGGTAACGATGACGATAGAGAGGTAGGCACAAGTGAATACCAGATATATTCTTCTGACAAACATAACTCTATATCTGAAAAGAAAATCAAGGGGAAACAATTATCATTACAGAAGTGAAGAAACCCGTATCAAAACCTTTTGAGAATAGGTTCGTAAGAAATGTGATGAAATTACGAAAAGTGAAAATATGTAGAAAGAGCATAACTCGAATAGGAGCTGCTTGATAAAAGAGAGGGCGGACACATTTCCTGAACTTACTCCCATTCCTCAACAAAGGCGTATCTTGTCTTCGAGTTATTATGATAAAACTATTGAAAAATGGATACAATTGTTTATTACTAAAAAAAATGGGTAGCACTATTAAAAAAATGTTACAGTACAAGTTTTATTATTACACAATATGAATGGAACGGTTGGTTGCACAAACACGCTCACAGTTGATATTCTTTATTTACAAGGTCAAGTTGAAATTTCCTTGGATACCTAAGGCCAGTTGGCCGGCCGCTCGCATGGATGGAAAGCTAATGGGATGCTGATGTAAAGGCTGGCACTTGGCGTGGATCGAGGGTGGAAGCTAGCGTCATGTGTATGACAATTGATAATTGATTGTCTTCCCCATGCCTACCAGATAAATAGGCCTCAAACGGCGTAAGATTGACAAGTGTCGCCACCATGAGGTTGCCAGCGGTTGCTGGCTGCGCCATGAACAACCCACACTATTGTGTCCATAAGTCCTTACCTGGTTAAACCCTTTGAAAAAATCGAAATAATCTACGAAATGAACTCTTTGTACAAAATATCATAATCAACAACCATCAGCATGCACCTTTTCCTCAGCATGGGTGTGTATATGTGCATCAATGCCAATAATTTTACACTTTAAATCCCACTATTTTATGTCCCTTTAGGTATCTGTCAATTTATGACAAAATGCAGGCGCCTCAACTATGTGCCTTTACTATAATTAATACCTATTTCCATTAGTTTGAAGCCCTTCAACTGGGTTGATTTGTACTCTCTGATAGGACCTCGGAAAGTTGTTGGTGCGCATTATAAACCCACTCAGCACAACCTTTATTATTATTATTGGGTATTATTAATATTAGCATTATTATTTTTTATTACTAGTATTATTTAGTAGTATTAGGATTAATTATTAGTAGTATGTTATTATTATTACTTAATATATTTATTATTATTATTATTTATTATTATCATTACTGGTAACCCATCAAACTATTCTACCCGCAATGTTTCCACCTGGACAGAGTTCGATCCAGTAGCTATGGTGCCTTGGTGGACTGCATACCATCCTTAGCTCACCTAGCACCAGGGTATGCTAGTAATAGGTGATCACCCACCCCATTCGTTACTTAAAGCGCCTATTTCTACTTTTTTTTTATTACACACCTTCCTACCCCTTTCCAAATTTGGTCTTCTATCCCCATAAATTCTGGCTGCCCTTGGGCCACTACATCTTAGGAACAGCGGCCATCCCCCCGTTCTGATCATAGGAAACTGCCAAGAGAGCAGACAGGTGGCCCCAAGGTCACCGCTCCCGGTGTGAGTGGCTTGATAGGATCAACCCGCTTAGAATAGCAAGGGATGGTAGAGACTGTCGAGGTCATGCATATGCACTTTGTAGGAGGCTGGCATATAATTGACTCTGATTAAGGATACTTCGAATGGTATCCGTGATGCCTTTGGGGGGATTGGCACATGGAGGGCCCCATTAAGCTGGACATGGTCTCGGAGGTGACGCAGCATCAGATGGCAGGATGTCCCATGCGGTATACCCCGGGCTCGGTGTCAAACATCTAACGTGAATGCACCCCTTTGCAAGCTTCTCATAAGGCGGCTCGGGGTCTCAAAGACTCACAAGGAGAGGAAGAAGCCTATCCCCCGACTGGTGCGACTTGATATCCAAGTCTATCTCTATCTCAGAGAAGGATCTTGTTGAGGCCGGGCAATCTGGCCTAGTGACGCCTTCTGATGGTGGAGAGAAGTGGATTCACCCCTTCCCTCCTCTCCTCAAAAGAAAAAGAACATGAATAAAAAGACAAAGAGAACTCAACGTCCCTCTCCCTCTGCGGGGGCTCTGGGAAAGGACAGATCCGTCACCACTTCAGCAAGTAACCAGGACAAGTTCGATACTTCCAGCCCCGTGGTGCCCTCGGGTGGGAGGTGGTGACAAAGACTAAAGTCACAAGTGCACTTTTGGTTATTCCCTCCACTGATGGCGGCATGTTGACCAAATGCAAAATGCTCCATCAGAAGCGGGCATTAGCTAGCTTGATTAGTTCAGATTAGGTGACGAGTTTTTCGGACCCGAGCTTTGTGGCGAATGCTTCGGACCCTTCTGAGGTGGCCATGATTAGTGCACTTCAGACACTTAATGGCATTCCGGTGAGTGCGCCGCCTCACTCTACCATGAACTTTGTGAAAGGAGTAGTTTATGTGACTCGTGGACTCCTCCATAGAAGACATCACCTTAGAGCTGGTCGACCAGAGGTGCGTATCTCATGGGGAAGGAAATCCTGGTCCATCGTGCTGTGGATCGTCTCTCATTTCCCGAAGCTAAGGACTTGGTCCATGCGCGCTCGGCGCTTCCTGGGAAATTGTATGCCTCAATGTAGGCCCTCCAGGCCAACGAGGACGTTTTTTTGCGCGGCCATTTGGAACACCTTCCTGCCGGTTTTAATCCCCCCCCCTTCATCGGTGAGCTCCCCTGATAGAGTTGCCGGCACAAAGCGTTCACATCCAGCCTCGGCTAAAACCAGAGTTTCCACTCCCCCATAGTCACTGTTTCCCTTAAGGCGACACGGCCTCGCGCTTTTATCGAGTCCTTAGACTCACAGGAGGCAATAACCCTGAAGGTGGTCGTTAGGCCGTCTTTCGGGTTTCCTAAACCTGTCCCCCGAAAGGAGAACAACACCAAAGGAGCTTCGGCTCCTACACCCACACTCAAGACTGAACTGGGTGCGTTGGAAGCGATAAATCTTCTAGGGGGGGAGTCCCCTCCCACCAAAGGTTCCGAGGAAGAGTGAGGAAAATACATCCCACGATAATTTCTCGAGAGCGAGAGCGCATTCAGCGCCTTGTTCGGACAACAGTGCCAGGAGTTCTGCCTCCAAGAAGCTTACGCCTATTCCCGTGATGGTCTTGTCTTCGAAGAGAGCCCCCGCATCTTCTCCGAGTTAGACCTGGAGGGCATATTCATTCAATGTAGTTTCAGCGGACTTCGGACCAACTGAGAGGAGCTGCAAACGCTAGTCTCCTCCCGTTTTCCATTAGCTAACTTTTTGCAGAAGACTATACTTGACGCATACCCTCTGCCCACCCTGTCGGGGACGTCTTTTCAGGTAGTAGCAGCGCAGCAGCACATAGATAGGAGGCACACTCTTATTTTTGCGTACATTCCATGGCCAGTTGACTTCGATTCGGACTTCCACGCATCGTGTCACAGTTTCTGAGGCCCTTTCTACTGCTCGAGGATTTGAATGGTCGCCCCACCCTTCTGGGGAGACTACTCGATCAATCCTAAGGCTCAAGTCCTTGCCAACCTGATTGATGACTTGGTGATAGAGTTCCTGAAAGTGGATAAGTTTAAACAGCACTGCCCGAGAACCGCTTCCTTTTCCTATTTTGATCTACTTCTTTGCTTTCCGGATGCACAGCTTAAATTTAGGTCAGATTTGGTCGATAAACTCCATTGAACGGATCACTTTCTCATTTAAATATCATTTTCTGGTCTGTTGCGGCCTGAAATATCACCTTAGTAGTACTTGGCAAGGGCGCGGTGCTCTACATTTCAGGCAATGACTGATTTACATGTCCCAGTTAAGTTTATGTCGGTTGATGAGGCCATCGAGTTCTTCTTCGGCATAACTACTATTCCTAGAAAGTCTGGCCGTTTTGCACATCGACCGCTTCTGTGGAAGTCAGCCAAGAGTGAGACGGCCCTGAAACAGAAGCGTTTTGCCTACATGCGCTATCAGCGCTGTCCCAACGATTTGACTGTTGGTAAGTTCGTTGAACTAGGGCAAGAATCTGGTATCATTCGAAGCAGACGCGCCGCTCTTCATAGCGAGCATACGTGTCCTCACTTAACGGGAAGACCCCTCTTGTCGAAATATGGAAACGAGTTAAAATGATTCGTGGAAAGTTCTTAAAGAACCCACTCCCGTTCTCCGGGAGAATGGGAGCGCAATCCTGGACCCCGAGTCTATGGCGGAGTTTTTCGCGACCGCTTTCTTCGCATTTTCTACCCGGGATCCTGCTCCGCCAGTATTCAATGCACATCGTGATATCGCTGAAGGCCGCCGACTGGACATTATCTCCAGAGGCAGAGAACCCTTCACCGACAGGTTTACAATGAGGGAGTTGCGTTCCGCGCTCTCTCTCTCTCTTCGTGCACGGATAACGCCGCTGCTCCGGAATATGTTTCGTATGTTATGCTCCGACACCTAAGTGAGCGAAGCATTGTCTTTCCGTTAGATTTGTTCAGCAGGCTCTGGACAGAGGGCATCCTCCCAGAATCCTGGCAGATGGCTACTGTGCTCGTCTTTAGAATCCCGAGAAGAGATCATTCTACTCAGGATGGTTTCCGCCCAATCTCTGCGGCGGGTTTAAGTTGATGGAGAAATTGGTAATTATTAGACTAGACTTTTTTAAGGACAGCTGAGACCACTTGTCCTTTGCACATTGCAGCTTCTGCATGTTCTACTCAACTTCAGTATCTGTGCTCCGACTGGAAAATGCCCTCTGTGAGGCCCTTCTTCGGCTACGCGGCCACGGTGTTTTTAGATCTGAAGAAAGCCTATAATACTGCATGGCAATACATCATAGGTGAAGTCAACTCGATAGGGGCGAAGAGACGCGTCCCTATCTTTATTTCTACGAGATCATCAATTCCGCGTACGTGTAGGGAAAGCCTTCTCCGGCCCAATGGAGCAGAAAGAGGGTGTCTCACAGGGAAGTGTCCTTGGTGTTACCCTCTTTGTCATGAGTATCAAAGGTATCATCTTGGTGCTGCCGGAAGAAGTTTTTGCTACGCTCTACTTGGACGAACTTTCAATCTCCTTTGGTGCGCTCAAATCTCAACTTTGGGCCGTCGACTCCAACAGTATTGAGCCACATCTCTTGCTATGCCAAAGCGCACAAGTTTCGGTTTTACTTGGCCAAGACTAATGTGATGCTATTCTGCTTCCATCCACCGCTCCATCTCTATCCGAACTTTTTCTTGAATGGGGTTAACCCAGTTACCAAGATCGGTTTCTGGTGGATTCTGGGGGTAAACATAAGCATGGTATTTCTGAATAAATTAGACAACTTAGTCTCTTCAATTATAGACTGCAAACAGTACCCATACTGCGAGAAGCGGCTCATATGTAGCCAAAGGTTACAAATCCTTCCGTATTTTATCCTCGGCGACGATTTCCTAACAAATTTTGACCTACTGGTTGACCCTAAGCAGAAGTGGGCAGTATTTAAATAATTTGTATTTAAATACATTTATGTATTTAAAATTGCATTTGTAAATACATTTGAAATCATGTATTTAAATACTTTTGAAAGTATTTAAATAAAATGTATTTAAATACTTTTTGCAAATACTTTAATGATAATAGGTTTATATAGCTATTAAGAACGTGTAATGCGTGTTTTAGCTTGTCGCAATTTGTATGACACAAATGGTTGACTGCGTGAGCCAGTGAGGGAAGATTGCTTGCATCAGTTCAAATTCAGTTAACAGATGGTCACAGTTGTGTTCGGTTGTATAGTGAGAGCGGTCGGCGTTATTTCAACTGCTGCATGGCAACTTCAGCTTATTCGAAAGAGTGTAAAATGGAGAGATTAGACAATAATAAAGACGAGGAAGATAAAGAATCATGTAATTATAATCATCCTTTACTAGATGGTAATTTTTTAGAGTGAAATCTTCCGACGGAAAAAAAGTGAATTGTGTATGTACATAATGCAATGGCGAAATCTGTGCGGCGAGCAATGATACTTCCAATCTAGGCATTCATTTGAAGGTAAGAATTTATTAAAGCTAATTATATAATGCTTAATGAATTGGCAAATTTCACTATTTCTTATTTTTAAAAATGGCAAAATTGCTTGTAGCTAACGATAATGTTAAGTAGCATAGGTTTACCATGCACGAAACTACCTGGTTCCTTTTGCAACACCTTTATTTATAGTATATGCTGATTGAATTTAACGTGAATTATGGCAACGTGAAACAAATGTCCTCCAATTATCTGATCATGTACATTTATCAACAGAGAAAGCATCCTGCTTTGGTGCAAAAAGCTGATAACTACGTGACAGCTCAAAGAAAAGATTAAAAAAGAAAATGTTCAGTATTAGACGATGATCCGTCATGCAGCGGCGTTAAAGTAAAGACATTACCAAAGTGTTTTGCGGTGAATACTAAGAAGGCCAAACAATCTGTTGTTGATAAGCTGATTGCAGATTTTATCATACAAGGTGTGCATCCCATATCAACCATGGAGCAACCAGCTTTTGTGAGATAATTAGAGGTGAGTTCTGAGTTACAATTGGTGTTTACAATTATAGTATTAGTAGTACAGGTTAAGCTCTTATAACGACCGAATACTATAGCGTTCGGATCATTGGTCACTACGTAGAATATATAACGAAGTTAAATAAAGGAAGACATATACAAACAACAGAGGTTAATATATTGCAATAATTTCATGAGAATCCATATACATGTATTCTTAAATCGCGCTATCATTTACTTGAAGATATTATTGAAGAAAAATTTTCAGGAGTAATTAGTACAATTATTGATCGATTACACTGGTCTGCGTCAAAAATGTACCTTAGGTTTTCTGTAGTGTTTCTTAATAAAATTGACCTCCTAAATCCGAATCTGGCATCCGTTTTTCTCTATCAGGTCCAGTTTTTGCGATAGAGGGGGTGATAATAATTTTGTCGGAGCTATTCTTACATTTTCTGTTCATTTTTAACTCAACCACTATTATTATTATTATTATTATTATTTTTATTATTATAATGCTAAGCAATTTCTAACCTGCAAAAATATAAACTTATTAACATAATTACTTAAAATTTACACAAAAATTTACTGCGAATAAGGTAGTGCAAGACTATTGAAACTTTTATGTAATATAGGTATTACATAAAAGTTTCAATAGTTTGGCACTACCTTATTCGCAGTAATTTTTGTGTACATTTTAAGTAATTATGTTAATAAGTTTATATTTTTGCAGGTTAGAAATTGCTTAGCATTATAATAATAATAATAATAATAATAATAATAATAATAATAATAATAATAATAATAATAATAATAATAATAATAATAATAATAGTGGTTGAGTTAAAAATGAACAGAAAATGTAAGAATAGCTCCGACAGATTTTGCTATGTTTTCGGCAAAGTGACTTTTTCCGAGCAGCAATGTACAATCTCTCCGGTAATTAAATCTTTGTATCATGCATATTTTGGAGTAAGGCGAGGAGATCAAGATAAAAGTTCTGCACCACATAACTACTGCAAGAGATGCTATATAAGATTAAGACGCTGGAGTCAGGGCGAACAGAAGTCTCTCTTACAGTGTCCCCATGGTGTAGAGAGAGGGCAAGGACCACACTACGGACTGCTATTTTTGCATGACAAATCTTAAAGGTGAGCATTGTATCAAGTATTTAAGCTTTCAGTATTATACTGTCTCCTGAAAATGTCATTTCAGCATAAACATATATTTTACTAAACATTTATGTACTCTCTGAAACTCCAAATCAATTCCTTTATGTAATATGCAATTATATTTTTCACAGGTATAAATAAGAATAAACATAGTGTGGCATATCCGGATGTTCCTTCTGCCATCAAACCCCTGCCCCATGCTCCAGGAATTTCTATACCTTCTCTCCTGAACATATAGAGGTCCAAGATGAGATTAATATGGAAGTTGATCAAGATTATGACATATCTGAGTCTTATCAGGTTTCCACACATGATATGGTCACAAGACCATTCACTCAAGTTCAGTTAAATGACCTGACCAGGGATCTGGAGCTTTCAAAGGAGAATGCACAACTTTTTGGCTCTCGACTTCGTGAAAGTAATCTTCTCGCTAAAGAAACAACATTTCTCTTGGTACAGAAATAGAGAACAAGAGTTTCGAAGCTATTTTTTACAGCATTCTTCCAGCTTTTTAGTATGCTCCGCCAATATTAAAGGACTTGTTGAGGCCCTTGGAATTCCCTACAACCCATTAGAATGGAGACTTTTCATAGATTCCTCCAGTAGAAGTTTAAAAGCTGTGTTATTGAATATTGGTAACAAGATAGTTTCCGTTCCTATAGGCCATTCAATCCAACTTACTGAAAGTTCTGAAAATATGAAAAATTGCTGGATGCAATAAATTACTCTACCCACAATTGGAGGATATGTGGTGACTTAAAGGTAAGATCATTTTACACTTTGCATTTCTAAGCTCTTTGATATTGACATTTTAATTTTTAATTGTTAATACTTGTATACACCTTTTGGTCAACTTACATTTTACAAGAATGCAAATCTGGAATCCATGAGTCATTTTTGAGTTATATTCTTTTGTTGAAATGTGTCCCTATGGGTTAATGCATCCTTTTGGGTTAATGGCGAACTTATCCTAATTGAGAAGGTATGCAACATAACTAAATAAACTCAAAATAAGATGTACATATATCCAATTAGTTCTAATACAATGATTTAATGCATCGGCATACAGGATTTTTCAGTACATGTTCATATTCTTATTGTTTTAAGAAATATTACTTTGAATTTGTTTTTAGAAATATTACACTTTGAATTTACATACCCTGCTAAATTTCTTTTCAGGTCGTGTCTCTTATATTTGGGATGCAAACAGGCTACACGAAGCATCCCTGTTTCCTATGTTTATGGAGCAGTCGTGCAGATAGTATGCACTATGAGAAGAAGGTTTGGCCTCCACAAAGAGCATTTAGAATTGGATCAAATAATGTGATCGCTGAACCTTTAGTGCCTTCTCACCAAATAATGCTTCCTCCACTGCATGTAAAGCTTGGTATAAAGAAAAATTATGTCAAAACCCTTAATAAAGAAGGCTAAGCTTTTAAATTTCTTCCTCAAAATTTTCCACAAATTAGTGACGCTAAGCTCCATGCGGGAATTTTTGATGGACCTCAGATCAGGAACTTGATGAGAAATCAGCAGTTTGAGGCATCAATGACGGACATAGAAAAAGATGACTGGAAAGCTTTTAAAGCTCTAGTTAACAATTTTCTAGGCAATTAAAGAAGCCCAGAATATGTTGCTCTGGTCAATCAGCCCCTAAAAGTCTCAAACATTTGGGAGCTCGAATGTCTATAAAGATACACTTTTTACAGTCCCATCTGGATTATTTTTCCGACAACTGCGGGGATTACAGTGAAGAACAGGGGGAAAGATTCTACCAGGACATGAAAACAATGGAATCCAGGTACAAGGGTAAATGGAACGTAAACATGCTTGCTGACTACTGTTGGTGTTTGAAGCGTGATGCACCAGATGAGAAGCACAAACGAAAATCATCAAGGGCGTCTTTTGTTGGAAATTAGAATTATCTTCTTTATTACGTTGCATTCTTTATTTTTTGTTTTATTAAAAGGATTATAGTTTACATACGTTTATTCCTGTTTCTATGATATAACAATAATAATGCATTATTAGATAGAGAAAGGTTTTTGAAATTTGTTTTTCAGGAAAAATGAGGTAATCTCAATGAAAATGGTGTATGCTCTACTGAGAAAATCTGACCTGATTGAACAAAAATACATTCATTTTTGAGCTCAGGAGGTTTGATTCATTAAGAAACCGCAAAGAAATCCTGAGGAACAAAAAATTTTTTTTTCAAACGCAGGCCTGTGTTATATGTAGTTATTGGAATTCTATAACAATGTATTTGGTTATAGTATCAATACCTGTATATCATTATGTCAAAACTAGCATTTCCGCCAGTTGAAAATGCAGGAAATAAACCTTGATAATGTATATATTCCTAACAATACTAAAAGTCAATATTTTACTATGTAATTCTGAATATGGAGGACTAATAAAATATTGATGGATTAATGTACCAGTCATATATAGCTATAGGATATTCATATAGCTACATTTTATATATAAAATTTTATATGCATACCATATATTCTCATTTCACTGTGAAAATCAATTTCACTCACAATAATCACACATTTCACTACCGCAGGTCTAAATTTTTCAGTAGACGTCATTTCAAGGTGGACGCTAGGCCGAAATCTTATAGAAGAAGAGAAAGTGACAAAAGCTCTACTGAAGAATAAACTAGACAGCTCATCATACTGCTGAAAGCAGACCTATTTGTTGGTAGAATTTATCTCGATTATATTAATATGTAAAATTTATGGAAACATTTATGAGACAAACATTGGACTATTATTTCAATTTTTTTTCAGCTTGAGGAAGCTGCTCTTGTCCGTCACAGTGGAGTATTGGCATGCTGTTGCTTCAAAGGAGAACATAACTACATCAAGATTGCTGAACATATGGAGAATGTCATCAATGAATACGATATACCCCTGCATAAAATCTCGAGCACGGTCACTGATAGCGGCTCTAATTTTGTTAAAGCGTTTAAGGAATTTGCAGTCAACGCTGCAAATGTGTCCACAGATTCAGAAGATGTAATCCAGGTAGGTGAAGAAAATCAGGGTGAGCACGAGCTGGAGGATAGTTTCTTAATGAGAACTGCCTTAGATCATGAAGAAGACCTTTCGTCTGACCCATGCAGCTTCAGCCTAACTAAGCATGTGCGCTGTGCTTCACACACACTCAGTCTCGTCGCCATAATTGCTGCAAAACAGGCACTGAAAATATCTTCTTTTGCAAATATCAATCATGCTGCGGTGGGGAAATGCTCAGCATTATGGAACAAAAGCAGTCATCAAAGATCAACAGATTATCAAAACTGTTATCAACTGCTCATTAAAAGTTCCTTGCATTAGAAGGTGGAACTCTCTATTTGACGTCTCTTGAACTTCCAGTGTTCAGAAGTCACGAAGTTGAATTTTGGGAGATTATGTCTCAGTTTTGACTCCTATTGCAGTGGCAATTGATCGCCTACAGGGAGAACAAAACTGTTTTTATGGAGAATTGTTCCCTACCTTGTTCACTGTGGAGAAAAAGCTGAAGAGCCTTCAGTCACGTTCTCTGAAATTTTGCCAACCTCTTATAAGTGCAGTCACTAAGGGCTTTGGAAAGCGCTACCAATCTTATTTGACCTTGGCAAATGAAGCCAGCGTTACCGATGCCATTATTACATCAACAAGCCATCCATTCTTTAAATTCCGCTGGTTAGATATTAGTATTTCATGGGACAGTTCAAGCCACCAAGACTCAGTTAAAAATATTATGATTCAAGTGATTTAGAATTTAGCAGAAGGACCCAAAGCTCAATCATCCAGTGGTGTATCGGAGAGTGACTATTATTTTGGATATACAAAACCCACTCAAACACGATTAACCGCAGATTTAGAATTGTTCAGTTACCTTCGGGATTCAAATAAAACACTTCAAAGTTTAGATAAATATACAAACATAAAAATGTTATTTATTAAATACAACACCACCCCTCCGTCGTCAGCTCCTGTGGAACGGCTCTTCTCTTTAGGAGGATTGACCTTTATCTCCAAAACGGAGTTCTTTATCTGAAGAAACATATCAGCAATTGATATTACTTAAATGTAATGTTGATATAAATAGCTAACTGAAATTTCATTCCATCGAACTTTCTATTTTTTATTGTAGTACCTAAGTCCAATTGTCATCAAATCATACATTAGTAATTATAATATACAATTTTTTTTTAATGGATAATTTTTTGTTGTGATACCAATGTTCCTTATCGATTGTCATTATATATCATGCATTTGAAATGTATTTAAAAATGTATCTAAATACATTTAATGTATTTAGTATTTAGTATCTAAATATATTTTTCTCATGTATTTAATATTTAGTATTTAAATATGTAATTTAAATGTATTTAGTGCTCAACTCTAACCCTAAGTGGCGTAGACTAATTGACGTGTATACGGAATATTCACCAACGGGAAAATAAAGTGCACCCCCACTTGCTCTGTATCACCTTTCCATTATAGTTGAGCTCACATACGCATAGTTTTTAGTTATTTTTCCAAACGACCTCACACCTCAAGTAGATAAGCCTGAGAAGCATCAGTAATTCGCCAAATTGAAACACGCGATCCTTTCCTATTTCCATATTCGAAGGCTTAGTCACAAACTCAGCGACAAAGAATTAGTTAAAAAAAATGATGCGTGCTGGCATTATCCAGCCTTCCAAGAGCGAATGAGGCATTTAGTCAACTTGAGGCCATGCGGTAGTTTTATGAGCTTCAATTCCCCCAGCCCCATCCCCCGAAAGTGACCTCTATCAGGGCCGAATGTGATCATTATTTTCGCCAATCTCCACAAGAAATTATTATTCTCAAAGTTCGACCTCGTCAAGACATCAACAAATAAGTTTTGAGCTGGATTCAATCCACAAGAAGGTTACTATATCTCAGTTTGGGCTCTTCGAGTGAGTCAGGATGCCGGAGATTTAAAGAACGCAAGCTAAAAGATTTTCAGTGTTTTATTGAATCGGTGATTCGAGGTCTTGATTTGGTCTTCGTATTTCTGGACGAAATTTTGGTGGCAAGTCCGAGTTCCTAGGAGCAGTTCTCCCACTAACGAACACTCTTTGAGCGTATACAACAGGTCAGATTTCGAATGAATTCTGCAAAATCTACCCTTTTAGACTCGGAGATTACCTTTATTGGCCATCTATGGAATGATGAAATCCCTCCATCGAGTGGAAAATTGAAGCCACCACAAACTTCAGTCAATTACGCGATTTTTAACGGATGGTCAATTTTTACTGCAGATTCATCCTCCACTGTGCGCAACGCTTAAACCCTTTAAATACTCTCTTCGAAGGGGAAACTCGGAAGAATAATTCCCCGCTCACGTCTACAGATTAAGTAATCATAGCTTTCACTGGGGTCATAAACGATTTGGTTGCCCACACGCGCTTAGCTCATGCGGACTTTGGTGAAATTTCCTTCACAACGAAAGCACCAGACGATTGTATAGCAGGCGTGTTGCAGCAAAGAAAAGAGGAGCATGGAGTGTCATAGGATTATTCTCTAAGATAATAAAGCCTTCAGAAAGATGTTATGGTCCTTCTGGGAAGGAGTTAATTGCTGTCTTTCTCTAGGTTAATAATTTTCGCCAGCAGGAAGAGAGCCGACGGTATGCGAGAACAACGTTGGGAGCGCGGTCATCTCCGGCCTTAACGACTTGAAGAGTCATGGCAATCAAATTATCTTTTTTTATGAAAAAAACTTCACAGTCGATTTTGACGTCAACAAGCAGAAGGGACAAGCAGTAAGCTTCGGCCAGGAAGTTACTGAGGTCCGTTATCTGTCCCAAACCAAGCTCCTGGCATCCGTGATGATGCTTGGTGTCGTGGCTTCGAATGGCGAGAAGATGCCGCCGGTGTGGTTCGTGGCCAGTTACAGGCTCATCACGCTGGATTACAGAGACAACTTTGCCACAAACTCCTGCCCATGGGTGAGAAAGATCACGAAGAAGGTGGACTTAGATTTTCAGCAGGCCGGTGCATCGGCCCACACGGCCAAAACCGTGCAAGAGCCGTTGGGGCCGAATATGAAAGGAACTTCTGCTCCAAGGACTTTTGGCTCAAAACCCTGCCGGGTGAGGAAAATTTATATTTTTTTTAATCGATGACGTCCATCCCGCAACAATTCATCGAATTATACGTCTTAGGTACACAGATTGGGAAGCCATTCTCAACTGTGAGGCACAGACGACTGCTTTTACATTACCACTCAAAAGTTTGAGATCAACCACGATAAGTGAATAAAACACGAGGAAATGGGTTAAAAGCTGACATTTATGCAGAATTTTTCATTGAGAGTACACAAATATGTATAAAGTCACATAAATACACTAGAAATATTTTAAAATTACCAGGAAATGAAAAAAACCTAAATTTTCGATTCTTCGAAATATCAATCCTTAGCTTTATTTAGAGCAGAGCAAATTCCTGCAATCTTTTCACCAAAGATTTCAAAGGATGAGGTTAGTTTTTTTTGACATTCTTCTTGCAAGGACACCCAAAGGGTTTCTACACTTGATTGTCTGGATTTTACCCGAGGATCTAATTCATCCCACAGGAGCTCTATTAGATTGCACCTGAGGTGGTGGCCATTCAATTAAGTCAGTTGAATTTTTGCCTTTTCTCAATAAATCTTTTTTGCACAGTTTAGAAATATGTTTGGATCATTATCTTGCTGCATGATGAAAGTTTGCTCATTCAGAGGTCTTCAAGATTGAAATGCATAAAATGGAGTGATATCCATTTTTGTTCAGAATTACACAGATTCGGTAGTGGTCTCCGACTGTATATCCTGCGTAACACCCCCTAAAATAATATTCTACCACAGCCATGTTTTAAAATTTGTATAATGCAACCAGACTCCATCTTTTTACCAGTTCTTCTCCTTACAGAATCTCTTCATCATGAACCGAATATTTCAAACTTCGACTAATCAGTCCAGACTAAAGGTTCCCACTGATCAATTGACCAATTTTTATGTTCTTTCACTCATAACATTCACTTTCTCTTATTTATTGCGTGTAACAAAGTTTCACTGCCACACATTTTCCTTTAGAGCCCACTTTCAAGCGCCTCTTCTTACCGTCGAGAGAGTCAATATATTTGCTTAAATCAATTGGACATCGTTTACAGGTGCGGTCATGAAGGTCTTTTTAACAGTGGTGACTCGGATAACTTATCTTGAGATTTGGAGGTGTTCCTGGGGCACCCTGATCGAGCCTTGTCCTTATTTTTCCCAGTTTCCTCAAATCTCTTGACTTCAAAGGCCCAATATTTTGCCTCACAGGAGAAGGCTGAACATTTGAATACACTTTAATGAAGAGTCGCAATGTAAGTCTCTTTGGGATCGAGAGAGGCTCAGTGAAGAAAACAGAAGAAAGAGATCAATTTGCTCGGACAGTTTAGCTACCAGACAATCCGACGCTTTTTCCTCTGCCACTCATTGCAATACTGCGTGATTGTGAATCAACTCCTGCTTTTAAATTCTGTAAAGTTGGTTCCTGGTGGTTTGAAATACGCCATACTTGCCTAAGCATGGATATTTAATAAACTATGCTTGCACAGACCATTTCATCCGAAATCCATTTCATTCTTATTTTCTGGATCATTCTCTTTCTTCTTGTTATCTTTTACTTTATTCTTCCCCACACCTGGTTAAATGAAAACGTGCATACGACCCTCTGTAACCGCCCCCACCCCTCTCTGATTATGACAAGAAACAGAATGCGGAAACGAATAAGAGTAAAAGAGAAGTGATATAATATAACCTGTCTATCCAAGATATGATCGCAAATAAACATTACTCCTTGAGGAACACTAGCCACCATACGTCTCCATACATCTCCAAGTATCCTCCAACTCTATGTATTACATCCAGATGCGTGCATAAGTATAGTCAACGTCAGACACGAAATCTTATACGAATCAATATTATGCGAGTGAAAAAATATAGACAACATGGATAGCTTAGGAGTTTTAATGATTACATAGCCATTTTTCCATATAAACCGACCTTTCGGAAGTTTCCAAAACCTTTTCGAAACGATTCTAGAGTAAATTAGAACGTTAGAGAAGGAGCGGTTAGATGCTAATTTACGTTCGATATTTGTCACTTGTTTTTACGACTTCACTGAGGAAATATTTCCAAGAGCTCAAAGGTGAAGACCTCTGAACATTCGAAATATGAGATATGAAAGAAACCATTATGAACCTTTCAATTTCTTCTGTTAGGAGCGTTACTGTGAAGTATAAATCTACAGGCATCACAGTAAATCCTCTCTGTGGGGGAATTCCACGTGGAATTTCTTTTCCAGCACGGAAGTGACGTCCATGCGTTAAAGAAAATTCTAGAATTCTGTTAGGCTTAAATTGGTAAGCCTCCCCCCCCCCTCCACAAGCGGTAGCCTCGAACCGCGTCCACCCCGGACCACCTTTTCGCGGGTTAGAATCGCCTAGGCGTGAAGGTTCTAGGCCATTCGAGAGTAGCGCTGGCCAAACACCCCATGTATACCCCACCCCTGCGGGGGGAGCCTCGGATATATAGGGCTCGTCTTCCAGGTGGGAGATACAGAGTTGAGGAGTCCCGCCAGGATCCAAGAAGCATTTCCCCTAGTTCCAAGTCAGGTGCTTAACAACGAAGCAAAGTGACGGCTGAACTTTTCGTGTCGTTGGAATTAGCCCAGCCAGTGAGGTATTTCCATTTGACGATCGCCACCGAGCGATTTTTCCGACTCCACTCATCAACTCCTGTAGAAGCCCTCCTCGTCTTCGGGTGGCCGAAATACTCTCCCCTCGACCGGACGTTACCGCCCCCCACTTGGAGAACCGTCATCACGTCAACTTCCCGCTCAGAAGCTCCGAGTGCCATCGCCCTCACGTATATTGCCAGCAGAAGACATCCGTGAAACCTTACCCTGAAGTCTCACCTGGAATCCTCCGTAAGCCAACCCCCCCCCTCCAGCAACCCATTTGAGTTAATCCTCCCCATTGAAATAGTCTACTTCAGTTAACTGCGTAACAATGTCACCCTTCGAAAAATTCAAGAGTCAGGGAGAAATGTTAGGTCTTTCGGGCAAAGACCTGCTAAATTACGTACAGGAAGAAAAGAAGAACGAACGGGCAGAGCGAAGGGAGGAGGAACTAAGAAAAACGGAGATAGAGAACAAACTGAAGATGGAGATGGAGAAGAACAAAACGGAGATGGAGAAGAACAAAATGGAGATGGAGGAGAACAAACCGCAGCTGGAGATGGAGAAGAACAAAATGGAGATGGAAGAACGTGAACAAGTTAGGCAGCATGAGCTGGAAATGAGTCGAAATCAAACGGATTCTCAGTCCATCCGTTCCCGGGCTGAAATTCCCCAAACTCCTTCAGTCAAACCTCCCGCTTTTAATGATAGAGAGGACTTTGAGTCATTTTTTACCCATTTTGAGAGAATCTTTCAGATCAATAGATGGGATCTCGAAAATGATGGCGTCGCTCGCTTACTCCCCCTCCTAAACGCCCAGTTAAGGGATATCTTCGTATCCCTCCCCCCGGAAGCAACTTTGGACTATTCCACGTTAAAGTCTGAATTGTTAGCCACTGTTCATATGAATGGCGAATTCTACCGCTCCCGATTCCGCCAGGAAAGCATCCGCTCTGGTCAAACATTTCGACAACACGGGTACATCCTCCAAAGACACGTTCGGTTTTGGCTGGATGCGTGCAAGATTCCCCAGGTCTACGAGTCCCTTCTGGACTTCTTCCTTAGGGATCAGCTTTTAGCCTCTGTGGTTCCCAAAATTCGCGCCTTCATTAAGGATAAACGTTGTGCCACTTTCAAGGAGTGGTTGCAAGAGGCCGATGTCTACGCGGGTAGTCACAATTTATACCCTAAGGATGTTAAAAAGGCTCCCGAATCGCCCCCCAAAACTAAATTTTATGGTCCTAAGGCCCCTCGTTTCTTCTCCCCCGGTTGTGCCGTACCAAAAAAACCCGATCATCTGCTACACCTGCGGAGTTCCCGGCCACTACCGCACGAACTGTCCTCAAAACTTCCGTTTCGCAAACTCTCAGTCTCACCAAGTGCACCAAATCTGGGCCGCCCCTGCTCCTCCTCCGTCGCCTCAGGAGACCCCCGATCCTCCCTCGCCCGCCAAAGTTCCGGACCATCACGTAAACTTCCTCTTTAATGAGAACAACCCTGGTGGATTGAAATTCAAGAAAGGAACCGTGAACGGTCGCCGAGTATCCACCCTCGTCCGTAACACTGGGTGCACCTGCATTGTAGTGTCTGGGGACATACTCCCCTATGTTGACCCCGAACACAAGAAGTTTGCGGTTGTCCACGACTACTTTGGCCGAGCCAGTCGTTTCCCAGTAACTCGTTGTCACATCGAGTGTGACTATATGTCCGGTTGGGCCGAAGTGGTAGCGGCCCCAATCCAGTTCTGCTCCGTTTTGGTCGGTCAGAGCCCCGTAATCCACGACCATCCCGTGGCCCAGCCCGTGATTACCCGTACACAGGCAGCCCTGGAATCCCATGCACCCGTTCCCCTGGAAACCTCTATCGACCCGGAGTTCCAAGCCCTCCGGTGCGACAAGTTTGCCCGCGCCTAGAAAGAGTGCGCAACTCTCCTCCCCCTTCGAGAGAAAACTAAAGCCCTCGAGCGTGAGTCCACCCGAGGTAACAAACGAGTGTCGTATCTCGTGAAGAAAGACTTATTGTATCGTGCCTGCTCGGAAGTCACAGACCAAGAAACACATGTCTTGTATGTTTCCCGTGAATACGTCCCGCAAGTATTGAAGCTCTCCCATGACAGTTTATTCGCAGGCCATTTTAACCATAATAAGACCGCGCAACGAGTTTTCAAGTATTTCTTTTGGCCAGGTGCATCCAAAGATATCGCCGAATATTGTCGGTCATGTGATATCTGCCAAAAGACGTCCACAAAAGGGCGGGTTAAGCCAGCCCCCCTTTAAAGAGGCCCCATCATCACCGAACCCTTGTCCCGAGTGGCTATCGACCTGATTGGCCCTATTTATCCCTCTTCCAGCGAAGGATATTGCTACGTCCTCACCTTGGTAGACTTCGCTACCCGTTTCTCAGAAGCAGTCCCCCTCAAGAAGATTGATAGTATCACGTGCGCCGAAGCACTGATCTCCATATTCTCACGCGTGGGAATTCCTAAGGCGGTACTGTCAGATCGAGGGAGACAGTTTACTTCCGAACTCATGGAATATGTAGGCAATCTTCTGATGGTAAAACCTTTGTTTACCACCCCTTACCATCCGGCTGGGAATGGTATGTGCGAGAAATTAAACGGGACCCTCAAATCAGTCCTCAAAAGGCTCTGCTTTGACCAGCCCCGAGAATGGCACCGATACTTGCCGGTTGCCCTTTTTGCGTGCAGAGAGATCCCTCGTAGAACCCTTGGGTTCGCCCCTTTCGACCTCTTGTACGGACGAAACGTGCGCGGCCCTCTCAGCATCCTGAACGAACTCTTTACTAATCCCCAACTGGATGAGGAAATACAGACCTCCTACTCTTATCTCCTGGATTTGAGAAAAAGGTTAGAAGAGTGCACTGATCTAGCCTATAAGAACGCGGACGTGGATTTAAAGAGGTATAAGACCTACTTCGACCTTAAGTCACGAGAACGAAAATTCAAGCCTGGCGTGGAAGTGCTGTTACTACTTCCCACGGAAAGCACCAAACTCCTTAGCCAGTGGAAGGGACCCTGCCCCGTCCTCGAGGATAGAAGACCCGTGGATTACCTCATCCGTACTCCGGCGGGAGCGAAAGTTTTCCACGTGAATATGTTAAAAAGGTACTGCCGGCGCGCAGGTACCCACAACTTTGTAGCCCAGACGAAGAATCCCCGTTGGAAGCAGCATATCCCGCTGCCCCCTTCAACGTCGTCCAAGTAGTTTGTATTGAGTCAGATAATGAATATCCCCTTCCGTCACTACCCGAATTTCCAAATCCATCTGAGGCGACCGCACTTGACGTCTGCCCCCGGCTAGCTTCCTACTCCAAGAGTCAGCTGCAGCAGTTGCTGATCGGATTCGACGATGTCATCTCTAACACCCCCGGCTGGTCTAATCAATTTGAGCACGACATTGTCCTTATTACCCACGAAGCCGTCCGCTACAAGCCATACCCCCTCTCTATCCACCTTAGGAAAGCTTCCAACGAAGAGGTGGATAATCTGGTAGCGTTGGATATAATAGAACCCTCGGCGTCCGATTATTGCTCCCCCCCATTGTTATGGTTCGCAAATCCAACCACACTTTCCGTATGTGTCGATTTTCGCAAGCTGAAATCGGTAACGGAGTTCGACGCAGATCCCATTTCCCTCATAAATGAAAATCTCCATTTTTTTGAGGAAATGAACTTCATTTCCGAATTAGACCTCTGTAAGGAGTACTACCAAATTCCCCTTTGTCCAAACGCCCGCAAGTATACCGTCTTTCCCACATATAAGGGCCTCATGCAGTTCAAACGACTCCCCTTTGGGCTAGTCACTGCATGCAGCAATTATATCAGAATGATGAGAAGAATCGTGGACAGGCTGCCCCACGTCTCTTTTTATTTTGACAACCTGTATGTAGCGACCGCTACGTGGGAACAGCACCTGATCGCTCTCCGCGCCCTACTCAATAGGCTCCGTGAGCACGGGCTCACCCTTGGGCCTACTAAGTGCCACTTCCCTTATGATACGATTAAGTATCTAGGATTCAAGATCGGTAAAAATCAGATCAGCCCCCAAGAAGAAAAAGTCCGAGCCATCGTTGAGAAGCCCCTCCCCTGCACGAAGAAACAATTGAGGTCATTTATGGGATCTGTCTCATTTTACCGCCGCTTCATTCCCAACTTCGCGTCAATCGCCGCACCAATAACTGCCCTACTTCCAAAAAAATCCCCGGATCCCCTCTCGTGAGACCCCCAAACCTCCACCAGGTTCCATCAGCTAAAGAACCAGCTAACGTCCGCTCCCATTCTAAGGCTCCCGAACCCGACTAAGCCTTTCGGTATTAGGACCGATGCCAGTGATGAAGGAATTGGATGTGTCCTCCTTCAATATGTTGACAACGGAGACAGCCACCCGGTGACTTACGCGAGTAAAAAGCTTTTACCACGCGAGAGAAATTATTCAGTAATAGAACGGGAGGCCTTGACAATAGTCTGGAGGGTTACTAAGTTCAGTATGTACTTAATAGGAAAGCCTTTTGTAGTGGAAACAGATCACCGCCCCTTGTCTTTTCTGAGAAATACAAAAAGTCAGAATGGGCGCATCATGAGATGGTTGCTGATACTCCAACAATATCAGTTTGAAATATTGTATGTCCGCGGCAGTGACAACTGTGTTGCAGACAATTTGAGTCGTAACCCGGTGGAAGAAGAAGCCGACGAGCCATTAAATTAAATAACTGTAAATATGGTATTTCTCCTATAACCTAGAGGTTAAATGCTTGGCAAAAGTTTGCCGATATTATAATCCCTTATGTATATATTATCTCATTAATGTTCTTAATTATGATTTTTTTTTGGTCCACTAAGTTGTTTAGTCATTAGTCCCATATTCATGCCTCCATTTAATTGCATCCTTTTTTTCGGTTCCACTGAAATGTCGACAATGTTCTCCTGTGATTTTTTTAGCTTAAAATTGGGCTAGTTAAATTGTCTCTAGAATTGACCCGTCTAAGGCTTATGTCCTTAAATTCCCCGCCGAGCTCAGATTCACTTTTTTTTTTGTATGTACACCCGTCGTAGCAGGTCAGAATTTTCTTAGACCCTTGATAATTCTAGTTCGACGGGTGGGGTGTTCCTTTCCTACGCAACTGCTCTGTAAAGCATAATCTTTCGGATGGGAGATGTGTGGGGGAATTCCATGTGAATTTCTTTTCCAGCACGGAAGTGACTTCTATGCGTTAAAGAAAATTCTAGAATTTTGTTAGGCTTAAATTGGTAAGCCTCCCCCCATCCACAAGCAGTAGCCTCGAACCGCGTCCACCCCGGACCACCTTTTCGCGGGTTAGAATCGCCTGGGCGTGAAGGTTCTAGGCAATTCGAGAGTAGCGCTGGCCAAACACCCCATGTATACCCCACCCCTGCGGGGGGAGCCTCGGATATATAGGGCTCGTCTTCCAGGTGGGAGATACAGAGTTGAGGAGTCCCGCCAGGATCCAAGAAGCATTCCCCCTAGTTCCAAGTCAGGTGCTTAACAACGAAGCAAAGTGACGGCTGAACTTTTCATGTCGTTGGAATTAGCCCAGCCAGTGAGGTATTTCCATTTGACGATCGCCACCGAGCGATTTTTCCGACTCCACTCATCAACTCCTGTAGAAGCCCTCCTCGTCTTCGGGTGGCCGAAATACTCTCCCCTCGACCGGACGTTACCGCCCCCCACTTGGAGAACCGTCATCACGTCAACTTCCCGCTCAGAAGCTCCGAGTGCCCTCGCACTCACGTTTATTGCCTGCAGAAGACATCCGTGAAACCTTACCCTGACGTCTCACCCGGAATCTTCCGTAAGCCAACCCCTTCCCCCCTTCAGCAACCCATTTGAGTTAATCCTCCCCATTGGAATAGTCTCCTTCTGTAACGCATTAATTTCTAACTTCAGGGTCTGATGCATAACTCTGCAATTCCCCCCCTCATTTACCAGTTTAATTTTGCCCATTGATTCTCTTATTTTATGTAAATAAAATTATATTTTTGTACATACCTCTTTAAATAACCTTGAGCTGTGCCATTGCCTAAATTTTACCTGACCTCGTTTTGCACTCTATTCTCGCTGCTCCGCGCGTCGAAACTCGTGGCGTTCCGCCCCTTTGTTGGTTCGCCTTTAAGTTATTAGTCCCTTCCCCATAGATATAATATGGTATTGATATAATATAATGTCACACCACGACACTCTGTTTGAATGTTGACCAAAGGGGTTACAAGCAAATCTTCCAGCACGCGGCTTAGATGTTATTTACAATAGGAAGGATCTCATGGCCGTGTTCCAGAAAGTAAGCATCTGGGAGATAGCAAGTTAAATTTGATAAGATACTTTGGTCGAATGAGAAAAAAAATCAAGCTTTTTATAAAAACTAATAACGGTACGTTTGGCGGAGATCTGGCGAAGCCCACGTAGAAGAGAACACCGTCACAACTGGAGGAAGTTCGATTATGTTGTGGAGATGATTCTCTGTTGCTAGCACTGGTGCATTAAAATTGATAAATGAGATCCAGAATTGTGAGAATTATCAAGGCCTATTTGATGATACCGTGAAGCAATCGGCGAGAAAACTGGGAGTTGGAAGGCATTTTACCTTTTAACAAGACAACGATCCCAAACATACCAGCAACAAATCTACTCAGAAATACCTAGCACAGCACCACAATACTGTACTCAAACGACATTTCGAAGGACATTAAAATTGGTGCATTAAAATTGATAAATGAGATCCAGAATTGTGAGAATTATCAAGGCCTATTTGATGATACCGTGAAGCAATCGGCGAGAAAACTGGGAGTTGGAAGGCATTTTACCTTTTAACAAGACAACGATCCCAAACATACCAGCAACAAATCTACTCAGAAATACCTAGCACAGCACCACAATACTGTACTCAAACGACATTTCGAAGGACAGATTTGAAATCCATCGAACATATGTGGAAGAAGCTGAAGAGGCGTGTGAAAAACAGAGGCGCTTTCAACATTGTTGAATTGGTAAAGTTTGCTGAAAAAGAGTGATAAAATCCCTTCCAAAACGTGCAGGAATCTTATATAATCTAATAAGAAGCCCGTTAAGGCTATTATTGAGGATAAAAAGGGTCATACAAGATATTAATTTCATGTTACCATTATTTATGCTTTTCATGATTTCCAATAAATAAAGCTTTTTATTGTTATACCCGGTTACATTTTAACATTTTGTAATGATATATGTCGAAATGTAATACCTATAATTATCCAAGTCTAAACCGCAAAATATTTTTAAAATATGCTATTGCTTATACTCCTGCGTGTCGAATAGGTGTTGCTTATACTCATACACGTAGCAGTATGCTTTTAGAGGCCCAAGAAATTCACATATACTCTCTTATTATTTATATTATTTTATGTTGTTGTTGCTGTTCTACTTGTTTGCGCTGAATTTCTGCTTTGGCGTTAGTTTTCTCAATATTATTTTGATGACCTCAAGACAGCAGAATTATACTACGCATTCCAGTATATTCACTTATACCTTTAAATAAAGCCCTGCAAGAAGTTATTATCAATTAGGTCTTGCATGGAAAAGTAACCAAAATGGATCACTGTTTGTAGGCTTGGTGTATCCGAGCTTTAATTAAGGATACTGTATTTTCGGACGAAGATGAATTGTAGTTCATGCATACATACGAGTATACCTTAGTCTGTAGCTTTTCGATAGACTCAGCCGTCATTTTGTATTAAAATTTAAATGTTTAAGAAGTGGAAATTTGAAAGAATGGGCGATTAATCTTTATATTCAATCAGGATTTTGGTAGGCTCTGTTATGTTTCTCTCTACTGGTGCTCTCAATTGTAATTTAGTTTTATTCGTTTCCATACATATAAAACAGCTGTAACGTGACTTGTTAATATTTTGACAATTTGTCACGCACTCACACGTTTCACTTAGTCAGATTGAGATACAAACACAAAGATCTTCGGTGCACTCAAACTCACTAATTTCCTTGCATACCTCTTTCACCAAACCAACCATGAAGGCAAAAATCATCGACACATGTCACAATTTACTCCAAATCATTCACTTAACGTCATCTTCTTTTACTCAATTACTAGTTTCTACATAGAGAAACTCCTAAATGGTCTCAACAAAATACTTTCAGCACCATACATCGATCCTCACATCAACCTTATCCTACGCTTTGTCAACATCCATGTAAGCGTTATAATAATAATAATTATCATTCTTTACTTATGTATGTATTTCGTGTCACACTTTTAAGTAATTAGATTATAAGAAATTCAACGAGTGGAGTTCTGATATTCAGTTAATTAAAACGTTTTATTATTACTTCCAAATTACTGTTTAAATTTTTAGCCCCATCGAAACAAATATGGCGCAAAAGTGTATTACTGATAACTATAGTAGAGGGGTGGATAGTTATTATAAAGAATGTAAGTAGATAACTACTTTGAAATTATGACAAGTGTTACAGAAACTTCGTGGATACCACTCCACCTTATTTCAACACGCCGGAACACTAACCACTAACCAGTCTTTATTCATCGCCTCCATGTGTGAATGTCTAGCAAATAGCTAAAATATTATTAAACCAGTCATCAAAGAGGAATATTTTAGTTTTATTCAAAGCAGTACAAAAAAAAAACAATAAAATATTTTGTCTAGACTTTATTTTAAAATACGCACTGATCAAAGCTGCTGAAAACTTTCCTGAACGAAATTATAACACTGAATAACCTAAATCAAGTAGTTTGACTTTCACGATTAAAATTTTCCCAAGGATTTCTGAATAATCACAAATGAGAGAAAAGTAAACTTTGTTAAAGAAAAAAAAGCAGCTTCAATGAATCAATCTCTTATGGCACCCACGGGATGCAAAGGGCCTTAATAAATTCTCTACTGAGCCATCTCCTCCAATTCGTCATCCCAGCTATCTCCTGCCTCTTTCTTCATCGACCTTATTCATGCTTCCTTCAGTCTACCTCTTTCCCTTCTTTTTCGGTGCATACTGCACATATCGTCCCTCTCGTATATAAATATGCCCCATCCATTCCCATCGCAACAATCTCATATACTCGTCTACCGGTTGTACTTTCGTAATTTTTCTAACTCTGTCATTTGTCACTCTATCCTGCCATCGTGTACCTAATATTCTTTTTTGCATCTATGATTGCTGTACTATACTACGATTCAGCTTCATATATAAGAATTGGTCTCACCATACTTTTATAACATGCCCACTGCTTGATTAGCTTTCCTAATTCTTTCCTCAAACTCATTATTGAGAACCATCCCTTGATACAATCGTACCCGAGTACTAAAAATTTCTACTTCATTAACATCCTGATCATTTATTTTGCATACTATCGGGTTTTCCATATTCATGTTTATTATCTCTTTTCCTTCTCTATCTAAACAATTTATTAATCTTTGCATATCTTCACAGCTCTCTGCAATTAAAACAATATCATCTGCGTAATCCAAATCGGCCAACTTTATACCTCTCTTCCAAATTTTTCCGGATTAGTTTTTCTTATAACCTTTTTCATTACAAGGTCAATGATCAAAATAAACAGGAATGGAGAAAGAATTCCACACTGAATTACTGCCGATTTAACTTCAAAACTTTCACTCAAACTACCATCTACCAATACTTGGCAGAAGGTATCTTCATTAACACTTTTGAATATGTCAACAAACTTCTGGGGTATTCCATAGTGTCTCATTATTCTAAATAGAGCGGCACGTTTTACGCTGTCAAAAGCTTTTTGAAAATCCAAGAAACACAGACACAGTGGCATTTTCTTTTGGTTAGCTTGTTGCATCAGGTGTCTTACAATAAAGTTTGGTCATTTTATCCCCGATGTTTCCTAAATCCTGCCTGCTCATCTCTCAAGATCTTATTGACCTCTGACTCTATTGTATTCAAAAGAATCTTACTAAAAAATTTTTAAATAATAGGCGACAATTTCTTTATAATCACAGCTCCACTAACATTCAATTCAAAATAAAATCTAAAAAAAAGGAACTAAAAAAGAGACAAAGAGGGCTGGCAAAAAGAACTGAAATATAATCATCAATGGATCTAATCTTCACACATGCTGATATGAGGTTAAAATGATAATGGCTTTTTCTACACGCATTAGACGCTCCACATCCATGACAAGCAAATTGGCTGTATCAAATAGACCAATCTAACACCCCTCTATTTGATGCAGCTACTTGCTTGGCATGGACTAGAAGCGTCCTTCGAGCATACCTAATGCAGTATCAAGTCAGAAACCATTGTTATTTTAACAGCATTTCACAGTTACATAATTGCAGTGTTTATTTAAAAAATGCTGATGCGAATTCCATACAAATATCATTTATTCAAGGATGGGTGGTTGCGCAGTTGTTCTGCAGGTGTGGAAACTAATTACACTAAGTTATAATTGGCCTGAATTTGTAGGGCGGTAAATTATAATAGATGGGAATATTTTTATACCAACTTTAATGTATTGGGGTGAGACTGTTAGGGAGAAGAAAATAAGAGTGAAAGCGGTTCAAATGTATAATTTAGAGACTACTCGATGTCAGGTGAGTGAAGAGAATGCATATTGAATGGATGAGAAATGCATGTAGTGAAAAGCGATATTATTAAAATAATATATGAATTTATTTTTATAAACAAATTGATTAAAGTGATGCAAGTGAAAATATGAGCCAAGGATCGGGGACCACCAAACTCATTGAACGTCTTCTATAAAAGAGAGTCTCCTAGTGTGCAAACGAGATTGGATTTTTTTTAAGCGAAAATAAATGGGGGCATTTCCCGCCGAATATTTGTAAGGAAAGATTGTTAAGAAAGTCAAGAAGGATGAAGTGAAAATGTGTGGGATATATGTATATCAGAGAGAGAGAGAGAGAGAGAGAGAGAGAGAGAGAGAGAGAGAGAGAGAGAGAGAGAGAGAGAGAGAGAGAGAGAGAGGAAGATACGCGCCGCCTCGCCCTTCAATGGAGGGAGAGACAACGGACACCTGTGCGACCCTTTTTGTCTGCTCTAATGGAGGTACGAAATTAGGAGACGCCGTAATACGCCGCTATGACCTGAAATGCCGCCATCACAGGAAGCTGCGACAGGTTTGAGAACCCAAAAGGGCCCATCTGATGTCGGACAAAGTTTCGCCTTACCGGCTTAGGAACCTTCCTGCGATCGCGCAAAAAGGGCAAGACCATTCCCGTCTGCCGACGCGTCGGAGCCCTGGGATCCTCCCCTTCGGACGGAGAGGGAAAAACCCCATTCGACCCCATATAATTTCTACCGCGCCAGAGTTGGAAGGCAGTATCCGCCGCCGCCCTTCCCCGTAAGAATCCTCTGCCCCCCCAACCGTCGGTACCCATTATTCGCGTCCAGTTAGACTCTGCACAATTCTCGCAGAACCTCTCAAGCCCCGATATTCTCGTTAATTCACGTGAGTCTACCTCGATCCACTTCCACCCGCTCCTCGAACGCAGTACGCTCAGTCTCGATCCGTGTTTTACTCGAAAGCAAGATTTAAGTTCACCCCGTTAATAGTTAGTGTCAAGAGACTATTACTTGAACTTTGCGCCAAGGCATTCACTTTTCTCTACTTTCACTTTATACAACAGTGTTACCACAACATTCTTTAAATGGTTAGTGAAAACGTTGTACGACAGGTAATGCAAAGAAAAAAGAGAGATGGGTACAATAAAAAGTGGAAATATGTGGGAAAGTAACGTGTTACTTAAACGAGCACACTAATTACCAGGTCTCACAGGATCGAGTTACAGGATCCTCGTGGTTTTTATGAGCAGTGGAGGTTTGATTGGACAAGCGTTATGATTGAACCAAGGCCTGTAGCAGGCTGGCAGGGAAAGCCAAATGTGTCATTCCATTATATCTATCTATCTTCGGTTTTATTTACCATCACAGTGTATTGAGATAAATGCTAAAGTGTAGTTATTGTACATTAGTATCAAAGGATATGAGAAAAGTGGAAAAGCAGAAAAAGAATAGGTGTCTGAACATCACTTATAAGAATGGCATGCTACTTTTAAGCAACGAGGGGGTTCGAAGGAAATAACAGGATAAATTCCGCGAGCTGTATAATGCGAATGTGCAAAAGGGGGTAAATGTGAATATGATCGGTTTCGAGGATGCAAACTGAGTGTTGTATTAAGGTATCGAGTCGGTCAAGATGTTAAAGGTTTGGAAAAGAGGACAGCTGGATTATCAATATATGTATAGTAACGAGGAATCTGAGGATTCCGAGGAACTGTTGGTGTCGGTGTTATCTTTCTCAGCTGTGGTTACTTGGCTCTGTTTAGGTGCAGGGTTTTTTTTACAACAACTGCTCATTTCTTTTCTGTTTTATTGGTCACTTTATTGGTGTTGTCTTGCCCGTTTGTTTGTTGGTTTAGAATCATCTGAAGTTGCAGTACATCCCCGGAGGGGGGGGGGGTTGTCAGGGAACCACATTTGTTCCATCCCATTTTTGGATAACATCTGATTTAGCTCAGTTGCGAACGTCCTAGGGTGAGTGAGGTTCATGACGTGCGCGTAAAGGATGCACGTCATAATCTTCATCGAATTCTCGTTTTGCAATTTAAGGTAGGTCTTCTTATTATCTACTTCCGAGAGGGCTGCCTTTGCCGCTTGGGCGTAGGACGTGTTCGCTCTACGCGTTTCTTCATTTTTCTTCGCTTCTTGCTTGTTCCTCATAATTTCATTTTTAGCAGGACATGACATGGCCATAGATCTGTGTCCCTGGCCGCAGTTTACGCCCTTTTCAGTATTACTGTTGCATGTCCTCCAATTGTGTCCTTTTTCGCTGCATTTAGAGCACGTTTCTTGAGGCTCTTTGCAGTCTTTAGTGGCGTGTGTTTCTATTTTATTACATCTGAAACAGAATTGGACTGGAATGAATTCTCCCTTCTTAATCTGTTCCCCGCTAATTTTTGCATTGAACATCAGTAAACCTTATTCCTTTGCCTTTTGGGCCATGGTTTGTTTCTGCGAAGACCACCTTAAAGACATGGGTGTAATCGTTGCCATCCCTTCTGTTTTTAAATTTGATCACATCGGCTACCTTGGCCCAGGTTTGCCGAAGCTGGATTTCTTCCTTGATTTCATTCGCGGAGTGTTGACAAATCCACGGATCGATTCGTCGGCATACCACGCTTTTGTGGTCCAGGATCTGTGGTGGTACTGCTGGCTGCAGCCAAATGCGTCGAAGGACCCCAACTACCTTCTCCTTAGTGACATCTTCTATGTCCTTTTCCTTCTCGCAGATTTCGATGTAACCTGAGGCTATGTCTAGCAGCCTCACCATGGCAATTCCCAACTTGCCGTACACAGTTTCGAATACAATCTCTCCTCTAGGCTTGGGCTGCCCGTCTACAACCCGCAGAGATATTCTTGTAGTGTGGTCTTGGGCCATCTCTTCAAGAGACTGGCTCCTCAACCCTGGGTTTTCTTTTCCTCCCAAGTTTCTTATTATGGGTGACTTGACTCTAGTCAATTTCTTGTTCCATTTTTTCTTATGCTGTTGTTTTATTTTTTATTTCTTGACGACTCCCTCTACTTCGTTGCTAAGCTTTTGTGAATGTGAACTGCCAAATGAGGGGATGAATGATGATGGGTGAACCTGGGGAGGCCCCTCAGATGGGTGAAGTATGGCGGACTTAATGATGGGTGGTGATACAATCAACTACCACCATCCGGGGGTGCCGCCCCCTCTGGGGTTTGGATATCGATGCTGTTTCCAACTTACACAGGGACGGTTGCATGTCCCCCTGTGGTCTTGGCCGGAAGCTACCTTTAGAGATTAGAGCAAACTCTTCCTTAAAGCTTTCAGCATCGACTCGTAACCGGGCGGTCTCTTCCGTAGAGTTCCATAGTGGGCTAATCCTCAAACCTGCTTTCCTTTACGTCCCCAATTATGTCTATCAAAGTGGACTGACATAGTTGGAGCGAGACTAGATGAATGGCAGTTTAGTTCATTTCGGCTTCGCAACTCCGTCGAGGGAGGGGGGGGGGAGAGTTAGGTCGACATTAAGTCACCTAGCAGCCGGTTAAAAGGTCTTCCGTAGATTCCTCGTGGGGATGGCGAGGTAAATCCTGGCGTTTTGAAGTTGCCTTCCCTCAACCTTTTCCGCCTTTATCGAGTAAGAGATGTAGTTTTAGCGTAGTTTTCTAAGTGAATTCTTCTACCTTTTCATGGAAATGATGATGATGTACTCAATTTTCGAAGAGAGATGGTATAGTAGAAGATATAGTGGGTGAAAAAAAATTAAAGATGGGGGGGGGGTTGCCCTAGTAGGGAGGGCATCACTTTATTTTTATGGTTTCTTTTTACTTTATTTGCTTTGTTATTTTATGTGTCTTTTGTCTTCATGTGTTTGTAGTGTTCTTCTTATTGTATTTTGTATCTTCTTCTCTGTCTTTTTACATTTAGTGTAATAGTGTGGTTGTTTTTTAGCATTCAAGCCTTTAATAGCATATTTGCCGACAATGCAATTTTGTGTTGTCTGTAGTCTCATTTTACATGTGTAAATGTATGGGATTAGGTGTGATGTGTTTTGACGCTTGTATGTGTATATTGGAGTTATATTGTTACGTGTACACATTTTTGTGCTCGGGAACCGGCTTCTGCGTGAGGCTTTCGCCCGTAGCCTCACAGGTATGTTCCACCTGCCGCCTGCTCCCTGGAGATCTGGAATGACATTGTGATAGAACGGGTTGAGGCCGCGTTAATTTCAAACCCCTTTCACATGGTATTTAAAACCACGATGCTCCCACGTGCATCTTCGCTTTGAAGCTTGGCGCCTTATCGCAGCCACCTGAGTCAATGTTTAAACAAGGAGGTTTATCTTCCCCCCGTTCGCCCCTATACGCCGACCTCACAAGATTGAGTTAGGCTTATGGGCAGATAAGGCATTGTTCCCAGGCTCGGCTGTGCATTTCCTCGAAGCTCCCACTCCATTGCCTCCCACACCAAGGGAGTGTCTCGACTATTTAGATGGAAACTTTACCACTAAGATCAGATTGGAGATCCAGATTTTCGTCGCGAAACATCACCCCGACCCTCTCTCACTTTGTGCGCCAAGGGACCTCGACCTCGAGATTCACCATCACTTGTCCAGAAGGAGGACAATATCCCTTGAGTGCCAAGGTTCGAGCCCTTCGTGACGCCAAGTCCACAAGGCTTCCCCCTCGTTGTTCAGAAAGAGAACAACGTTAGAACAGCCATTGTTCGTTCGAGCCCGTTGCCCAGAAACGGTTCTCACCCCTTCCCCTGTTGTTCAGAAGAGAACAACGTAGAACAGCCATTGTTCTTTTGAGCCCGTTCGCCAAGAAGCGGTTTTCACCCTTCCCCCTTGTTGTTCAGAAGAGAACAACATTAGAACAGCCATTGTTCTTGAGCCCGTAGACAAGAGACGGTTCTCACCCGCCCCCCCTGTTGTTCAGAAGAGAACAACGTAGAACAGCCATTGTTCTTCAAGCCGTTCGTCGAGAAACGGTTCTCATTCCCAAGACGCCACGTCAGGATCATTTTATTCCCCCCCTTCGGCTGGTACTCGCCAGCGGACCGAAAATTCCTTCACGTCGCCTTCCACTGCACAACTAGTATAAAATTACGTAAGCTGAACGTTACCTTTGAGTATTTAACCATTTTGTCAATTCTATCCTGCGCTTTAAATGGTTTAGCGAACCATCCCAATCTCTTTAACTTTATATTTGTTTTACCTTTTTAAATCTTTTAATCCTCGGATTAACCCGAGCCCCCACGACCCTTTCCATTCTCTGTTTATGTCACTATTTATCGTTTTGTGTTCTGTTGATAGTTATTATTAATAATACTCTATTTTATTAATGATAGCAATATTATTATCCTTGAGCTCAGTTCCACTTCTTAAGCATATCGAAGATACATAATATCAGCCCGCCAGACATCCACGCACTCTAAAGATAATTAAAGAAGTTCCCTCAACGAATAGTTATATATGGTATATCGTCGAGAGTCCATTCTACGACATATATATATATATATATATATATATATATATATATATACTATTTAAATTTGGTATCAGGTGTGTAAGGTTTAACACTATATCTTTGCAAACACTGGTCTCAGTCGAGTAAAGAAGTGTTATTTGTTATAACAATAGAGTATAGTAGTTCCCTTTTATTTTAACGATTGCTATCCCTTTTTTTCAAACTTAAGAAGCTGGAGTAGCTCAAGGAACTGTTATAATAATTTGTTTGTGTTTTTTTTGTGATTTTAGTCAGTGGTTATTTAGATCGAAAAACCAAGTACGAATAGGTCAGTGCCCATATTTAGGTAGGCTAATTTCTCTAGAAGGCATAATTCTTGTTGCAAGGAATTTTAGTTGGTTGACTTGTGCGCCCCCAAGTGCAAAGATGACTCAGTTCGAAATCTTTAAAGCGCAAGGAGAATCCTTGGGACTTTCCCGAAAAGAACTATTTGAGTACGTTCAAGAGGAGCAAATAACAGAAAGAGAAATCCAACGAGAAGAGAGAGAAAGAGAAAGAGAAATACAACGAGAAGAACGAGAAAGAGAAATCCAACGAGAAGAAAGAGAAATCCAAAGAGAAGAAAGAAAAACAGTAATCCAACGAGAAGAAAGAGAAAGAGAGGAATGGATAAGACAAGCTGAGCTTCACCATCAGATTGAATTAGCTCGTGTTGAAGTACAGATACAGTCCGCCAGTTCCCTTTCCGAAGCCCCCCCCCCCCAATCTCTCACTAAAGCTCTCCAATTTCAAGGATGGTGAGGATTTCGGAGCATTTTTAGCCCACTTATAAAAGATCCTCGAAATCAATAACATGGATCTGGAGGCTGAAGGTGTAGCCAGATTACTTACCCTGTTAAATTGTAAATTGCACGAAATTTTTATATCTTTACCATCTGAGTGTACAATTAACTACAGCACCTTAAAAGCTGAGTTATTGGCCGCTCATAATATGACTTCCGATTTCTACCGCCAAGAATTTCGAGGAGGTCGTATTAAACCCGGACAGACGTTCCGTCAATTCGGATACATTCTTCAGAGGAATTTTAAATTTTGGTTAAAATCCTCAAAGGTCGATCCGAACTACGAGTCCTTAACAGACTTCGTGTTGCGAGATCAATTTTTGGCGAATCTCCCGACGGAGATCCGCGCGTTCGTCAAGGATTGTCGGTGCCAGACCTTTAAAGAATGTACCGAAGAAGCGGATGTCTATGCCGCAAGCCATAATTTATACCCAAAGGAGAATCGAACTTCTCACCAATCCCCCTACAAGGAAAGAAGGAAGGATTCGCGCCCCTTCACAGAAAAGCCGACGAAGTTTCCGAGCCCCGTAAAACCCCAAAAATTCTTTCCCCAAAACCAACAACGGGACTCCAAACCTCCCGTTAAGATTTCTCCTCCATCTCTCTTTGAAGCGACCAATCATATGCTTCACCTGTGGTGTAGAAAACCACATGAGCTGGAATTTCCCCCCAAATTCTAGGCTTAAAAGCGGACCAGCCCACCAAGTTCACCAGATTAATACAACCCCGGCTCCCCCGGTGGTGCAGACCCAAGCAGCAACTTCTCCCCCTCCGTCAGGCCACCAGGTAAATAATAATTTTGATAAAAGTTCTCCGGGAACTTTGAAATTTGAGGAGGGCAGCGTGAACGGCTGCCGAGTATCGATTCTCGTCAGGGACACAGGATGTGCGTGTTTCATCGTGTCCGACGAACTCCTCTCCCCAGTGGACCCTAACCACGAAAAATTTGCGGTGGTACATGACTACCTTGGGCGGGCGAACCAATTCCCCGTCGTTAGATGTTACATGCAGTGTCAATATTATGATGGCTGGGCTGAAGTCATTTCAGCACCCATACAATTCTGTTCCGTACTTATAGGACAGAGCCCCCAAGTAAGTTCCGACCCTGTGTCTCAGGCCTCCCTTCCTAAAGGCCGAGCTAAGAAAGAAGCCCAGGAGCCCGTCCCCATCAGAACCCCGATACCGTCCGATTTCTCAGAGACCCCTAACCAGGACTTTAGGACGGCACAAAGGGAGTGTGAATTACTAACACCCTTAGGCGATAAGGCCCAAGAAAAGGACACGGAGACTGTCCGTGGACCCCAAGAAAAAAAGAACCCCCAATGCACCCATGGAGATACCTTCGTAGAACTGGACGAAACATCGGCGCTTGAAGAAGATTACCCCGCGGAGTCCCTCAATGTAATACAGATAGTGTGCACCCAACCTGATGCCGATTACCCTCCTCCTTCCCTACCAGGCGAGTCTTTGGAACCCTCTGACCTGGATATTGACGCGCAGCTGACACCACATCAAAAGAGTCAGCTACAAGAACTATTTAAATGGAGTCACCATTTAACCACCCTATTAGCTCTTTTCGAGCGACTGCGCGAAAATGGCCTCACCATTGGCCCCCGCAAATGCCATTTTGCCCATGAAACCATAAAATATTTGGGTTTCAAAATAGGACAAAGCCAGTTGGGTCCCCAAGAGGATAATATTAAGGCAATCGCCGACATGCCCCTCATGATTACAAAGAAGCAATTAAGATCGCTCTTAGGATCAACTTCGTACTATCGGCGATTCGTTCCGAATTTCGCTGCAATTTCGGCCCCCCTCAGCCCCCTTCAAAAAAATAATTCCCCCGATCGTTTACGTTGGAATGATGTCGCTATTTCCCATTTTAATCAGCTCAAGAGTAAGTTCATTTCTACCCCCATTTTAAAGTTGCCCAACCCGGAAATATCCTTTGGGATTAAGACCAACGCGTCCAACGAGGGTATTGGAGGTGTACTCCTTCAATACGAGGATGACGGAACGAGTCATCCAGTTGCCAATGCTAGTCGTCAATTATTACCACGCGAAAAGAGATATGCCACTATAGAAAAGGAAGCTCTATCAATTATCTGCGTTATAGACAAATTCAAAGGTACTTGATAGGAAAAGAATTTCAGATAGGAACCGACCACCGTCCGTTATCCTATATTAGGAATGTGCGACACTCCAAAGGCCGAATCAGGCGCTGGAGTTTACTCTTGCAAGAGTATCAATTCAAAATAAATTATATAAAAGGTTCCGATAACCAGGTCGCTGATGCACTCAGTAGGAATGCGTTACCGAGTAGCGTATAGTAATTGTATTCATAGGATTAGTATCTCCATGTAGGTATATACCGTCTTGTACGACTTAAATTAGATTCTCTTGTATTATAATTAGTTAATGTATATGTCTGAATTTGGTAACGCTCAATGTCTATTTTTTTGTATGTATATATATTTGTACCCATTAATTACGTATAAATTATTTTGTCCCATATGATGTACTAATTTTATATCATTTCATTGTTCCATGCCTTTTTTTTTATTAAGTTTGTATTAAAGGTTATTTTCCCTTATAATCAAAAGATCAAAATAATCATATGTATTGAGGTAATACTAGTTAGGTGCAGGAAGGTACGGTTGGTACAAGAAACGAGTTCCCCACAACGGAGCTCTATCGTTGTCCCTTCTCTCTTTTTTCGAAGTAACAACTTCCCCCGGAATGGAGGGGTGTGATAGAACGGGTTGAGGCCGCGTTAATTTCAAACTCCTATCACATGGTTTTTAAAACCACGATGCTCCCACGTGCATCTTCGCTTTGAAGCTTGGCGCCTTATCGCAGCCACCTGAGTCAATGTTTAAACAAGGAGGTTTATCTTCCCCCCGTTCGCCCCCATACGCCGACCTCGCCAGATTGAGTTAGGCTTATGGGCAGATAAGGCATTGTTCCCAGGCTCGGCTGTGCATTCCCTTGAAGCTCCCACTCCATTGTCCCCCACGCCAAGGGAGTGTCTCGACTATTTAGATGGAAACTTTACCACTAAGATCAGATTGGAGATCCAGATTTTCGTCGCGAAACATCACCCCGACCCTCACTCACTTTGTGCGCCAAGGGACCTCGACCTCGAGATTCACCATCACTTGTCCAGAAGGAGGACAATATCCCTTGAGTGCCAAGGTTCGAGCCTTTTGTGACGCCAAGTCCACAAGGCTTCCCCCTAGTTGTTCAGAAAGAGAACAACGTTAGAAGAGCCATTGTTCGTTCGAGCCCGTTGACCAGAAACGGTTCTCACCCCTTCCCCTGTTGTTCAGAAGAGAACAACGTAGAACAGCCATTGTTCTTTTGAGCCCGTTCGCTAAGAAGCGGTTCTCACCCTTATCCCTTGTTGTTCAGAAGAGAACAACATTAGAACAGCCATTGTTCTTGAGCCCGTAGACAAGAGACGGTTCTCCCCCCCCCCTGTTGTTCAGAAGAGAACAACGTAGAACAGCCATTGTTCTTCAAGCCGTTCGTCAAGAAACGGTTCTCATTCCCAAGACGCCACGTCAGGATCATTTTATTCCCCCCCTCCGGCTGGTACTCGCCAGCAGACCGAAAATTCCTTCACGTCGCCTTCCACTGCACAACTAGTATAAAATTACGTAAGCCAAACGTCACCTTTGAGTACTTAACCCTTTTGTCAATTCTATCCTGCGCTTTAAATGGTTTAGCGAACCATCCCAATCTCTTTAACTTTATATTTGTTTTACCTTTTTAAATCCTTTAATCCTCTGATTAGCCCGATCCCCCACGACCCTTTCCATTCTCTGTTTATGTCAATATTTTTCGTTTTGTGTTGTGTTGATAGTTATTATTAATAAAATCTTTTCAAAAATTTTACCCTGCATCTCAAGAAGAAAGATGGGGCGATAGTTTGCCACCTGGTCTGGGGGCTTGTTTCCCTTTGGGATAAAGATGATTTTGGCCGTCTTGCATCCATCCGGGAAGTAGCCTGTATTCAGGGCGGCATTCATCGTGTGTGCCAATCGCTGAATAATTTGCCTTGGGGCATTTACGAGGTTATTTTTCGTAATTCCAGACCAGCCTGGAGCCCTCTGCTTGAAGGACCTTATGGTGTTCAAGGTCTCTTCTACAGTTATCGGGCATCCGTAGTCAGCCCTCACTATTTCCTGTGATACTTGTGGATGGGGGTGGGTTCTATGTATCATTGTAAAGAGGTCGTCGAGCAGTTGGTCTTCGAAGTCCTGGTCGAAGTCGTCGTTCTCCTCCGGAGATATAGCGAAAATCGTTTGCCAATGCGATCTAAATCTTCTTTCGAGAGACTCTGGGTCCTCTATGATGTCGTCTCCTTCCTTGATTTGGGTTCTGGGTCTGGGAGGTAATCCCCTAATTCTTCGGATGTTATTTTTAGAATTTTTCGGGATCACTCTCCCTGTCCAGCCTCCCAATGATGTCATTCCATATCGTTGTTTGTTTTTCTATTATGATGTTTTTCATTTCCATGCTTAGATGTCTCATTCTGGCCGTCCTTTCCCCATTGGTACCTGTCCTGCCGATCTCATCATAGATTGCTCTATGTTCTCGGGCGATTTCTTTCATCTTGTCCGTTCACACAGGTTGTGGGAGCATTTTATAGGAGATTCTGGGAACACATCTCTCGTTGGCTTGAATGAGGAGATCTGTTATCTTGTTAATCCCCTCATCAATCTCTTCGAGATTTGCGTCTCCCAGATCAGTTGGTTGGTATGTACTGAGTAACTCTCTATATATCTCCCAGTCAGCTTTCGCATAACTTTTCCTAAGTGGAACGGGCTTGAGTATTAGTGCAAGCGAGATAGTAGTGAGAATCGGGATCTGATTGCTCGATACCACTGGTCCGGGCTCATTGACGATGTTGAAGGGGAAGTTTTTTATGTCAACACAATGTCCGGTTTTGTTGCCGAACGTTGTGTTAAGAAGGGTGGGAAATCTGGCCCGGCCCTCTGGAGTCTGTCTCTTTCGAGTTGCAGTTCCAAGTTTCTTCCCCTTTGGTCGGTGCTTCCGTACCCTGATGCACGCATCTGGCATTAAGATCATCGCCAAGCAATGTCAGTTTCCCGCGCCCGAAGAGGTTGTCAAAATTAGGAATCGGCAGGTAATCTCGTCGCGGAGGTTGATAGGCCGCCACTACGGTCAGGTCTCCAACCAGGCTAGGCATTGCTACTGCCACGAATGATTCGAAGAAAAGCTGGCCCTCAACAGTCAAGCGATGAGCTGGAATCGAACATTAAAATTGTTCTAAAAATTCCACTCACCGGATTGGCTCGTTTCCTTTGACGTTATGATCAAACGAGGCGGAATAAATATCCCCTAAAAACCGTTTATTACACTAAAAATAAACAACCACACACTCACAGACACTAATGACATCCTCGACGCATTCATGTCCCACTGGGACACAGTACACACCCACAACCCACCAAAACCACATGCGCAGGAGCACTCCTATGACATCCAGGAGTGGTGCCGGACTCATGCTCACGAGCTGAGGCCTACCCACCTGATACGTATGGAAGTGCTCGACTATACGTCCTCACTTACCACTCCAATCACCGTCGAGGAAACAAAACACTACATAAAATCGACACCAAAACGCGCCCCCGGCTTCTCCGGTCTACCAGCCACACTCATACATAACCTCCCCGCAGACATATACCCCACACTCACACATCTATTCAACGCCTCACTAGCCTCAGGCCACTTTCCCAAAATATTCAAAGTCTCTCACAACATACTCCTTCATAAACAACACAAAAACCCCAAACACCCAAACAATTACAGGCCTTTTGCTCTATTAGAGCACCTAGGCAAAATACTCGAACGAATGGTAAAGTACCACCTACGGGAGTTCCTGGAAGAGAGGGACTGGTTCTCCCCCCATCAATACGGGTTCAGGAGAGGCAGGTCCACTCAGGCGGCCGTGACCATCGTACATGACAGAATACAGAAGAAACGACAGATACACCAAAAGACTCTCTCCGTCAGTACGGACGTGGAGAAAGCTTTTGACAAGGTGTGGCACGAGGGACTCCGTTGGAAACTCGCCAACAACACGGAGTTACCTCTCTGCAACAGAAGGCTCCTCTCACACTACCTCACTGGACGGCGCTGCCACATCAGATACAACAACACCCTTTCAAGACCCTTCACACCACGCTCAGGCGTTCCCCAAGGAAGCGTTCTGGCACCCACACTCTACATTATGTTTACAAATTACACCCCACGCCCACCATAAAACTGTGTTAACACATACATAGTAGCCTACGCCGACGACGAGACCATTCTAGTCAGCGGCCGGGCCCCCGAAGAAATCGCGCTCCACGCACAAAGAATACTTGATGAGAAGACAGATTACGAGGATAAATGGCTGATTGCCACGAATCCTCAGAAGACACAGATGACACTCTACGGCGCTAGAGATCACTTCATGCATAACCTACAAATCTACTCACACACACCAGACATGATCCACCAAAACCCAACAAGGCTCGCATACACACAGTGCACCAAAATCCTAGGGGTAACATTCGAACAATCCCTCAGGTTCAAACTAAACCAAAACATAATAAAAGCAAGAGCCTCACGCACAAACGCATCGCTGGGTAGGTTCTAACCAGCGAGTAAAAAACTAAAACTACACTTATATAAAGCACTCGTGCGTCCCATTCTCACGTATGCTCTACTGCCAAACGTAGCTGCGCGCGATACTTGGAAGCGAAAGGCTCAGCGCATTCAGAACTCTGCTCTGAAGCGCGCTTGCCGTTCGCCGCTGTACTCGAGAATGGACGCACTACACAACAACAGCAAACTAACTCCTCTCAACACTTATGTACTCTCACACCAGACTTACAAAACAACTCGGAAAACTGACCAGAGACCCACTTTACTCCTTGCTACACGTGAGAAGGTACGCGATGGCGCCGCGATATCCCGCGGCCCACGAACACCCGCCGCCCGTACCGTTCTTCGCATAAACCAATAGGCATCGTGAATAACGCGTTTCCGGATGAGCTGTCAGCCTTTCCTTCCTGACCTGCCCCCAACCCTCGCCCAGTCAATACCACATAACCTACACCCTCACAGCAACACCTCGCTTCGGTGTATAGCCACCGACCTATCTACTCTCGCTGTCCCTTTCTTAATTATTTTCCGCAACGCTCCTCTCTGACTACCTGACTGCCGTATCACAGCGGTCCCTCTCTGTTCTTTCTATACACTAAAGTCAAGTTAAGTTTACTTTTAATGGAGACGGTGAAGAAATCTTGGTCAAGTACAGCTCCGACAGCATCTCACATCCGGCAAAGGAGGGAAAGTTTTGGGCAAAGTTTTCCAAACGCCACCAAAAACTTCCAAAAGAGATATAGTACTCATTTTTCATCACCACTCACCATCATACTAACTTCATCTTTTCTTCTAGCGGCCCCACTTAAGCAGATGACTGCCTAAGTCCCCGGCCCCGCCTGCGTGAACGCCCGTTAGATGTTAGGGGGATTTGCCATTCATGTTTCGTCCCAACTATGCCTAGCAGTTGCATTGGCATAATTGAGGGCATTGGAGGAAGCTGGTTTGAGGATTAGCTCACAGTATAGAACAATGTCAGAAATATTCCAGGCAAGGGACGGACCGCAACCTTCGGTGCCCATTACGGCGAAGGCCCCTTCCAGGACCATAGAGGGACATACAACGTCTCTATGGTATGTTGGGAGCGGTCGCGATTCAAAACCCTCGGGGCGGCGGCGTTGTCAATAAGTCTGCCATACAATCACACCCCTGAGAGGATCCTACCCGGACTCATCTCATCCATCTTTCATCATTCACCCAAAGACAAATCCCTTTTTACATCCAGGCGGCAGTTTTTACGAGGGGGGGAACCCTCTTCTCGCAAAAAGAAAAAATCAAACTTTTTTAAGGAAAAATATCCACAATTCCCCCTATAAACTAAAAAACGTAACAGAGAGTCGCCGAATAAAGGGAAGCCAATCTATCCAAAGAAAAGTGTGCGCCCCCTCTTCAAGGGGAGCCCACCCGGAATAATGGCGACACAAGATGCGCCAAGAGTCCCGCTTAGGTTTGTTAGCGGGCAAGCAAAACCGGACAAGGGTACTGTGTATAAGACCCTGTTCGGTAAGCTCAACGTGGGCGTACTCAGACTAATTGACACTCCAGTTGGTTATGTCGCTGTGTGCGAAAAGGAGAAGGACATTGAGATGCTCACGAAGGAAGATGGGGTAAGGCACCTAATGGAGATAAACCTCCAACCAACCACGCCCCCCCAAATACAGACGCACAGGAGCGTCGTGTGCAGAAGGCTGGACCCATGGGTAGGCCAGCACACGAAGGAGGAAATTAAAGAGGAAGTTGAGAAAAACCAAAAGTGGGCAAAGGTGGCTGAAATCATCAAGTTCCGAAATAAAAGGGTCAACTCGGAATACTCCCACGTATTCAAGGTTGTCTTCACAGACACGGAGTTGGCGTCAAAGGCCAAAGAGAGAGGTCTTCTTTTCTTCAACGCCAACATCAGTGGGGAGCAGATCGAACGCGAGGAGTACATCCCCGTGCAGATCTGCTTCAACTGATATTGCCTGGAAAGTCATGCGACTAAGGAGTGTAAGGAGCAGGAGGCAACTTGCTCAAAGTGCAGGCAAAAAGGGCACGGCTGGCGCGAATGCCAGGCCAAGGAGGAGAAGTTTCCGAACTGTGGCCAAAGGCATGGGGCGATGGCGATGTCATGCCCCCTCCAAAAAGGAGATTATCTGAAAAAAGTCGGAAGCAAAGAGGGTGGAAGGTTTTATGGAGGGCAAACACCTCCTATGCCCAGGTAACAAAAACCACCCCCTCAGCAAGCGCCTTGAACAGCCAGGCCCCAATAGGAAAAAAAGACGGCTAGAATGAGGCATTTAAGCGTGGAACTGAAAGACATCATAACAGAAAAACAAAGAACAATATGGAATGACATCATTTGGAGACTGGACAGGGAGAGCAATCCTGTAAAATTTTGGAATAATATCCGAAGAATTAGGGGATTGCCTCCCAGACCCTGAACCCAAATTAAAGAAGGAGACGACATCATAGAGGACCCAAAGTATCTCGAAAGAAGATTTAGATCACACTGGCAAGAGATTTTCGCTATATCATGGAGGAGAACGACGACTTCGACCAGGACTTCGAAGACCAACTGCTCGACGACCTCTTTACAATGATACATAGAACCCACCCCCATCCGCAAGTATCTCAGGAAAGAGTGATGGTTGACCACGGATGCCCAATAACTTTCGAAGAGACCTTGAACGTCATAAGGTTCTTCAAACAGAGGGCTCAAGGCTTGTCTGGGATTACGAAAAACAACCTCGTAAATGCCCCAAGGCAAATTATTCAGGGATTGGCAAAGACAATAAACGCCACCCCGAATACAGGCTATTTTCCTGATGGATACAAGATGGCCAAAACCATATTTATTCCAAAGGGGAACAAGCCCCCAGACCAGGTGGCAAACTATCGCCCCATCTCTCTTCTTGAGATACAGGGTAAAATCTTTGAATAGGCTACAAGCTCAATTCAGCGAGTTAGGAGCACACAACCCACAACAGCATATGTTCCTCAAAAAAATGGGCACAGATACCGCCCTGGCGCTCCTAACTGAGAAAGTAGCATACGCCCAAGTGAACAGGCTCTATGTAGACGTTGTGTTGAGGGACGTGCAAAAGGCCTTCGATAAAGTCTCCAAGCTCTACAGGTTTAGGGATCTTAGCTCGGCCAACATCAGGAAAATATATATGATGTATGTCCTAGCTATGCTGATCTACCCCGCAGTAGTCTTCTAAGCGGCTAATAAAACCTCGTTGAAAAGGCTCCAACGTATCCAGAACACTGCCTCTTTGCTAATTAACAAATCAAGGAGACGTGACCAAATTAGGCAAAGCGTTTTGCATAGGAGGAAACGGTTGGAGCTCATTAATGTCGTCACCCAGAAACTGGGCAAAAAGATCTGTTCTACTCTAACGAATGGTGTCATACCAGAACTGCAGGGAACAGGTGGCAGGCTAAATATACCTGCGTGGCTACGGGCGAAAACCTCACGCCGAAGCCGGTATCGAGCACAAAACTTTGTTCACAAGAAGAAATTACACCAATATACACATAGAAATATAACAACGCATCACATCAAAATCACTACAGTAAAACAAAAATAATGAGTTTATCAAACATTATAAATAACACTAAAATAGCTTTAAAAGGGAAATTTTCGGCAAAAAAGCTATGAAATGCTTGAATGCTACAAACCTTTTTTCTACTGCAAGTTAAACAACAGAGAACAAGAAAAAATACAACAAGAAGAACATTAAAAAAACATGAAGAAACATAAACAGACGTTAAAAAACACAAAGGCAAAATGAATGAAAGTAAAAATAAAGCGATGCCCTTCCTACTAGGGCAAAATACCCCCCCCCCCATCTTTAATTTTCACCTACTATATCTTCCACTATCTCATCTTCTATTGAAAATCTGAGTACGTCATCATCACTTCTTCGTTTATTAAGATGGCTTCTAAGATGTTCAGCCTAGCTTTATTTCCCTCTCTTCTTTTAAGGCGGTGTTGTCAACTAGAATATCTCTATAGGCCATATTTCTTAATTTTCTGCAAGGATTGAATGAAACTTTAGTGATAAGTAGTTTATTGTGTTTAAAAATATCATGTTAAAACATGAGTCTTTGGACTTTTCTTCTTTATTCTAGAGCACGTGTTCGAGATGACCTCCACTTAGCTCTGTGCATTTCTTGAAGCACAGCACAAAGTTGTCCATAAAGTCCTTACAAACCGACCGACTAATGGTTCAGATCTCCTCTCTAATGGCTCTCTTGAGTTCCGTGATGGTCCTGGGTCTCCCTGCGTACACTCTTGGCTGTGAGGTGCCCCCTCAAAATCAGTCTTGAGACTGATCACACGGCCACCAAAGTTCTCTTTCAGACAATTTCGGCACTGGTTTGAGGTGTGAGAGCTTGCTCCATCTTGCTTGAACCAGAACTTCCCCATAAGCGACGGGAACAGGGTCTGCAGCCCCTACTTGAAGGTTTTGAGGACCCCAACATACCGTTCCTTGGTGACTATCAATGTCGCGCCAGATTCCTCGAAGAAGAATCGTCCTATGATGCCTCTGGCTGAGATTGCAGTCCATTCCGTGCACTTAGGGGAGTGTATGGGCTTGGTGGCTACCTCATTTGGTCTGGAGGCAACCCAGAAGATATTTATCTGTGAGTTGACATTTCCTTCAAGATGGAAGTGAGCTTTATCTGAGGTCCAAAGGAGGTTAAGGAAAGTTGTGGTTTCCTGAATCTTCTCCAGTATCTTGACTGCCATAGCCTTTCTCTGCTCCTTGTCTTAGGCAGTAAGGGTCTGCTTCGTCTGTATTCTGTATGGGTAGGCCTTTACATCCATTACTAACACTACCCTGCAAGTCTCACGGGATATACCGAAGGACTGACTTTACTTGCACACAGAGCGTTTTGGACTCTGCTGAACTGACTCTCTCACGCTCTCGACCAGCTCAGCTGTACACTTCCTAGAGCATCCTGAATAGCTTGGAGGGTTGTCACTGGCTACATTAAGGTTCTCCACTGTCCCATAGTTCTCAAAGTGGTCCACCCAGTTCTGAATTCTTCTCTTGAAGGGGGCTTTTTCACATTCGAACTGATGCACGAAAGTGTCTTGCACTTTCTTGAACGAGCCTGTCGTGTAGTAATGTTTGACGCAGTATATTCTTTGTTTTATCTCTCATTAAGATCTAGTTGTGTTCACAGGCGTTGCTTCTGTCATGTCCTGAAATGAAGAATATCTCACAAAAGGTGTGTAGGCCCGGTTTTTGGGGGTGACCTGTATTCTCGGCAACTTGACTTGAAATACGGGTTTGACACAAATCGAGATATCATATACATCCGTTGCATCGCACAATCTTCCCTGGATGGGGATTTTTTTCGAGGGCTACACGCTTTATTCGTCGGCTCGCAGGACCAGCTATCCTCATGGAGCTTTATTATCCACCACAACCTGCGTTCTGAAAGATTTGTCGACCTTAACTCATCTCGCTATTATAGTAGATGAGTAACACCATCAGTAGTAGACTAAAGATGAAGATGAAGATGAAGAAGAAGGAGAAGAAGAAGAAAAGGGTGTTCAGTGTTAAAATAAAGAGTCTATAAAGGGGATTAAAAATGGCGGTTAAGATTAGCAAATAAGGCCATAGGCCACACGCCGCAGGGGTGCCTGTGTAACCAAGCTCTTCTTGTTAAGGAAAAGAACAGCGGCTTGTCGTTCTATAGTTTCGGACGCATCTTTTCTTTCAAAAATATTACTTTCCTCATAACTTTTTAACCCACTTGGTCCATCAGAGATAAATTTAAAGATATTCAGCGACATTTTCATAGAATTTAAACGAATATTTTCAAGAAAATGTAGGTTTTAGTATTTTGGTATATATAATTAGACGGTATTGTACATGTGACAGGTAGACTTTCGGTTATGATCTTCTAGGAGAATGAATAAGGATGACCTAAATTGTTCACTGCCCAAAATTCGCAAAACCGTTTTTTTAACTTATACAAATCATAATATTTCAAGATTGTCTCACTGAACTGTGAAACTTTTGAAATTGATCATGAAACTAAGGTGGCTATATCGTGAACAAAAACTGCACTTCTTGTGATTTTAGTCTCTCCAATTAATTACTCACGCTTAGATTATTGCGAGAGAGAAAATCGGCACTGATAATTATTGCGTTTCACAACAATGATGACAATGGGGAAATACAAAAACTTTGAGTCACACTGATAATGAATGATCATTATGGATTGGTTAACATTTGCTTAAATAGCAACATAAGAAACAATAATTACCAATTGACATTTCACATTGAGGGTCTGCCTGGGTATAGGATTCCTTGTATGGACGCTGTCTCAGATTTAAGGAATTGCCATTTGCGGATCTGCTCTATGCACCACCTGCTGACGGCCGTGGTTGTTTATCAAGCTGTTAATGCCTACAAATACTGATTAATGATATGCTGCATTAAGGAAGTCGCTACATATAGCATATTTTGGATGGATAAATGTTTTGTGAGTAGGCGTCCTTGGACTTTTGCCTAGGGTTGAACACAAACAGAATAAGAGTACTAGTAGCCTTGTGCTATAAATAGAGCATAAAGACGTAAAGAGGGGTAGTATTGTTTATGAGGTTATAACAATTTTGCGGTGGAGATTTCTTGGTGAAGATTCGTTTTAACACATTTACCATTTTATACTTTTCAAAGACATAACGTTTTTAATTTTAAGAATAATGCTCACCGATACTAATTTTAACATCCGGAACTTAGTAATAAGGTAGTTATTCACTTTTCGAAAATATATTGCTATTTTACTAACTTCGAATCTTCCTGCGTCATTTTCGACCTAGCTACTGGGCTTTTGAGATCGAGAGGCGATTTGCGATATTCAGCCAATACCATGTTTTTTTTTAGATCTGCAGGCGCTTTGCGCATGCGTATTTTGGCTTCTTAACCAATGACAAGCTTCGTTATATTTCGTTTATTCTGGACGCTTCGCGGATCTCCGTGTTTGCAGTTTCTATTGTATAATGGCATGCTGGCTTTGATATATCGCAATACCAACTCATACGAGAATTTTTTGATGCCGATGTTATTCCTTAGAAATATATAGGATGAAGATTCGTTTTAACGAATCTTAACCCTTTTATATATAAACTGTTTCCTGCACAAAGCTTTGATTCAAACTAGAGACCTAACGTTATTTAACAATCGACGTTGTCAGGCTTTTGAATTAGGAATATTACGAGTTTTTTTTAAAGTTGTGGGGTGTGTGAAGGATGCAACCCCACACAATTAAGTTGGGAGTATGGGAAGCGAAGACCTCTATTTCGAAAGTACAAATTTTTTTTTAATTTTTGACGGAAATAGATTATAGTATGCTGCGCTATCGTCGCTTAAATTATCAAGTTAGTTCTGGTCTGGATCTTTAAATGAATTTAAAAATGCGATTTTCTTATGCAGTTTTATGTGTACTTTTCAGATCTGAAGCTAGTTTTTGCTGGAAATACATAGTTTTCCTAGTATGGACTTCGGTCGATTATGGGAAAAGTATGCATTTCCGGGTAAAACGATTGTCAGATCTGAAAAGTACATATAAACTGCATAATAAAAACACATATTTAAATTCATTTGCGAAAATGTGTTAAAACGAATCTTTAACGATTTTTATTATTCCTAACATTTAAAGTGAAATACCCACTAGGGCGAATCCCATAGAAAGTTCGTAAATGGTGAAGCTCGAGAAAAACAAGGTATGCTGACCAAAAAGTCGCGTGCCCTCACTTATTCTGATTTACGAACTTATGACCTTCAAAACTTTCAATAATTCCCCAAATAACCTTGGGAGGACCTTGACAATTCTAGCATTCGAAAGAGAATGTAAACACCTTAGAGGTTCCAAATTTCGTTAGAATTAACCGAATAGTTATGATGTTATTGCTAAAACAAAATAATTCCCAGGCTAATCTTGAGAGGATTTTGGCAGTTATATTATTTGAAAGAGAATGCAAAACAATATAAGATTTTCAAATTTCGTTAGAATAAACCGAAGACTTATGATGTTATTGTTCTTAATGGAATTTAAAGATGTGGTTGGTATTTTAAATGTCACTTTATAAATTTAATCCTTTCCATCTTGAGCATCAGCTATTTGTTCTTCATTTTCTTCAGGAGAGAAAATTATTTCACTTGATGGCATTCAAACATTGGCCTTCTTATAGTAAACAACTCTTCTTCCTTCACCTTCTTGTGGCTTTTACTTATTGACTTGTCTATTACTAAAGTTAATCTCGTAAGTAAACCTGATGTGGTCCAAAAGAAGTAATCATTATCTCTGACCTTTAGCAAGTTCCTTCACAGAGATATTCATTTCCATAGGGGATTTAAATTAAATTGAGTTTCGCTTTTGTAACCAGAGCAACCAAATTCACCGCAAAAAAAACAACTTTACACTTGTGCTTGAGGATATCAACAGGTTGTCTAGTTTTGTAATGAAAGTGTCTTAGGCTTGTAGTTCTCCTCTCCCAAGTGATTGTTTTTTGCCTACTCCCATTTTTTTGGGATCTGTTTAAGATTGTGACTCTTGAATTTACAACGGTGGCTAGAAAAGAACTGTTCCCTCGTGACCACTTTTCAAGCACTTTAGGGTAAATATCCTTTGCAAGATTGGCTGCTGGGTAGTTTCTCACACCCACATTTTAGAACGTCAACCACAG